>CM045761.1:105266520-105866520 GCA_025200525.1 Camellia lanceoleosa
ACATAATGGTGGTAGGAGTAATTCCCGTGTGAGATCTATTGTCTCAGTTTACACAAACGGCAAAGCAGTTCAAGATGTCTTATTCACTGATCAGCCAGTAAACTCGATAGGTTTTCACTGGGAGAGGTTCAAAGCCAAAAGCTACCTTCTCTGATGTCGGGGTTAGTTCGTTGTACTCTCTCTCAGAGTCTTTATTGTTGAACGATGTCCGTTTGTTGAGTCATTCGGTCAATTTTTATTCATGTGGGGGATTGTTGGAAAAAATGATTTTTGGGGACTTTAATTTAATATTAAAGTGTGGTGACTTTAATTTAATATTAAAGTGTGGTGACTTTAATTAAATATTAAAGTGGGTCCTAACCATTTATTGTGTTGGGTCCAAGTGAGCCAAAAACCATTGGGTTTTGAATAAGAAATTGCCAAGAAATTGCTTCATGATGGTAGATTCATGAATAGGATTTTAAAGAGTATTTAAATCTTTTTTCTTGGCTAAAGGGTGTGAATCCTTTGGGCATCCATACTTTTCATTTTGTGGAAAGGGGCTATGGATGCTTGGTGTTTTAATGACTAGCCTTAAAGGCTGGAGGCTCTTCCTCTCTCCCCTATACATGTATAAATTGAGACCCTCCTGTCAAGTTTCAATAAAGAAATTTTTGCTTCCATTTTACAAGTCAGTTTGCTAGATAGTTCCTATTGTGAGAGAGTGCTGCCATTGTTTTGTTCGCTAAGCTAGACAGATAGTGCTTCGCCAGAGTGGTTTTGACCGTCGTATCCTGGGAGACAGACGCCGGGTTTCCTCAAGCACTCGACCCGTGAGGCGGCGAAATCTGTTTTAAGGAAACTGCTTCCGTGCAGGCTTCGGTTTCGTCTCTTTACCCTTTTATTGCTTTGTGTATTTCTGTTGAAATTTAATTGTAATTATTAGCATATGTTCTTGGTACATCATTTGTTTTCTTCATAAATCTATTTATTTAATTTCACAATTTTGAACAACACCACAATCTCCATCACTTGGTCAGGCAAAGCACTCTCCACGAAGCTATGAAGACTTAGACCATCTGTAAATACATTATCGGTAGGCTTTTTACCTGTTAACATCTCCAAGAGAAGAATCCCATAGCTATACACATCGGCTAGTGGGGAAGCTCTATTGCCCATGGCATACTCTGCAAATTGATTCATGTGTTAGTACATTTCAGTTTGCAAACTGAAAATCTGATTAATTCACAAAGTTGTAATCCTAAAATAATTTTTAAAATATAACCCAATTGTAGTTGGAAGAAACAATATGGTTGAGGGCACCTATTATGTTGTTTTTTTTGACATATATTAATTACAATTTTTCTTTTTCTTTTTTTTTTTTTTTTTTTCTCTGTGCAAGTGAGGTAGAAAGGTCATAACGTCAAGAAAACTGCATGCAATATGTTATATTGAGAAAAATGAACAGTGTCTTTTGACCAAATCAAACATAAATGGGTCTAGCACAAACAGGTTGTGGTTTACAGGTACAAGTTCAATTAATGGTCGTGATTGGGCCGGCCCTGAGTTTTCGGGGTTAAGGCGAAATAATTTTTCGGAGCCTTTTAGATATTCATAAAAAAAAAAAATCAACCTGGTTTAGAATTTTGAAAAATAATTATTTGAATTTGCAATTCGTAATTTTTTGTATTTTTTGTATTTGGAAACTTTTTTTTGTTTTGTTTTTTTTTTTAAAAAAGCACAAATATTATAGTTTTTAAGTGTATCTAAATTAGATGTATCTACAAAATAAATAAATAAAATTGCGTAAAATATTTAAAAACCACAAAAAAAAACAAATAATTGGGCCATAAAAAGAGAAGAAAGAAAAATAGGTCCCACAGACATATACATATATTTTATATTTTATTCTTTTAATTGGGTTAACAACTAACACTTATAAATATTTTTTAACTGGGCCTTTTATCAATTGGGTCAAATAGAACTTTTGAGGCATTTTAAAATGGCCTAAATTAGTTAAACAAATTTGGGCCATTTTGAATTTTTGATATAGTATAAGATAATGAATTTGGGGGTCTTTTTTGGGGCCTAATTTTTGGGGCCCTAAGCACAGGCCTCAATAGCCTTAGCTCAAGCCGGCCCTGGTCGGGATATTGTTTAGTCAAATCACTAGTGTCCTAGAAAAACTAGGGCCCTATTCTAGTAGTTTTACCTAGGAAAAAAGGTTTTTTTTAGGTTGGATATACTCACGACTCCTGCAAAATATAGGCAAATGCTCATATAAAACAAAGCAATAAGGAAATGAATCCATGAGTCTATTACAAAAAAATAAGATTTTTCAAGGGTGCCTCCCACCCATTTTATGTGTGTGTGAATTTATATTATTGGGCTATCTTATATGAAACTAACCAGTAAAAATAATCTGGATGAAACTTGAAATTTATGTTTTTTAGGTCTCTGTTATATATGATGTCGGTTGGCAAATGATTAAACTGATTTTAAATCTTTAGGCTTAACTCACAACCTAGCTCAAAGCAGTAGTTTCACTAGCTAAAACAAACAACCAAGTCCAATGTCAACTTGAAAATTCAATCCAACAAACACTGTTTTATCAAAGGCATTCCCCAAGTTTAGTAAATTTATCCCTATCTAGTTTGAGAATATCTATTTCTTAATCAGCACAGTCTAGAATTAAGATAAACTGAGTTAGCTTTGGAATATGTTTTAATTAGGAAGTTATGAGAAAGACATGTTTTGAAGACCAGGTTATACAACACATCAGGGAGCATTCATTGGCTTGTGTTTCAAAGAGCATTTAAAGCAAAAGGATATCAAAACAAATGCACAGCATATAGTAAGCCTGTTGGAAGGGTAATGTTTATTCCAGTTCTTTTGTGGTTGCATGATTATGGGGTTTAAAAGTGAACCCATACCTGGAGCAACATAGCCTATGGTTCCCCTTACTGCAATTGAATTGCTCGACATCTTGAACCACCTCACTTGAAAGCAGTGGAGATAATTTTGCTAACCCAAAGTCTCCAACATGAGCAAATATCTCATCATCCAAGAGAACATTACTTGGCTTCAAATCACCATGAATAATCGTCGAATCACAATGACAGTGAAGATACTCAATTGCAGAAGCAACATCTATGGCAATGTTCAACCTATGTATAAACTTTAGATTGCTGGATTCTTTTCCTGCCCTTCACTTTGAACTCCACCTTTGTGCAGCCATTTCTCTAAGCTTCCATTGACCATAAACTCACATACCAAAGCCATAAATTCATTACCTTGGAAATCCATACTAGAACAAACGCTCAAAATTTTCAATACATTTCTATGCCGTATGGTTCTTAGTGCTTTGCATTCTGACATGAAGCCCTTAGAAGCTACTCTGTGCTCGAGACTGAGCACTTTTACCGCCACTATTGTCTGAACCTGATTGAGAATTCCTTTGTAAACAGAACCATAGTTTCCAACACCAATTAGATTGTCCTTAGAAAATCCATCAGTGGCTTTGAGAAGCTCTGCATAAGAAACCCATAACAGATGGTGCTTGAGCGATGGCATGGAAAAGGCTTTTTTTCTTGAAAAGCGTCGCGGATGAAGGAATATGAAAAATAAGCAAACCAACATTGTTAAGCATAACACAAGAACAACCACGATGAGTATGACTTTCTTCTTGTGAGAGAACTTATTGCTGTTGGATTTTGAGGACAGGCAAGGAGGAAGATTCAAGGGTGGAATGCCTCCACATAGATCATTATTACCAACCACTGAAATAGCACTTCCATTTTGAAAAACTCCTTTCATTGGAACTTCCCCATGTAGCTTGTTAAAGGATAGATTCAACTTTTCTAAGTGAGCTCACCTAGATAACTTGGGATCGACCCCGATAAATTGTTGTGTGAAAGATCCAACTCTCGTAAACCCCTTAGCTCTCTCAAACATTGTGGTATCATTCCTTGAAATGAATTACCTTCCAAATGAAGCCATTCCAAGCTCTCACAATTGCTCAGAGAGTTTGGAATAGGTCCTGATAATCTATTATTGGACACATCCAATTCTGCAAGATTTTTCAAAGACCCAACGTCTGATGGAAGACCACCAGTCAATCCGTTGTTAGCTAAGCCAAAGAAAATTGAAATGGAGGAGAGTCTCATAATTTCAGTGGGTATTGAACCATTGAGATTATTATGAGAAAGATTTAATACCAACAATGTAATGATCCACACACTACCCTAACCATACTCATATGCATTTTATATGATTTTGCTCTGTTAAGCTTGCATTTCAAATCTTGACTTGTCTTGCATAAGTGTTACTTGGATGCTATGTTCTTTTGGTGTGTGTGTGTGTTTCAGCCGAGGTTATCTTGAGCCTAGGTCGCTCCTTTGATACTCTTATACTTAGAACTATCTTGGGATTTCTTTGGTTGACCTCCACCCGCACCCTGACATATTGGCCGAGATATCATTATCTAGGCCGAGGTGTTTATCACCAAGGCCGAGATGTGTACTATCTGGGCCGAGATGTTGCCCTTGAACCCAAGTGATCTTGCCCTAGACCAGCACAACCTAGACCGAGGTGTGGCACATCTAGGCCGAGGTGTGGCATAGCTGGGCCAAGTGTTAACCTTTCTAGCCGAGGTCATTGTCCCTTTGCTGCCGAAGTCTTGTTATTGGCCGATGTCATTACTTGCCAGAGTCCCTTGCCGCCTAGCTTGTTGAACACGCTTTGTCATAGTCTTGTCTTTTCAATCAGTCACCTTTTCAAATAGAGCCAACCAACCGTTGCCACGTGTCCGGGCTGAGTGTTAAGTCAGCCGGCCAGCCTAGAAATGTATCATTTTGTATCATATCTTTGTTCTTGAGGAGAGAGAAGCTCTAGAAGGAGAAGGAGGAGTTTTAGAGTGAGAGAGTAGATAACAAGCTTGATCCTTAGAGTTCAAACCGTTAGATTCGAGTATTGAGGTTAGAATCTTGATCAACTCTTGTTGTTCTTATTGGTCATCTAGCTGCATTGCATGATTGAATATGTTCTGCATGCCATGCATTGATTTAAAGATTGGTTTTAGAAAGAGAAAGTTAGTGTTCATGAGTTCTTGAAGAAAAGCTTTGTTTGATCCGAAAGCTTACATTAAAATCCATGCTTTTGTGTTTGTTTTCCCAAAGATCTTCTAGTATGGGCACCCAGGTTCATGTTTTCGAACTCATAGCATGAAATCTCAGATTTTGTAATAACAAGTTATGATCTTTGCATTCATCTTCTTCATGTTCTTCATGTTCTTGGCGGAGGAAACCAGTTTTCCGACATCATTTCCTTGAAAGTGGCCCTCGGGACCACACCTCGGCGAGAAGGTGTGGGACCTCGGCCAAGACTTGGTTGGTGCCCAGCATGTTTTCCCGAGATGGGAGACAGTGTTCGTTTTGATTTGACTTAGTTTTGGAGAATGCCGAGATCATTCGCATCCATATAAAGTTTGTTTGAAAGTGCATTCAATAAACTTGCCATGTGTTTGCAGGGCTTGGACTTGCCTCGACCCCGACGTTTGAAGAAATAAGTGAGTGGTATTTTAATAAAGATATGTTATAAAGCTTTGATAAAACCTTGTTTTGCCTTGTTTGGAAATTATTTACAAGCATGAATGATTATTCCTACTTGCAATGAGTACTATATCTTGTTTGATGACATTCTCGGGAAGTCCGTATGTGGTAGGGGACTATAAGCATTTGTAGCACAAAGTTTGGAAGTCCGTATGTGCTAGGGGACTATAAGCATTTGTAGCACAAGTCCTTAGTGTCCGGGGACTATAATGCAACGACACCATTGTTTAGAGATCTCTCTTGTCTTGTCTTGCCTTGCCACTGACGGTTTTACCGCGTGGGTTTGTTTGTCCGGAATGTCATCTCTTGTATTATATTGATGTTAGTAAGCATCCCTTGAAGCTTTGAAAGATTTGATAGATGAGCTTGATTTATTCCATGTGTTGTTTTGTTAAAAGACCTCGGATATCATTCATGTAAACCCTTTATTATTTATACCATTCACTGAGTATCCAAGCTCACCCTCTCTATATATATGTAGGTGATGAGCAGGGCGGCGGCGACGCCTAGATGTGTTTTTGGATTCGTGTTTTGCAACATCTTGAAGATCATGCTTCTTAGTTATTTCCTTGTATTTTGTATTTGATGGCTGAGAAGCCTTTTGGTCAAGATGTAATGTTTATACTCTATTTTGTTGTATATAAGCTATTGTGAGATGTATGTCATTTCATGTAACTTACGCACTGCTCTTATGGACTACTTAGCTTTATTTATTGCTTCCGCATTTGTAAGCCCCATATGTTTACTCTGATTCGTGTGTATGATCTTGTAAGTGGCCTTTGGTAGTCTCGAACTACTGGCCATCATGGCACCATTCTACTAGGGGCGGGATGGGGTCGTGACAGAATGGTATCAGAGCACGAGTTCCTCATAGCACGTTGCTCACACACTTTGAGTCCCAAGGAGCATAGGATTTCCCTTAGAAAGAAGTTAGGATCGCACCATGTTGCTTGCTATTTGACAATATGTGCATCATCTCGGCATAACTGCTCGTTGCTTGCATACATACTTTATTGCGCATTTTGTTTTAAAGTCACATTTTGCATACTCATAGTACTATGAGGAGAGGAAGACCACCAGTTGGCCGAGGTCAATCAGAAGACAGATTGGACCGATTAGAAAGACTAGTTGAAGGTTTAACCCGGGAGTTGAGACAAATGAGACAACAGAATGCTAGTGCTACATCTACCCAGGCCGAGCAGATTAATGGCCGACATACAGTACCGCCTCCACCTCCTCCAGTACCTCAAGTGCCTCCACCGCCAGCCTTGTATGGGGATGGAACTATGACTTTGATTAAGGAGTTCAAGAAGATGAACCCGCCAAGATTCCAAGGGGGCATAGAGCCGATGAAAGCCGAAGCGTGGGTCTTAGGAATGGAGAAGCTATTCGAGATCTTCCCCAGCACAGATGCTTAGAAGGTGGCATTGGCCGCGTTCACGTTAGACGACGACGCTAGAAGATGGTGGATGATGACCCGAGAAGGAAATCCTGATTTAACTTGGGCCAAATTCTTGGAACTGTTTTACAACAAGCATTTTCCCCTTAGCGTTCGAGATCGCAAGACCACGGAGTTCCAGACCTTGACACAGGGAAACAAGACAGTGGCAGAATACGACCATGCTTTCACCGAATTGGCGAGGTACGCGCCTCATATGGTCAGTGATGAATATAGGAAAGCTAGGAAGTTCGAAAGCGGACTGCGTGGACCGATACAGGATAGAGTCAACATGCTCAACATGCCGACTTATGCCGGAGTCTTGGACAAGGCTATTCTTGCAGAAGCTAATTTGAACCGATATCAGAATACAGGAGAGAATCAGAGAAAGAGACAGAACTATGATAACCGCCGAGTCCCGTTTAACGCCAAAAAGAAAGCAAATGTGGGTAGCTCCAGCAACTCGAACCAGGAAGGTAATACTAAGCCGATGTGTGCAAGTTGTGGGAAGCGCATTCGGGGTTCTTGGTTGGGCGTCGCGCCTATTTTGAATGTGGAGAAATGGGTCATCGTGTGAGGTGTCGAAGTCAAGGATTGATGATGGTAAGAAAATGGGAGCACCTCGGGCTCTGCAGGGAAGCAACGTCGGAAGGACCAGATGAGGCAAAGGCGGGGTTTTCGCACTAGTGCCGGAGACACCTGGAATCTTTGAGACAGTAGTGTCGGTATACTCCCAATCTGCTCTCAAGATGCATACATATTGATTGATTTGGGTTCTACGCATTCATTAAATTATCTGCTAAGTTCTGAGAAATTGAATAGACAACAAGAACCCCTTGATTATGTGTTATATGTATCTGCTCCATCTGGGAGAACTATGATTGTTGCGTCTATCTATAGGGCGTGTGTTGTTGTGATTCAGGGTGTAGAATTATTAGTCGATTTGATGCCGTTAAACATGACCCACTTTGACGTCATATTAGGAATGGACTGGTTAGTGGCAAATCATGCGTCTATTAATTGTGTTTCGAAAAGTGTCACGTTGAGACCCCCAAACCAAGCCGAGGTTATTTTCCAGGGTAAAGGGGTAGTGTCCCCACCTTACTTGATTTCGTCCATTAAGGCCTATAAGCTAATTCAGAAAGGGTGCCATGGCTACTTGTGTAGTATACTGAGTGATCATAATGGAAATGTTAAATTAGCCGATATCCCAGTTGTTAATGAATTCCCCGACGTCTTTCCAAATGAATTGCCTGGCCACTTAGTTGATAGAGAAATAGAGTTTACTGTGGACATCGTGTCGGGAACACAGCCGATCTCCAAGACACCCTATAGAATGGCCCCAGCCGAACTTAAGGAATTGAAAGTGCAACTGCAAGAATTGTTGGATAAGGGTTTTGTTAGGCCGAGCACTTCACCGTGGGGGGCACCAGTCTTATTTGTTAAGAAAAAGGATTGCACACTTCGTCTTTGCGACTCTGAGAGAACTTAACAAGGTAACCATTAAGAACAAGTACCGTTGCCTAGGATTGATGATTTGCTAGATCAACTACAAGGAGCACGAGTCTTTTCTAAGATTGACCTTAGGTCGGGCTACCACCGATTGAAGGTTAAAGCCGAGGATATTGAGAAGACTGCTTTTCGAACAAGGTATGGCCACTACGAATTTCTAGTAATGCCTTTTGGGGTGACTAATGCGCCGGCATTCATGGACTTAATGAACAGAGTCTTCAAGCCGTACCTAGATGAATTCGTGGTTGTTTTTATTGACGACATATTGATCTATTCCAAGAGTACAATTGAGCATGAGAGTCATCTGAGACTTGCCCTACAGACCTTGAGGGACACAGGAAATTGTATGCTAAGTTGAGTAAGTGTGAGTTTTGGCTTTCCAGCATTTCATTTTTGGGGCATGTGATTAATGAAGAGGGTATCTCTGTTGATCCCAGTAAGATTGAAGCCGTGTAAATTGGCCGACGCCGACCAACGTGTCCGAGGTTCGTAGTTTTCTGGGTTTGGCAGGTTATTCTGAAAGTTTGTAAGGACTTCTCAAGGATTGCGGTGCCATTGACACGATTAACTCGGAAGGGAGTGACATCTGAATGGACCGAAGATAGAGAATCAACCTTCGAGTTGAAAGCGAGGTTAATTCTGACACCGTTCTTGTACTGCCATCAGGTAATGAGGAATTTCAGATTTATAGCGATGCTTCACATAAGGGTTTGGGTTGTGTATTAATGCAAGGGGGTAAGGTCATAGCATATGCATCTCGCCAGTTAAAACCTCATGAGAAGAATTATCCTACCCATGATTTAGAGCTAGCAGCCGTGGTATTTGCTTTGAAGATTTGGCGTCATTACTTGTATGGAGCTTCTTGCCAAGTTTTCACGGATCACAAGAGTTTGAAGTACTTATTTACTCAGAAGGAACTAAATTTGAGGCAGAGAAGATGGCTGGAATTATTGAAGGACTACGACATGCAGATTCAGTACCACCCAGGCAAAGCCAACTCGGTAGCTGATGCATTGAGTTGGAGGTCAATGGGAAATTTGGCGTGTTTAACTGAGATCTTAGCGGAGCCGACTATCATCGAAGACGTAAAAGCAAGGCAAATGGAGGATAAGTTCCTGAAGAAGGTAGCCGACGAGATTAACACCAGGCCGAGGTCAGGTTACACCTTTGAGAATGGAGTGCTTAAGTTTGAGGGAAGGTTGTGCGTGGCCGACATCCCTGAATTGAAAGGAAAGATTCTGCAAGAATCTCATGGTTCCAGAATTGCTGTCCATCCAGGAAACACTAAGATGTATCACGATGTAAAGCAGACCTTTTGGTGGCCGAACATGAAGAAAGAAATAGCCGAGTTCGTATCCCAATGCTTGCATTGTCAGCAAGTGAAGGCAGAACATCAGAGACCAGTAGGACTCCTTCAACCTTTGTCAGTTCCTGAATGGAAATGGGAACATATCTCTATGGATTTTGTGATTGGTTTGCCGAGGACGCAGAAGGGAATGGATTCCATTTGGGTCATAATTGACAGATTAACTAAGTCAGCACACTTCTTGCCTGTTCAGACTACATTCAATCTTGGCCAAACTAATTTGTACTATATGTTAATGAGATTGTGAGACTGCATGGAGTGCCGATGTCTATTGTTTCAGACCGAGATCCGAAGTTTGTTTGTAGATTTTGGCAAAGTTTACAAAGAGCCTTGGGGACCGAGTTGAAGTTTAGCACAGCTTTTCACCCACAAACCGATGGGCAAACCGAAAGGACGATTCAGACACTTGAGGATATGCTCAGGCTATGTGTACTAGATTTCCAGGGAAGTTGGGGAGCACATTTACCATTAGTGGAATTCGCTTACAACAACGGTTATCAAGCTAGCATTGGCATGGCACCGTACGAAGCTTTGTATGGAAGGAAGTGCAGATCGCCGATATGTTGGACTGAAGTAGGAGACAAAGTTTTGATCGGCCCTGAACTGATTCAAATGACAACCGAGAAGATTAAGCTTATTCGACAGAGGATCAAAAGCGCCGAGTCGGAGAAGAGCTATCTTGAGCCAGAGAAGAAGAGAATTGGAATTTGAAGTTGGGGACCATGTATTCCTGAAGATTTCGCCAATGAAAGGAGTTTCCAGATTTGGAAAGAAAGGTAAGTTAGCACCTCGTTACATCGGGCCATTTGAGATTCTTGAGAAGATTAACACGACTGCCTACAGACTTGCTTTACCACCAGAATTAAGTCAAGTGCACAATGTGTTCCATATCTCAATGTTGAGGAAGTATATTCGGGATCCCCTGCACGTGATTAATCATTTTGAAATTGTGATAAATGAAGATTTGGGCTACGAGGAGAAGCCGATGAGAATTCTTGACAGACAAGTGAAACAGTTGAGGAACAAATCTATATCAATGGTGAAAATTGAATGGAAGGAACATTACGGCAAGGATGCCACATGGGAAATGGAAGAAGAGATGAAAGTTCGATATCCCGAGTTGTTTTCAGATCAAGGTAACTCAAGTTTGGGGACCAAACTTCTTTAAGGGGGGTAGGATGTAATGACCCACACACTACCCTAACCATACTCATATGCATTTTATATGATTTTGCTCTGTTAAGCTTGCATTTCAAATCTTGACTTGTCTTGCATAAGTGTTACTTGGATGCTATGTTCTTTTGGTGTGTGTGTGTTTCAGCCGAGGTTATCTTGAGCCTAGGTCGCTCCTTTGATACTCTTATACTTAGAACTATCTTGGGATTTCTTTGGTTGACCTCCACCGCACGACATATTGGCGAGATATCATTATCTAGGCGAGGTGTTTATCACCAAGGCGAGATGTACTATCTGGGCGAGATGTTGCCCTTGAACCCAAGTGATCTTGCCCTAGACCGGCACAACCTAGACCGAGGTGTGGCACATCTAGGCGAGTGTGGCACACCGGGCCAAGTGTTGACCTTTCTAGCGAGGTCATTGTCCTTTCTTTGCGAAGTCTTGTTATTGGCCGATGTCATTACTTGCGGAGTCCTTGCCGCCTAGCTTGTTGAACACGCTTTGTCATAGTCTTGTCTTTTCAATCGGTCACCTTTTCAAATAGAGCCAACCAACCGTTGCCTTAAATTTGAGTGTTAAGTCAGCCGGCCAGCCTAGAAATGTATCATTTTGTATCATATCTTTGTTCTTGAGGAGAGAGAAGCTCTAGAAGGAGAAGGAGGAGTTTTAGAGTGAGAGAGTAGATAACAAGCTTGATCCTTAGAGTTCAAACCGTTAGATTCGAGTATTGAGGTTAGAATCTTGATCAACTCTTGTTGTTCTTATTGGTCATCTAGCTGCATTGCATGATTGAATATGTTCTGCATGCCATGCATTGATTTAAAGATTGGTTTTAGAAAGAGAAAGTTAGTGTTCATGAGTTCTTGAAGAAAAGCTTTGTTTGATCCGAAAGCTTACATTAAAATCCATGCTTTTGTGTTTGTTTTCCCAAAGATCTTCTAGTATGGGCACCCAGGTTCATGTTTTCGAACTCATAGCATGAAATCTCAGATTTTGTAATAACAAGTTATGATCTTTGCATTCATCTTCTTCATGTTCTTCATGTTCTTGAGCAGAGGGGAAACCCAGATTTTTCCCGACATCATTTCCTTGAAAGTGGCCCTCGGGACCACACCTCGGCGAGAAGGTGTGGGACCTCGGCCAAGACTTGGTTGGTGCCCAGCATGTTTTCCCGAGATGGGAGACAGTGTTCGTTTTGATTTGACTTAGTTTTGGAGAATGCCGAGATCATTCGCATCCATATAAAGTTTGTTTGAAAGTGCATTCAATAAACTTGCCATGTGTTTGCAGGGCTTGGACTTGCCTCGACCCCGACGTTTGAAGAAATAAGTGAGTGGTATTTTAATAAAGATATGTTATAAAGCTTTGATAAAACCTTGTTTTGCCTTGTTTGGAAATTATTTACAAGCATGAATGATTATTCCTACTTGCAATGAGTACTATATCTTGTTTGATGACATTCTCGGGAAGTCCGTATGTGGTAGGGGACTATAAGCATTTGTAGCACAAAGTTTGGAAGTCCGTATGTGCTAGGGGACTATAAGCATTTGTAGCACAAGTCCTTAGTGTCCGGGGACTATAATGCAACGACACCATTGTTTAGAGATCTCTCTTGTCTTGTCTTGCCTTGCCCTTGCGGTTTCTGCGTGGGTTTGTTTGTCCTAATGTCATCTCTTGTATTATATTGATGTTAGTAAGCATCCCTTGAAGCTTTGAAAGATTTGATAGATGAGCTTGATTTATTCCATGTGTTGTTTTGTTAAAAGACCTCGGATATCATTCATGTAAACCCTTTATTATTTATACCATTCACTGAGTATCCAAGCTCACCATCTCTATATATATGTAGGTGATGAGCAGGGCGGCGGCGACGCCTAGATGTGTTTTTGGATTCGTGTTTTGCAACATCTTGAAGATCATGCTTCTTAGTTATTTCCTTGTATTTTGTATTTGATGGCTGAGAAGCCTTTTGGTCAAGATGTAATGTTTATACTCTATTTTGTTGTATATAAGCTATTGTGAGATGTATGTCATTTCATGTAACTTACGCACTGCTCTTATGGACTACTTAGCTTTATTTATTGCTTCTGCATTTGTAAGCCCCATATGTTTACTCTGATTCGTGTGTATGATCTTGTAAGTGGCCTTTGGTAGTCTCGAACTACTGGCCATCATGGCACCATTCTACTAGGGGCGGGATGGGGTCGTGACAAACAAGCTATGACAATTGCCGAGACTTGGAGGTATGCTTCCATAGATATTGTTTTGCGCCAAGTCGAGAATATTTAACAAAGTTAAGTTCCCTAATGAAGATGGTAGCTGTGTGAAATTGTTTTTGTTAAAATTAAGTTCATACAAATTATAAAGTTTTCCAATGGTGGTAGGAATAGGGCCACTAAGTTGATTCTGTTCCATTCCAAAGACAGCGAGACTACGAAGGTTCCCAATACCTGAAGGCATGCTGCCATGTATTTGATTGTCTGCCATGGCAATGAAGAAAATCGCAGAAGAGAGTTTAGCTATGGACTCGGGCATCGGACCTCTGAGAAGATTGGTGTTCATGCTAATAGCTCGTAAACTCGTGCAATTTGTTAATGACGAAATAGAACTGAGGTCATCTTGCAGCCTATTCCCACCAAGCATCAAATGTCGAAGGCTTAAAAGTTTTCCAAGATCTCTTGGTATTGGCCCCACAAAATCATTCTGAAAGAGGACTATTTGTTGAAGTCCTGAAGCATTTGACAATGAAGTAGGAAGTGGTCCTATAAACCGATTCTCTCCAAGATAAAGATTGTTGAGATTGGGAAGGGTTAAGCCTATATCAGAAGGGATGTATCCATGAAGTTGGTTATGGTACATTTCAAACACAGAGATACTAGAGATGTTGTAAATGCCTGCAGGAATTGTACCAGATAGATTGTTTCCGCCTAATTGGAGAAATGTGAGGCCTTGAAGTTGGGCAATTTCCTTCGGAATATCTCCTTGCAACCCACAGTCGCCTAAAGAAAGTAATGAAAGAACTGAAAGGTTGCCAAGGGAAGGAGGGATGGTTCCTGCTAAAAGGTTGTTTTGACTTAAGGCCAAACCTTTAAGCTTTGACAAAGATCCTAGCTCGGCTGGGATGTTTCCAGTCAAGTTGTTGTCGATCAAGTTAAGCATTTCAAGATTTGAGCATCGGGAAAGGTTGGTGGGTATTTCACCGTTAAATGAATTATTGCTGAGTGTTATACTTCGAAGCCGAAACAAATGACTAATCTCTTGTGGGATTGGGCCATGGAAGCTATTGTTTTGAAGGACGATGGTTTTGAGAAAGGAGAGGTTTCCAATATGAGGTGAGAGCGATCCTACCAGGCCTTGCGAGCTTAGTTTCAACTTCACGACTCTATCAGGATGTCGACGACTGCACCAAATGCCATTCCAATCACAGTAGTGCACTGAATCATTCCAGGATCTCAAGGCCCCAATTGGGTCTTGATCAATTGCAGCCTTGAAAGCAATCAAAGCTAATCTATCTGTCTCATTCACCAAGTGGGTGTCAGCTTTGAAGCACCACCACACAGTGCAAAGTAGAGAACACTAACCCACTTTGCCATTACTTTGTTTCTAATGAATCGAGTATGTTTTTTTTAGGATGCTTTATGTAACTAAATAGTTTGGGTAATTCTTTTTATGGTTATTGCCCTTGTGAAATTTGAACCATTAAAAACGTTTGATAAAACAGAGCCATCTGAAAGACTTTGAACAAGGTTTGCAACACGACAGTAAATTGCCTGGACAATAAGGTACCAGACTTTAGACCCATTCCTCTCCACGTTTGCTTGATTGCAGGGATTGGGTTGGATGGATTAGACCCATTTCCTCTCCACGTTTGCTTGATTGCGGGGATTGGGTTGGATGGATTAGACCCATTCCTCTCCACGTTTGCTTGATTGCAGAGATTGGGTTGGATGGATTATGAGTACGAGAAAATTGAGTAAAAAACTTAATAATGTAATAATATTAAATTAAACATGTAAAATAAAGGGTGTTTGTTTGTACACCTTTAAATTAATAATACAATAATATATATTATTTTATGATTTGTGTGTTTTTATATATTTCAATAAGTGTTTATATAAAATTATTATAAATAATATATTATAATTTAACTTTATAATAAGAGAAAGTCTTCTGTGAATGATCACCATATATGTATATATATATTATAAAATATAATTTAGAATATTTGGGTAATTTTTTTTAGGATAAATTATAAATACATCTCTTAAAAGTTGTTTAAAATACAGATTGTTTCTTGTGATTTAAAAAATTATAAATACTCCTTTGTCACAATTTTTTAATTTAACAAAATTAATTAAAAAAATAAAATTCATAATTACTCTCTTATATAATAATAAAATTAACTAAATTATTAATTGAAACATATTTCTTACATTATTAAAAACTGTTAATTGATTTCATGATTTATTATTAAAATAGACAATTTGTTATAAAATTAGAAATCTCAAAAGATAGAATATAATTTTCAAAATCATATATAAGAGTGATTCATATTTTAATTAAATCTTATAGGGTATATTTGTAACTTACCTTTCTTTTTATGCCGTATTATCCTTGTGAAATTTGAACCATTAAAAAGTTGGGTAAATTATATTTACACCTCATGAAGTTTGCTTAAAGTACAAATTGTCTTTGTGGTTTGAAAAATTATAAATATCTTTTGTTAAAAAAAAAAATTATTTAACAGAATTAATTAAAAAAATAAAATTCATAATTGCTCTCCTACACCATAATAAAATTACCTAAATTGTTAATTGAAACATATTTCTAACATCATGAAAAACTGTTAATTAATTTTATAATTTATTAATAAAATGGGTGATTTGTTATGAAATTAGAAATCTCGAGAGATAAAATGGAATTTTTAAAATTATAAAAGATAATTTATATTTTAATCAAATCTCAAGAGATATATTTGTAATTTATTCTAAAAAGTTATTTGAAAGACCTCAAACAACGTTTGCAACACGACACTAAATTGCCTAGACAATAAGGTATTAGACTTAGACCTATTGTTTGATAGATTAGATTAGATGGATTATAAATATAATAAAATTGAATAAATAGATTAATAATATAATGGTATTAAATTAGATATATAAGATAAAAAGTATTTATTTTTACACTTCTAAATTAATAATACAATAATATGTATTATTTTACGATTTTATATATTTTTATATATTTTAAATATTTATATAAAATTATTATAAATAATATATTATAATTGAACTTTATAATATATATATAATATTATTATAATAAGAGAGTTTTCGGTGAATGACCACCATATATATATATATATATATATTAGTGTATGTTCGTACCTGAAGGCACGATATAATTAATAATGAGATTAAAATATAAATCAAAATAAAATTATTAAATTAAATCCATTTAAGAAACATAATGTTAAGATTAATCTGGATAAATTACATTAAATTGGGTAAATTACACTTTAAGATCAAGTATTATATACACATTTATTATTACAGAACATTTACAAATGGTAATATTAAAAGCAAATCGAATTGTGGAATTGTTAATTGAAGACTTCGAACAATGTTTGCAACACGACAGTTAATTGCCCAGACAATAAGGTACTAGTAGACCCATTGCACTCAAATTTTGTCTGGCAGATAAGGTTAGATGGATTATGACAATGGTAAAATTGAATAAGAAGATTAATAATTGGGTAAATTATTAATACCTTTTCAAGGTTTGACTTAAATATAGATTTTTTTTAAGGTTTAAGAAATTACATCTCGCTCCCTGAGGTTTATATTTGCATAACAAATTGTCCCATGATGTTTATATTTGTATAACAAATTGTCCACTCATTTGTTATGTAAATATAAATCTCAAGGGGCAATTTGTAATTTCCCAAATCTCAGGAAGAATCAGTATTTTAGTCAAACCTCAAGGGGTATTGGTAATTTGTCCTTAATAATATAGTGGTATTAAAATAAAGATGTAAAATAAAGTGTGTTTGTTTGTACACCTTTAAATTAATAATATAATAATATGTATTATGTTATGATTTTATGCGTTTTTATATATTTTAAGTATTTATATAAAATTATTGTAAATAATATATTATAATTTAACTTTATAATATATATATATATATTATAAAATATAATTTAGAATAGTTTGGGTAATTCTTTTTAGGGTAAATTATAAATACATTCCTTGAAATTTATTTAAAATACAGATTACTCCTTATAATTTGAAAAATTACAAATACTCTCTTGTCAGAATTTTTTTATTTAACAAAATTAACTAAAAAAATAAAATTCATAATTGCTCTCCTATATAATAATAAAATTAACTAAATTATTAATTGAAACATATTTCTAACATTATTAGAAACTGTTGATTGATTTCATGATTTATTAATAAAATTAGCGATTTGTTATAAAATTAAAAACCTCAAAAGGTGAAATATAATTTTCAAAACCATAAGAGTGATTTGTATTTTAATTAAATCTCATGGGGTATATTTGTAATTTATCCTTTTTTTTATGCCATACTATCCTTGTGAAATTTGAACCATTAAAAAGTTTAATGAAACTAGCAATGATACATCTCCTTAATTTTGAAGTTCTAATTGAGTTTTAATGACGTGAAAAAAAAAAAAAAAAAAAAAAAAAAAAAAAAAAAAAAAAAACCAAATTCAAAATATCATATCAATGGGTGTAGCCCACCCCTAAGATTCCTTTAAAGCTTCCAAACATTTTTTTTGATGAAACAAAGCCATCTGAAATACCTCAAACAACGTTTGCAACGCGATAGTAAATTGCCTAGACAATAAGGTACTAGACATAGACCCATTGCTCTCTGGCCCCATTTGTTTTGGAGCGTAAAGGATGGGATGGGATTAGGATAGAAATGAGATTATTTAGTGTTGTATTTATTTGTAGAGTTGGGAAAAGAATTAGGATAGAAGAGAGGATTAAGATAGAGGTTGAAAGGAGGATTGAAATGAAGGAGGTGGAAGTAGTATCAGAAAAATAGTAAGGGGATTAGAAATTTTTTTATTTTTTACATATTGGGAATTTTTTTTGAACATTAATGTTTAATTTTTTTTATTTGTTTTATTATTTTATATAAAAATAATTTAACAATTCCTACACGAACAACTATCATCAAAACAAATACAATTTTACTTAATCCTCTCACTATTAATCCCCTCTATTCTACCTCTGAAAACAAACAGGGCATCTATATTTGTTTGATGGATTAGGTTAAATGAATTATGAATATGATAAAATTGAATAAAGAGATTAATAATGTAATAGTATTAAATTAGACATGTAAGATAAAGAGTATTTATTTGTACACTTTTGAATTAATAATACAATAATATGTATTATTTTAAGATTTTACGTACTTTTATATATTTTAAGTATTTATATAAAATTATTATAAATAATATATTATAATTTAACTTTATATAATATATATATATACTAGAGATAACCCGTGCCTGAAGGCACTGACAACAATTTTTTTGATATCACGTGCTACGAAACTTAGTGGTAATAAATCAATTCAAAATGATAATATTACTCAGATTTAAAACTTCACCTATAAGAAATTGAAATTGAAATTGTTTCTGCACATTGAATTAGCAAAAACATTTATAAATTTCAAATAGCAAATTTTAAAATTAAAGTCCAAAAAATGAATTATATATTTCAATGTAACATAAGCAAAGAATCTAGAAATATTTACTAAACTTAAAGTCCAAATAGCAAATTTTAGATTTTTATCCACGTCAAAATAACACATATATACACTATAGCAAGTTAGAATGTGATAATCTTCAATAAAAAAACATTATTGAATTAGTATCGTTTTTGCTTTATCAAATTTTAATGCCTTCAAATAAAGGTCAATGAACATTTTGGTACAAAACAATCATCCTAGCTAAAAAAAAAAAATAATTAATCATTTTGTTTAGAATGAGAGAGCCAACCAACGACACACATGTAGAAGCAACGTAACCCAACGTTTCTAATATGGATCAGTCACCTGCAATAAAATCACTCGTTTAAATCCTCTTTAAAAAACCAATAGCTATGAAAAATTACATCAAAATACATATGAGAAATCGGAAGAAATTGTAATGAAGAATAATTGCATCAAAAGAAACTGTAACATGAAAAATCGCATCAAAATACATATGAGAAATACAGAAATCAATAACTATGAATTAAGAAGAATTAAACATACCTATTATGGTCAACTGAATTATGTCATTCAATGATGAAGTGAGAATAGACATATGTATCCATTACTAAAGTAAACAAATGAATAGAAAAGCAAATAAATCATACAAACTGCCAAATAGAATTAAACTCAAATTTTGTAAGGGGAGCGAATAATTAAACTCAAATTTTATTAAGACTAAGAGTCTTGTTACAAGGAAGAAGAGTTTTTGGATGATCATGCTCCTTTGAATTTCTATCCCTGTGATAATGCATATCTCATTTTCTAGTTGAAGCATTATGTATAATAATTAGTAGGCAACAAAAAAAGAATCAAACTTGAAATGCAGTCATGTTGAAAAAGAGTATGAACTTACGGGAAGAGTAGGGTAACTCAAAGCTCCATTAATACCAATAGCCATTATAAGAGATGCAATCATGTTGAAACCAATTGCACGCAGCCTTGAGATAGAAACAAAAAGAAGAGGGGAATGTTTACACTTTCCTTTCAAAGTATAAAACTAATGACATTTAGAATTCACACTCCGTTTGGAGGGTGAGAAAGGAAAAGAAATGATTGTGATTGTGATATCTCATTTATGAGAAAAAAAATATATTTTTTCACTATCAAGAGAGGGGGATATGAGTGGAATTTTTATCTTTCTTCGGGCAATCTTGTAACCAATCAACTTGTTTCTCACTAAATCTCATCACTCTAGGTAAAAATACGATCAACTTGTTTCTCACTAAATCCCATCACTTTTGGTAAAAAATGAAATAGACTTGCTTTGGTTCATGAATTTTGAAAAGGGATTTGGAAAGAGCTAGAGAGAGGAAAGATGTCTGAAATATAATTATATTTTTCTCACATTTCACTAATCTTTTCCCTTTTTCATTTCCAAATCTCCAAACACAGCCTTAGTAAACAAATTCTCTTTCTCACCATTTCTCACTCAATTTATAAACAATTGATAAATTGAAAATGAGAAAAGAGTTCACTTTTGCATCATTTCTCACCAAACCACCCCATCCAAACGTAGTGTGAGACAACTCGTGACCCGGCATTTTTCTGGGCAGCTGAGTGATTCAACCAGCCACCATATTGGCATGGCCAAAGACAAAACTTGGGAAACTTGAATAGTGAAGGCCATAGCCCTTGACCAACAGTTTCATCTTGACAAAATGCACAAAAACAATCAAATCAAATTTTCTGTCTTTCTTTCCTCATTATTTTATTTTCGTGAAGGTGAAGTTATGGTCCAGTAGGAAGCAAATGATAGCATGACAAAGTAAATGCATGGAAATTATCAGTATATGTATCCCAAGGGTAAATGATTCCATTGTCATCCATGTCAAAAAAGGCCACATGTTGCTAAAGAACACTCAACCCATAATTCTTATGGCCTGGTGTTCCATTTGGATGGTCTGTATCCGGAGCAGCCAATGCTCTTGCCAAATCTGAATTCATGAATGCCAAAGAGACACATTAGTAGCATAAAGGTGGAGGCTTTTTGAGACTTCATTAGCACCAAGATAAGTGGGCGAGATGTAAATAAGATATAGTATTCATTTTACTTTTTACACACATTTTCTCCTTTTCATTTTAAATTCTTACCCAAATACATGATATGAACGTAGCCTAATGACACATATTACACATTTGATTCAAGTGTTTGGGTAGGAATTTTTTAAAAAAAATAATGTGTTTGATTCATGAATTTGTGTAGAAATTTAGAAAAAGAGAGGAAAGAGATAGGTTAAACAGGAATAAAATATAGTTAAATTTTACTTACATTTTTCCTTTTCTTTCCAAATAGCTACAACCAAACATAGTCTAAAATTTTAATTCGGTGCAATTACACCCTCATGCTTAACCACTAATTATTTTTGTAGCCACTTTTGAGTTTTGTGATTACAAAGACAACCCAAACTTTATCTTGGACAACCAAACTGCAATTATTGTGAACCTAAAAAAACCAGTCTAAAATCACAAAACAATGAGCTTCCAAACCAAACCGTCAATATAACCATTTATTCTTTACTCTCAAAAGTGAGAAGAAAATGTTTCAGTTAAGTGGCTCTCAAAAGTACAACCCAATAACCCAAATGCTAGGTTAATACAAAAATGCAACTGTATTGACTGACAAAATGTCAGAGACCAAAAAAAAGAAAAGAAAGATTAATGGTGAGGTTTCTTGGTGCCTTATGCTAGTGACCATAGAAATTGAATGTCAACCGCAAACCAAATTGATCCTCATTGTCACACACGATTCTCTATTTTTCCCTTATCATTTATCTCTTACCATAGGAATACCAATGATAGAAAAATAAAAATTCAATAAAAGTGAAGCACACCAACTAATGTAATCCAAAAAAGTGCACCAACTAATAAAAACCCAAAGATATCAAAATTAGCAACCAACATAAGTGAAGAAGAAAGGAAATACAAATTAATGGAAACCAAATCTTTTCAACATGAATGTCCATAATCACAGAATTAGACCAGAATAATTAAAAAAATCTATATATAAAATTACTTGGTGTATGCACAAAGATGCACGCTTTGATAATATTGAAGCATATGATTCTCGGTGCCTTACCTTGATAAAATTACTTTGATAATATGCACTATTTTAATTGAGGCATTTTACAGAACATGGTGTATGCACAAAGACGCACAAAATAGGCACAATACCTACAATGAAATTCTCAGGTTTAAATAGAGATGAGAGAGGTAGAAGAGAGACCAAACCAAAAATTCTCATTGTTTGTGCCATTTGTGCCACAACAACCTAACAAATTCCCAAAAAACGACAATCAACAAAAAATTAAAAAGAAATATACTAAACCCAGGTCATTAAAACTCAAATCACACTAAACTCATATCATAAAAACCTTAGATATGCCAAAAAAGTTGTAATTAGCTTACTTGCAAAGCCTACCATGCCTAATCTTCTTAGACACCTCACATGACACCTTCACTTTCTCGATGGCTGCGACCGATCAACGTAGAATGAATACGGTTTAGGGTAGGGTCTCCGGCGAGGGTTGGGCTCCGAGAGGCGGGTTGAAGAGAAAGAATATGAATAAAAAGCAACGAATGAGACGGAGAGGGAGTTGTAATTTTGAAATCAAAGATGTGAGAAAGAATGGAGGACGGCTGGAAATGAGAGTCTGAGGTGTGTTTGGTACTCTTTTCATCGGCGGGAAACCAAAGCATTGAGAACTACACATTTTGGTTAACAACACATTTTGACCATCTGATCTCGAGTCAAGAATCATCTCAGCCGTTAATGAATGCCACGTAGGACAAAAATATATGAAAGATTCAAAAACCTTCTTGCCATATTATATAGATATATAATATTATTATAATAAGAGAGTCTTCCGTGAATGATCACCATAAATATATTATATATTATAAAATATAATTTAGAATAGTTTGGATAATTCTTTTTATGGTGCATTGTTCTTGTGAAATTTGAACCATTAAAAAGTTTGATGAAACAGAGCCATGTGAGACACCTCGAACAATGTTTGCAATACGACAGTAAATTGCCTAGACAACAATGTACTTAAACTTAACCCGTTTGTTTTCAGAGATAAAATAGAAGAGATTGATAGTGAAGAGATTAATAGTGAGGGGATTGATAGTGACGGAATTAAATAAAATTTTGTTTATTTTGATGATAGTTATTAGTGTAGGGATTGTTAAATTATTTTTGTATAAAATAATAAAACAAATAAAAAAAATATAAAAACATTAAACATTAATATTTTTAAAAAAATGCCCAACATGTAAAAAATAAAAATAAAATAAAAAAATTTTAGAAAAAAATAAAACAAATAAAATAATGATTTTTACTTAACAAAAAGTACAAACATTTAGACATTAATGTTCAAAAAAAAATGCCCGACATGTAAAAAATAAAATAAAAAATAAATAAAAATAAAAAAATTTCTAATCCGCCGGACTATTTTTCTAATACCAAGTCTTAGAGGCCCATCCGAATCCGCTTGTAGAGGCCTATCCTAATCCGGAGCTCACTATTAATCCCCTCCCCATCTCTCAAAACAAACAGAATATTAGTGGGTCCCACCTCACTACCAATCCCAATCTCCCCTCTAACTCTCCAAACAAACGGGGCCTTAGACCCATTGCTCTCTATGTTTATTTAACAAATTAGGTTAGATGGTTGTGATTGTACTAAAATTGAGTGAGGAGATTAATAATATAATAGTATTAAATTAGAGATGTAAGATAAATAGTGTTTATTTGTACATTTCTACATTAATAATACAATAATATGTATTATTTTATGATTTTATGTGCTTTATATATTTGAAGTATTTATATAAAATTATTATAAATAATATATTATAATTTAACTTTATAATATGTGTATATATATATGATATTATTAAAATAAGAGAATTCGGTGAATGATCACCATATATATATATGTTATGTATTAAATTATATATATTATATTATAAAATATAATATAAAATAAAATAAATAGTAATACTAAGAACATTTCTAATGGTTTGTTACTGGAATTGTCAAAACCATTTTATAGCAAGTGTGGAGCAAAAGTGGTTCTCCAATGATAAGCTTTGACAACTATTATATTTGGTAAATGCCAAAACTTGTGCCAAATTGGTACAAGTTTTGGCAGTTGCCAAATATGCCAACTCACAAAAGCTAACCGTTTCCTCCCTTCTTTTCTCCCACCCTATAATGGTTCTAGTTTAGATCCAACCCTTTTCATACTCTCAGATCCGGGATTCTGTACCGTTAACTATTGTTCAAGCTCTTTTATCATCTTATTGATAGTTGAGTTAAGTTGTTAATGTTGGACAATCTTCAAAGTATTCAAGGAAAGAATTAAAGAAAGAAAAGAGACTGTCTGATTATAAAAATCAAAACAATATATAAAAAAATAAATAAAACAACAGATTCTTATTTTATTACAAAAACAAAATCAGAATCTGATAAAGAAAAATTTAGTAAAACAGAAAAGAAAACTAATCATTTACCTTATTAGTTTCTCGAACAAATTTTTGATTAAGTCCAATGTTCAACACTGTATCCTTAAGACAGATTCGTCCTCTCCTCGGTGCTTTCAGATTGTGGACGTCTATCTCCTAAGATAAAATGATCAATAATGAATAGTAGCAGCACTACAAATTATTTGCACAACGAACACACTTTGTTTTTACACTCTTTCTCACAGGAAAAAAAATGCAGCAAAATGTAGAGAGTAATAACAGAATTGAGGACGAAAAATTAAGTGAAAATCCAAATGAGGAACTTGTTTATTTATAGGTGCAATGATGGCTTTTCGGTTTTGAATTCATCAGGTAGCAAACCTATTTGAACAGGTTTAGTACCTATTCAATTTGAATTAAACAGATACATAACCTATTTGAATTTAAATTAAACAGGTAGGAACTTGTTGGGATTGAACTGAACATATTTGAATCCGTTCGGACAAGTATGGAACCTATACAAAAAATTTAAAGAGGTGCAAGTCAAAATTTGAATTTTTCCAATATGAAATTTGAAAACAAAACCAGACATAATTTATTTTCCAAATAAAAAATAAAATTCAAATGTTTTTGGCCTTAAAAGAATTAGTATTGGGCCCTACAAGCCCAACCCAACCTCACATCATGCACCCGTGCTCAAGCACAGCCTAGCCCGCCCGACCGACCGAACAGACGGCGGCAGCACGCGCACACACATGTGTGTTTGTTTTGGATCCAATGGGTCTAGCCCACTTTGCCCATAACCTCGCTCTTCCACAAAACTTGGGTACCCCTTGGGGCCCTCTCTAAGTTCCAAACCCAAGCCTTATAAACCTACACAAAGTTCGCACACCAAACCAATGTGGGACAAACCTTAACTCAAACTTTTATGAAAATTCTACCAAACACACCATTTTCATGGAGCCCATTTGGGCATAAATTTTTCATTCGCCTGATAATGGTTTTGACCAACTAAATATACTACGTAAATCATAGCGCGACATAGAATGCGTTATCACTTAGACCCACCAATTTTGGCACATGGGTCCCACCTTAAAATTAGACCAAAATTTGAAAAAAATCTATTTTTTCCCAAACCATTTATTACAATCCCCCACCTAAATAGAATTTGATGACAACAAAAAGGCAACAATATGCAGAATTTGTTGAAAGAGTATAAATCAAAAATATGTTGCATCAGGATAGGTAGCTTTCGGCTTTGAACCTTCCCTAGTAATAACCTATCAGACTTACTAGCTAACCAATGAACGCGATGCATTGAATTGTTCAGCCGTTTGTGTAAGCCAAGACAATAGATTTCACATAAAATATCTTCTGACACATCGTGGTTCTTACGGTCGTATTCATTTTGGCCTTGAATGCTCCTGGATGTTCATGAGTGCTTCTAAAGAATTTAGCCTCTTCATTCTCATAGAACCGGCTCTAGTTCGACACTCATATAGGTGATTCTTATTGTGAGTATCTCTTATACTCGTCTTGATTTTTATGCCTAAATCAAGATATAAGTAATCATTAAAAGCAAAATTATCTTTAAATCCCTGCATACAACACATGTTGCAAATATCACTCTCACCATAGGAATGGATAGGGAATTTTAGTCCCTTGGTGATTTTTGGCGAGCTACATATAACTTAGTTGTCCCTTTGAACTTAGTTCTTGGGATCTCCAGTCATCTAAGTAGGGTTACCATTATGATGACTCTTATGTAATAGGCTTTAATTTCATCCTCTTTGATGAACTATACACTTACTCTTTAGTCAAACCTTTCATTAACGGATCCGCAATATTCTTTTTAGATTTTATATATTCTATTGAGATTATTCCACTTAAGCGCAATTGTCTTACGGTATTATGTCGACGACGAATATGTCGTGACTTACCATACATATGACTCTATGCCCTACCTATTGCAAATTGACTATCACAATGAATGGCACAGGTTTTGCCCACATTGGAATGTCTTCTAAGAAGTGGCGAAACCATTCTGCTTCTTCTCCTGCTTTGTCTAAAGCAATAAACTCAGATTACATTGTAGATCGTGTGATGCATGTTAAAAAAATACAGCATTCCTTAATTCTATAATAGTGTTCACATGTATATCAGGTATTTCTGATTTATAAGTCAGAAACTGATATGCAATACTATTATGCGCATAACCAATAAACACACAATCCACTATTTTTGGTCCTATTTTAGTCTTTTTCAGAATAGGAACTTCTACCTTTGTCAAACACCCCCACACTTTTAAGTATTTGTAGGAAGGTGGTTGACTTTTTCCTAATTCATAAGGAGTGTTAATTGTTTTCTTATGGGGAATTCTGTTAAGAACATAATTAATAGACAATATTGCTTTTCCTCACAAGTTCTGTGGTAAGCTTGAACTTAGTAACATGACATTCATCATTTCTTTAAGGGTTCTATTCTTTCTTTCTGCAATTCCATTTTGCTGTGGAGAATAGGGTGTTGTAGTTTGATGAATAATGCCA
The DNA here is from genome assembly GCA_025200525.1 of Camellia lanceoleosa. Classification (NCBI taxonomy): domain Eukaryota; kingdom Viridiplantae; phylum Streptophyta; class Magnoliopsida; order Ericales; family Theaceae; genus Camellia; species Camellia lanceoleosa. The sequence goes on from CM045761.1 coordinate 105,293,412, forward strand.
TGTTGTGTACAAAATTTATTTAAAGGTGCATCATATTCATCATCCCTATCACTTCTAACCATTTTAATGGTTTTACCAAGTTGATTTTCAATTTTAGTTTTGTAGAGTTTAAACATTTCCAAGGCTTCATCTTTACTTCTAAGTAAATATACATAATAATATCTTGTGCAATCATCGATAAATGTTATGAAATACTTTTTGCCTCTTCTAGTTTGAACAAATTTAAGATCACACACAATAGTATGAATTAATTCTAGAGGTTCAGTTTCTCTTTCAATCGATTTAAAAGAAGCTTAGTTAGTTTTGCTTCTACACATATCTCACATTTGTGATTAGGATCAATTTCAAACTTTGGTATATAATCCAAACCAATTAGTCTACGCAAAGCATCAAAATTCACATGTCCTAATCTACCATGCCATAAATTTGACTTAAGAATATAAGCAAAAGTTCTGCTATTCTTATTAATAGCAGATTTTGGTACAACAGTCATTACATTCAACTTGAAGAGACCATCACTCATGTATCCCTTACCCACATATGTATTACTCTTTGTTAACACAAATTTATTAGACTCAAATAAAAGCCTAAAACCATTTTTACTTAACAAAGAACCAGAAACTAAATTCTTTCGGATGTCTAGTATATGCAACACATTGTTGGGGCCAGTTCCTTCCCCGATGTCATCTTTAAGATTACTTTCCTTTATCTAGCAACAGCAAAAGTAAATAAATTTCCCATGAATAGTTGCTCACCATTTGCAGCCTTATTATAAGTAGTGAACATCTTTTTGTCCGCGCAAATATGTCGAGTTGCCCCAATGTCGACCCACCACTCTTTGGAATTTCCAACCAAATTAGCCTCAGACACCACAATAGAGATATTGATGTCATTTACCCTGTTAGAGATATAATCTAATTCTGTCATATTAGTTTGATTGGTGGTCTTTTTGCTTGTACTTCCGCGGTCCTTTTTAGGGTGTCGACAATCAGAGGCATGATGTCCAGTCTTGCCACAGTTATAGCATTTACCTTTGAACTTTTTATTTCCATTGTTATCGCCTTGTTTAGGACCATCTCCAACAAACTTCATTTTCTTGTTATGTGGTTTGGGTACTTGTTTAATCACATTAGCCCTGAACTAAATGAGATTTTTACCATTTTTTTTTTCAGCCATACGGTTATCTTCCTCAATTCTTAGTCTTACAATAAGTTCATCCGTGGTCATCTCTTTACGTTTATGTTTTAAATAATTTTTGAAATCTTTCCAAGCAAGTGGTAATTTTTCCACTAATGCAGCAACTTGGAAAGACTCGCTAAGAGACATACCTTCAACATAAATATCATGCAAAATTAATTGAAAACTTTGAACTTGAGAAATTAATGTTTGGGAGTCTATCATAATAAAATCCAAAAATTTACAAACAACAAATTTCTTTGTGCCGGCATCTTCTGCCTTATATTTTTTCTTCAAAGAATCCCATAATTCTTTTGCTATTTTTAAAGGACTGTAAATATTATACAGCATGTTGTCTAGGCCATTGAGGATGTGGTTTCTGTACAGAAAATCAGAATGTTTCCAAGCATCTACAACAGCAACAACCTGTCGATCAATTTCATCATATTTAAGCACTGGAGCCTCTTCACGAAGAAAATGGGCAAGATTCAGAATTGTAAGATAGAACAGCATTTTCTGCTACAATCTTTTAAACTTGGTGCCATTAAATTTTTTCGACTTTTCTCCATGATTTATTGGAACTTGAACATGGTTTTGGATGGGGACTGAAGTCGTTGTAACAATCGGAATTAGAGTACCATTTTCAGTTGCAGTAGCCATAACCAAAACAAAAATTAATTTTCTAGTTATTAAAACTAGAAAATAAATTATAACACAAAATAATTTTATTTTTCCTAGTTATTAAAACCAGAAAAATAAAACACAACACAATAATTTCCTTGATACAAAAACCAAAAAAATTATTTTATTGGATTCAAATAAATCAAGTTTATAAAACGAATTTTATTAATACAATTAAGACACAAAAGGTTCTGTCTTAAGATTGTTAGACAATCTTCAAAGAATTCAAGGAAAGAATTAAAGAAATGAGAGAGACTGTTTGATTACAAAAATCAAAACAACATATAAAAAAAATAAAACAACAAATTCTTATTTTGTTACAAAAATAAAATCAAAATCTGATAAAGAAAAATAAATAAAACAGAAAAGAAAACTAATCACTTACCTTATTACTTTCTCAAACAAATTTTTGATCAAGTCTAGTGTTTAACACTGTGTCCTTAAGACAGATTCGTCCTCTCCTCGGCTTTCAAATTTTGGACGTCTACCTCCCATGATGAAATAATCAACAACGAATAGTTGCAACACTACAAACTATTCGCACAACAAGCACACTTTGTGTTTACACTCTTTCTCACAGAAAAAAACAATGCAGCAAAATATAGAGAGTAATAACAGAATTAAGGACGAAAATTAAGTGAAAATCCAAATAAGGAACTTGTCTATTTATAGGTGCAATGGTGGCTTTTCAATTTTGAATTCAACAGGTGGCAAACCTGTTTGAACAGGTATAGTACCTATTCGGTTTGAATTAAACAAATACAAAATCTGTTTGAATTTAAATTAAATAGGTAGGAACCTGTTGGGATTGAATTGAACATATTTGAATCTGTTCGGACAGGTATGGAACCTGTACAAAACATTTGAAAAGGTACAAGCCATAATTTGAATTTTTCCAATCTAAAATTTGAAAACAAAACTGGACAGAATTTATTTTTCAAACAAAAAAATAAAATTCAAATGTTTTTGGCCCCAAAAGAGTTAGTATTGGGCTGGACAAGCCCAATCCAACCTCACACCACGCACCCGCACCCAAGCCCAGCCCAACTTGCCAGACTGACCGAATGGATACCCCGGCGGTACGCGCGCGAGTGTGTGTTTGTTTTAGGTCCAATGGGTCTAGCCCACTTTGCCCATAACCTCACCTTTCCACAAAACTTGGGTATCCCTTGTAGCCCTCCACAAGTTCCAAACCCAAGCCTTATAAACCCACACAAAGTTTGCCCACCAAACCAATGTAGGATAAACCTTAACTCAAACCTTTATGGAAATTTTACCAAACACACCAGTTTCATGGGGCCCATTTTGGTATCAATTTCTCGTTCACCTGATAATGGTTTTGAGCAACCAAATATACTACGTGAATCACAACGCGGCATAGAACGCGTTACCACTTAGACCCGTCAACTTTGGTGCATGGGTTCCACCTAAAAGTTAGACCAAAGTTTGGAAAAAATATGTTTTTCCCCGAACCATTTCTTACAGTTAATTGTGTTTGAAATAAGTTGGGAGTTAATTTTTCAAAAGAGTTGCTGTCTGTTTCACTGTAGGTTTACTGGAGCGATGTTTTGGTCGCTCGAGCGGTCTTTGAGATGTCTTAGTATTTTTGCAGGCCTGTAAAACTTCTAGGAATGGGTGATCTTCACTTGAGCGGTCTTTTTTTGCTTGAACAGTCTTTTGAGGTTCATTGTGCGCTCAAGCTATGGCTTTGGTCGCTTGAGTAATGTCACTTATTGTGTTTGACGCTCAAGTGGTGGCTTTGGTTGCTCGAGCAGTGTCATTTATTATGGTTGACGCTCAAGCGGTGGTTTGGTCGTTCAAGCAATCTGTGTGTATATCAATTTGGGAAAAAAGGGATTTTAGTCACTTTTTCACGTACTCTCTCTCTCTCTCTCTCTCTCTCTCTCTCTCTCTCTCTAAAACACTCAAAACCCTAATTTCTTTACCATCTTTCTCTAGTTGTTGCCTTAAAACCCCAAATGCTCCTAATCCATTGATTTCTCCACCATAGGTCCTTGGAGAAAAAGGTAGAGCTCGTCAAAAGTTTCGTTTTAATCGGAGAGGATCTCATTTTTGGCTTTGTCAAACTTTCACCCTTGCTTTCTTCCTCTTCTAGTCTTAAGGTAGAAATTTCTTCAACCTTTTGTATGATTTTTAACTTAGTTTTTTGCTCTTTGAAATGGTTAGTAATTTGGGGATTTTGGGTTAAACCTTGGGTTTGATTCAAATAAATTCTTGAGAAATGTTGTGGGAGTGTATAAAATGTTGGGTTGTGTTGAAATGTTGGAATTTTCTTACTTAAATGTGATTTTGAAAGTAAATGATGTTTTGTTTGAAAATCTTTGATAATTGATTTATGAAGGAAAAAAAAGAAAAGAAAAGGGATATTGGGATTGAGATGATAAGAAGAATGTATCTATTAATAATGAGAGTGGAGTTGGATATATATTATTGCTCCTATTTTGAAAATTATGAGATTATATCTATTGTTGAAAAATTATTTGTTGAGTAGAAATATCTATTTTGGGCTATTGGTGAAGGATAGCATTAATTGTTGTAGAAATTGCATGAGAAGTAGGTGAATGGAAACTAATTACTCATATATCTTACATTAAGCATTGTTTCATACTTAAACATTGAAAATGTATTGTTTTGAGAAAAAGTGGTGTATACCTTAGTGAATCTAGTTAGGGGGTGTGCTTGTGGTTATTATGTTGAACTGTGTGTCTTTGGTGAAAGTCGAGAAACTTGCACAGTTAGGTGCCGATCCTTTTGGTTAGTACCGGTAAAATGGCTTTGTAGTGCTCATATAGTCTACTGGCAGACACGTATCTAGAGATTTCTAGTGTTTTGTATCCATTGCCCTATTTTCTAATATAAAAAGATATTTTTCATGAATTGATATTTACTATTGGCATACGTTGTTTTGAGATGGAAAAAGTATAATGTTTGGCAAATGGCATACATATGTATTCACCTTATGACTTTGTTAAGTTTTGTAGATTGTGTTAAAGTATCTATACTGGGCTTTAGCTCACCCTATGTGGAAAACAAGTTTCAGGTGCTGATGATACGCCTCGACTAAGGACATAGCTTTGGAGGACTTGGAGACGAGAGTTTCTTTTTGTTTCTTTTGTATAATTATTTTGTACAAGCCTTGGGTTTTATTTGTATTGAGTTAAACTTACTTTTGTTGTACCCAAGCATTGACTTTGAAAGATATAGCCATTAGGGCATAAACTTATTTGTACGTCCTTTTGTTTAGATTCATTTACAATTGGAATATGCTATAGATTCAAGATCTAGGATTTATGAATGTACACACGCATATGTCATCTTTTGTACGATTGAGGAGTATCAATGAAACGTTAAATACATCGCAAGTTATATATTCTATGGAATATTATGCTATGGGTTGTTGTTATTATTTCGGGGGCATTACAACTTGGTATCAGAATAACCGGGTTTGAATACTTTGAGATCGTGAGATGTGGTTTTTACCACAATGGGTTCATCTCTCTAGATGATATTAGAAGTAGACCTGGTATGTTATGCGATAACATGTTTATGTGACTAGATGAGTATGAGATTTGGTTTCTAAGATATTGATTGGATCTACAAGTTTCTATATATCTTGTTAGAAGTGTACTTGATCATTACTATTTCTAACTGGAACTCTAGCAATGTTGTGGGACGATCATTATCTAGAAAGGAAATTCGTTTGTGATTATGTGATTCAGTGCTTATGTGGAATGAATTACTTGTTATCCACCATATTAGGACATGAGTGAATTAGCTTCGGCAAATTTATAAATATGCTAATCAATTGTGTTACCTTTATTAGAATGTCAGGACGTGGACGTGGTGGTGATTAGCGTGGCAGGCCTAGGAGGCAGGAGGTGACGATACTGGATGAAATTATGACACAGGAGAAGCGAGTTGGTCAGGCCAAAATGGCTGAGCCAGCAAGTCAGCAAGCCATGGGCGCTTTAGCTTGCTAAATGACTAGAGCATTGCGAGAATCCATAGACATTCTCAAGGCTAAGAGTTACGTCCAAACCCACATTACAGAAACAGGGCCATCATTTTTTAAGAGGGAGTCCTTCCGATCAAATCCAGATAAGTTTATCGAGGATCCAAATGAGCCACTGAAGGCTGATGAGTGGCTAGAGCAGATGATGAAGACGTTTGAGATGCTTGGCATCAACAATGACGGGTTGAGGATAACCTTGGCATTCTTCCAACTTAAGGGAGATGTAGGTCAATGGTGGAAGTATATGCGAGGGCGCATTGGGGTGACTTAGGAGGCTTTTGTCATCTGCATTTTCTTTGTTTGCCCAAGTCTTATAACCTTGTCAAATGGGTCGTCTTTGGCCTTTGACATTCACTCACGTCATTTCATGACTTCGAGCTCTGTCAAAGAGGGGCAACTGTAGACACCCCATTTTTTACTATCCTTAAGATTTGGGCGCTTCAATCCGAACACTCGATGATGAAATGTTATGCAGTGCAATCATTCGAATCTTCAACAAAATGATTCAGTTTTGAGCTCTAAACCCAAACCTTGCACGCCATTTGGACCAAACCCTATTTTTCTAGCCTGACCACTCACAAAGCAGTAAAACCAAAAATGACCAGCAAGCCACATTATGTTGGCCGACAGGCCTTCCTCTTGGTCGGTCGGCCATGTTTGCCGAGAACAAATATTTTGTAGTTGTAGCTGCTCCTATGCACGAGCTTCAAGCCAGCTATCCTTTTTCAGATATTTTCGATGTGAAATGTCAAAATTCTATAAATACAGCACCTGTTCTCAGTGGTTGGGGTTGAGAAACTTAGTGAGCAAGCCTTTTTCAAAGATATCCAAACGTTTCCTACCCTCTTGATATAGATACATAAGATATACACCATTGAAGCTTAACTTTGAAACTTTTTGCTGAGATTTTGAACACTATTTCAGATACTTGAGAGTGTTTAGCTTGTGGTTTATGAACCAAGAAACTCTTCCTCTTCTCTAGAGGTTGATTCTTTAACTCTTTCCATTTCATTTTCTTTTATACTTCTTGTTCTCTATTTCATTATTGATTTTCAGAGTGTTTTTAGGCTTAAACATGTGATTTAAACTTTGTTGAAAGTGGAAGGGTCACCCTTCTAAAGGCTTGTTCTCTAGTGTTGCTCTCTTGTTGTTCTTCTTATTTTTGCTTCTTTTCTTTCATTTTCAGCACTGTTTTAGGTAGATTTTGATTAAATATGAACTGTATATATGTGTTTAAAGCTTATATAGATAGTTTGATTCTTTTCTCATATCTTTCTTCTTGGAAGATATTGCAAAGCTCTCTTCTAGTTCTTTCTTTGTAGCATGGAAATGGATGTTTCATCCATGTTCCATGAGTAGGAAGATGAGCTTGCAATCATCTCTCCATAGCTTTCATTTCTTTATTTTACTTAGTTTAGTTTTACTTTTGCTTCAAAGCTACATGAGAGCTCTTTCATCAAGACCATTAGAGACTCTCTTCTAGTTCCTTTGAAGCATGGAAATGGAGGTTTCAATCCATCTTCCATGAGTAAGAAGAAGAGTCTCTTTGGTTTTCTTAATGATGGAACCTCTTATGTATGGGCTTTGCCTCCAAGAATGGCTCCTTTTAAACCTATTCTCTCTAAGTTTGAGTATTCACTTGCCTTTGCTTTCCATGAGATTCAGTGGGTTTTGGCCATATCTTTGATTGTATCTTTCATAATTAGTTCTAGTTAGCTTTGAATCCATTAACTACCATCCCATTGCTTTACTAATCATCATTTAAATACCCTTGGGATGTTTGATGATTTGTGAAGCAAACTTGCTCTCTCCTTGAGAATTTTTCATGGCAGGAGATAGGAGGAGGGATGAACATCCTCCGGAAACCCCTTGTTTTGCTCTGTTTCAGTTCTGTTGTAACAGGTGTTTCCCCAACAATAGTGGCTGGCCGACCATCACTTTGTACGGCCAACCACTTCTCAAGGCTGGCCAACTACCCCTTTTTGTACGACTGTGGTAGTTTTTTAAATAAACAGAGTAGTTCCTAAGGCCCAAAACAAAGTCATTTTCAAATTGTGAATAGAGCACCTTCTAACAGTGAGTAGTAGGGGTTTTCGGAGGATGTTCTTGCTTGCGCGCACGTAACTCCCCGTCTTTTGTTTAATCCCTCTAATTAGTAGAATAGATACCTGTATTTATAATTAATTAGTTGCTTTCATTTGAATTTGTAATAATTAATTAATTAGTTCATTCATTAGTGTTTGTAATAATAGTTAAATAGGCCATTCGGATCCTCTTGTGTGAGGGCAAACTTATAATATTTGTATGTCTTCTAACCCTATTTCTTTCTCCTTTTTACTTATATGCTTATCATGGTTGCATATAGTATCATGTTTTCGTTTCATATCATTACCATGCTTTATATCTATTTTTGCATTCATCGGGTTTGATTCACCATTCTTGAATATCATTGTCGTTTCCTACTTACTTGAATATGTGCGTTACCACATGTTTTGAGTTAATTCATATGACATGTTAATCAACCGAACCTAATTGTCGCATTCTTTTATGTGTTGCATTAGCCACTTGCATAATTAGAATCATGCATTTTTTCTAATTGTTTTCTTTTTCTTTGGCTTACCTTGGAGTACTAGGTGAGCATTTTTGGCTTTAGCATATTCATGTGTGTGATTATTGCCATGCTTACCATCTTACCATGAGGCTACGTGCTTGCTCCAAATGAACTGTTTGAATACCTGTGGATGAAGGTTATTTTACTTGCATTGGGGATGATTTTGATCAAATGTATGTAAGAGCTCATTACTTCTTTTTTTTTAGTTGTGTGCACTAAAATCTCTTTTAAAAATTACATAAAATCAAGTCATTTCCAAAGCAAGCGAAATAGTCTATACTTGTGTGCCTCATATAGTAAATTAGCATATTAATAATTAGAACAAGAGCATATAATGTACATAAAATTCACATCATCATTAGTAGAGACCGATCTTTGATTGGGTGAGCGGGGTGCACAATTAATGACCTTACCCTCTCATACCTAAGTTCCCAAACCGAGACAACTTTGGTTATAACGGACAAGTGGCCTTTGGTACGAGTCACAGAATTCCTAAATTTCCTAAAATTATTTAGGTGGCGACTTTGAAATCTGGCAATGCAGTCCATTTTCGGTATCTCTGATAATTAATGGATTTTCTAAGATTTGCCGGATTTGGACTCTCATTCATTTTTCTGTTTCATATTGTACCTGTGAAACCAAATTCAGAACCACAGGAGTTCGAACTGTAGGGCGATTGTATCTGAGGAGACTAAACCCCTCTGAAGAGCACGAAAGGCCAACTACAACAATGGATAAAATGGATGTATGCGACAAATGCTATATGCAATGCAATGGATGTAATAGATAATAGTAGATATGATGTAGCAGGTAGGAAGTGGTGCCTTAGAAAGCACCTTATACGAGTAATTGGCGATGTTTCACCTTATTCTGCTGGGGATCTTTCTCTTCTTCTTGATTTTAAGACTTCTTTCTTCATCTTCATGCGAAAACTACGGGTACTACTTTTCTTCCCGGCTATGTTTGCAACTTTCCCTATTCTCCAACAGGGTGACAAACTAGTTCCGTTCAGTATCCAGAATTGAAGCGCATACAAGCTACCTCAACCTATGGGGGTGCTATACAACTTTCAAGCCGAGGATACACCCCTGGGTATTTAAACCAGACTTTAGTCTTGAAAATTCCAAACCTTTGTGTTCTAGGCCTCAGCCACTTGAACTCTAGTTTTCACCGTCTCAGTTGGTCGCCTAGGAACTCACTACAAACACAGTTAAGTAGCTATACCGGACATCCTGAAATTGTTTGGGCATGAAAAACACCAAAGGAATTGCACCTTTAAAGGATTTAAGGTCACCTAGACCCAGTGAGTGCACAAGGTAGTGTGAGTGAGGTGTACAAAACAATGCGATGCAGGTGAATGTACAAAATAGTGCTATATAGGTACACAAAACAATGCTATGTGGATGCACAAAACAGTGCCATGAAAGGTGAATGCACAAAGCAGTGCGAGGTACACAAAACAGTGCTATAGGGGTGCACAAAATAGTGTTATGGGAGTGCACAAGATAGTGCTATGGGGGTACATAGGACAGTGCGATGCAAGGTGAATGCACAAAACAGTGCGAGGTGCACAAAATAGTGTGGGGTGAAGTGCACAAAATCGTGCTATAGAGGTGCACAAAACAATGCGATACAGGTGAATGCACAAAACAATGCCATGTGGGTGCACAAAACAATGCTATGGGAGTGCACAAAACAGTGCTATACAAGAGCACAAAACAGTGCTATGTGAGGTGAATGCACAAAACAGTGTGATGCAGGTTGTACAAGACAGTACGATGCAAGGTGCACAAGACAGTGTAATGTGAGGTGCATGAGACAGTGCTGTGTAGAGTGCACAAGACAGTGTGATATAGGGGAAAGATGTATGGTATGCAAAGGGAAATGAGCTGTACATAGAGTACTGCATCATGTACCTTATGAAATGAGTGTAGAGCAACTTGCCACAACTTATTGAAATGTAACTAAAAAACACCATGGGAGGCAACTCGACGAAACTCTATTATGTACAGAACAAAGTCAAGAGTAAGAGCAACCAATCACATAGTTCAAATCAACCTGAGTGTATGAGCATGCATGCATAATCCAAAGCACATGTATTAATCAGAGGGAATAGAGCAATCCCAAGAGAGTTTTGAAATGGTCGGAGACAACTTTCGAAAGCTGAATCATATCAAAATCATCATGGGAGTGAGCTCACCCTAACCTAGGGAAAAGTGCCCGACAAATGGCTTTGAGCAGACTAAGAGAAAGGTTGGGTTCATGCCCCTTGTACAATTGATGACCCGATCAGATGTACTGAAAATTGCCCCTAGTGTCCAATCACTGGCCACCGATTTTAACATCATGCAGGCATGTGTGATAGGGATCATCAAATCCTAGAACGGTTGCCAACCAATTAGACTCATGCTTCTCTTTTGTCCCGGCCTGTTGAGAACTCACTCCAGTCCCCTCCAAAGTAGTGACGAATTCCTCACATACACTTTTTAATGATCATGAACGCGATGCCCCTTATATGGGCACTCTCAATTCGTTTATGAATTCCACACATGAACTTGTTTTTTAGTATAGCGTGAACACTCATGTATGGAAGTTTGACCATGCCACTCTGTTGAACTTTGAGCGACAGACACGCTAGGGTGACTCAATGAAAAGCGTAGACCGAGACAAACAATAGGCACAACACAATAGAACTTCACAACTGAACTTCATAACTGACCCAAAAGAAGAAAGACTCAAGGTGACTGATTATTCATAGTGCCCCTAGCATTACTTATGCTCCCTTTAGAACTCAGTTTTGTAAAACCTGAGTTTCGTTTCTCTCTTCTTTTTTTTTTTGCTCAAGTTAGAGATTCTACTGATAATTTCAAGTATTGAAAATGTCTCCACTTGTTGATTCAAACTAGTTCTTCCTTACCCAACGCAAGTATGATATGCGTAGCAGTCGGTGTAGCTCATGGATTGACGTGAAGCTGACGACATGAATTGGACAAGGTTATTGGGTCAAGATGGATGTGGTTGAGACCAAACTTTAGGATGAAATTGCCTACGTCTCCCAAGAATGGGAATCAAGCCAATGTAGTTCATGGGCTAAGGTTCACTTAGGTGTTGACACTATCCTTTTGCACTCTAACTCTTGCCAAAGTTGCCCCTTCGAGTTTTCAACCTTGCGAGCTCTATTTATTTGATTTCTCATTTTTTTTTCATGCTCTAACTTTTGCCTAGGTTGTCCTTTTGAGTTTTCGGCCTAGCGAGACTCTCAAGGATAGTGTTACAACATTTGTAGGGAATTTGATCAATAGTCATCCTTGCCCTAATACTGGAACTGGCTTCATCTTGATTTGAGCTTGGTTCTTCATTCCCTTATACATGTCTTATTCCTTTCTTTTGCTCCAATTTTTAAAGTTGGTTCTTCTCGCAGTATGATATCTCCTCGCATTGGCTTCCCCGAATTTAGATAAAAGGTTCATTCCTCATGGTTGATTGGATTTCATTCCAATGAATACCCCTGGCTTGATGGTTGACTTCTTTCTCTCATTTTCTTTTTTTCTTGTCTTTTTTTCTTCTTTTTTCTTCTTTCTCTTTTTTTTGATTCCTCTTTTCTTTTCTTTTTCCTTTTTCTTTCTCTTTTTGGTTTCTTTTATCCATTTCTCTTTGAAGTAATGAAAATACCAGGGAGAGAAATTATATGATTGTGATGTCTGAAAGTTGTCTTATGCTTGCCAAAATGATCGCCTAAAGGTGAAGATAATCCTCAGGACAGTGTAGAATACCACACACAATGCTAAATCTATCTTCGCAAGTTTTGCAAAAGAAACAACTTAACCTCTGTTGAAATCATAAAGGACTTTGCGATGACAATCCAAAATCCACTCAAACCATTTGGGGGATCCTTCTCAACACTCAAGCTTATTAACAGAATCTCAGTCAAAAAATAAATTCGAACCTTTTTCTATTTTTTTAAAAAGGTCACATATGCATTACTGTAGGCACAATAAAATGATCAAAAACTTGACTTTCCCTTTATTAAAACAACAACGAAGACCTAAAGGTACACGAGAGCGATTCAAAAGAAAAGACTCAACTGATACAACGACGCAAGAAAAGACAAAAAGTAAAATAAAATAAAAATAAAACTCTAAACTCGATACACAACTCAATTATTCACAGGACACGGCTTAAAACAAAATCAGTATCCTTGAGACAAAAGGGGTTTTCATTCTCCAAGTCTATCGGCAGAATTCATGAAAAACTTCAAGTAGCCCATGGGAGGGTCCAAGCATGCCTTCAATTCAGCATTACTAACATCCACACCCAGTGGGATTGATTTCAAACTTCCAAATTGGGTCTCACAAATTGAGCCTCACAATTACCCTAGTTGTCCCCATACATCTCTTTGACTGAAACAACTTCTTTTCCACACTATGCCCTTAGTGCTTTCGACAATTCCCCTAGCTGAGACTGAGGTTCATCATTCCAACCATCATTGTTGGCATCTGTTAAGGGAGCCCACTGCCTCATCAAGCTTGAACTCATTAAGAGTGAGTAAAATTTCCATCTCTCTAAAGATTTTGTTCCTTTTGCTCAGATCGGAATCGGAAGAGTCTAGAATGAACACAATGGGTTTGGGCTCATTGGCGAGTATGATGTGTTGGCTAGGGTAATGGTTGGTTGTCGGCAAGTCGTGGATGGGATTTATGTTATGGAGTGGCAATTTATTGCGGTTAGGGAGAGGGTTATTGACAACCTAGGGATTTTCAGGTAGGGTGATGACCTTATTGTCAATTAAGTATTGAATTTCATGGCGGAGGCGAAAGAAATGGTCAGTATGATGACCATACTATTGGTGGAATGTGCAATATTGGGTAGGGTCATGTCTAGGTGGGAGAGGGTTAGGGAGAGGTCGAGGATTGAGAGCTTTGAGATACCCTTCCTCTATTAGTACCTTCATGACATAGACAAGGCTCATATGGAGATGAGCGATGGTTTATTTTTAGGAGTAGGAAGTACTAGTTTTAGAAACATTAGCAAGTGGGTTGGCGGGTGTTGACTGGGTATTCATGGGCTTGGGACTGGAATTAGAATGGGTGTTCCTAATAAAGCATCCCATTTCATGGCTTACCCTCTGATTCAAAATGCACCCAACTTGAGTGACAAAAGTGTCATCCATAGGATTTGCAACAACTGCAAGCACTTGCTGCTTGTTCAACCCTTTGACCTTCAAAGTCTCAATAGCCCACCAAAGATGGGCATAGGGATCAATACTTGCCCCAGCCTTGTTCTTGCCACTTGCTTCATCTTAGCCAAGGGATTGGGTGGCTATACCGAAGCAAGGACCATTTGTTGTTAATATGCCATCACCCAAACTTGAGATAGCTTCGGGTTGGCCATTTCCAACTGCAACTCGCCCCAAGATTGCACAGCTTTTGACGTGAACTTTGTGGCATATGATGTGGTCGATGATGGAGCCAAAACCCCAAAGGTTAAATTTGCCATAGTTCTTTGAAGATCTTCAATCATGCTCATCAGCTCAAAAGTAGTGGGTTTGGCCATTGGTGCCCGCAGTGTATTTGAATCGACTTGGTCTTGATGAATTGCTTGGGTTGGGGCTCTTTAGAGTAGGTTGGACTGGAATTGGGCTATTGTGGAGTTCAAGTTTTGGGATTTAAGACGATTAGGGTTCAAGACGATTAGGGTTCAAGTGCATCCATCATACATAAGTACGTGCTTTCTGGAATGAACACCTTAGGCTTGGGTAAATGGGCTGGGGTGATGTATATGCTGGGGTTGAAGGTAGGTGGGAGTGTATGGATAAGGTTCAGATTTTGATGAGGAGGTGGTATACAGTTATGTACAGGGAGTGGGTTGGTGGTAATATTAGGCTCTTGAGGTGGAGCTATCGTCTGGTTGTCGATGAGATTCTGAACCTTATGACAAAGGTGGTAGCAACGATTGGTCTCATGATCGCACTGCTGATGGTACGCACAATATTTGGTGGGGTTATGTCTAGCAGGGAGTGGGTCAGGAAAAGGCCGAGGATCAAGGGGTTTGAGATGCTCTCTTTCCATCAGGACTTCTAGTGAGCAAGTTAGGCTTATATGGAGGGGGTTGAAAGTTCTGCCTTGAGCTCGAGTTGGGCCGGCTGTTTGTGGATTGGTATTGGCAAGGGGGTCGGCAGTTTTGGGATTGGTGGCATGATCGATTTCAATGGGTTTAGGAATAATGCTACTGCTAGCACTAGTACTCTTGGAAAACACCCTCCTTGTTGGTTCGCTTGTTCTAGGAATAATCCCTTTGTTAAATGCGCTCTCAATTTGAACCCCCAATTCATGCAAATCTTCAAAGGTGAATAGTGGGACAATGTAACGACCCTCGTACTGATTACCGATAAACTACTGAATTAGCTACTGGTTACTGCTAAACTGAACTGATAATGACTGATAATTGAATTAATCGGCAATCTTGGTATTGGCCAATCGAAAACCGAATTGATCGAGTTTATTTATTGCATTGTATATTGCATCTGTTCGATTGATTGATTATCTGTTTGAATTCATATGTTTAAACTGCTAATTGAAGGCCTTATCGGCGGCCGAATTAGGAACCGTTTAGAGTTTTGGAATCAGTGGAATTTATGTGATTTTATGGTGTAGTTAATTGAAAACTGATTAGGTATGACTAAACTAGATTAATTTGAGCCAAATTAATAGAGTTGCATTAATTACGAAACTGCCATTGAGTGGACATTTGTTTATTATTATCACTTGAGCCTATACACTTGATCAAACAATTGCTCAGCCATTTCTTCTCCTGCCAACCAACCAAAGAAGAGAGTAAGAGAGAGAGGAATTGAGAGAGTGGTTCATCTTGTGGATTTTTGCTTGAATCTTGAAGAATTGAAGTGTTGATTGTCTAATTGAGCTTCTAGGCTTAAACTACAAGACTAAGGTAGATCATTCATCTCCCTAATTGTGTCATCGAGCTAGATCTTGCATGTTTCATGCATCATTGTAGAGCTAAGTTATGAAATTGTTCATATATGTTGAATTGAAGCCTAGTTGTTGCATGCATGTTGAATTTAGTGAGTTTGGAGTTGGTTTCATGGTCAAATGCCACATGCGTGTTCATAATCGTGTTCAAATCCATGTTTTCATCTTGTTTGAAAGGATTGAGCTCTTTGGAGCAAGAGTTGAAGCTTTGAAATGGTTTTGACCCATGCATGTCATGTTTGAATGTTGTTCATGCATGTTCTTGAAAATTAGTTGGAATGAGCTTGATTAAACTTCCCTTGGGCTTTGATTTTTACAAATTGAGCTTTAAAACATGTTTTTCTATGTATTTGCAAGAGTTTTCCAGAAAATGGGCCCAAGAGGATTGATTTTGGTGGTTGAAAACTTGGTTTGGAACTTGGAGTTCGAATCTGGGTTTTCCAGATTTTTGCCTTCCGCCGAAGGAAGTGCCGCTCGGCGAAATCAAGCTCTCAAAGATTTTTGACCAGATCCGCTCGAGCGGAGAAATGCGCACTCGAGCGGAGAAATCGAGCATCCAGTACTTTGCATCGTTCATCAGTCCGCTCGAGCGGGGAAGTTGACGCTCGAACGGGTCCCTTTGTTTACATGTCCGCTCGAGCGGGGAAACCTGCGCTCGAGGGAAGGCCCTGTTTCACTGAAAATTCTGGGATTGTTTTCTAAGTGCATTTTCGCATCCTCATCCCATCCTAGGCATTCTTAGGCCTAGTTTAAGACATCTTAATGAGGATATCGATGTGGAACACACCGAGGCATAATAGGGAGTTAATTATTGTATTTCCCAACTGTTAAACTTAGAGTGTGTTCAATCTGTTAACTGTATAGGGTTGGCATTCCGAGGGGACGCTCTAGCTACTGATAGCCCAGAACACTGTGAGTAACAATTGTATAAAGATATGTTCAAAAATGGTTATCTGATTATCTTTTGAACTGTCTGCTGAATGGAACTGCTACTGAACTGTTTATCGCATCGAATGAATGCATGTCCGATATCCTGAATTGTGTTGTGGCATCCTTAGCACTATCACATTGCTATCGCTACCGTGTGAGATATTTCTTGCCACCGGTCTCTATGAACGGGTGGATTTGGCTAATGAGCTATTGACGATCTATGAACGGATAGCTCCACCGACGGTCTATGAACGGGTGGATTTGCCTAACTGAATGGGTTCCCATGTTGGAACCACTCATCGCATCGTTATGATGGCCATCATTACCGTTCGGTCTTTAAGACCTATTGCTACTATCGCTATGCTAATGGATGTACCGCATATAATCAAGCATCGCGAGTAATCAAATGTTTAATGAATTGTTTTCATGACGATATGGACATTCATTCTTAACCCTTTATACATCATGTTATTCACTGGGCTTTAGCTCACTGCTCATATATATATGTAGGTGTACAGGCACCAGATCAAAGCTAGAGGCGTCGGGGTAGAGTCCCAGGTTTGTCAAGCCAGCCAATGTGCCTCATCGAGGTTCTCGAGCACTATGCAAGGGCTTAGGGGTGTTTTATTATTCCCCCATTTTGCGCTGCCTTACTGTCCTGTAATGACCGAACGGATTGTATAGACTAAATGGTTATCAGATCTATGAGGATTGGGTCCTCATAATCAATGATATGTATGTATATATATATATGTCTATGCTGTTTTATATTGTACTGTCTATGCATATATGTATGAAAAATCTTTTTGGCATACAGACTGTCACAGTTCAATGGACATTATTTATCTACTGTATTGGCTCCCGCCAGGCCCTGTACTCTGTTTTACTGTATTACTGTTAAGCAGGCCTTCGGTAATCTCGGATTACTAGCCAGTTACGGTGCTAAACCCATAGGGCCGGGTTTGGGTCGTGACAGAGTGGTATCAGAGCGATACTTAACCACGAGTTATACCGCACACACGTGTCCAAACGAGCTATAGGGTGTCCTAGAAAAGCAATTAGGGCATCGCATGAGTATGAAAAGTGTGTGGTTATGATATGACTGAAGATATGTTAATGTGACAACTATCTGAATATGTGACTGTTTGTGTTACAACTGCTATAACTGTTTATAGAAAAATGGATAACACAACTGCAAATGAATCTGAATCCTCATCCACTGAGGCTAGAATGGCCAGAATGGAGAGAATGATGGAACTGATAACTGCCAGACTTGAGCGACAACAGAACCAACAGCCCCCACCTCCTCCTCCACCGGTACAGCCGGAACCTAACGTGAATCTGAATGATGGGGACATAATTGCTCTCACCCAGAAGTTCAGCAAACTAAAACCGCCATCCTTTCAAGGGGGCCTTGAACCGTTAAAGGCTGAAGCTTGGGTTCTTGAGACTGAGAAGTTGTTTGAGGTTTTTCCATGTTCTGAAGCACATAAAGTGCTGCTGGCTACCTTCACTCTGCAAGAGGAAGCAAGAAGGTGGTGGATGCTTACCTGTGAGGACAATACCGTTATGACTTGGGCTCAGTTCAAGGAGTCCTTCTTTGAGAAGTATTTTCCCCAGTGCATCAGGGACAGGAAAGTAACTGAGTTTGAACAACTGAGGCAGGGCAAAATGTCTGTTGCCGAGTATGAGAAGAAATTTACCGAACTTGCTAGGTATGCACCACATATGGTCGACACCGACTATAAGAAAGCCAGGAGGTTTGAAGGCGGCCTGAATGTTGCCATATTGGACCGAATCAGTGTTTTGAAATTACCGAGCTACGTGAATGTTCTTGACCGAGCTTTGATGGCCGAATCAAACATCGAGGCAGTGAAACAGTCTGAATTACCAGCGTCGGAATGGCGTGGTAAAAGACAGAATTTCAAATTCAAGAAAGGCAAGCACAACCCATCAAACAAGAAACAGAATACGGGGTCAACAACTAGCCCCAGTCAAAGAAGTGATTTCATTTCACCATGTTCCGAGTGTGGCAGGAAGCACAAAGGGGTTTGTCACCAAATAACTGGAGCTTGTTTCAGGTGTGGCAAGGTGGGCCACATGGTTAGAGACTGCCCCTCTACCCCGTAGGCTAGTGGCAAAGCTACACCAAGCGCGGCAGCATCAACTGTAGCACCAAGGCCTAACCCCAAAGCTGCAGGGAAAGAGCCTATGAGGCAGGGCCGAGTGTTCGCTCTAGTACCGGGGGACGTGCAAAACACTGAAACTGTTGTGTCAGGTATCCTCTCTATCTGTGCTCAAAATGCATATGTGTTGATTGATTCGGGGTCCACACATTCTTATGTGTCGCATGCTTTTTCGCGTAAA
The DNA here is from genome assembly GCA_025200525.1 of Camellia lanceoleosa. Classification (NCBI taxonomy): domain Eukaryota; kingdom Viridiplantae; phylum Streptophyta; class Magnoliopsida; order Ericales; family Theaceae; genus Camellia; species Camellia lanceoleosa. The sequence continues at coordinate 105,312,199 of CM045761.1, forward strand.
TTGAATAGACCCTTAGAGCCTATGAATTATCTGCTAGCTGTATCATCACCCGTAGGAGGATCCATGACATGTGCTTATATGTATCCTGCTTGTGAAATTATTGTTGGGGGTGCACACCTGTTTATTGATTTATTGCCGTTGAATATTGACCATTTTGATGTGATATTGGGGATGGACTGGTTACAAAAATACCATGCTACTATTGACTGTATGACCAAGCAAGTTATTTTTCGTCCGCCTGGGTTGCCTGAATTTGTATTTAGTGGAGTTGGAGTGGTACCTCCTCCGTATTTGATTTCATCTGTGAAGGCTTGTAAATTGATTAGGAAGGGGTGTAAAGGATATCTGTGTTCCGTATTGACTGTACCTATTGATGATTATGTTAAGACTGATGTGAACTGTATTCCTATAGTCAGAGAATTCCCAGATGTTTTTCCAGATGAACTACCAGGGGATTTAATTGACAGGGAGATTGAATTTACTATTGATGTGATTCCGGGTACACAGTCGATATCCAAAGCTCCCTACAGAATGGCCCCAACTGAACTGAAGGAATTGAAAGTGCAATTGCAAGAACTGTTAGACAAGAAGTTTATCAGGCCCAGTACTTCACCATGGGGCGCTCCTGTTTTGTTTGTAAAGAAGAAAGATGGTTCACTGAGATTGTGCATCGATTACCGTGAACTGAACAAGGTAACTGTAAAGAATAAATATCCTTTACCGCGTATTGATGACCTGTTTGATCAGTTACAGGGTGCACAAGTGTTTTCCAAGATTGACCTCAGATCGGGGTATCATCAACTGAAAGTGAAGTCAGAAGACATTGATAAAACTGCTTTTAGAACGAGGTATGGCCATTATGAGTTTTTAGTTATGCCGTTCGGAGTCATGAATGCCCCTGCTGCATTTATGGACCTTATGAACAGAATTTTTAAACCATACCTTGATGATTTCATTGTTGTATTCATTGATGACATCCTGATTTATTCTAAGACTAGAGAGGAACATGAACACCATTTGGAACTTGCCCTACAGACCCTAAGAGAACAGAAACTGTATGCTAAACTGTCTAAATGTGAATTTTGGCTTGATCATGTGATGTTTTTGGGGCATGTTATTAGCAAAGATGGAATCTCTGTTGATCCGCAGAAAATTGAAGCTGTAGTGAACTGGCCTAGACCAACGAACGTAACCGAAGTCCGAAGCTTTTTGGGATTGGCTGGATATTACAGAATATTTGTTAAAGATTTCTCCAAGATCGCCTTACCACTGACCTAGTTGACACAGAAGGGGACATCATTTGACTGGACTGACCAAAGGGAATCAGCATTTCAGGAGTTGAAAACTAGACTTGTAACTGCACCGATCCTTACTCTACCCTCAGGTACGGATGGTTATACTGTATTTAGTGATGCTTCTCATAAGGGTTTGGGATGTGTTTTAATGCAGAATGGGAGAGTTATTGCTTATGCTTCCCGACAGTTGAGACCGCATGAAAAGAATTACCCAACCCATGATCTGGAACTTGCTGCAGTGGTATTTGCATTGAAAATCTAGCGCCATTATTTATATGGAGCGACATGTGAAGTATATACCGATCACAAGAGTCTGAAATACTTCTTTACACAGAAGGAACTGAATATGAGACAGCGGAGATGGCTGGAATTGATCAAAGATTATGACTTACAGATTTTGTACCATCCGGGAAAAGCTAACACTGTTGCCGATGCATTGAGCCGAAAGTCAATTGCCAACTTAGCTTGTTTGCTCACCGGGCAGAAAGAATTGCTTCATGATCTGGAAAAGTCTGAAATTGAAATTGTTTTGAGGGAGCAAGGTGGAACCTTAGTTGCTATTACTGCTCAGCCAGCATTGATTGAAGAGATTAAGGAGAAACAACAACTGGATGATTACTTGAAGAAAATCATCGAAGAAAGAGATTCTAAACCGAGACCGGGGTTCAAGTTTGACAACAATGTACTGAAATTTCAAGATAGACTGTGTGTACCAAATGACACCGAATTGAAAAGAAGAGTTCTGCAAGAAGGCCACAATTCGAAGTTTTCGATCCACCCGGGGAACACAAAAATGTATCAAGACCTGAAACAGAATTTCTGGTGGCCGGGAATGAAGAAGGAAATTGCCGACTTTGTGTCGAAATGTCTTCATTGCCAACAAGTCAAAGCTGAACATCAGCGACCCGCGGGCTTACTGCAACCTTTACCCATACCGGAGTGGAAATGGGAGCATATCACGATGGATTTTATCGTTGGATTGCCTCGCTCCAGAAAAGGTATGGACTCTATTTGGGTTATTGTTGATAGACTGACTAAATCTGCACACTTCCTACCTGTCAAGACGATTTATAATGCGGACAAATTGGCTATACTCTATATTGATGAAATTGTTAGACTGCATGGAGTGCCTGTGTCTATTGTTTCTGACAGGGATTCGAAGTTTACATCGAGGTTCTGGCAAAGCCTACAGACTGCCTTGGGTACTGAATTGAGGCTGAGTAGTGCCTATCATCCTCAGACAGATGGACAGTCAGAAAGGACCATCCAGACTCTAGAGGACCTACTGAGAATGTGTGTCCTAGATTTTCAGGGAAACTGGGAAAGTCATTTGCCGTTGGCTGAATTCGCCTACAATAATAGCTACCATTCGAGTATTGGAATGGCGCCTTTCGAGGCATTGTATGGCAGAAAATGTAGATCTCCAATTTGCTGGGCAGAAGTTGGAGATGGGCCGTTGCTTGGGCCCGAAATTGTTTATGAAACGACCGAGAAAGTGAAACTGATACAGCAGAGACTAAAAACTGCACAGAGTAGACAGAAGAGTTATGCAGATGTCAGAAGACGGGACAGGGAGTATGAAGTGGGTGATCACGTGTTTGTGAAAGTGACGCCTGTAGCACGTCCGGCGGGGGACCTCGGCTACAGTTCGGACTCCCTTTGTGTCGGTTCTAAATCTGAACCAAAGAGTCCAAATCCGGCAAATCGTTTGAGAAAACAGATTTTTGAAAAGTAGTGCCAAACATGGACTGCTTTGCCAGATTACAGAGTCGCCACCTAAATATTTTTTAATTGGGAAATTTAGGAAACCCTGACTCAGTGCCGAAGGCCACATGTCCGTCATCACCAAAGCGGTCTTGGCTTGGGAGCTTGGGTACAATCGGGGAAGGTCAGCTATGAGCACCCCCTTTCGCCCGGTCCGAAGACCGGCCTCTACTAACCGTGACATCCATTTTTGAAAACATTACATGCTCTTATTCCAATTATTAGCCTAGAATTACTATGTTATGCGCACAGCAAACAAGTATAGACTAGATCGCCTGATTTGGAAATAAACATTGCATATCCGTTTTGTCTCGAAAAACGTGTTAGATTTTGCTACTCGCAAGTAGGCTAAAATACGGATTTTAATGAGTTGTTCCAACTCAAAGTATCCAACCTTCACCCACAGGCATTCAAGCTTTATAACACATAAGCATTTAGCCGCATGGTAAGCATATCGTCATGGCAACATTCACACGCATGTGGTATGCTAAAGCGTGAATACTTACATCAGACTCCGTACAAAACAATAAACTAGTTAGCAAAACATGCATGACCTAGTTCATGTTAAATGGCTATTGCATCACATACAGGTGCAATCTAAACAGTTCTCGGCTAACCCTAAACATGGCATGTGAAATGCGCGAGTAGCACGTATTCAATTTGGAATTGAAAATTGCAATGCAGTTTGTATGATGTACCGAGCCCGGTGCATGTAAACAAATGCATGAATGCACGCATGCGTAGCATAAGGTATGCTAAAATAGACGTGCCCTAATCTACCATTGTAAGCAGGTAAATAAAAGGGAGAAATAAATGGGGGTTGGAAGACATACACCCACTCACCCACACTTATTATAATTATGCCCTCACACAGAGGGACCGAATAAATATTACAGTCCGAATAATAAATAAATTAATTATTACAGAAATTTCTATTTACTTAATAAATTAAATGCAGAATAGGAAAGGCCGCAGCCCCGCCTCAGGATGCGCGAATGATGCATGCTCGATTCCCACTCGCCTAGAAAACCCGTGCCATAGCATCACGCCTCGCTTTTTCGCCTGTCTCCAAAAATTCCCAAAGTTTAGAAACCTCCCAAACGATCTGAAATACCCCACCGGCAGGGGGAAGAGCTCATCGGCCGAGATTGACCACCATTTGCATGTGGAGTTTATCGGCATAAAAGCAGGCCGATCGGCACAATAAACCGACGGCCCGCAGAAAGTCCCCGGCAGAGACAGATTGACAAAGAAAGAAGACAAAGAATGCATGGCATGGGTTTTGGGCATATGTAAGCATGGTCATGACCTCCTATCATGCTTTGAGACTCAAGGAGGTAAGACTCTTGGTTCTTGGGCCACCAATGGTGCATTTTGATGCATGATAGCCCTAAGAACTAAGGTTGCATTTTGATGTAAATGCATGCAACACAAACAAATGAAATCCAAAGCCTTATCATGTGTTGGTCCAAGGCCTTGGTGACCAAGAATTGAGGTGAGTTGCACCACTTGGAGTGTGAACTCTTCTCAATCCTATGCTTGGCTTGACAATCCCCAAGCCAAGCCATGGAATGCATGAATGCAACATGGCTCAAATGCAATGCAACTTATCATGTTAAGCATGCAAAGAGCTAAAGTATGCAAGGTACAAATGTCATGCAACATGGACCAATTAAGCATGGAATTAGCATACACTCAAGGCCTCATTGGTCAAACATGCAACAACCGAGATACAAGCATGCAATAATGGACTTAAGCCATAGAGGGCAGCCCTCAAACTCCCCTAAAACGGTGGCAAAACATGCCTCAAAACAAGAGCAAGATGCTACACAAGCATGCAAGCCATAAGGCATAAGGCTAAGGCACAAAGTGGGGCATTGAACCACCACTTAACAAGACCAAACATGGCACATGTTAGGCAACCAAAACAGGTTTTTATCATGCAAAATGGCACCCAAATCCCCTCATGGCAGCCCCAAAACAGTCCCAAAAGCATGAATGCACACAATGCACACTTTAAAGCATAAAGGGCACACCTTTAAAGCATGAAGAGACATAACAAATCTAGACATGTGAGCATGGATTAAGGTCTGAAATAGCATGTAAGAGGGTTCCAAACCCTTGAAATCATGGAGGCAATGCATCCTACACATGCACCTACTTGAAGCATACAAGCTACAATGCAAAGGGGCTATACAAAGCATGCCAAGATTGACCCAAACAACCTAGGACAGACCTTATACATGGAAAAACAAGCACATTTCCAGTTTATGACCAGCCACAAAAATAGAAGCAAGATAGGCTAACAAAGCATGCAAAATTACGGTAAATAGAAGAGATTATGAAACAAGTGCAAGATAGGGGTCCCAAACAGGGTTGATCCCTTCTTCAATGTTGAAGGAGGGCTCAAAATAAGCCTACTTACAGTTTATTACATGCTCAAAAACAGATTATACGCCAGCCAAACATACAATGCAAGAATCATGGCATACAAGGGGGTAAAGAGATAGGTGCTAGATGCTATCATCAAACAGCCAAATACTCTTCATGAGACATGTAGAGGGGGGGAAAATAAGCCACTTTTCAGGCCTATCGAAGGCCCAAAAATGGAAGCATGGTAGGCTAAAGAAACATGCAACAAAATAAGGATCCAAGAGGGTATTGAAGCAAGTCATACATGGGGGTCCCAAGCAAGGTTGAGCCCTTCTTCAATGTTGAAGAAGGGCTCAAAACAAGCCTCTTTGTAGTTTACATCGAAGCCCAAAAATACTTGTAAATAGGGCTAAACAATGAAGCTAAAAAATGCAAGTTTAAGGGAAATGGATGCTTACCCTTGAAGAGCAAGAAAACAAAGACCCCTTGGTCCAAGTTTCTGAGCTCCTAACCTCTGCAAATGACCTCCCAAATGCTGGAATGGAAGATGGAGGTGTTGTGCTAGGTGTTGTAGAGCAAATGATGCAAGAACCAAGGTGTTTGGAAGCTTGGATAAGATAGATATAGAGAAGGAGGTGGGATATATGTGTATATATCAGATATATCAGTATATCTTCTGGTTTTCTTGCTCAAAATCTCTAACCCTAGACAAAGGAGAAGAGAAGAGCTTATATAGGCCAAGTATAAGCTCTTAACTTAATGGCTAAGCAAATGGAAAGGGTCAAAGGGTGCAAAGAGTTTGTGGCTTCTAGAGGAAGCTAATACAGCTGGCCAAGCTTCTCCAAGGGTTCAACCTCTTAGAGGGAAAAAAGGGGTCAAAGGGCTCAAAAGGTTGCAAAATAGGCACATGTATGCACGTGGATCTGGTTCTGTGCATCCCAGCTGGCACAGCTGGTATGCACCAGGCCTAGGGGGTGCAAAGGGTTCAAACCGGCCAGAAGATTCGATTATTGTCCAAAATAAAGTGCCGGTCGGCACTCTTTTCTTCCGGTCGGCTAAATAGAGTGCCGATGGATGATTCCTTGGTCAAAACATGGCCGGTGGGTATGCAAATCGAAGCCCCGGAAGTTAGCTTTCCAATGGGCAAACCTTGCATCAAAATTCCTCCTGTGCAAAAAGTTATGCCCTTTTCCTGAAGTCGCGCAGACTCGACCCAACCGGGATGATCCCCTGCTTCAACCCAACATATCTCCTCCACCCGGACTTGGCTTTGGGAGATTCTTGAGTACAAAGTGAAGCCCCGGAAGTCTTCTTTCCAACGATGGTGGCCTCATAGCTAAATTCCAAGTGTGCAATTGAATAAGCCTGATTCAGCGAGGGCCGCTCGACTTTCTTCTACCCGGATTCATGGCGAACTTCTTCTCCAACCTATTTTCTCCCCTCCTCTCCTCTTTTCTCCAACTCCAAACCCCTAAACAAAGTGTTTTGAAGGGTTCGCCTCTCTCCTTGCCGAAGGAATTGAATCTTTGCCCTGCACATCTCTCAACACCGAGCAAACCATCAGTAATGCCCAAGTCTTGAGGGCGGTCAAAAATGGGGTGTCTACAGTTGCCCCTCTTTGACAGAACTCGAAAGTCATAACAATGACGGGAGTGAATGTCAAAGCCCAGAGACAACCCATTTTTGACAAGGCCAAAGACTTGGACAAACAAACAAAATATAAATAGATAAATGGTTGTGCCCGCAGGCTGCCTACGTATCCCTTTGCAAGGAATCAAACCAGCGTAGTTCAGGGGCAAGATGCAAAGTGATGCACAATGCAAGTGCATAACTTATGATCATGCAAAGAGAGCTATGATGAAGCAATTATAAATGCAACATTTTAAGTGAATGCTATGCAAGCAAGTAAACGTGAACCAACCTACATCTCATGCAGAAAGGATGTAAGAGAATTATGCAATTCTCACGAACATGTGCGTTAGATACACAAAAGTGAACGAAGTGTGATGGATACACTAAGTGGACAAACATGTGTGATGGATACACCAAAATGAAGAGAGTGTGATGGATACACTATATGAATAAAGTGTGGTTGATACACTAAGTGAAGCAAAGTGTGACAGATACGCAAAGCAAAACGAGTGTGATGGATACACTAAGCAAATATGTGATAGATATACTAAGCAAATATGTGTGGTGGATACACAAAGGGGGCATGTGATAGATACAAAAGGTGAACGTGTGTGGTAGATACACAAAGTGAAGCGAGTGTGATGGATACACTATATGAAGCAAAACGTGATGGATACACAAGGTGAGCGCAGTGCGATGGATACACAAGATGAGCATAGTGTGATAGATGCACAAAAAGAAAGTGTGTGATCGATACACAAAGCGAAAGTGTGTGATTGATACACAAAGCGAAAGTGTGTGATTGATACACAAAGCGAGCGTGTGGTTGATACACAAAGTAAAAGTGTGTGATGGATACACTGTATGAAGCAAAGTGTAATGGATACACAAGATGAGCATAGTGTGATAGATGCATAAAGAGAAAGTGTGTGATTGATACACAAAGCGAGCGTGCGTGATAGATACAAAGCGAGTGTGTGATAGATACACTATATGAACTAAGTGTGATTGATACACTAAATGAATTAAGTGAGCAAAGCGTGATGGATACGCAAAAGGCAAACACAAAGTGTGATAGATGCACTAAGTGAGCAAGTGTGATGGATACACAATAGGTCAACACGAAGTGTGATCGATGCACTTAGTGAACAAGGTATGATTGATATACTAAATGTGAACACGAAGTGTGATAGATGCACTTAGTGAACAAGTATGATGGATATACTGAATGTGAACACGAAGTGTGATAGATGCACTTAGTGAACAAGTATGATTGATATACTAAAGGTGAACACAAAGTGTGATAGATGCACTTAGTGAACAAGTATGATTGATATACTAAAGGTGAACACAAAGTGTGATAGATGCACTTAGTGAACAAGTATGATGGATATACTGAATGTGAACACGAAGTGTGATAGATGCACTTAGTGAACAAGTATGATGGATATACTGAATGTGAACACGAAGTGTGATAGATGCACTTAGTGAACAAGTATGATGGATATACTGAATGTGAACACGAAGTGTGATAGATGCACTTAGTGAACAAGTATGATTGATATACTAAAAGTGAACACAAAGTGTGATAGATGCACTTAGTGAACAAGTATGATGGATATACTGAATGTATGAAGTGTGATTGATACACTAAGGGAATAAAGTGGGTATGTGCGTGATAGATACACAAAAGGTAATGAAGTGTGATGGATACACTAAAGTAATTGAAGTGAACATGTGTGTGATAGATACATAAAATGAAAGAAGTGTGATTGATACACTAAGTGAAGAGAGTGTGATTGATACACGGAATGTAATGAGGTGTGTGGTTGATACACTAAATGAAATGAAGTGTGTGATTGATACACTGAATGTAATAAAGTGTGTGATTGATACACCAAAGTGAGAATGGGTGTGATAGATACATAAAATGAGAATGCCTGTGATTGATACACAAAATGAGAGAAGTGTGATTGATACACTGAGTGAACATGTGATAGATACATGAGGCAAACGAAAGTAAATGAGGTGTGACGGATACACTAAAGTAAACACGTGATATGAAGAGAAGAATGGTGTGATAGATACACAAAGTGAATGAAGTGTGATTGATACACCAAGTAAAGAGAGTGTGATTGATACACTAAATGAGAATGAAGTGAGAAAAGTGTGATTGATACACTATAGCAAATAAAGCGTGTTAGATACATTGAGTGAAGCAAATGAATGTGTGTGATAGATACACAAAGTGAATGAAGTGTGATTGATACACTAAGGCAAATAAGAGTGTAATTGATACACTAAGTGAGTGAAGTGTGATTGATACACTGAGGCAAATAAGAGTGTGATTGATACACTAAGTGAGTGAAGTGTGATTGATACACTGAGGCAAATAAGAGTGTGATTGATACACTAAGTGAATGATCTTGAGCTTGAGGTAGAGGCATACTCATACTTGAGTATTGACAAGGCTCGACGAGGTGCATACGGAATGCAATCTTGGAGCTTACTGAAGTTGGAACAAACTCAGATGCCCGACATTTTCTTCTTTTGCTTTTGCTTTGCAGTCCGGAACCATATAGCTTCAGATAGGTCCTGGTTTTACTGTTCACACTTATGACCTGGGTTGAACCCTGCGGTTTCATGAAAGAATAAATTCTGTTTTGCACAAATGTGGAGAATGGCACAGCACTCTGAGCACAAGATGATTTTTTGAAATTAAGAAATGAGTTCTTAACCGGGTATTGAGCCTATGACTGAACACAGCGAAAAAGACTCAACAAACAAAAACAAAGGTAAACAACCTAAACACATCTATTGACACTCGAAACGACTCAAAACAAGAATCGAAACAGACAAAACAAAACACAAGACTCAAATGTGCACAGGGAGCCTGTTTCACCGGGTATTATTTCCCACCCTTTCTCACTTGTGATTCTCACATCACTCGGTCCTCAAGCTCTGTTTTTCTGAAAAAGCCCTTTTCTCACTTTTTCTCTCAACGCACATCTCTCTATTCTTCAATCTCTCAATTTTTTATCCCTTCCCAGAGTGGTTGGTAGATAGACAAGAAGTTGCGGGCTCTTGCCCCTAGCATTCTGCTAGATTCTTTTTCTTCTGCACGCAGTAGTGAACTTTCCCACAGAGAGGTTGTGCCACAACTGGGTGTGTAGCAAATCTGCAGCTAACATCGGTTGATGATGCCTTGCTGGGGAGTTTGGATGTGGTTAGATCTGTCCAGATGAGGAAGTGGAACATCTCGCCCCATTCTAATTTATGCTTCGTGCATGGCTTGATACCTCGCTGCTTGGAGGACGAGAGAGCTTTCAGCCCTTTTTGCTAACTTCAGTTGTGCCCTCTTTTGGCAGGTAGAGTGCCTTTCTTGGCAAGTATGTTGAAAATGGGGGAAAGACAGAAAGCCTGACTCAACTGTGCCCCTAGTTCATCATTTTGACCATTTTTTGTTTTTAAATAATTTTGACCAACATGAAAGTTAGATTACCATGCTTATTCGATTTTTGATTCGAAATCATGCAAGTCAGGTTGTAAGCATTGAAAATTTTCCTTTTTTTGGGTCCAAGAAAATGGTCCAGTTTTGGAAAAATGGAATGATTTTTGAGAGAATAGTCAACCTCAGTAAAAATTCTCAAAAACTGTTTTTGCAAACGGCCACCGCTCAACAAGCAGGGAACCAACTCTTTGAGATGCATAACCTCGGACCCATAGCAATGGAAAATTGCCCCTGGTCTAAAGGACACTGCATGGCAACGGAAAGTTGCCCCTTGTTTGAAATGACACCGCAGTGCATTGAATGGCAACGGAAAGTTGCCCCTTGTTTGAATGGCGCTGCAGCATATTGAAATTAATCTTTCAGAGCGACGATCACAACCAAACTCTCGGATACAGAGAAGGCAAAGATGATCAAAACCATTTCATGGACACAACTGAATTTGAAGTGTTTTAGGGCTGGACTTCAGAATGAAGTTGCCTACATATCCCAAAGATGGGAATCAAGCCTTACGTAGTTCGGGGTTAAGGTACACTCGGGTATTTAACCTCTCTTTTTTAGGCTCTAACTTTTGCCAAGGCGCCTATTGCAGGTTTTCGACCTTGCGAGCTTTGTTCTTCTTTCTTTTCAATTTTTTTTCATTTTTTTTTTCTCTTCTCTTTTTTTTTTTAGGCCCTAACTTTTGCCAAGGCGCCCGATGCGGGTTTTCGACCTTGCGAGCTTCTTTTTCTTTTCTTTTCTTTTCTTTTTCTTCTTTTTTCTGTATATATTTTTTTCTTTTCTTTTTGCATTTTTTGTTTGCTCTAACTTTTGCCTGGGTCGCCCTTCCGGGTTTTCGGCCCAGCGAGCCTCTCAAAGGGTAAAAGTGTAGCTTTGTCCATGCCAAGCGTTTTTAGGGTTTTGATGCCATCCGTATCCAAGAGAGTGGCTGTTGATTTGCAAGAGGACTCATCTTCGGCTCTTCGAGCATATCTGACATCTTTGCCCCTAGTTCGAGGGGTGCTTTTGACCTAGCTTTGCGAGCTTCTTCTGATGAGGTCTAACCTTCTTGATCTGACTTTGGTGCCTCTTGTTCGAGGGCTGCTTCAAATCTGGCCACACAAGCCTCATATTGTGATTGACCTTAGAACATTCTGAAAGCGAGTTCAAGGTTTGAAGGCAAGGACTCAAGTCTCGAGGCTGAGAGCGATCCTAGGCTGCACAATCTCAAGAGCGATTCCACACATGTCTTGGATCAAGCAAAACATTTTTGAAAGTTTTAAGAAAGCGACAAATCGTCATGTTGAAGACAAGTAGGACCAACTGGATCAAAGCTAGGGTCCTTCTCAAGACTCACACTAACAAGCATGATCATCATTAAAGGCTTAGCACGCCTATCTTTCTCTCAAATTGATCAAAGTTTTGCAAATCCCGAGGAATTTCTTCCTCTTTGTTTTCACCAGTTGTTCAAAAGTTTTAGAAAACTTTAGGTCGTTACAATGACTTCAAGGCACGTAAAAGCGAGTTCGAGTCAAATCGCTATCTCATTTGGAATTTCGCACAACCGGCACACTGAAGCAAACACAAGAGTGTGAAAATCAACTGCATTCCATTCAACTGACTATTGGTGCAACTGCAGCAGACTCAAAACACAACGAAAAGATAACTACGAAACAAAAATGGTGATGCTCGAGATAACACCTGGAATCACACGACCTTTGTACACAGATCGACTCGATACAACAAGATGACCTTTAATCAAAAGATCGACTCAAAACAAAGAGACAGACTCAAAACAGACTACATAATTGACTCAATACCCAAGTCGAAACTACAAAACTAGCATTCGCAAATGCTCAAAGCAAAGGCGTGCCACACGCCACATCTCGAGTAAATGGCCGCGCTGCAGTGGTTCATCCCCGATCATATCGTATTATCCCCAAGTTCATCGACCAAAGGACGCAGACCTTATTGAGTTGGTGCGGTGATGACGTTGTTGTCAAACAAATCTTGTACATCATGGCGCTTTAAAGCAGCTATCGGTCTCATGACCGGTTTGTTGATGGTAGGCACAGTACTTAGTCTGGTCATGCTTTGAAGGGAGAGGATCAGGTAAAGGCCGTTGTTCCAATGGTTTCAGATGTCCTTTCCAGATTAAGACCTCTAGAGCCTTTGACAAAGGCATATGAAGTGGGGTGAAAACCCTTTTGACTCGAGGTGGATATTTGGTTTTCAGGAGCTACTTAGGACGCACCGTGAATGGGGTAGCTTTTGTGATGTGGTGTTGGTGACCATGCCCACTTCGAAGGTCTTGCGCTTGCATCACCACCGGTGGTCACATTGAATCGGGTAAACGCCTCTGGCCGCTCCTTCTCTGGTCAATGAGGCCTGCTTTATAGCATCCTCGATTTGTACTCCAATCTCATGGAGGTCTGCAAAGGTGGGTAGGGGGAGGACAATCATCTTCGTGATCACTGGGTTGGAGATTGCGACAATCATCCGTGATCCGGTCCTTGTCGACCGCCCGGTGGTCATCGAAGAAGCTTTGGCCTCCAACGGGTTACAAAGTCGAGAAACCCTCTTCGGCTCTTGCTGGTTGTCTCAAGATCACGGGTTGTGATCTCGATCCGGTATTGTATGAATATTGTGCGACGAAGGCCTCGACATCTCCTCCCGCCTTCGTTTCATCGAGTCCTCTAATTTGGCGTGCCAGATGGCGCGATACTCGACAGGGTCTGCTAAAGAGGGAGAGCTTCAGATCTTGTCAAGCCCATCGGGCGCAGAACATCTGAAAACAAACTGTGTGGACCATGGGATCTCGACCCGTCAAAACGGTCGATGTGAGGCATCTTGAACTCGTTCGCAATGTCACGGTGTGTCCGGTATTCATCTTCAATGTCGGGATGGTCTTGACTCGCAGGATTTCTTGAACGACTTTTCAAGCTTGCTCAACTTCTTTGTGGGATCCGCCTCGAACTCAAAGGGAGAGTCCTAGGTTGGTGGGTGTTTTTGATAAGCTGGGTAAAATTGGGGCAGAGCCGCCCTACCGGAATGTCTGACCTTCTGGACATTTGGCGTCTCCCAGTGCCGGAGCTCCTACCGGGGAGGAACTTGTTGAAGCAGAGCCGCTTTGTTCTTGCACTGGTGATGAGCTCACCGGCCGAGCCATGATTGCAACTTTTGTGCTTGGAAAATTCCGCTTATGACAGCGTCTTGTCGCATGAGTTTCATACTTTCTTGGAGTTGACGATCATCTCCTCCATCCTCGCCATATTCTCTCAATTCTACCGAATGACTGGTATATCTATCCTTGTGATAAAAACTAAGACCTCGGCCTGATTGTCCACTGATACGGTAGATAAGGGTCACTGATCTGGTAACTGTTGAATTGGTGATCCGTGCCTAACTGGCCCTTTTTTACTCTACCTCTAGCAGAGGAACACTGATTGCCCTTGAGCTGAATCTCTGACCTAATAAAGTCTATCAGCACTAGTCCAATGTACCCGAGGGATATCGGAGCCTTCTGAAGCTATGGTTCCAAGACTACCTGGCAAAAGGGAAAACAGACAGCATCTTAGCTCAACTTCACCAAAACAGATACGAAAGCAGAAAAACGATCGTGTTCTATTATCGATCATGCTTTCAAAATCACTGCCCTAAATCTGAATCTGATACCCGCAGACATAACTGATTCTCAAAAATACTAATACTGGTGCCCGTAGGCCGGATACCCAGACTTGCAAACTGGTATATGCATTCCCTGTAGAGATACACTCTAAAAGCACATAGCAGGTAAATGAGAGCCAATACACCCCTATGTTGGGGTAGGGTTTCCCTGTCCTATTTTGTCAGGAGCTAGGATTTCACTATGCACGCAGCGGTTTCAAACAACCTAATATCGGGTGAGCAACCTGTCCTAGTGGGGCCTCGCTCTAGGACAGGTTGCTCAACCAAAGCAGTCCATGTTTGTCCTAGTTTGGACTCTTCCAAACCAAAGAATCCAAATCCGGCAAATCGTTTTGAAGAAAAATAGATTTTTTGAAAAGTAGTGCCAAACATGGACTGCTTTGCCAGATTACAGAGTCGCCACCTAAATATTTTTTAATTGGGAAATTTAGGAAACTCGACTCGTCAAGGCCACATGTCCGTCATCACCAAAGTGGTCTTGGCTCGGGAGCTTGGGTACGATCGGGGAAGGTCAGCTATGAGCACCTCCTTTCGCCCGGTCCGAAGACCGGCCTCTACTAACCGTGATATCCGTTTTTGAAAACTTTATGCGTTCTTATTCCAATTATTAGCCTAGAATTACTATGTTATGCGCGCAGCAAACAAGTATAGACTAGATCGCCTGATTTGGAAATAAACATTGCATATCCGTTTTGTCTCGAAAAACGTGTTAGATTTTGCTACTCGCAAGTAGGCTAAAATACGGATTTTAATGAGTTGTTCCAACTCAGGCGATCCAACCTTCACCCACAGGCATTCAAGCAGTTTATAACACATAAGCATTTAGCCGCATGGTAAGCATACTGTCATGGCAACATTCACACGCATGTGGTATGCTAAAGCGTGAATACTTACATCGTACTCCGTGCCAAAACAATAAACTAGTTAGCAAAACATGCATGACCTAGTTCATGTTAAATGGCTATTGCATCACATACAGGGGTGCAATCTAAACAGGCTCGGCTAACCCTAAACATGGCATGTGAAATGCGCGAGTAGCACGTATTCAATTTGGAATTGAAAATTGCAATGCAGTTTGTATGATGTACCGAGCCCGGTGCATGTAAACAAATGCATGAATGCACGCATGCGTAGCATAAGGTATGCTAAAATAGACGTGCCCTAATCTACCATTGTAAGCAGGTAAATAAAAGGGAGAAAGAAATGGGGGTTGGAAGACATACACCCACTCACCCACACTTATTACAATTATGCCCTCACACAGAGGGACCGAATAAATATTACAAATCAATAATAAATAAATTAATTATTACAGAAATTTCTATTTACTTAATAAATTAAATGCAGAATAGGAAAGGCCGCAGCCCCGCCTCAGGATGCGCGAATGATGCATGCTCGATTCCCACTCGCCTAGAAAACCCGTGCCATAGCACTGCTGCCTCTGTTTTTACTGCCCTGTCTCTCCAAAAATTCCCAAAGTTTCAGGAAACCTCCCAAACGATCTGAAATACCCCACCGGCTGGGGGAAGAGCTCATCGGCTTCTGAGATTGACCACCGGCTGCATGTGGAGTTTATCGGCATAAAAACAGTGCCGATCGGCACAATAAACTGCCGGCCGGCAGAAATGCCTGCAACAGACAGATTGACAGCAGCAGCAAGACAGCAATGCATGGCATGGGTTTTGGGCATATGTAAGCATGGTCATGACCTCCTATCATGCTTTGAGACTCAAGGAGGTAAGACTCTTGGTTCTTGGGCCACCAATGGTGCATTTTGATGCATGATAGCCCTAAGAACTAAGGTTGCATTTTGATGTAAATGCATGCAACACAAACAAATGAAATCCAAAGCCTTATCATGTGTTGGTCCAAGGCCTTGGTGACCAAGAATTGAGGTGAGTTGCACCACTTGGAGTGTGAACTCTTCTCAATCCTATGCTTGGCTTGACAATCCCCAAGCCAAGCCATGGAATGCATGAATGCAACATGGCTCAAATGCAATGCAACTTATCATGTTAAGCATGCAAAGAGCTAAAGTATGCAAGGTACAAATGTCATGCAACATGGACCAATTAAGCATGGAATTAGCATACACTCAAGGCCTCATTGGTCAAACATGCAACAACCGAGATACAAGCATGCAATAATGGACTTAAGCCATAGAGGGCAGCCCTCAAACTCCCCTAAAACGGTGGCAAAACATGCCTCAAAACAAGAGCAAGATGCTACACAAGCATGCAAGCCATAAGGCATAAGGCTAAGGCACAAAGTGGGGCATTGAACCACCACTTAACAAGACCAAACATGGCACATGTTAGGCAACCAAAACAGGTTTTTATCATGCAAAATGGCACCCAAATCCTCATGGCAGCCCCAAAACAGTCCCAAAAGCATGAATGCACACAATGCACACTTTAAAGCATAAAGGGCACACCTTTAAAGCATGAAGAGACATAACAAATCTAGACATGTGAGCATGGATTAAGGTCTGAAATAGCATGTAAGAGGGTTCCAAACCCTTGAAATCATGGAGGCAATGCATCCTACACATGCACCTACTTGAAGCATACAAGCTACAATGCAAAGGGGCTATACAAAGCATGCCAAGATTGACCCAAACAACCTAGGACAGACCTTATACATGGAAAAACAAGCACATTTCCAGTTTATGACCAGCCACAAAAATAGAAGCAAGATAGGCTAACAAAGCATGCAAAATTACGGTAAATAGAAGAGATTATGAAACAAGTGCAAGATAGGGGTCCCAAACAGGGTTGATCCCTTCTTCAATGTTGAAGGAGGGCTCAAAATAAGCCTACTTACAGTTTATTACATGCTCAAAAACAGATTATACGCCAGCCAAACATACAATGCAAGAATCATGGCATACAAGGGGGTAAAGAGATAGGTGCTAGATGCTATCATCAAACAGCCAAATACTCTTCATGAGACATGTAGAGGGGGGGAAAATAAGCCACTTTTCAGGCCTATCGAAGGCCCAAAAATGGAAGCATGGTAGGCTAAAGAAACATGCAACAAAATAAGGATCCAAGAGGGTATTGAAGCAAGTCATACATGGGGGTCCCAAGCAAGGTTGAGCCCTTCTTCAATGTTGAAGAAGGGCTCAAAACAAGCCTCTTTGTAGTTTACATCGAAGCCCAAAAATACTTGTAAATAGGGCTAAACAATGAAGCTAAAAAATGCAAGTTTAAGGGAAATGGATGCTTACCCTTGAAGAGCAGCAAAACAGCACCCCTTGGTCCAAGTTTCTGAGCTCCTAACCTCTGCAAATGACCTCCCAAATGCTGGAATGGAAGATGGAGGTGTTGTGCTAGGTGTTGTAGAGCAAATGATGCAAGAACCAAGGTGTTTGGAAGCTTGGATAAGATAGATATAGAGAAGGAGGTGGGATATATGTGTATATATCAGATATATCAGTATATCTTCTGGTTTTCTTGCTCAAAATCTCTAACCCTAGACAAAGGAGAAGAGAAGAGCTTATATAGGCCAAGTATAAGCTCTTAACTTAATGGCTAAGCAAATGGAAAGGGTCAAAGGGTGCAAAGAGTTTGTGGCTTCTAGAGGAAGCTAATACAGCTGGCCAAGCTTCTCCAAGGGTTCAACCTCTTAGAGGGAAAAAAGCGGTCAAAGGGCTCAAAAGGTTGCAAAATAGGCACATGTATGCGTGGATCTGGTTACGTGCATCGGTAGCAATTTGGTATGCACCAGCCTAGGGGTGCAAAAGGGTTCAAACCGCCGAAGATTCGATTATTGTCCAAAATAAAGTGCGGTCGGCACTCTTTTCTTCGATCGGCTAAATAGAGTGCCGATGGATGATTCCTTGGTCAAAACATGGCGGTGGGTATGCAAATCGAAGCCGGAAGTTAGCTTTCCAATGGGCAAACCTTGCATCAAAATTCCTCCTGTGCAAAAAGTTATGCCCTTTTCTGAAGTCGCAGACTCGACCCAACCGGATGATCCTCGCTTCAACCCAACATATCTCCTCCACGGACATGGCTATGGGAGATTCTAGTGTACAAAGTGAAGCCCCGGAAGTCTTCTTTCCAACGATGGTGGCCTCATAGCTAAATTCCAAGTGTGCAATTGAATAAGCCTGATTCAGCGAGGGCCGCTCGACTTTCTTCTACCCGGATTCATGGCGAACTTCTTCTCCAACCTATTTTCTCCCCTCCTCTCCTCTTTTCTCCAACTCCAAACCCCTAAACAAAGTGTTTTGAAGGGTTCGCCTCTCTCCTTGCCGAAGGAATTGAATCTTTGCCCTGCACATCTCTCAACACCGAGCAAACCATCAGTAATGCCCAAGTCTTGAGGGCGGTCAAAAATGGGGTGTCTACAACGCCAATGAAAGGCCAGACTCGTTTTGGAGTCAAAGGCAAGTTAGCGCCGAGATACGTCGGGCCGTATCAGATTGTTGAGAAAATCAATCCGGTGGCGTATCAAGTTGCGCTCCCTCCTGAAATGGAGCATATGCATAACGTCTTCCACATTTCGATGTTGAGAGACTATCTTCGAGATCCGTTTCATGTGATTGAGCCTACTCATATCGTGTTGAGTGATGACTACACTTATGAGGAACGGCCTATACAGATTGTAAACAGACGGATCAAGAAACTGAGGAATAAAGAGATCCCGTTAGTGAAAGTTGACTGGCAGAATCATGGTGGTGTGTATGCCACTTGGGAAAGGGAAGATGACATGGCGAAAAGATATCCTGATTTGTTCCCGCTGAATCCTGTTTTCTTCCAGAATGAAGGTAACTCGAGTTTAGAGGACTAAACTCCTTATAAGGAGGGGAGACTGTAACGACCCTCGTACTGATTACCGATAAACTACTGAATTAGCTACTGGTTACTGCTAAACTGAACTGATAATGACTGATAATTGAATTAACTGAAGTACTGAACTGACTGACTGAAACTGAAACTGAATTGATCGAGTTTATTTATTGCATTGTATATTGCATCTGTTCGATTGATTGATTATCTGTTTGAATTCATATGTTTAAACTGCTAATTGAAGGCCTTATCGGCGGCCGAATTAGGAACCGTTTAGAGTTTTGGAATCAGTGGAATTTATGTGATTTTATGGTGTAGTTAATTGAAAACTGATTAGGTATGACTAAACTAGATTAATTTGAGCCAAATTAATAGAGTTGCATTAATTACGAAACTGCCATTGAGTGGACATTTGTTTATTATTATCACTTGAGCCTATACACTTGATCAAACAATTGCTCAGCCATTTCTTCTCCTTCCAACCGACCAAAGAAGAGAGTAAGAGAGAGAGGAATTGAGAGAGTGGTTCATCTTGTGGATTTTTGCTTGAATCTTGAAGAATTGAAGTGTTGATTGTCTAATTGAGCTTCTAGGCTTAAACTACAAGACTAAGGTAGATCGTTCATCTCCCTAATTGTGTCATCGAGCTAGATCTTGCATGTTTCATGCATCATTGTAGAGCTAAGTTATGAAATTGTTCATATATGTTGAATTGAAGCCTAGTTGTTGCATGCATGTTGAATTTAGTGAGTTTGGAGTTGGTTTCATGGTAAAATGCCACATGCGTGTTCATAATCGTGTTCAAATCCATGTTTTCATCTTGTTTGAAAGGATTGAGCTCTTTGGAGCAAGAGTTGAAGCTTTGAAATGGTTTTGACCCATGCATGTCATGTTTGAATGTTGTTCATGCATGTTCTTGAAAATTAGTTGGAATGAGCTTGATTAAACTTCCCTTGGGCTTTGATTTTTACAAATTGAGCTTTAAAACATGTTTTTCTATGTATTTGCAAGAGTTTTCCAGAAAATGGGCCCAAGAGGATTGATTTTGGTGGTTGAAAACTTGGTTTGGAACTTGGAGTTCGAATATGGGTTTTCCAATTTTTTGCCTTCCGCTCGAGCGGGGGAAGTGCCGCTCGAGCGAGGAAATCAAGCTCTCAGCATTTTTGACCTGTATTGCAGTCCGCTCGAGCGGAGAAATGCGCGCTCGAGCGGAGAAATCGAGCATCCAGTACTTTGCATCGTTCATCAGTCCGCTCGAAAGGGAAGTTCACGCCGGCGGTCCTTTGTTTACATGTCCGCTCGGCGGAAACTCAAGGCTTCGGCGGAGGCCTGCTTTCCTTGAAAATTCTAGGATTGTTTTCTAGGTGCATTTTCGCATCCTCATCCCATCCTAGGCATTCTTAGGCCTAGTTTAAGACATCTTAATGAGGATATCGATGTGGAACACACCAAGGCATAATAGGGAGTTAATTACTGTATTTCCCAACTGTTAAACTTAGAGTGTGTTCAATCTGTTAACTGTATAGGGTTGGCATTCCGAGGGGACGCTCTAGCTACTGATAGCCCAGAACACTGTGAGTAACAATTGTATAAAGATATGTTCAAAAATGGTTATCTAATTATCTTTTGAACTGTCTGCTGAATGGAACTGCTACTGAACTGTTTACTGTTTACTAAATGAATGCATGTCCGATATCCTGAATTGTGTTGTGGCATCCTTAGCACTACTGTTTACGGTTACTGCTATCATGTGAGATATTTCTTGCCACCGACGGTCTATGAACGGATGGATTTGCCTAACTGAATGGGTTCCCATGTTGGAACCACTACTGTTTACTGTTATGATGGCCATCATTACTGTTCGGTCTTTAAGACCTATTGCTACTACACTGCTATGCTAATGGATGTACCGCATATAACTATTTACTGTACTAAGTAACTGAAATGATGTTTAATGAATTGTTTTCATGACGATATGGACATTCATTCTTAACCCTTTATGCATCATGTTATTCACTGGGCTTTAGCTCACTGCTCATATATATATGTAGGTGTACAGGCACCGGATCAAAGCTAGAGGCGTCGGGGTAGAGTCCCAGTTTTGTCAAGCCAGCCAATGTGCCTCACTGCGAGGTTCCGAGCCTGCTATGCAAGGGCTTAGGGGTGTTTTAGTATTCCCCCATTTTCTTTTTGCCTTCTTGTCTGTAATGATCGAACGGATTGTATAGATGAATAGTTCTCAGATCTATATCTGATTGGGTCCCTGTTGTACTGAATGATATGTATGTATATATATATCTATGCTGTTTTATATTGTACTGTCTATGCATATATGTATGAAAAATCTTTTTGGCATACAGACTGTCACAGCTCAATGGACATTATTTATCTACTGTATTGGCTCCCGCCAGGCCCTGTACTCTGTTTTACTGTATTACTGTTAAGCAGGCCTTCGGTAATCTCGGATTACTGGCCGGTTACGGTGCTAAACCCATAGGGCCGGGTTTGGGTCGTGACAGACAACTATCATCTTCTGCAACATATCGAGCTCAAGATTCTACACTACTATCCAAACTTGCTCTTTCTCCAGGGCTTGTTGGTCATTTGTGCAGCTTTTGCCCTCAATCTCACAACAAAGTCTATGAAGGGTTCTTTGGGATTTTGAGAAGTTGCCTTTAGCTCACTAATTGTCACCTCTATCTAAGTGTTGTAGGACTACTGATCAACAATTTCCATAGCTAATTCTCTTAAATTCTACTTGGTTGAGTCCTCTAGTTTGGCATATCAGGTGGCTTCCGCTTCCGATAGAGTCCTCCCGAACAATGATAGTTTATGAGCTCATGTCAAGCCCATTGGTTTCAAGACATATGAGAAGACCGGATGTGGAAGATCGAATCCCCACTTCCGTCAAATCTGTCAATATGCGACATCTTAAAGTTCGCTGGCAACCTTACGAAAGCCTTAGTGTACCCATCCTCGATGTCCAGGATTAAGTTAAAGCCTTGAGACTTTTTAAGCATTCTTTCAAGTTGGGAGACTTTTATCATAGGAGGATCAAAATCATGGAGAGTTCCCCTGTGGGGTTGTGCCCTAGAGACCCAAGAGCTTGAGATTGAGTTAATACCTCATGGGGATCTGTGACTGGAGATTTTCAGCTAGCAGAGGTGGATCGAGGTTTGGCGGGGTAGCCAGAACTAGATATGTGGTAGATGCCCCAGATGGGCATTGCATTTTAGCAATGGTCTCATCCTATACAACAATTCTTTGGTTTAGTGTATCCATGGTTTTTTGAAAGGCTATTATCATGGCCACAACCTTTCTGAACTCTATGCCATCACAGGTCTACTGAGTTGGCAATTAGGGAAATGGATCGGTGTAACCTGAGAGCTAACTAACAAGGATTTTGACTCGGTTACACTTTGATGTACCTGAACTGGATTAGTCTAGACGGGTTTGACTGGATTAGGCTTTTTTATAATGGGTCTTTTGGCATTGGATGGATCTTTTCTAAGCTGACGTTTGGGGATCACATGGACTGGACTTTTGTTGAGTGGGTTTTTTCGGGGATTGGATAGACTGTGATGGGTTAAGGCTTTCTGGGTCAGATTGGGTTGGGCCTTTGTTGAGTTAGGTATTGCTTCTTCTTTGGCTCAGACAAACCTAGCATTAAAAACAAAGGCCCTATCAGATCAAGGTACCGGGTATGTTGGTCAAAAGAAAGCAAGATACAATTTTTGTCTCTGGTTCTAATCTTGCTGAAAATTCGCCCATTCAGATACAATCCCCAGATCCTGATTTTTTGATTTCCACCATATCAAACACAAACCCTTGGGTTTTGACTCAAATCTGATTCTAATATGACCCCCAGGGTTGAAAGGAATCGCCACAAGATTAAGACTCTCTCAAGATTGCATCACACATTGCCAAAGATTTCACATTTTGCACAAAAGGCATTCAAAACACCCCTATGAGAGGTTAGGGTTTCCCTGTCCTAGCTTTAGGAGTGATCTACAACTTTACTATTCAAACAAGTGATATCACAACATCCTGCATATAGGCGAGTACCCTGTCTTATGTTGGAACAATCACTAGAGCTTTATTATATGTACTAGGCCAATGGGTCAAAAGGGTACCTCAACAAGGTTACCTAATATACCTCTCACACTTAACATCGAAAAGTGAAAGGAAGATCAAGCGATACGGCGGTAACCCAGATCCGAGGGTTATGTTTCCAACATGACATTGCCTACGTCCGACCAGTCTTTTGGCAAGCTTTTGGCAAGCTTCTGGCAAGTCGTCCAGGATATCAGATGGTAAACACAGTGACTAATGAGCACCATGCAAATGCAATGCAAAGAACATATATATGTAAATAAAATTCACATCATGAAATCCAAGTCAAGTTCTCTAAAATCCTCAGCAGAGTTGCCAGAAACTTTAGTTGGTTTTTCGCGCTCCTCAAAGGGGTTTAGTCTCCTCGAGTACGATAGCCCTACAGTTCGGACTTCTGTGGTTCTGAATCTGGTTTTACAAGTGCAATGTGAAACAGAAAAACAAATGAGAGTCCAAATCTGACAAATCTTAGAAAATCCATTAATCATCAGAGATGCCAAAAATGGACTGCATTGCCAGATTTCAGAGTCGCCACCTAAATATTTTTAGGAAATTTAGGAAATTTAGGAAACCCGTGACTCATGCCAAAGGCCACTTATCCGTCGTATCCAAAGTTGTCTCGGTTTGGGAACTTAGGTATGAGAAGGGAAGGTCATGAATTGAGCACCCCCTCACCCGATCAAAGATCGGCCTCTACTAATCATGATGTGAATTTTATCAACATTACATGCTCTTGTTCTGATTATTAATATGCTAACTTACTATGTGAGGCACACAAGTATAGACTATTTCGCTTGCTTTGGAAATGACTTGATTTTATGTGATTTTTAAAAGAGCTTTGAGTGCACACAACTCAAAAGGAAAGAAATTAGTTCGTACATACATTTGATCAAAATCATCCCCAATGCAAGTAAAATAACCTTTATCCACAGCCATTCAAGCAGCTTATTTTGATTAAGTATGTAGCCTCATGGTAAGATACTAAGTATGGCAAGAATTTACGCACATGAATATGCTAAAGCCAAAAACGCTTACCTAGTACTTCGAGGCAAGCCAAGAAGAAGTTAGTTTAAAATAGTACATGACCTTAACTATGTACATGACTAATGCAACACATACAAAAATGTAACTATCAGATTTGGCTTCTTAACATGACATATGAATCAATTCAAGGCATGCGGTAGCGCACGTATTCAAGTAAGAAATAATTGATGATATCAAGGATGATTAGCCGAACCCTAATATATGCAAAGATGGATGCAAATCATGGAAATGATAGAGAAAACATGATGCTATAAAATTAATGGTAAGTGGTTAAATAAAAAGGAGAAAGAAATGGGGGTTGGAAGACATATAAATATTACAAGTTTGCCCTTGCACAAGAGGTTCCGAATGGCCTATGTAACTAATTATTACAAACTCTAATGAATAAACTAATTAATTAATTATTACAAATTCGAATGAAAATAGCTAATTAATTACAGATATGGATATTTATGCTACTAATCTAAAGAGATTAAACGAAAGATGGGGAGTTGTGTGCGTGTGGGCAAGAACATCCTCCGGAAACCCCCACTGCTCACTGCTAGAAGCTGCTCTGTTCACAGTCTGAAAATGGCTTTGTTTTGGGCCTCAGGATCTGCTCTGTTTATCTGGAAAACTACCACAGCTGTACAAAAAGGGATGGCCGGCCGACCTTGAGAAGTGGTTGAATGTACAAAGTGATGGCTGACCGGCCACTATTATTGGGGAAACACCTGCTGCGATAGAACTGGAACAGAGCAAAACAGGGGGTTTCCGGAGGATGTTCATCATTTCTTTTGTCTCCTGTTATGAAAATTCTCAAGGAGATACTAGGTTTGCTTCACAAATCATCAAACATCCCAACGGTATTTAAATGATGATTAATGAAGCAACTGGATAGAAATTAATGGATTCAAAGCTAACTAAAACTAATTATGAAATATACAATCAAAGATATGGCCAAAACCCATTGAATCTTATGGAAAGCAAGAGCAAATGAATACTCAAGCTTAGAGAGAATAGGTTTAAAAGGAGCCATTCTTGGAGGCAAAGCTCATACACAAGAGGTTCCATCATTAAGAAAGCTAAAGAGACTCCTCTTCCAACTCATGGAAGATGGATTGAAACCTCCATTTCTATGCTTCAAAGGAACTAAAAGAGAGTCTCTAATGGTCTTGATGAAAGAGCTCTCATGTAGCTTTGAAGCAAAAGCAAAACTAAACTAAGTAAAAGCAAGAAATGAAAGCGATGGAGAGATGATTGCAAGCTCATCTTCCTACTCATGGAACATAGATGAAACATCCATTTTCATGCTACAAAGAAGGAACTAGAAGAGAGCTTTGCAATATCTTCTCAGAAGAGAGATATGAGACAAGAATCAAATTATCCATATAAGCTTTAAACACATACATGCATTTCATATTTAATCAAAATCTACCTAAAATAGTGCTGAAAATGAAAGAAAAGAAACAAAAATAAGAAGAACAACAAGAAAGCAACATTAGAGAACAAGTCTATGGAAGGGTGGCTAACTCTTCCACCTTCAACAAGGTATAAATCACATGTTTAAGCCTAAAAACAATTTGAAAGTCAGTAATGAAATGAAGAACACGAAGCTTAAAAGAAAAAGAAATGAAAAGAGTTGAAGAATCAATCTCTAGAGAAGAGGAAGAGTTTCTTGGTTCACAAACTACAAGCTAAACATTCTCAAGTATCTGAAATAGTGTTCAAAATCTCGGCAAAAAGCTTCAAAGTCAAGCTTCAGTGGTGTATATCTCTTGTATCTATATCAAGAGGGTAGGAAATGTTTGGATATCTTTGAAAAAGGCTTCCTCACTAAGTTTCTCAACCCCAAACATTGAGGATAGCTGCTATATTTATGGAATTTCGACATTTCACGTCGAAAATATCTAAAAAAGAATAGTTAGCTTGGAGCTCGTGCATGGGAGCTGTTACAGTTGCAACATATCTGTTCTCAACAAACATGGCCGGCCGACCAACATAATGTGGCCTGCCAGTCATTTTTGCTTTTGCTGCTTTTTTAATGGACAGGCTAGAAAAATAGGGTTTGGTCCAAATGGGGTGCAAGGTTTGGGTTTGAAGCTCAAAACTGAATCATTTTATTGAAGATTCGAACAATTGCACAATGTAACATTTCATCATCGACTGTTTGGATTGAAGTGCCCAAGTCTTAAGGGTGATAAAAAATGGGGTGTCTACACTACCATTCCCAACCCCTATAAGTGAAAAAATGATCAAGCGGTACGTTGGTGATCCAGATTCAAGGTTTGTATTCCCACCATGACAGAGCCTATGTCTGGTAAGCTGTCTAAGATATTAGGTGGCAAATACATTGATTTAAGTGTACCATGCATGCAAATGCAATGAACATATACAGAAAATAAAATCTTATATCATGAAGTTTAAGTCAAATTCTTTTAGTTTTCCTAGCAAAGTTTAAGGGACTTGAGTGCTTTACATGTGCTCAGTGATGTTAGTTCATGTCGCTAAGCGATGTATTCTTGATGGCGTCATCTCGGCGGGAAGAATGTTGAGTTGAATGTGTTCTAATATCCTTAGCATAACTACGTTGATTCAACGGCATCATTTATACTCAACAAAGAGTATGTGTGCTTGTTCGGTGAGAGCATAATGGTGTCCATCCCTTCCATTGGTCTTTGTTCTTGATCGGTAGTGCCATTGCTAAATGGCTTAATAGCCCATTTGATTGTTTTTCTCAGTAGATCTTGCTTTGGCTCGAAGGTGATGACTTGCCCAGTCAATGTTAATTTGCTGCAATGTTAGTTCTTCGGATACTCCAAAACAAATATTTCTGCTGAGATAGGTGGGTGGTCGACAATTCTTCTTTGTCTTTGGTTTGCCAAGGCACTTGATCGACAACTTCTCTTGGTGCTTTCGTTTCCCGAAGCACTTGGTCGGCAACTCTACTTAGCTCTTTGGTTTACCAAAGCAGCTTGGTTGGCAAGTCGACAACCTCTTTGGCTTGTTGAAACACTTTCTTCGGCAACCCCTTGGTTTTGCCTTGCCCAAACTTTATTGGTCAGCGATTTTGGCAACTTCTTTGGCTTGTCGAAACATTTCTTCGGTAACTCGTTTTGGTTTTTTGTCTTGCCAGAACCTCTTCTGGACAGAGAGTGTCAAGTCTTTGTTGTAGATTTGCAAACTTGGTCTTGTTTCTCCAACTTTTAGTAAGCAAGATACATATTCAACAAAGGTTTGACAAAATTTATGTGTATAAATACACACACACACACACATATATATATATCAAAATTGAACTTCAGCAAAAACAACATAATCAAAAAGAAAAAAGACAAAGACCTAGTAGTAGCTCTACTTTTTCTAGAGAGAGATTGTTAACATTTGATCTTGTATAAAGCGAGATCACTAACCTTGGTGCGTAGACCATATTTACTTATGGTAACATGTAACACTAGTCCGAGCACCTTGAGTGTGGTGTTTGTTCTTCTCTTCATTGAATTCTTTAGCTCTTTTTCATAGACGGCACCAATTGTGAGACCTTAAAAATTCTCTCACATGGATTGTTGAAGAGATCCAACGAAGATATGAACTTGGCCTCATGGACCTACAAAAATAAACATGGTTGACGCCACCCAACTAGGGTTGTCGGCCTGGGACACTCTGATGATAAAGTCAGAATCTTCAAGCAAAGAGAATAGATGAAGAACTTCAAAAGTGTTTGTGTGTGTGTTGTAGAGATGAGGCATACCTCTTTTCTATGGGATGCCTTCCTTTTATAGAGGTGGCTTGATGGGCTTCCTTACTTGGACTGGGCCCATTGTTAGGACTTGTTTGGATTCACCCCCAATAAGTCGCGATGTTTTGGTGTTTTTTGGGCTACCACAACTATATAAAGGGAAGTGACATCATTTGGAAGGTACAAGACACAAGAACAACAACAAGAAATGTAGTCAAGTGCTCACGTGTGAGTGATTCCAAAGTGAGGTATCCTTGAGAATCTCCTTGTATATTTAAATATATCTTTTTATCTAAATAAATATTAACTTTAGTATGGTTTTTGTGTTCCAACTCAACAACTTTAATGGTGGTGCTCCAACGAATGGGATTATGTTGGAATTTTCAATCTACATGCTTATGCTGGGTTCCTATTAATTGTAGTGAAGGCATTGATTGTGAGGGAGAGAAAGTGAAAGAGAAAGAAGATGATTTGGTGGCTTTGGAAACTAATGACGTGGCATGTTATAATTGGTTGTTCGTAAATGATTGTTTTTACAGAACAACAGTGAGCAAGATAATCTCATACCCTAATGTAAACATACTAATAAGAACAATGCATATTAAATTCTAAAATAAAATAAATTTTTTTCATACACCCAAATTACTTATACATATTCAATTGAGAAGGTTTTAGAGTTCATAGAAGAACTGGGTTTTAAGGCCAAGAAGTTTATATATGAAGAACAGGTAAGTTCTTTTTCCTTTGGCTAGAATTTAATCAATGTCTTGTTTAATCTGCAAAACTTTACACCATATACGATCTGTTGTTGTTAGAGCTTCTTCACCAACCCACCACAATCTCTATTTCATTCGAATCTACCCCTTTTAATCATCATCATCATCATCACTCGAAACCACTCCAAGTCAACACTCATTCGCAGTGACTTACTTCATAAATTTGTGAGTTTCCTCTAGGAAAGACTTTCTTAGCATCAAGGAAGAGTGAAATTTTAAACTTTTCCATAGTATGCAATGTAACAGAAAATAAAGATTTAAATAAATTAAGAGAAAACAAGGCATTTGATCACCTCGCCACATCAATCAATTGCTAGATGCAGAGCATTTTATTAAAGAAAAAACAAAGATAGAAACATGTTTACTACGTTAAGGTTTCGTATGTATTATAGAAAATGAATCAAAAAATAAAAAGGTGAACAGATGGGAAACAATCTTTACAATAAACCCTAAACAATAAAGCCTAAACCCTAAACTTTAAACCTACAAAAATTTGATTCAATCCAAAGAGGAAATGGTATCAGCGGTTAAATGCTATGTGAGACTTGTTTTGGTTGATCTTGAAGCTTGTGTGATACCTAATGTTGAAACTATGCGAGAATTCGGTGTGCAAATTGTGAACAAAGGGAATAGGTGTAATGAATTCTATTTAAGGGTTTTTGAAAAAGTTTTTCAAAGTAGTGTAATTTGGGGGTTTTTTGATTTGTTTATTATTTGGGTGTACCACAAATTATGATTTTATCTTGAAGGGCAATTTGTGAAAAAAAAAAAAAAGGTATATTAAAAGTAAATTATAATTCTAAATAATTTAATAGAGAATATTAAGAAATTGAACGTATTGATTTTTTTGATGCAAATAGAATCCCCTCTATATTGACAGCCATATGGCTACAATATTGCCTCAAAATGGTCCCAAAATGGACACTACTTTGTGGCCCAAATTTTACTTCTATAGGTAGTTTATTAGCAAATTTATCTTTTTTTTTTCTCCTTTTTTTGGGTTACATGGGAAATGATTGGCAAATTTATCTTGACATTTGAAATCTAGTCTCTTTTAACGCCACTCCAAAATTAAATTGATTAAAAATAAATTGGTGAAAATCAAATTAAATCCTTAACTATGATCGACTTAATTCTAACTAAGTTTTTTTATTTTTGTCAATAGATAAGAAAGTGATTATAATTATAAAAAATATTTATATTATCAAATAAACTAGTTCACAATAATTAGAAAGTTAAATAAAGCCTAACACAACCAATCTACAAGTCCACCAAGCCCAAAGCCCAATACGTACAACCCCTATAATAGAAGAGAAATAGATTGTCACCACAAAGTATATCATACTCGTCTTCGTAAAAGTTGAATTCGAAATCTCACACCACAAAAGGGTGTTACACAATCACTAGGCTACAAAGGGTGTTAAGAGCTAATTACCGACTTGAATATCACTACAACAAATTACACTTTTGGTAAATAAATTTAGGAAAATTTGGCTATAAACCCCCTTTACCTTCATTTCATTGTTAAAAGGACTAAGAAAAAAATTATGCTTTCTAAACCCCTTCATAATGATAAAACCTTACATAAAGGACAAAATTTATTATTTAAATATTTTATCAGACTATTATACCCTCACAGATACAACTCTCCTTCAACTGTTCATTTTCTCTCTCGTCTCTCTCTTCTAACCCTAGCTTCTTCCATGGCCAGAGCTGTGGAGAACTTTTCTTCCGATGCGTCCGTCGCCGCCGGTCGTCATTCCTAAGCTCCGACGATCTCTCTCCGCATCTTTTCAACTCTCCTCCTTCAACTCTCCTTCAACTGTTCATCTTCTATCTCGTCTCTCTCTTCTAACCCTAGCTTCCTCCATGACCGGAGCTGTGGAGAACTTGCAAATCGCACTGATACATATATATATATATATATATATGTGTGTGTGTGTGTGTGTGTGTTTGTGTGTTTTGAGATTTGAATTCGAATATATATATATCTACATATTCCGATCTCTAATCTATATATATATATGTGTGTGTGTGTGTGTTTTTAGTCTTTAAGATCGGAGATTTGAATGATTTTTTAGTAGAAGAGAGACCTGTTAGATCAAACATCATCGTCGTTGCTAATTTCATCACCGCCACCATAGATCATAGCATAGATCAGTCTCAGCGATCATTTGATTCGAACTCAAAAGCTCAAAGATTTAAAGTAAAATTTGAAAAATCTATGTGTATGAAAAATCTTAAGATTTTTGAAAGCTCAAAGTTTCAAAAATCTGAAAAATCTATAAAATCTGAAAAATCTGAAGAACCGGGGTATGAAAAATTGAGATTTCTCTGAAATTTTCAGATTATAGGCCTGATTTAAGGATTATAGGCCTGATTCAATGTTTTTCAGAGTAAACATCGATTGATTCAAGGATTATAGGCCTGATTCAAAGCTCAAAGCTCAAAGTTCTATCGATTTTTCAGAGTAAACATCAAATTTCATTTGATAGAACCAGAATAAAATTTTACTTTAGTTCTATTGCTCTGTTTTTTTCATTTGACAGAACCAGAGTAAAATTTTACTTTTATACGAAGTAAAATTTTACTTTTATCTTCAGAGTCTCACAGTTTACTTGTTTTTCAGAGTAAAATTTTACTTTTATACAGAGTAAAATTGTACTTTTTGTTTCAGAGTGCAAAATCTTACTCTTATTCAGAGTAAAATTTTACTTTCATACAGAGTAAAATTTTACTCTGAAATACATAGTGAAGATGGCTTAATAGGAGAGCTGATAGATATGAGGGTAATAAAGTAAAAGAAACAAATTTTAAAATATCAGAGGGTTTTGAAAGTACTTATATAATTCTTGTCCTTTTGAAAGACAAATTAGATAGTGATGGGGCTATGACCAAATCCCCCATAAATTTACTGACTAAAATAATTTAGTTGCCAAAAATTCTACAATAGGCGACTAAAAAAACAATTGGTTGGCATTAGTTTAGTGTTTAGGTTACTAAATATTTTTTAGTCGTGTTATAATATTTTTTACTGACTAAAAAAAAAAAAAAAGAAAAGTTACTCACCAAAAGTGCCACACTAGATGACCCAAAAAAAAAAAAAAACTATTGGTCAACATTAGTTTAGGATTTAGGCTATTGTTTTAGTTGTGGTATATTAATTTTTGCCAACTAATAAAAAAAATTAGTCCCCAAATAATCTCACTTTTAATCTTTGGGGACCAAAAATTTGGTCACTAAATATGTATTTTTGGTGATAAAAACAGTTAGTCAGCAATGGTGTCAAATTTTTCAGATTACCGCCCAATTTTTCCCCCGACTAAAATATTGACTAGGCCTCATTTGGGACTTAAGATTTTAGTCAAAAAATCACTATAAGTTATTATATCACTCTTTCTATTTTTCTGTACATATTTTCATAAAAAACTAAAAAGCTAATTAAAGTAATCAATTCCCAAATAAAGTTTAATTATGTTTTATTTTTTTATTTTTCTAGTCTCTCTACTACACCCAAAAACCAGCAAATCAGTTCCTAAACTCCTGGCCCAAAAGGCCCAACTTATGGACTTGAAACTACAGCGAAAGAATTGGGTTTACGGTCACACATCGTTACATCGCCACCACCGCTCACCTAGCCTCAACATTGAGGTTTTTCGTTCTCAATGTCCCTCTTCCTCTCTCTCTTTGTTTCTCTACCTTTTTTTTACTATTTCCCCATTTCATTCTGGCTCTAGGGTTTTTTTTTTTTTTTAAATTTATTTATTTATTTTTTTAAGCTGTAGGGTTTTGATTTATGTGAAATGTGTAAATGAGTAAATGAGTTTTAATTTATGTGAAATGAGTAAATGGGTTTCATCAATGAACCAATGATTGAAAGAACATGTAATTTATTTATTTATTTATTTGGTTTGTTTATTACAAAAAATGGCATGACTCTACTAGAAGTAAGTATCTAGAAAATTGAAATACCTTCCTGGGTTGGTTTGGATGACAGATGGAAGTGTTTCAGCTCCCACTGTGTATTGTTCAACTTTGGGTTTGGGTTGGCTTGGCTGCTGGCTCATGCAACTCAGATAGCTGGGTTGGGCTAGCTGTTTTTGTTCTGTTTTTAGGACTATGTTGGGGTTTTTGGTTGTCAGCTATTGTTGGGGTTTTTGGCTATCTTATTGCCAGAGTGTATTCTTCACCTTTGAATTGGAATCTCTCCAATTCCTCTTCCTTTGTTTTGGGCAAATAACTTTTGAAATGCAATGGGATACAATACAACAATATTTTCAACAACTTACCTAACATTTACTGACATTGTAAGTCTTATAAAAAAAAAAATGTTACCAAATAGGCTACTACTTGTGTAATGCTCCTTTAGGATAATAAGTTGACAATTTTAAATTAAAAGAAATAAGATAAAATTACGACATTGGTCATTGTAATTTTTTCTTTATACTGATTTGGTCTCTGTAATTTTGATTAATTTAATTTCTATCTTGCTTTTTTTAATTGTGTTAATTTGGTGGGGAAGGGGTTTATGTATGTTGTTTAATCGTGCTTCTATTTGGTGGTGTTAATCATGCTTCTATACATCAAAAAAATCTCTTCTTTGCTCATCCAAAAATAAATAAAAAATTACTAATTTCATTGGTTTGTAAAAGACTAAAAGGCGAGCCACTTTTTAGTTGTTGATGTATGTTGTTCAATTCTGAGTTGTTTCTATATGTTTATGCACATATTTATGCCATTTCTGGAAGGACTTATGCAAAGCTTTCAATTGCAAACCCAAGTGTGAACCTATTGTGTGTAGTGGATAGTGCGTAGTGTGTCGTATGGCTTCCATGTCCTATGATGTTAGTATTTCAAAATATTTAGTTTTTTCTGAAGGTGTTTGAAATTGTCCTTGATGCAATGAATCAAAATTGTTCTATATATGGCTCTTTTCAATCAAAAATTCTGAAAATTTAACTTATCCATGAAGAGCCCTTGTATGCTTCCTTGTAGCTGCTTGATTAAGGAGTGTTGATTAATAGCCCTTGTATTCTGAAAATTTAACTCATCCATGCTTTCTTGGATGTTCCCTTCTAGTTGATTAAGGAGTGTTGATCTCTAAGAACAAAGTTTCCATGGTTTAGAGACAAATAGATAAGAGATTTGTCTTGATTTCTGAAGGATAGGTCGCAGGATTTGTTAGATACAGTGAAATAGAAGTTCATAAACAGAAGGTTTTGTAGGTGTGAAATTAAAGGCCATAAGGTAAGAAAAGGGGCTAGGGTTAATTTGGCTTGATCAGGTAGAGTTTTATGGTAGAAATCAGGACTGTTTTGAGGCTGTGAACCGTAATTTAAGAACAAAAAATTTGTTGAAGAGAAAGGAATAAGAAGAATCTAAAAATATCAGTTTAAAAAAAAAAAAATACTAATAATAAATTACCCCTAAGGTAAAGTTGTAAAAAGGGCACACAAAGCTCAAAAGCTTCACACTAATTTTCAAACTTGAACTCCACTATATTTAGTTTTTTCAATTTGTATTGTGCAATATTATCACTGGACATATTTATTTACTTGTCAATATATTTGAATTTGTGGTTGTGCATGATAAAAAAAAAAGAAAAAGAAAAAAAAGAAGCATGTAGCCATTTAAAGAGGTTTTTTTTTTTTATATTATTTATTTCTTTTAATTATTGAGTATTTTAAAGAAGATTGAGTTTAGAAGATGATTGTAAAAGAGAGAAGAGGACAAATGAAGCATGTAGTACAGCGAAATCTTGCGTACTTTTCTTTTTCATTGTACTTGATTTGTACTTTGTTTTGATAAAAAAGAGTTAATAATTTACAAAATATCTAATACTAAAGACATATATCTCATGTCATGTCTCAACAAGGATTCTTATCCCATATTGTGTAATAGAAATGAGTAGCTTATAACAAAAATGTAAGAGACATAAGAGAACAAGTGAAGCATCTAGTGAAGAGAAATGTTGCATACTTGGTTCCCACCTCTTCCTTTTTTATTGTACTCGTTATGATTATTAAGAATTAACAATTTGACGAGGCATTTAATAGTAAATAGGCATATCTTATGCTTCAAAGGTGATTCATGTCCCATATTGTATGATCGCAATGAGTTACTCTAACTCTGATTGTGATATAGGAAGTGATTCTCTTTCGTGATATAGAAAGGTGATTCCTATCTCATATATGTAGGTAACTTATTACATTAAATTCAGTCATAAAATATAATTTTGATCTAACTACAATTAACTTGATTTCAGTTTAAAGCCAAAATAAAAAATATTATTGACTTGATTCTTGTCTAAACTTGTAACTTATTACATTAAATTCAGTCATAAAATATAATTTTGATCTAACTACAATTAACTTGATTTCAGTTTAAAGCAAAAATAAAAAATATTATTGACTTGATTCTTGTCTAAACTTGTTTTTGATTCCATTCAGGCTTATTGCGTAAGTAACCCATTACATTGCTACAATCACATAATCAAATAATTTTCAACTTTCAAATTCAATTGATTTCTAATTCCATTCCAACCTATTGACATAGATAAATAGGCAACTAATTCCATTGTTGCAGTCATATTTTTTATTGAACCTAAATGTTCATTCAAATAAAATGTTTGGTCATGCATCCATTAAAATCAAACCCACAATAATAATGAGTCATCAACCTATTAAAAATAAAATAGAAATAAATTTTCAAACAGATGGGTTATATACCCATCATACTCGAAATTAAATTTATATTCATCTTTTACGCTTTTTTTTTTTTTTTTTTTTGAACTGAAAACATAACAACAGAGCTTACAAGAGCTGAGAAGGAGCATCAATAAATGAAAGAAACCTCAAATGGGTAGATGGCATAGACACCCAATCTAATCCTAAAGATCCTCTAAGGTAGTTCATTGCAGTCCAGTGGGCAACCTGATTAGCAACCATTGGAGTCCAGATGAACTTGTGACCTCTCACACTTGCCATGTTTCTAATATTCTGAACAATCACAGCTGATTCTCCGTGGAGGGGCATCATCTGACACACACAGAAGGATAGCCTCTTTGTTATCACCTTCAACCTCCACTCTTGAAAGATTGAAAGTATCTGCTAACAAGAAAGCCATAAAGTTTCCCCCTGGACGACAGATGAAATTGAAAATCTTCTTTGTGGACCCATCAATCAATCTTCCATTCTCATCCAGTAGAACTGCAACCTCGGCAACCATGTTTGAGCATTTCGAAGTTGCACATCACAATTGAACTTGAAAGATCTTGGTGCAGGTGGTAGCCAACGAACTGAGGTGAGTCCAGAGAAGCAACAAATTCTGCCCCATGCTTGGTGGATTAGATTGAATGGAATTATGAGTACGGTAGAATTGAGTGAAGAAATTATTAGTTTGATGGTATTAAGTGGGAGATATAAGGTAAAGTGTGTTTGTTTGTATACTAGTGTGGTGGTTAGTCTATTGGAATTAAATCTATGAAATTATATAAAAGTTCTCATTGTATGAAAATTAACTTTGTTGTTTTTGTAAGGGGGGAGCAAAATTGTCATTTACACCTGTTCTCATGGGATTTGATCGGCAATCTCACCCCTCCCATGGCAAAGTTAATCCCACCATGTGGGGAGATTCAATCCCGTGGGGTCCATTCTATTTTTAACAACCAAACATGAATTATGTAGGCCTTACAAAATTACTAATTCAATTCCCTCATTTGTGGAGACAAACAAACATGGCCTATTTGGCTTAATCCCATAATATTGTTACGTCGCTAGCTGGAATAAATAATTTGAAGTCGGTGTCTAAAATAAAATGACAAAAAACAATTTGTCATGCCCGGTTTACTTAAACATGTGATGTTAAGATGTTGGAAATAAAGTTATTCTCTTAAAATAAAAAAATAAAATAACAATTTGTCAGGAGGCTTTATGTAGTTAGAGCATCTCCACTGGTGTTGTTAAAATTATTTGTAAAAGTATGATAAAAAAAAAATAAAAAATAAAAAATAAAAAATAAAAACGGGAGTAAAAAGTAAGACCCATTTGTGTTGAGTGTTTATTAATTTGGAGAGCACCTACTGTACCATTTTGGTGTCCCATGCCTTTGACTGAGACACGTTGCAGGGAATTTTAATCTAAATTTAACACTGTTAGTTAACAGAGTTATAAACATTAATTAAAATTCTTAATAATTTGAAAAACCCTACTGTGATTAAAACTCTCAATCGGAGAAGACTATTCCAATTCGCTCTTCACGTTGTATAGATGATCTGAAGCCATCCACAACTCCTTCGATTCATTCCGAAATTACACACTACTATATACAAAAGCACAAAGTGCATATATATATTATATATGTGAGCACATAACTTGGTATTTAATAATGTGATGACTTCTCCTTCTGTCACGTGACAAATTTTCCTACCCTAAAATAAAAATATACTATTCAAAGGGGTGAGCAATATTTGAATCCAAGACCTTGGGTTTTATTAACAACCCTCTTACTATTTAGATAACATACATATTATGATATTAATTTCTTTATTATTTGTTTTTATGCTTACTTTCTGAATTGCACACTCATATTGCCTGTGCCACGCACTAGTATATATATATATGCTACGTGATCGGAAGGAAGACTACAGATGATTATATGAAAGATTTTACATCAAGCATGGAATTGAAGCTCTTGTTTTCACCGAGTTCGACGTCTATTTCGTGATACAGATGATCAATTGCTTCT
This sequence comes from Camellia lanceoleosa, assembly GCA_025200525.1. NCBI lineage: Eukaryota > Viridiplantae > Streptophyta > Magnoliopsida > Ericales > Theaceae > Camellia > Camellia lanceoleosa. Next base: position 105,349,629 of record CM045761.1, read on the forward strand.
CTTTCAACCTCTTGGCCTCTACCCCAGGTAATAAATTCCCACTTGAGCAATTTGATCCCTTCTTCTTGAACTTCAGAACGATTTCACTTAAATATGTTTAGTTTTGCTGTTAATATCATAAAGAATATTTTATGTTATTAACCTTTTCTCTCCATTATTAAATTGCCTTCCATTTTAATTTCAAGTTTAGAGTTTGTATCTATATTTGAAGTTTAGGAAATATATCTACTTCATTGAAGAATTTATATCTACTTCATTGCAGATAGAATTTTCTATGGACTAATTTTCCTGTATGTCTAGTTTCAATTTTTCTGTTGATAAACAATGTGGGCACAAATTTGTATGAAAAAGGAATTTGCTTATAAGAAGATGAAAATCTTCTCAACTTTTTAGTAGGTTGTTTTGTGTTCGAATTGAGTTATGACAAAATGTTAATGATTAATCTTTGCATAAAGGGGGTTTCAATGCTCTTCTTTTTCCTTTTTTTTGCTCTGTTCTTTGTTTCTATTGGTATGCTTGAATTTTCCTTGTGGTTAGGCCACTGCCTTTGTCTCTCTTATATTATATTGGAGCCATTAGTGTATTATATTTATCAAACTGCAATATAGTATTACAAGAGAGAGGTGAGACAAAGCCACTGCCTGTGTATCTCTTGTATAATAGTTGGACCCAACCAACAAAAAGAAAAGGAATACAACCACAAAGCCACAAAGCCACAAACCACTCTGTTCTACATGCTCTAATCTTCCAATAATTCATGTATAGAAAAGAACATCAAAGAAGTTCTCACAAGCATCTTTTCTGAGGCTTCATATAATTGATTCCACTCAAGCATGGAATAAAATAGACACATAAAAGTCATTAATGTTACTATGTATGCATTAGTGTCAATTCTTTTGAATGGTCCTTTTGAACTTCTAAGATCAAGATCTTTGTTAAAGTTCATATAATTCCTTAACGTTTTGTTCTCAATTTGTTTTAGTTATGGTGTGTTTGGTTGAGGGATTTGGGGAGGGATTTGGAAAGGGAAAGGGAAAAGGTGTGTGAAACTATGTGAAATATATACATATTTTATTTACATTTCACCTACCTTTTCCATTTCTCTTTCTCTTTCTCTCTCCAAATCCTCCAACCAAACACAGCATTAATATATTTGCATAAAATAGCTCTAATATTATTTATATATATATAAATACAACTAAATTTGGCCAGTGTTTAGATATGACGTTTCTCCTATGATTATCAAATCGTTCAGCAAATTCACAAATTTGATCATGATATGTATTAGCAGTTTGATGCATTAGAGATTGGGAAGTAGCTAATGCATGACGAGGCAGGGAACTTTATTGACATTGCTCTCGCAAGAAATACAAGTACACTGATTCATCAAGTTCTTTATTGCCTCACAAGCTGTGTCTTCCACCCACAACAAACATGGGACATGGGCATAGCAACCCAGCCATTAAGAGGACTTGATCAAAAGGTCTCGCTTAATTGAAGGATTTCAGTTGTATTTGTTCTTCTTCTTTATTTCAACAATAATGTAAGAATATGTAAGACTAGTGCTTCTATATCCTAGTGTTGATTCTTTTATATATATTTTTCATTTTGTTAGAAACACATTACATATCTTGTTGGACTAAATGAGCATGGTTTTATTATATATTGTTGATCAAATTCTTGTACTTGTGCAATTAAACAGGTTCTTAAAACCGTTACTTAGCGCGCGCCCACACACACAAAATATATATATATATATTTGAAACTAGTTGGAATGATGGTAGATCCAAAAAGCAAAAAGTTTGCTTGTCATTGTATAACAAATTCACAAAAGTAAACTTTTTCACTAACATAAAAGCAAAACAGTCACTCATCTTCCCAAACGTATCAACTTTTTAGATTCTTCAAAAAAAACAAAAATTTTAATTTCAAATGGCTTAGTTTGGCTATAGGGTACATAATAATTGGAAATAAGTTTTATTTTTAATGTTTTCTTAAAATTTCAATGGCCTGTGATAATATATTTACTAAAGAAAACAATGGCACACAAACAAAATCTATAGTTTTAACTTTGTTATATGGCTTATAAAAATTACACATCTAGTTGAACTTCTAATGAATTTTTTGATGCATTCACTATGCATGAGCTTAAACTGAATAGAGTTCTGCTAGCCAAGCTGCACAGCTGGTTCACAAAATATATCAGAACAAAGTCTCTTAGACAACAATAAGGTATATAAAGTATTGAAAAATATAATAGCACCAATCCAAAGATTAAAAAATTGATAAAGCTAGTGTTCATTTTCAAACAAAATGTAACAAATATGTTTCAACATGATGTGAACCAAAAGAAAAAAAAAATTTAAAATAATCCAAAACTTTCCACAACTTGAGCATCCCAATATAAAGGCTTTGACTCCATGAAGTCCAACTTCTCCACTGTCTTAAACTACTCCATGGGACAACATTGCATAAATTACTCCTTTTCTTGACCTTTGTACTGATAATTTTTGAAGTAAAATTCATCATATCCATGAGGTGATAGTTGTGCCTGTACAAATTGTCTATGTAAGTAGTCACAGTTCAAATCTTAAATAAAATTTAATGCATGCAAAAATTGTCAAATTACCCGAAGTAACTCAGTCAGGTTAGTTGGACCTTGTTGATTTTTCATTAAACTGAAGGGACCAATTAATATTATCCTATTAATTGGTTCATACCTGTTTAACAAGGAAATTTCACAACAATAAAAAATGCAACAATATTATCCTATTGGTTCGTCCATATAATTTGAAATTTTCACAAGGAAACATATGAATTATGTCGACAACAATAAAAATGAAATAAAAATTAAAGCAATAAAAAATTTGAAGTATAAGCATGAGAAGTTATGGCAGAGTTAATTTCCTGTCTATGCTGAGATGAGATAGTCGTGGGAATTGTAACGGTTGATTATATTAAACTATGTGTGTGTAGCAAAAACATCCTTTACTTAATAAATTATATATTAAAAAAGTAATATTACCTTTGACAATGGAGTCAACAAATTCCATTCGGGTGGGGATTCCATCCTTGGGTTATGTGTACAAGTGTTGAGTTGCTATTATTTTTCTTACTAAATAAAAGCCAGGAAAAAAGAAAGAGAAATAAAATGAGTTGCATTATTATTAAATGAAAAATGCTAAACTTGAATGCGTATGAGACAATAAATATTCATACCCGTTTAAAATGCAACGATGAAGGTAGCATAGTTTGTTCCATAGGTGCATTCATGGTCATGCCATAAGAACCCATTGTGGATTGCTAATAGATTTTAAAATTATTAAATATACACGAGAAAAATTAAAAACAAAAACAAACAAGAACTCTGAGAGATAAACTATACTGTAACATTTACTTGCGTAAATTGTGATTGCAAAGGTAATTCACTTTGTTGAACATGCACGGATGACCTTATTTCAGATTATTTTCCTTTTAGTGGCCTTTGAAGAGCACATTTTGGCCTTTTGCTAGACCTGTTGCTAGGTCTCTCTTTAACTTTTATTCTTTTTACTCTTATGTAACTACCATTAGCACAAATGGTTCTGTTATGTTCAAACAAATTTTGTTGGCTTCTCAAGTTCCATGAGAAGTTTCCCATCTTTTAAAATTGCATCCCTTTCTCCCAATATGTTGTTAAGACTCTTCTGTAATGTCTCAAAATTTATAAACCTTTATATAGTCAATTTTTATTAAATATTGACCAGCTTCCATCAAATAAATCCATTTCTCGTAAGAAAATACCTGAAGAAAAATATTATCTTTCATTTACGCTGTGTTTGGTTGGGAGATTTAGAAAATGATTTGAAAAGGGAAAAGGAAAAGATAGGTGATATGTGAATAAAATATATTTACATTTCACCTAGTTTTACACACTTTTTCCATTTCCCTTTCCAAATCCCTTCTCAAATCTCCCAACCAAATACAACCTAAGTAAATCTTGTTCTCATTGAACTATATTAAACCATTACATCTTATGCTCACAATACAAGATATAGTTCACAAAATTAAAGAAGTCAAAAGTAAAAATACTCTGCTGGAGTACAAGTTTCAAGGGAAACCCCTTGATTACACAAAAGGCTGGACATTTAGTCCCAACACACATAAGTTCTAGAGTTTCAACAAATAACATCCAATGAGCCCATGTGCTCCATTCAAAATCCTCACCGCCTTGTCACTTGGGCGGAGTCACACAATTAATTCCTGAAATGTTGTTAGTTTGGGGTGAAGTAATGCCTAGTAGGAAATACTATTAACAAGACATATTAATAATTGAGATGCATATGATCATACCATACACTTGTTAGAATAAAATCTATATTTCTCTTTCAAAATAAAAAATGTTCAATGCATGATTTCCATTCAAAATCTCATCTACAACCATGGGGTGGTAAATACGCTATGTTGTCCCAAGCAAGAGCCTCAAAACTATATATACATATTTAGATTTATATACAAAAAATATTCCCACATTTGCTGACTCTAAAAATGATGGGGCAATGGGTATCAAAAACCTTCCCCTTCTACATTTGCTGACTCTTGAAGCGGCTGGTTTGTGGACACCCAAAATCATGTTTTTCTCCATTTGCCGACTCTAAAAATGGCAGGCTTGTGAACACCCAAAAACCTTTTCTACATTCGCCTGGCGATAACCTCAAGACAAGGTAATTGGGCACCTTGACTCCCCGCACGGGTACCAAATACAACACATAACCCATTACCAAAACCCGACTCAACTACTCGAACTTATATGCTATTTACCCCCTTTGACAATTTCTAAGCATCCACAAAATTTTAAAGTCACATGAGAAAATTATAATGCACATAATACATGAGTTTTCAAATCCAATTTCCCTAAGGTTTGTTCAATTCACAATAACATTTAATATTATCAACAATAAAGGGTTTCTCCAACCCACAATTTTCTACAATCTCAATATTCATCTATTTGAATACATATATCCAAGAAAATTCAATAATCTCTTGTCTCAACACTATTTCCATATTCATTCACACAATTTCAAAATTTAAGAGTCAATTGAGCCAAACCCCCATTATTTAATCAAGTTTGAAAATAAGGGTTTTTGAGAAAATTGGGATTTTTCCCTCTTTTACACTTGAAGGATCAATTTTTATCATCATCAACACCAATATTTAACAAAACATTTATAGTCTTCCTCAAAAAATTTGGGTATAAACCCTTTTTATTTATCAAACCATCTTCATATCACAAAATCATCACATCAATTACTATAACTAAGAAAATACCACATATATATCTCAAATAATAAATAAATCAAGTTATAAGTACCCCTACATCAAGAATGGAGACAAGAAGATAAATATCCAAAGAGAACTTCCAAGGTAAAGCGGTTCAATCGGTAAATATGTTGGTCTTTACTTCCTCTTTGCTTATCTTGCAAAATTTTGGATGAATCTTTGATAAAACTAGAAGAAATCAAGGTTGGAAGGGTAGGGTTATGGATATGGAGGAGAAGGGGAGAAGAGAGAGAGAGAGAGAGAGAGAGAGAGAAGAAAAAAAAAGTGACAAAATTTGGCCAAAATGACGGATTTTAAAGTCTTGACTTCGAATAGATCGCTTGAGCGGTTGAAACTTGGCCCAAGTGGTGAAAAAAAGCTCCCAAAAGCTCTATAACTTGCACAGACCACTCAAGCGGTCAAAAGTTCGCTCGAGCGGACTTGTTTTCAACATAGGTACTCAAATTTCAAACGAGCATAACACCCTCGTTCGGACTCTATTTTGGATCGTTCTTGTGTCTAAATCAAAGCCCTGGAAACAAGCTTTTCGATGGTTCTAGCCTCACATCCAGATTCAAAGTGTGAAAAGAGAAAAAGATAAAAGAGTGAAAACTACTCATAGGACAATTATTCGAATCAAAGTTTTTGGTTCAATCCTACTTTGCCATTATGAAACCATCTCAATCAATATTCTAAAATGAATCAAAGAGGCTCCAAGTACAATAATAAGAGTGTCAAGAACAATCCCACTAGCCCAAGGAATAGAGTGTTACACCTCCAAAGAAATTTTACAAGCTAGTTCTATTTCAGTAGCTCTTGTTGCCAATTGGGTGTGCAAGCAACACAACTCTTTGTATTGTCTTCCTAGCATTGCCTTTGGGTCTTCTTCAATTGTACTTGCACAAGTATCTTCTAGATTCCATGATTTTGCAATCTTTGTCCACCTTTTTAAAATGTACTGATCAGTTATCTTCATAACATTCTTCGAAGAAAGAAAGTGCATGTGAACATATGGCCTTGTTTGGTTTGGATTTTGAAATCAGCTTTCAAAAAATTTAAGTACAAAAACATGTTTGGATTGCTTATTTTGAAATATTCTCTGTAGAAAGTTTTGAACAATAACTTTTACATGTTCCCAAGAGAACCCATTGACTTATCTTTACATTTTTTCCAAGAGACCTTTCTCTTACCTTTACCTTCTCTCACCTCCATTACACTGTTGAAGATTTTGAAAAATCTTGCAACAGTACATCGTCAATCTCTCTCTCTCTCTCAAGGAAGGTTCAAGAGACCCACAGACTTTCCTTTTTTTTCCCAAGAGACGCACTTCTCTCACCTCCATTATTACTCTGTTGAAGATTTTGAAAAATCTCTTGCGTTCAAATTCATCTCTATCTCATGGAAGGTTGAGGCAACAGGGGTCATCTCTCACCAGACGTAGGGGTTGTCTCTGTTTCTTCTCTCTTTTCACAATAACTTCTCTCCCTCACAAATTTTCCCAAGTGCAGTGGTTGGGGCCCCGCAAACAGGGTGCCCCCAATGCCCCTAAACAGAAAATCAAGGCATGAGGAAAAAAAAAAAAAAAAACAAACAAAGGAAAATGGCCAAAACGACGTCGTTTTGGCCATTAGGGGCAGATTTTTTAGGGGCAAAAAACATTTCTGTTTTCCCAAATCTTGCCCTAACTTCTCTCTTAGTCAAAGAGATTGAGCAAATCTTCCAAAGAACCATCTGTAACATCAATTTCCATCATCCTGTAGCCATAGCTCTATAAAATACAAAGTGCCCAGCTTTAAACCCCACCAAGACAAAGCACAACTGTGATAACCACACCATGCATATTATTATGCATTCATTTTATTATGAAAGTGTTGAATTAATTATGATTATTCTGAATTTGATTTGCATGTGATGTGTCTGATTTTTATATGCAAATTATTTGGTAGGAACTTCGCTTCTGATTAGAAATTAAAAGCTTTAATGATTTGAGAAATCATAATTGACAAAACTAATTGAATTAGTTTAATGTGTAGAACGATATGGTGATTTAGTTAAAAATCTTATTTAGATTAGTAAAATTAAGTATGATTAAATTAGGCCTTAATTGGAATTAATTAGACCAATTAAGTTATGTACTAATCATGATTAATTAAGAATAATTGTGGATTAATTAAGCTAATGTGTAATCAGTGTTTAAGTTAATCCTACTCATGTGTAATTAATTATAAAGAAAGGTGTAGAGAATTCTAGTCTCCTCGTGCGTGTATTGTGTTTATGTTGAGTCAAGAGATGTGTGTGAATAAAAAATCTGTTGAAGAATTCTAGAGAGAGTGAGAGCTCAACTTAGAGAGGGAAATAAAGAGAAGCTCAAGAAAATTAAAGATGAACAAGAGAGCCAAGGGAGAAATCATCCATATTTCTGAAATTGAAGCTCAAGGTAAGAAATTAATTCTCAATTTATGTAGAATCTTCATTGTATACTTGAAATTAAGAATAGTTTAAGATCAATCTCATGGAATTTGTAGGAAAATGGGTTTTGAATAAGAACTTAAGCTAGATTCATGTTCATGAAAGATAATTTGGAATTTCATGATTTTGGGATTGAATTTTGAAGTTTGATGCATGGAAGCTTATATCTTGCTAATAGTTTTAGAAATTCATGAGTTTATATGTTCAATTTTATGTTGGGCAAATTACACAAATAGTCCCTATAGTTTGGGACTCGTGTCACTTTGATCCCTGACTTTTCAATTGTGACACATTTGACCCTAAATTTTGAATTTTATTCCAAATAAGGATAATTGAAGATAACATTGTTTAATTTCAAGGGCAAAATTGTCAATTTAATAAAATATAAACTAATTTGTCAAAAATAAATGTCAAAAAAATATTTTTAATTTTTTAAAAATTACTTTTATCCACCAATGATAAAATTATGTAAAATAGATAAAAAAATTACATGATTAATTTTTTAAAATTAATTTTACATGATCATCATCCAAACACATAATAAAAATTAATTTGGTAAAAAAATAAATAAATATTTAAAAGATTTATCAATTTTACATAAATTTATTTTTAGTAGGTAGAAGTAATTTTTAAAAATTCAAAATATTTGTTTGACATTTATTTTTGTCAAATTAATTTATATTTTATCAAACTGATGATTTTACCCTTGAAAAATCTAATGATATCTTCAATTGTCCTTATTTGGAACAAGATTCAAAATTCAGAATCAAATGTATCACAATTGAAAAGTCAGAGACCAAAGTAACACAAGTCCCAAACTATAGGGACTATTAGTGTAATTCACCCTTTTATGTTTTGTCCTTCAAGAAAAAAAGAAGTTTAAAATCCTGTGCATGCATGTAAGTTCATGTTTTGCATGTTGCTATAGAAATTCATGAATTTATGATCTGCATTTCATGTTTTGAAGAGCTACGGGGAAAAGAGTCTAGAAATCTTCACATGCATCAAGTTTTGGTTCAAATCTTTGTTAAATTGAAGAGGTTTTGGGCAAATGGGTTATAAAGGATCATGTATTTATGTTTTTTAAAGTGTTTTCATGGTTTTGATTAAGACATGGATGGATTTAAGTTTTGCAAAGGTGTTCGGATGCCATTTTTATGAAATTCAGAATGTTGAAAATTTGTAGACCGCTCAAGCGATCTATCTACCACTCGAGCGTACAATGAAGGCATCCAGTATTTATGTCTTGCAGGTCTGAAAAGTGTTGTGAACTCGTGTTCACCACTCGAGCGGTCCCCTGTTCCAACATATTTTTGAAAAGTTACCTTTTGTGAGATATTCACTGATCATAAAAGTCTAAAATATATTTTCACTCAAAAAGAATTGAATATGAGGCAAAGGCGATGGTTGGAGATATTAAAGGACTATGATTTGACTATCAATTATCATCCAGGAAAAGCCAATGTAGTGGCGGATGCCTTGAGTAGAAAGACCCCGAGTAATTTGGCTACCTTGATCACTGACCAAAAGAGTATCTTGGAGGACTTGCAGAGGTTGAATATTGAGATTAGATGGCATAACCATGGAGTGCAGTTGGCAAACCTTAGAGTTCAACCCACATTGATTGATAGAATTAAAGATACTCAAGGAAGAGATCCTCAGTTGCAAAATCTTAAGGCTGAAATAGAAATAGGTCTACAAATGGAATTTTGTATGCGTAAAGATGGAACCTTAAGATTTGGAGAGAGGTTGTATGTGCCTAATGATTTAGAGCTCAAGAGAAAAATCCTGAGAGAAGCTCACAGTTCAAGATATACTGTACATCCAGGGAGCACTAAAATGTATAAAGACTTGAAGAGGAACTTTTGGTGGAATAATATGAAGAGGGAAATTGCTCAGTATGTTGCTTAATGTTTGGTATGTCAGCAAGTGAAAGTTGAACATTAGAGACCTGCAGGTAAGTTACAATCTCTTCCTATTCCCGAGTGGAAGTGGGAACATATTACCATGGATTTTGTGACATGGTTGCCTAGGACCCAAGGTGGTAACAATGCTATTTGCGTTATCGTTGATCGATTGACCAAATCCGCTCACTTTCTAGCTTTTATGGTAGGGTTCTCCTTAGAGAGGTTTGCAAAATTGTATATCAAGGAGATTGTGAAGTTGCATGGTGTTCCGGTGACTATAGTGTCTGATAAAGATAGCAGATTTGTATCTATGTTTTAGAGGAGTTTGCATACAGCTTTGGATACTAGTTTGAATTTTAGCACGACCTTTCATCCTCAAAGTGATGGACAGTCAGAGAGAACTATTCAGACTCTTGAAGACATGTTGAGGGCCTGTATTAATGATCTTGGAGGTTCTTGGGATGAGCATTTGGCCTTAGTGGAATTCTCTTATAATAATAGTTATCATGGGAGCATTCAAATGGCACCATATGAGGCTTTATATGGATGAAAGTGTAGATCACCTATTTGTTGGGATAATGTGGGTGAAAGAAAGTTGTTAGGGCCTGAGATTGTGCAACAAACAGTGGACAAGATCAATCTTATTAGAGAGCGACTTCGCACTGCACAGAGTAGACATAAAAGTTATGCAAATAACAGGAGACGCGATTTGGCGTTTGGGGTTGGAGACCATATGTTCCTTAAGGTGTCTCCTATGAAAAGAGTAATGAGGTTTGGTGTTCGTGGTAAATTGAGTCCTAGATTTATTGGACCATTTGAGGTTTTAGATCGAATTGGAGAGGTAGCTTACAGACTTGCCCTACCACCTTCACTAGTTGGAGTTCATAATGTCTTCGATGTTGAAGAAGTATATACCGAATCCCAATCATGTGATTGATTATGCACCGTTGCAGTTTAAGGTAGATTTGACCTATGAAGAACACCTTGTAAGAATTATTGATAAGAAGGAACACGTTTTGAGGCGTCGAGTCATCCACTACGTTAAGGTTCAATGGAGCAATCACTCGGAGAGAGAAGCTACTTGGGAACTTGAGGATGAAATGAGACAAAAGTATCCACAACTTTTTGAGACTACAGGTATGTCAAATTTCGAGGACGAAATTTCTTTTAAGAGGGGAAGAATGTAAAACCCAAGTTATGTGTAGGATTATTTTATTGGATAGATTAGTAATTAAATTAATTTATATGGGTCATTTATTAATATCAAAGAATTAGTTATGAGATGGCATTATATTTCCTATTACTTAGATGGGTAATTTTGTAACTTTGAGAAATTAGGTTAATAAGCCCACCTATTGTGGCTTTAAGTTTTGGAAAACAAACAAAAAAGAGGCTGTGAATTGCTCCATAGGCGGCTAGGGTTTGAGAAGGTAAAAAAGAAAAAAAAAAAAAAAAAAAAAAAAAAAAAAGAGAAGAGAGGTTCAAGTGAGGCTACAATAGGGATTGGAGGCAGCACGTTGGTGATTTTGGGACACCCATTGGCTAAGGTAAAATCTGTCTTTACTGTTAATTATTAAGTTTATGTTGAGGAATTTAACAATCAATGCATTAAGGGGATTTGGAAGATCTATAGGTGCCTACTTAGGTTTTGAGAATTGGGTGCAATGTGTAAGTGTAACTTTGGGTGGGTAATAGAAACAATGGAGTTTTGTATCATGGGTAAGGGTGTGTTTGGCTTTAAAGTTGGGTTGAATGGTTTGATCTCTTGGGTATTAAAGCAATACATTAATCTAATATAGTGGGGCTTTTGTGGGTGTATGTAACATGTAAAAAATATTAATTTATTTGAGGTTTTATTTATTAGGTTTGTGTGATTGAAGTGGTGGAGCTGGGTTTTTGGAGTTGGTGTTAGAGTATTATTTCTAAGCTTTTGAGGTAAGTAACCCTCTATCACTGTTGGTTCATTTTTATTCCTATCGAATCGTTTAAAATCATAAATATTTATTTATAGCCTTCACGTTCTCTTAAAATAAAATATGGGTCAAGTATAAAACAGCATCGAAAATTATTATGAAAATTATTTGAATATTTTGTGGAACTATTATGAAAATTGTGCTAAATGTTTATTCTGAAAATATCAAATATTTTATTTAAAAGTTGTGTATTGTTTGAATTTTGAACATCACTCTAGTCTGACTATGATTTGGACCCTAGCCAATAGGGGTTATTTATTGGCACAGAAACTAGTTTCTTTTGGAGCTTTACCACCGGCCTATGTGTGGTTCTGGGCCTTGTCACGGGCTAAGTGACCGTAGTCACCAAGACTTGGGTTTTGTGAATTGCATCATTGAACCATCTGAATATTGAACCATCGATTTGAACAACGAATTACTTTGAATTATCTTGTTGGCTTTTCATTTAAAATGTATTGTACATTGTTTATTTTTAGCTATGAAACCATCTTACAAATAATTGTTCATTTATTGAACTATTGAAAACTATTATATTTATTGGTTATCAATTTATTTATTTATTTTTGTATACTTGATCCAGTTAGCAGTGATGGTTGGTTATTTACTGGGCTATCTAGCTTACCCTTTTTTTTTTTTTTAGATTCTAAAGAGTAGAGCTGCGCGGGATTTTTTTTACATGTGGGAGTGCCGAGAGTAAGACCATGATTTAAGTACTTGGATTATTGTTTTGTTAGTGGATTAAATTAGTAGACTTGGTGGACATTTTCATATAAGAACTATTTATTTTTATGGATTTTGGCATTATGACAATTAAGGATTTAATTTGAGTATTTTACATTGTGGGTTATGTGATTGGATTCTTAGCCTTGCATGCTCACTTATATGAGTGTGCGGCGTTGTCACGGAGCTTGGGGTGTGACACCTTTTGTTTGTATTTTCATTCTCATCTTCTTCTAAGCATTCCTAGGCATGATTTACGCCTCATGAGAGATTAATAAGTAAGGAATCGATACAACTAAATGAATAAGAAAGAGAAGTATTTGATTGAAGTTATGTTTCAATGTGTATGTCTTTGTGTGTATTATGTAGGTTGATCCGCCGAGAAGTATCGTTTGACCAAGCACTGTAAGTAACGTCTTTGTAAAAATATTTTTGTATAATTGATTTTGAAATGGCTATGCTATATGATGTTTTATGAAATCTATGTTTTGTTTACAAAATGTCCAGTATGATAAGTATTTTCTGAAATATGAAGTTATGCTATAGAATTCCCAAATGTTTATGATATGACAAGTTTTCTGAAAATTATGTTTTGATAAGAATGAATGAGATTCCATTTTTGATAATCTAATGTGACATCCATAAACATATGTTTTGATCTTCGAAAACTTTCATTGTATCTTAGACTCATCATAAATGTTCTACATATGTTATTGATTCATTATAAATGTTTTGTATGATATCGATCTTTGATGATCGTTCTGCTTGGCTCCGATCACGTATGATCGTTTTGTATGACTTCGTTCTTTTATGGACGTTCTGTATGTAATCGACCCAAGTAATACAGGCATATGATAACACAAGTAGAGAGGGCATGGGCACAGTGCAAGTTAAAGTTCAGGTGGGCCCAGCTGAGCAAGAGATCGAGTTTCATGTCTTGGATGTACCGGCTACTTTCAATTTGTTGCTAGGGAGGCCCTAGTTGTACCATGTGAAGGTTATCTTTTCCACTATCCACCAGATGTTGAAGTACCCTCATGGGGGAGGGGTAGCAATTGTCTTTGGGAACTCATCTATCCATTCGCCGCCAGAGGTAACTACGCCAGTGCTAGAGATCAACCATGGCGAGGAGGATGTATTCTTCTTGGGATTCACTCTGGCTGAGGCCCGGGTAGTGCAGACCATTCTAGCTGCAGACAAAGGCGTGTACATCAGTGCCCAGTGTATCTATTTCATGAACAAACTGCAGCATGTTCCAAGAATGGGACTCAGAAAGAGTGGCCGAAAAGGTGTCACAACACTGATAGATGTGCCACACAACCCACATGTCTTTGGGCTGGGCTATGTGCCTACCAAAGAGGATTGGATCAAGAAGGGAGAAGAAATGAAGGGCAGAGCCAAGGCCAAGAGAGTTGGAAAACACTATGAACTCATCCACAGGCCAATCTAGGGGACACTGGATGGCCGTTGTCACACCCCACTTTTTATTACTCGAAATATTACCAATTTCATTTACTTAATTCCATTTCAAAGATAACATGCGGAAATAAACTCGTATATTCAACTCGTAGAAGTGAATAACATTGCTCTCATTCGTATGCAAGTAAATACAACATGAGCATTCTAAATAAATTGCCCTCAGGCTTACAACATTAAATAATCAAATGAAGGGTGCAACCCTTTTACATGTATGGCATTCCGCCAACAACAAAGAGGCCCCGTGGCCAACAAATAAGAAGATCCCAAATCTTGTAGCACATCCTGCTAAACACCTGAAAAAGATTCAACAACGTGGGATGAACATATAGTCCAGTAGGGATCTCAACATGATCCTCAACAATAACAACTTACAGATAGCTATGATCATGAATGCCCAATCTCATACTAGAATAGTAATGTGACAGTTTATACAAAATATACATAAGTATGAACTTTTCTTGAAAACATCCATTTCATTTAACGCTATAAGCGGTTCACCTTTCTTTCGTTTTCATTACCCATTTTTCCAAACTTTCATGACTATAACAGTTTTAGAAAAAAAACAATTTCACCAAGCCCATTACTCTTCCCTCATTTTCTGTACTTACAACAAAATGACCTTTTTTGAAAACATGTTCACAAATACTCCATTTTCCTTTACACTTTCCAAAATCTCAAAATGGCATTTTGGTTTGTTCCCAATACATTCATATCAATACATGCATGCCTTAAATAAAAGGGAAATAACAAATCATCAACATGTATATAATCCACAAATGAGGCAGCTCGGCCTTTCAAAACTGTAACCATCGCAACCCATAACATACTCAGATACACTGACGATAACAATTAAAACTCTGCTCTACCGACTATATGCACAGTAAGCTAAGGATATGCCAAAGCGATAAGCGAGATAATAACTCATTTTAAACATTTCATACCTCATAATAGATACACATTTTAGTACTGTATCAATCTCAGACAAAAACACTTCCATACTTCACAAATGATACACATTTAAGTGTTGTATCAATATCAAACAAAAACACTTCTATACTTCACAAATGATACACATTGTAGTGCTGTATCAATGGAGTCCATCCCCTATCTCCTCCCAAACAAAATCCGGTTTAGAGGTCCATCCCCTATCTTCCCCTAAACCGTGGAGTACATCCCCTATCTCCTCCCACACAAAGCAATGTATATAAGAGATTATCATATACAAATTCCTCAATGCAACAAAGCATAAATAACAAGTGTAATACATACACATAAACTATTCAATAATGTTTAACCAACACAAGTGTAACGCATACATCACAATTCAACACAACAATGTCATCCTCCACCGATGACCAAAGACAAAACCTCTAGATGCATGTATTCAGTACACCTAATAAAAGAGACTCAATTCTCAAGCAAACCATAAACCCAACAACGACACTACTACGATAGGTAAGGATAAAACCCCCAAATGTGTGTATTCAACACTCATGATACAATAGTTCAATTCTCAAATTTATTTTCCGAGACTCACATAGAGTTAACATTTCATTTACCATTTTCAAGATCAACTTTCATAATTTTCTTAAGTCAACATGTTCCATCACTTATTCCAAAAACACTTTTCCCTTTTCACAAAACCAATTACATTCTCTTCATTTTACAAAATCAATTCCATGAATAATAAGGCCATAACTCATCTTAATCTACTACATTCTTTTCAAAGCCATTCCAATTTAATTATGCAAATTAAGTCATAATCATTAAATTAGGGTTTTCCTCCCTCTTTCTCAATATTGACCTAAAAGGTTCAATTAACAACAACAAAACAACATTGATCACAATTAAGACCCCAAAATACATAAGTATTTGACCAATGATCAAGACCCCTCTATTAATTTATTAAATCAAATTAAAATTAGGGTTTCCTCTCCTTTCAACAACAACATGCTAATTAACACCCCAATTAGCCTAAACCATAACAAATGATAATAAACCCAAATCCGACAACCAACCCAAGGTTCAACCTCATGATTTTTAACAAATCCAACATGATATAATGTTTTTATGCAATACAAAAACTACCACATGTCTATCTATAGATGAAGTATTGAAAGGAAACAAGGAGAATCCCTACCTCAAATGGAGAGACCAAATGGAGAAGATGAAGGCCAAAAACCAAACTGCTCCAAATCGCCAAACTTTCAGATTAAAATGAAGCCCTCAACCCACTCTACCTTTCTTACAAAGGACTTAGTATAGATTTACACTAGAGGGAGATGAAAACCTAGAGAGAAAGTTTGTAGGGAGAGAGAGAAGATGGTTCTAGGGTTTTGAAATCAAAAGGGAGATGAACAAGTTATATTGAAAGATTGTTATTAAAGCCCATTAATTGGAAAATGAAAGGACAAGCTAGAATTAAATGAACACTAATTTAAATTAAATGAACACTAACTAGAATTAAATGAACACTAACCAGCATTAACACTAACTAGCATTAAATGAACACTAACTAGAATTAAATGAACACTAACCAGCATTAACACTAACTAGCATTAAATGAACACTAACTAGAATTAAATGAACACTAGTTAGAAATATGAAAAGACACCAGTTGGCATTAAATGAACCATTATGAAAATTTAATGGACACTAACCCTTGGTTTCCAAACACAACCAACCTGTTTTAAACCCTACCCAACATGACCCAAGACTCATATACAAAGAGTAAAGGACGGAAACGGGAAAAAAAAAAAAAAAAAACAGCACATCCATGGAACCGAGTCCGGAATACAATTAAACAATGAAGGGAAAATCGGGATCGCTATAGCCGTTTTGTTCGGGAGGGGGAAGACTTCCTTTTTTGTGGCTTTCCTAATCCTTGGGTGAACTCCTCAAAGCAACATGTTCCCAAATTCGAGATCTTCTTTGATCTGCAGCTGGAGGACAACAATGATGAGGAAATGGTTGAATTAAGCATCAAAGCTGAATAAAGCACGGAAGGTGACTCAGATGACAGCGAAGCTGGAGTAGAGGCAACACTGGCTAGTCTCCTAACAAATCTTGCAGCCAACCTAGAGAACTTGGGGGATAACTTTACTGTCTCCATGATCAGGGAAGAACCGGGTGTGAACCCAACTAGTGGCATTTTGGATGCATCAAGGGCACCATCTCTTATTTGGTAGCTGAAGGAAGGCTATTTGTCCAGTTCTGAATCGGGTGGTGGGCTAGAATTTGATTCCACTGAGTTTGTGCGGTCGGGATCAAATTCAAGTTCTTCTGAGTTTGACTCTGGTATTTCTAGAGGTGGTAACCTCGATACCAAAGTCTTGTCTAGGTTTTCATTCAGCTTTTTTTTTTGAGTTTGTAACTGAAGATCTGGACCTTTTGAATGAGAACTCAGTAGATTCTGTGTACTTTTCTATGCCGTTGGTTTATTATATTGACCAGGATTTTCAAATTTTCAATAAAATTGAAGGGGAAGAAATTTCTCTAGTTTTGAAAAACTTGATTAATCGAGAGAATGAGAGATTTGCTAAACCCTATGCTAATGAAATCGTTGCCATTAATGTCAAGACTGAGAAGGATCTGCACCTAGTCCAAATCGGGTCCACGTTGTCTTCGGAGGAGCACGAGCGTTTAATTGCTTTATTAAAAAATTTCAAAGATGCTTTTGTGTCATCCTACGAAGACATGCCTGGAATCGATCCTTAGATTATACAGCACTGGATCCCTCTTGACCCCAACACCCAACTCGTTAAGCAGAAGTTGCGTAGAATTCATCCGGATTGGGCGCTGAAAATCAACGAAAAGGTCACCAAGCAAATCGAGGCAAGTTTCTTGTTAGTATCTAAGTACCCGACTTGGTTGCCCAACATTGTCCCAGTGTCAAAGAAGGATGGCAGAATTCGGGTTTGTGTTGATTTTCGGGAGTTGAAGAAAGCCAGTCCGAAGGATGACTTTCCGCTGCCGTATATTGACAAGTTAGTAGACTTCACTGCGGGCCATGCATTGCTATCATTTATGGACAGGTTTTCCGAGTATAACCAGATTCTGATGGCACCCGATGACAGAGAGAAAACTGCATTTACAATGCCATGGGGTACGTATTGCTACCGAGTCATGCCATTTGGGTTGAAAAATGCTGGGGCTACTTATCAGAGGGCTGCAACCACTATTCTGCATGATATAATCCACAAAGAGGTCGAAGTGTACGTAGACGACATGATAGTCAAGTCCAAAGATCGAGAGGGCCACTACATCGCCTTTGAGAAATTCTTTTAACGGATCAGGGAATACAAATTAAGGTTAAACCCGCAGAAGTGCACCTTCGGCATAATGGCATGAAAAATGCTAAGCTTTCTGATCACACAAAGGGGCATTGAAGTAGATCCTTCCAAAATTAAGGCCATCCTAGAAATGCCACCACCAAGGACTGAAAAGGAGGTGCGAGGTTTTCTGGGTAAAGTGCAATTCATAAGATGGTTTATTTCCAAATTAACCTTGGCTTGTGAACCACTATTTGGTCTTCAGAAAAAGGAAAGAAATTCTGATGGGACAATCGATGTCAATTGGCCTTCGAAAAGGTCAAGTAGTATCTACAGAATCTGCATGTGTTGTCACCATCGAAACCGGGGAAACCTTTGATTCTGTACTTATCAGTGACGGATTCTACCATGGGATGCATGTTAGCGCAAGAATCTGAAGATAGGGTGGAGAAAGCCATCTACTACTTGAGCAAGAAAATGCTCAATTACGAGACCCGTTATATTGTGTTGGAGAAAGCTTGCCTAGCCTTGGTATGGGCTATCAGGAAGTTGAGGCACTACTTTTTAACTCACTATGCAATCTTGGTTTCGAGATTAGATCCCATAAAATATCTCTTTGAGAAACCAGCGCTTACGGGTAGGCTGGCCCGTTGGTTGCTTCTTCTCTTTGAATTTGATCTCAAATATGTCACCCGCAAGTCAGTCAAGGGAAGAGCTGTAGCAGAGTTCCTAGCAGACCACCCCGCAGAAGGAGATGAAGTAGTGGAATACTTGTTCCCAGATGAAGCCATTCTGCAAGTTGAAAAGGAAACTTGGACGATGTACTTTGACAGAGCATCCAATTAGTACGATTATGGGATATGTGTGTTACTGATAGCACCCAATGACTCCCATATACCTTTAGCCTTCAAACTTTGATTCAAGGTGTCCAACAATGAAACAAAATATGAAGCATGTATTACTAGTTTAGAAGTCGCCCTGGAACTAGGGGCAATAAGGTTGGATGTTATTAGGGACTCGAACTTAGTTATTTCTTAAGCAAACTTATTGTTTTAGCTATTTTTGTCTTCATTCCAACACGTTTTAGGACTATTTTAGCACTGTTTTAGGACTGTTTTTGGTTGTTCATTGTATTTGAGATTTGTATTGTATGCTTGTAGTGTAATTGTCCTCATAGGTTTGGTGGTTTAGGGCTTAGCCAGTAACCTATTTGAGTTGATAGCATTTATTTCTTGCTTTCCATACTTGTTTTCACCCCTAATCACTTATGCAACCTCCAACCTTTCTTGGCTTTTTATTTGCTTTGAAAGTTGGTTCAAACTAGTTGCTTGTTTAAAGCATGAGATTGAGGTATTGTGCTTAATGATTTAATCCTTGTGGGGGTTCATTACCAACGGCATGACACTTCTCTCATGCCTAAAACAACTCTTGGTTTGGTACTTTTTTCCATTAGAGGACTTAAAGCTCACTTTTGGACTTAATTGACTAAGGAATGGTTGGTAATGAAATGAAGGAATAAAATGGGGTAAAAATGATGTAAGACAATAATCAACTTGGTGTTCAATCGAACGGGTTAATTGAACACATGGAAGCTTGAGGCATTTCATACCTGCTAGTGATGAAATGGTTCAAGTTTCCAACGTCAACCACTTCCCTTGATCAATCCATGATAGGGAGGAAGTTTGAGAGTCTTTTCTTGTGCATGTATTGAAATTGTAACCCTTGGTTCATAGGTCATCATGCAATGAAATAGCATCGATTGATGGCTTATGAATCAAGCTTGCCACTCCTTTGAGTTGTTTGATGATAAGAAGGGGCAAGATGTACAAACATACCTTAAGAATACCCTATTCTTGCTCTATATGCTTTCTGTTGCAGCAGGAGGAACCAACTTTTTGTGACCGGCAGGCCACCACTTTTGGAAGCAGGCCGCTTTTGTCAAATTGAGCGGCAACCCTTTTGGGGGCAGAACAGAGTAGAGGCTAAGGTGAAAAGATGTTTTACTGTACAACAGAAGCATTTTAGCAGCAGAACACTGGGCTTTCCAGGTGAAAATCCGTGCATGCATAAGCATTTCCCTTACTTATCAAGGCTCATCCGCGTGTGGATATGTAATAGCTAGCTAGTTAGTTAGTTTTGCATTGTAATAAATTAGTTAGAATTGCTAGTTAATTTGTGTTGTCATTAATTAATTAGAGTAGCCAGTTAATTTGTTGTAAATAATTAATTAGTTAGATTAATTAATCTTGTGTTGTAATTATTAATTAGCTAGAATAGTTAGTCAATTTGTTTTGTAATAGCTAGTTAATTAGCTTAATTAGTTAGGACATTTATTCGGACCCTCCTGCACGAGGGCACAATTGTAATAATGTGTATGTCTTCCAACCCCACGTCTTTCTCCCTTTTATTTACCTGCTTATGATGGTTAGTTTAGGGCATCATGTTTAGTTAGCATCTCTCATGCCTTGCATCCATTGTCTTGCATGCACCGAGGCTCGGCGTATCATTCTAACTTACATTGTTAGTTATTATTTTGTTGAATACGTGCTCAAACCACATACTATCAAATTGATTCATATGCCATATTAGTAGCTGTAGACACCCCATTTTTGACTGTCCTTATAACTTGGACACCATCGCTTGCGCGGCTGATGAATAGTTAGTCAATTTGTTTTGTAATAGCTAGTTAATTAGCTTAATTAGTTAGGACATTTATTCGAACCCTCCTGCACGAGGGCACAATTATAATAATGTGTATGTCTTCCAACCCCACGTCTTTCTCCCTTTTATTTACCTGCTTATGATGGTTAGTTTAGGGCATCATGTTTAGTTAGCATCTCTCATGCCTTGCATCCATTGTCTTGCATGCACCGAGGCTCGGCGTATCATTCTAACTTACATTGTTAGTTATTATTTTGTTGAATACATGCTCAAACCGCATGCTATCAAATTGATTCATATGCCATATTAGTAGCTGTAGACACCACATTTTTGACTGCCCTTACAACTTGGACACCATCGCTTGCGCGCCTGATGATGAAGTTGTATATGCTTATCAAGTGCTCGAAGTTCTCAGTCAAATGCCACAGCTTTTAGCCTTCAAAACCCTACACACCTCCTGTCTTGTTTTGGACCAAAACCCTAGCCCTTCAACCTTGAAACTTTAGTGGCCTGTCGGCCACCCCTGTTGGCTGCTGGCCACTATTCTAGGCTGTCGGCCACTTGTGTGGCCTACCGGCCAGAATTTGTAGCCTGCCAACCACCATTTGTGGCCTGTCAGCCATAAGTGCATTTTTTGTAGATATTTTGCTAGCTTGGCCAGCTGTTCCCATAGATACATGCACCTCTCTACACATGTATATATTGATATTTCTGAGGGAGTTTCATGGTTTTTTATATATAGGAGACCTCCTCTTCCATTTTTTGGGGTTGAATATTTTTGGAGCAAATTTATCTCTCTCTCTGTCTTTACAATTCTCTCTCTCTTGCAAAGTCCTAAGTTTTTGCAAGCTTTTGCCTATACACTCTAAACCAAAGTTTGTGATCTTTGGGCTGAGGTACTTTTGAGCCTACTTTGAGCTCCTGAGGTTGTGTAAGTGTTAGTCTAACACTTAGAAAAGGTTCTCCTCTTCAAGAGGTATAAAGCTTGGCTTATCTCCTTGCTTTATTTGCTTTGTTTTCTACTATTTTTCTACTATTTTTGGGCTATGTAAGCTCTGTCAATTTGGGTTGAAACTTGTGGTTCAAGGCCAATAAAGATGGTTCACCTTTCTTTCCCCCTTGCTTCTCTAGCATTTACCCTTGTGTTTTCCACCTTTACACAATCTTTTTTTAAGCTTTTAAACACTGATTTTCAGAGCTTTTTCTGTGGCTAAAATGTTGTTTTGAAGTCCAACAATGGAGGGGGTAGCCTGCCCTTCTTATGCTTTGCTTACTAGCTTACATAGCTTCATGTTTTGGCATATTGTTCTAGCTATTTCTAGATTAATTCAAGCATGTTTTAGGATTGTTGTAGCATTGTTTTAGGACTGTTTTTAGCTGCTTGTTGCATTTGAGCCTTGTATTGCATGTTTGTAGTGTAATTGTCCTCATAGGATTGGAGGTTTAGGCCTTAGCCACCATCCTATTAGAATTTATTGCATTTGTGTATGGCTTTCCATACTTGTTTTCACTCCTAACAACCTCTGCAACCTCCCTCCTTTCTTGGCTTTTGCTTTGCTTTGAAAGTTGGTTCAAACTAGTTGCTTGTTTAAAGCATGAGATTAAGGTTTTGTGCTTATTGGTTTAATCCCTTTGGGGGTTCATTACCAACGGCATGACACTTCTCTCATGCCTAAAACAACTCTTCGTTTTGTGCTCCTTTCCATTAGAGGACTTCAAGATCATTTTTGGACTTAATTGATTAAAGAATGGTTGGTGATTAAAATGAATGAAATAAAATTGAGAACTAAAAATGATTCAAGATAATAACTTAGTTAAGGTTCAATCGGACGTTAATTGAACCCTTGAGTCTTGAATCGTTTCATACTTGTTCGTAATGTAAACGGTTCAAGAGTCATTGTCAACCACTTCCCTTGATCATGCATGATAGGGAGGGGGTTTGAGAGTCTTGTTGCATTTATTGAATTTGTACACTTTGGTTCATAGGCCATCATGCAATAAAATTGCATCAATTAATGGTTTGTGAATCAAGTTTACCACTCCTTTGAGTTGTTTTGATGATAAGGAGGGGTAAGCAGTACAAACATACCCTTGAGAATCCTCTGCTTGTGCTCTGTTTGCTCTCTGTTGCAGTAGGAGAAACTAGGAATTTTTGGCTGGTAGACCACCTTTTGTGGCCGGCAAGCCAACTATTTTTGACGAATATGATAAAATTGAATAGAAAGATTAATAATGTAATAATATTAAATTAAACATGTAAAATAAAGAGGGTTTGTTTGTACACCTTTAAATTAACAATACAATAATATGTATTATTTTATGATTTTGTGTGTTTTCATATATTTTAAGTGTTTATATAAAATTATTATAAATAATATATTATAATTTAACTTTATAATAAGAGAAAGTATTCTCTGAATGATCACCATATATATATATATATTATAAAATATAATTTAGAATAGTTTGGGTAATTCTTTTTAGGGTAAATTATAAATACATCTCTTGAAATTTGTATAAAATACAAATTACTTCTTGAGATTTAAAAAATTATAAATACTCATTTTTCATAATTTTTTAATTAACAAAATTAATTTAAAAAAATAAAATTCATAATTACTCTCCTATATAATAAAATTAACTAAATTATTAATTGAAACATATTTCTTACATCATTAAAAACTATTAATTGATTTCATGATTTATTATTAAAATAGACAATTTGTTATAAAATTAGAAATCTCAAAAGATATAATATAATTTTCAAAATCATAAGAGTGATTCATATTAAATCTTATAGGGTATATTTGTAACTTACCTTTCTTTTTATGCCGTATTGTCCTTGTGAAATTTGAACCATTAAAAAGTTATGTAAATTATATATATACCACATAAGATTTGCTTAAAGTACAAATTACTCTTGTGATTTGAAAAATTATAAATATCCCTTGTTAAAAAAAATTTATTTAACATAATTAATTAAAAAAATAAAATTCATAATTGCTCTCCTATACAATAATAAAATTACCTAAATTGTTAATTGAAACATATTTCTAACATCATTACAAGCTATTAATTAATTTGATAATTTATTAATAAAATGAGCGATTTGTTATGAAATTAGAAATCTCGGGGGGTAGAATGTAATTTTTAAAACTATAAAAGACAATTTATATTTTAATCAAATCTCAAGGAATGTATTTATAATTTACCCTAAAAAGTTATTTGAAAGACCTCAAACAACATTTGCAATATGACAGTAAATAATTTTTTGGAAATTGCTATGTTGTGCAACCCTAAAGGGGTGCATACCATATGAACCTTACTATAAAATGTATTATATTATTAAAAAAATTCATAATACCAACTACAAAAGATGACAATAAGGTACAAGACTTAGACCCATTGTTTGACGGATTAGATTAGGTGGATTATGAGCTATTTTGTGAAGATGGTTATAATCAGTTTTTTGGTAAAAAGTTACTTATAAGCAGCTTTTTTGTGAGAGAGGAAGTGGGTTATAATCTGGGAAGTCGATTATAACCCACTTCCCAAAATAGGCCATAATAAAATTGAATAAATAGATTAATAATATAATGGTATTAAATTAGATATATAAGATAAATATTATTTATTTACATACTTATAAATTAATAATACAATAATATGTATTATTTTACGATTTTATATATTTTTATATATTTTAAATATTTATATAAAATTATTATAAATAATATATTATAATTTAACTTTATAATATATATATATATATATAATATTATTATTATAAGAGAAAGTCTTCGGTGAATGATCACCACATATATATATATATATATTAGCATATGCTTATACCTGAAGGTATGGTGCAATTAATAGTGAGATTAAAAGAAAAATTAAAATAAAATTATTAAATTAAATCCATTAAAGAGACATAATGTCAACATTAATCTGAATAAATTACATTAAATTAGATAAATTATATTTTAAAATCAAATATTATATACTCATTTATTATTGCAAAACATTTACCAATGGTAATATTAAAAGCAAATTGAATTGTGGAATTGTTAATTGAAGACTTCGAACAACGTTTGCAACACGACAGTTAATTGTCCAGACACTAAGGTACTAGTAGACCCATTGCACTCAATTTTTGTTTGACAGATAAGGTTAAAATGATTATGAGTATGGTAAAATTGAATGGTAATATTAAAAGCAAATTGACTTGTGGAATTGTTAATTGAAGACTTCGAACAACGTTTGCAACACGGCAGTTAATTGCGTAGAAAATAAGGTACTAGTAGACCCATTGCACTCAATTTTTGTTTGACAGATAAGGGTAGACTGATTATGACTATGGTAAAATTGAATAAGAAGATTAATAATAGGGCAAATTACCATTACCCTTCGAGGTTTGACTAAAATATAAATTCCTTTCTGAGGTTTGAGAAATTACATCCCGCCTCCTGAGATTTATGTTTACATAACAAATTGTCCCTTGAGGTCTATATTTGCATAACAAATTGTCCTCTTATTTGTTATGCAAATATAAACCTCAAGGGGCAATTTATAATTTCCAAAACTTCAGGAGGAATCTGTATTTTAATCAAATCTCCAAGAGGAGGTTCGTAATTTGCCCTTAATAATATAGTAGTATTAAAATAAAGATGTAAAATAAAGAGTGTTTGTTTGTACACCTTTAAATTAATAATACTATAATATGTATTATTTTATAATTTTATGTGTTTTTATATATTTTAAGTGTTTATATAAAATTATTATAAATAATATATTATAATTTAACTTTATAATATATATATATATATATATTATAATAAGAGAAAGTCTTTAGTGAATGATCGCCACATATATATATAATATTAAATTATATATGTTATCCAAAAGACAACCTAAGAGGAGGGGGTGAATTAAGTTTTTACAAATAAAAATAATAATACCGTAATAAAAATTATGACTAGCACAATACATAAATATAGTTAATAAAATAAAAATAATTAAAACAAGTGTTCTAAAAACTATGTCAGTTAATGATTTTAGCACAGTGAAAATGTGAAATATAGTTATGGCAATTTAAATAAAATAAAGAGATAAGGGAGAGAGAGGCAAACAAATTTATAGTGGTTCGGTTTCAACTCGGCCTACATCCACTCCTCAAGCTTCACTTGAGATTTTCCACTATACTCTAACTTCACAGGGTGCTAGTAACCTTTTCATAGATGGAGCAATCCTCTACAGATTTTACACAAACTTTATAAGTCAAGAACACTAAGTGTACTACACTCTTACAAGGTTGAAAAGAAGGTGTTTTTGCTTTCACAGAAAGTTACAAAAATTATCTCTCAAAGATAGATATAAAAATAAAGCTCTGGTTTTTCTATAAATCTCACACAGGAAAGATTGGTTTAAAGCTATACGTCTCAATATATAATTTCTGAAAGAGGATGTAAGTAAAAATTGAAGAACACTTCTCAAAGAATTTTTCAGAGAATAGATGTGAGTGATTATAGATCAAAGAATATTTCTGGTTTTTTTTGTTGTAACTTTTTACATTAGAGGCTTTGGTATATATAATGAAACTTATAGCCGTTTCTAACTGTTGTATTCATTTGAATATCTTCCACTCCATCATTACAAATTTGAATATCTTCTACTTGAACCTTTTGAACTACTGCTGTGCTGGGCTATTTGAACTTTTGTTTTTGGGTTGTTTGAACCTTTATTTTGGGCTGTTTGAACCTTGATTTAATCAAATATTAAATACATTCTAATAACATTTAAGATAAAGGTTTAGGTGAGAAATAATGGAACAAAATAAATTTTAATTCTATTTTTCTCTTTCAAATAAATTAAAACATAATTAAATAAATCATTAAAATAAATATTGATTCTATTTTTCTCTTTCAAATAAATCATCAAAATAAATTTTGATTCTATTTTTCTCTTCCAAATAAATTAAAGCATAATTAAATAAATCATCAAAATAAATTTTAATTCTATTTTTCTCTTCCAAATAAATTAAACAAATCGTCAAAATAAATAAGTCTAACAATCTCCCCATTTTTTATGATGGCGCACAATGATATTTTGATTTGATTTGGGAGTAAGAAAAGCTCCCCCTCAAGTCATACTCCCTGAATTCATTTCTAAATACATAGGTTAGCACATGTGTAATAAATAAGTTTTAATTAAAGACATGATATGAGACTAAGATATCAAACTATAAATACATAATCATCATATTAGTTTTCAAATAATACCATAATACATAACATCATATAATTTCTCCCCTTGTGACATTATCAAAAGGAAATTATAGGTCAGAATCTGGAGGAGGAGAAAGAAAATGATAGTGATAAATGATATCTATACAATTCAAAACATATATATACATATATATACGATTCGCGCGCCTTTCTCTTTTCCGTCGAAAATCGCATCAGACATGCGTCCTCGCTTTTGTGTCAGCCGACCGACAAAAGCGAGACGGGTCAATCAACGACCTCGACTCTTTCGCCCTCTTGTCTTTTTCTCCCCCGTCTTCTTCTTAATCACTCTCTTCTCCTTCGTCTTTCTCATTCACTTCCATCTCTTTCTTCTTCTAGGTGAGATAGACAGAACAGAGAGACTGAGCAGAGCAGAAAGGCTGCCAAAAACAACCCTCATGTCGATTATATCTCTCTCTTCTACTTCATGGCCTTGTCCCGTCCCCTTACTCTCTTTCTAAAACTGAATGATCCCGTAAGCGCTGCTGGGCTGAGTGCCCTAGCTCCTACTCTTCCCAACCTTCCTATGATGTCAATTGAGCAAATAATGGCAGCTCAATCAGACATTGAAGCCAATCATTTTACACTGACGTCCTGTATGGAGACGGTGACTACAGTCACAAAATTGGCTCACCGACTATAGAACAGGACAAGTGAACTCCACCAGGTCAACGCCCAACTCTTGTTGCTCTAGCACATGTACAAGGATGCGTAAGCAGAGATTTACGCACTGAAGGTCGAAAATAAAAAGCTTAAACGAAAGACCACCTCCATGGCCCAATTTGGAGCAATGTCATTCTTGGCCTTTGATAGTCAACGGTGAGTCGTCGCTCTCGACGAAAGCATGGGGGCAGGGCCTTCAAGGGCCTCCCAAGGTGATAAAAAGAGGAAGAAAACGATGGAAGAAACGAGTAAGTAAGATCAGTGTATGGCCGTAAAAAAATGAAGGGTTTTTTTTTATTTTATGTAAATACGTTTATTTTGATCGGTGTATAATCGTAAAAAAATGAAGGATGTTTTTTTTTTTTTTTTTATGTAAATATTTGTATTTTGATTTGTTTTTGTTTTTATGTTTAACTACTAAAAAATGAAATTAAAAAGTAGAAAAA
This sequence comes from Camellia lanceoleosa, assembly GCA_025200525.1. Classification (NCBI taxonomy): domain Eukaryota; kingdom Viridiplantae; phylum Streptophyta; class Magnoliopsida; order Ericales; family Theaceae; genus Camellia; species Camellia lanceoleosa. The sequence continues at coordinate 105,377,800 of CM045761.1, forward strand.
AAAAATAAGAAAATTAAGCCCAAACAAAAAAATAATAATGAGAAAAAAATAAAAAAAAATAAAAGAAATTAAACCTAATAGCAAAATAAAATAAATTAAAATAAAATAATACCCGTAGAAATTAAACTTAATGAGACATTGGTGTGGCTGGAATGGTAATGCAAAAAAAATACCATGAGGGTTCTAAAAAAAAATCAATGTATGCAAAGTTAATTTTACCTCAAGATGCAGAACCCAAAAAAAAATATACAGTTGAGAATAGCAAACTGTTAAGGAGAATAAATATATAAAGGACTTGAGAGCATTCAACTGATATAAATGTTTCCATATCAATGTAGCAATACGCATATATCATTTTAACAAAAATTCAAGTTTCATAGTCATAACAAAACTTTTTAAGTAGAAATCAACATTCCAAGCTCGCCACGAATAAAATTAAAGCGATCCTTGCTTAGGGGTTTTGTGAAAATAACCGCCAATCGCTTGTCGGTGTTTACAACTTCAAATACAATATCCCCTTTTTGAACATGATCTCTGAAAAAATGATGCCGAATTTCAATATGTTTTGTTCGTAAGTGTTGAACCGGATTTTTGCTTAAATTGATGGCACTAGTATTATCACATTTAATAGGAATTTGATCATAATGCAAATCAAAGTCCTCCAATTGTTGTTTCATCCAAAGTATTTGGGCACAACAACTTCCGAAAGCTATATATTCAGTTTCAGCCGTTGATAAAGCAACAAAATTTTGCTTTTTGCTAAACCAAGATATTAATAAGTTACCAAGAAAGTGGCAAGTGCCACTGGTGCTTTTTCTATCAAGTTTGAATCTGGAAAAGTCGGCATCTGAGTAACTAATTAAATCAAATGCAACACTTCTAGGATAAAAGAGTCCCAAATTTTGAATGCCAACAAAATATCTAAAAATTCTTTTAACAACACTGAGATGTGATTCCTTAGGATTTGATTGATATCTAGCACACATACAAACACTAAATATAATATCAAGTCTACTTGCAGTTAAATAAAGAAGTGAGCCGATCATACCTCGATATTTTGTTTGATCAATGGACTTACCTTTTTCATCCTTGTCTAACTTAATGGATGTGCTCATAGGTGTTCCAGCTATTTTTGACTCATATATACCAAACTTTTTGAGTAGTTCTTTTGTGTACTTAACTTGGTTGATAAAAATTCCTTCCTTACATTGTTTGATTTGAAGTCCAAGAAAATAATTTAGCTCCCCCATTATGCTAATCTCAAACTCACCTTGCATACACTTAGCAAATTCCTTACACAAGGTTTCATTAGTAGCACCAAATATAATGTCATCCACCTATATTTGCACAATAATTAAATCATCATTTTTAGTTTTAACAAAAAGTGTTGGGTCAATCATTACTCTAGAAAAATTATTTCCGATCAAAAATTTACTTAATCGTTCATACCATGCACGAGGTGCTTGTTTCAAATCATATAAAACATTTGATAGTTTAAAAACATGATTTGGAAAAGCATGATCTTCAAAACCTGGGGGTTGTTTAATAAAAACTTCTTCATTTATAAAACCATTAAGAAAGGCACTTTTTACATCCATTTGATAAAGTTTGAAATCTCTAAAACATGTAAATGCAAGTAACATGCGAATGGCTTCTAATCTAGTAACCGGAGCAAATGTTTCATCGAAATCAATACTTTCTTCTTGATTGTATCATTGTGCAACAAGTCTAACCTTGTTTCTTATAATTGTGCCAGATTCATCAAGCTTATTTCGAAAGATCCATTTGGTACCGATAATGGTATGATCTTTAGGTTTTGGCATAAGTTCCCACACTTTGTTTCTCTCAAATTGGTTAAGCTCTTCATGCGTAGCTATCATCCAATGTTCATCGAATTCGACTTCTTGAAATTTTTTAGGCTTAATCTGTGAGAGAAAAACCAAGTTACTACAAATGTTTCTAAGTGAAGAGCGAGTTTCAATACCTTTTGTAGGGTCACCTAGGATTAAATCCTTAGGGTGATTATGAACAAACTTCCATTCTCTTGGCAAATCATCATTGTTTCCTCCTTTTTCTTGAGGTGAGAGAATAGGTTGTTCAATCTCTTTGTTCAACTTACATGGTTGGTTCTCTTCTTTGTAGATACTTGAATCTTCCACATTTGGTTCCAAATCTATATTATCACTAACAATTTGCTTTTGAACAGAGATGTTAGTTTCATCAAATGCCACACGTATAGATTCTTCCACAACAAGAGTTCTTTTATTAAAAACACGATAAGCTTTGCTAGTTAAGAAATAGCCAAGAAAAATTGCTTCATCAGATTTTGAATCAAATTTACCTAAGTTATCCTTACCATTATTATGCACAAAATATTTACAACAAAAAACATGCAAGTGACTAATGTTGGGCTTTCTATCATGCTAAAGTTCATAAGGAGTCTTTTTGAGAATAGGTCTAATTAATGCATGATTTAAAATATATCATGCGATGTGAACGGCTTTGGCCTAAAAATATTTAGGAAGATTATTTTCGCAAAGCATTGTTCTACTCATCTCTTCTAAAGTTCTATTATTCCTTTCTACTACACCATTTTGTTGAGGGGTTCTAGGTGCTGAAAAATTATATCCAATACCATACTCATCACAAAACAATTCAAAATTCTCATTTTCAACTTCTCTACCATAGTCGGTTCGAATATTAGTAAAAAGAAAGCCTTTTTCATTTTGAATTCTACGACAGAGTTTTGTGAAAGAAGAAAATGTTTCATCTTTGTGTGCTAAAAACATAACCCATGTAAATCTTGAATAATCATCAACAATAACAAGACAATAATGTTTACCATCTAGACTAGATATCCTTGAGAGACCAAATAAATCCATATGCAATAGTTGTAAAGGTCTAGTTGTGGAAATATGAGATTTTAATTTAAATGATGTTTTAGTTTGTTTTCCTTGTTGACAAGCACTACAAAGATGATCTTTTTCAAATTTAATTTTTGAAAGTCCAATAACCAAATCCTTTCTTAAAAGTTTAGCAATTAAATCCATATGAGCATAACCAAGTCTTCTATGCCATAACCAACTATTTTCATTATTAACATATAAACATTTAACATCACTAGCATACAGATCATTAAGATGAAAAAAATAAACATTATCATGGCGATTACCAACGAATAAAGCTTTATGATTATTTGTACTTTCAATTGTGTAATGTGATTTATCAAAGATAACTCGATTACCTTTATCACATAATTGACTAATACTAAGTAGATTATGCTTAAGTCCATTAACAAGTAAACATTTTCAATAAAAGGGTTAGGAGAAATACCGATGCTACTAATACCAATGATTTTTCCTTTCTTATTGTCTTCAAAAGTAACAAATCCTCCATCTTTCGATGATAGTTTAGTAAAGAATAATTTATCTCCGGTCATGTGTCTAGAACATCCACTATCAAGGTGTCACTTTCCTTCTTTAGCTTTAGACTTAAAGCAAACCTACAAGATGACAATCAAGTATTGGTTTTTGGTACCCATAGCTTCTTGGGTCCTTCTTGGTTAGTTTTGTTAGATCCCTTAATAATCCAAATTTTTTTAATTCTCATGTTCATATTCTTTTTGAATGGACAATAAGATATATAATGCCCTTTCTTTCTACAATAATGACAAGTAACATGAGGGTGTGTCATGAGAGGTGCCTTTTCAAAAATTGTATTGAGATTCTTTTGTTTCTTAATAGGGTCATATCTAATACCCGCTTTATCAAAAACACATCTTTGATTTCCAAGAAGCATGTTGAGATTATCTCTACATTTTACAAAATTTTCAAATATTTTTGTTAAATCGTCAACATTGTTTTTTAAAGTAGTTTTCTCATTAGATATAGTATCAAAATCATTTTTCAAAATAATTTTTTCTTTCTTTATCTCTTCTACATTAATAGATAAAGATGCAAGAGATTTCTTCAACACATTATTTTTGGCACAAACTTTTCTAAATTCATCTTGTAGTTCATGGAATGCACTTTTAAGTTCTTCATAAAGAGTAGTTATCTTATCTTAAGTAGAGTTTTCATCTTCAAGAGCCATGAGACATAAGTTGGCTATTTCATTTTCAATTTTACCACTTGAGCTTTCATCTTCACTTTCTCCCCAAACTGCTACCATGGCCTTTTTGTTTCTTTTGTAGTCTTTTCCGTGATTCTTCAATTTTGGACAATCCATCTTCATATGTCCAGGATTTTTGCATTCATAGCAAATAATAGGCTCTTTCTTGTTATCTTTGTTGTACTCTTTCTTGAAAAGTTTTTGTAACGCCCTCAAAATAAAGACATCAAACCCATCAATGAAGCATGCATCAACATAATAAAAGTCCAACCTCTTCTATTTAACTAAACAGTTTTGTACAAGTGTATTACATGTATATAATAAAAGCGGGTGCCTTTAAGGCTTACAACTTTCCAAGTTAACACTTGGTTACAATTAAGAGAGCTCTAGCTCAATACACGTAAAGCCCTTGGCTTGAAGTTACATGTAACACGTCAAAAGTAAATAGAAGTCAAAAAGTCCATCCGCCACTAGCCTCCCAAGCTAAGTCCTTGGAGGTGGCAAAGCTACCAGACCAAAATGATATCCCCATAAAGACTGTGCCACAGCCCAGTAGAAATATACTAAACCAATTATGAATAATGTCTAAAAGATTAACAGTTGATAAATTGGTCAACACTTTTACATTCTTTCACAATTTACTACAATTCCAAGACATTCAAGTCTATATTTTCTTTCCTTCCATTTCAACATAGATAAACATATTAGTTATATCTATACAACCACTGATAAGCATACAAGCTACTTCACATTTCCAAGACAAGCACATGGGCTGTATCTATATTTTTCAAGACAAGCATATGAGCTGAATCTCCGGAGTTCATCCCCTATCTTCTCCCAACACTATCCGGTTTAGAGGTACATCCCCCATCTTCCCCTAAACCATGCGAGTACATCCCCATCTCCTCCACTACATATAACGCATATAAACACATTGGTTCTATATACAATTAATCAATACAATTAATGTATTCTACAAATCGTCAAGTTCCATGACACTTTCCGCAGATTAGTTTCAGTTTACCTAATCATCATGCATTGTCTACAACAAACACGACTATCCTCCACCGATAGCCCAAAGCAGTTATTTCTATACAGAAAATAAATGCACAATGGATATATAATCAACATCTCAATTCCACAATTAATTATCCCAATTAATTAAACAATATAATTATAGCATTTTCCATAATTAACATTCAACCCTAAAGGTTCCATTTTCATCAATGATTCCACATTAATCTCATTTCTATGTACTAAACATACATATTGGTTTATTTAAAACAAAACCCCAAACTTTTATAAAATTGCATAAAAGTCCCAAACTTTCCCAAAATTACACAACTATCCCCAACACATCAAAATGTCAAAATTCAAAGACAGAATCCATAAAGAGGAGTAGGATATCCCTACCTCAAAGTTTAAGCTCAAAAGGAGATGAAGACCCAACACCCAACTTGCTCCAAAGCCAAATCTTTTCAGATTAGATCGAAGCCCTCGACAACCTCTACCTCTTTAACAAAGCAAGAAGGGAAGGAAATGACCCTAGATAGATCAAACCTTAGAGAGAGTGTAAGGTTAGAGAGAGAAGCTCTCAGATTTTGAAGATTTGGATGAAAAGTTACAAAAAATCTAACTTAAAAACTTCATTGTCAGACCGATATAAATAGGCTCGCTCGAAGAAGACTTGGTCGCCGAGCGACTGCATGAAACCCTAGCTCGAGCCAAGAAGGTCTCGCTCGAGCCAACAACTCAGCTTCGCCGGCGAAGAAAAGCTCGCCGAGCGAGCTCGACCTTCAGTTCTGCAACTAGACGACGCGCCGGCGACAAACCGCCGCTCAAGTGAAGACCGAACAGATCGCTGAGCGAAGAAAAGCTCGCCGAGCGAAATCATGGTGTTCAGTCCAAGACAGACGCACTTCGCCGCCGAAGCGGCCACTCGCTCGACCCACCGACACAAAACTCAAAGCTCGCTCAGCGACCAACTCTCGCCGAGCAAAGGACAAAATTGGGCGAACCTTTGGTTCCCAAACACAACCAACCTGAAACAAACCTGCCCAACACATCCTATAACTCAAATACAATATATGAAAGGACGTAAACATGACAACAATCCACTACCAACATCCACGGACACATGTCCGGGTCACTATACAACAAGGGGTAAACCCGGGATCGCTATAGTTTTCTTCCTCCATAATTGTTTTTCTTGAAGTGCTTTTTGAGATTTCTACTAAACATGGCATAACTTTTATCTTCACTGGTGTTTTCATGTTCTTCTTCATTTGATGAGGCTTTGAATGCAATTTCACTTTTCTTTTTGTTTTTAACATCCTCATGTCTTTTCATGGTGATCTCATGAGTCATAAGGGAACCCATAAGCTCATCCAATCTAAGTGTAGAGAGATTTTTGGCTTCTATAATGGCCATGACCTTTGCTTCCCAATTCTTTAATAAACACCTAAGAACTTTTCTCACAAACTCACTGTTAGTATAAGTTTTGCCAAGAGTTTACAATTTCAGTAAATCTAGTAAACATACTTGAAATAGATTCATCAGAGTTCATTTTAAACAATTCATAACTATGAACAAGCATATCAATACGAGATTCCTTCACTTGGTTTGTACCTTCATACGTTACCTCAAGTTTGTCCCAAATTTCTTTTGCCGAATCACAACTTAAAATTCTATTATACTCCTTAGAGTCTAATCCACAAACAATGGTGAGTTTGGCTTTAGCATTGGATTGCAATAATTTATGATCCCTCTCATCACATTCATCTTCAGTTTTAGATACACTAATATTGTCTACTAATTTGGTAGGAATTTTTGGACTTTTGGTGACAATAATCCACATGCCATAATCAGTGGCTTGTAGGTATATGGTCATCTTATCCTTCCAATGACTATAGTTGTTTCCGTCAAACAATTGTGGCCTATTTGTGGTTTGTCCTTCAGCTAAGGTTGCCATGAATCGAAACTCCCATATGGTTAAATCGAAAACAAGAGTCTAGGCTCTGATACCAATTGTTACCCAAAAGACAACCTAAGAGGGGGAGTGAATTAGGCTTTTACAAATAAAAATAATAATACCCTAATAAAAATTATGACTAGCACAATAGATAAATATAGTTAATAAAATAAAAATAATTAAAACAAGTGTTCTAACAACTATGCCAGTTAATGATTTTAGCACAGTGAAAATGTGAAATATAGTTATGGTAATTTAAATAAAATAAAGAGATAAGGGAGAGAGAGGCAAACAAATTTATAGTGGTTCGGTTTCAACTCGGCCTACATCCACTCCTCAAGCTTCACTTGAGATTTTTCACTATACTCTAGCTTCACAGGGTGCTAGCAACCTTTTCACAGATGGAGCAATCCTCTACAGATTTTACACAGACTTTCTAAGTCAAGAATACTGAGTGTACTACACTCTTACAAGGTTGAAAAGAAGGTGTTTTTGCTTTCACAGAAAGCTACAAGAATTATCTCTCAAAGATAGATATAAAAATGAAACTCTTGTTTTTCTGTAAACCTCATACAGGAAAGATGGGCTTAAAGCTATGCGTCTCAGTGTATAATTTATGAAAGATGATATAAATAAAAAATGAAGAACACTTTTCAAAGAATTTTTCAGAGAATAAATGTGAGTAATTATAGATCAAAGAATATTTTCTGATTTTTTTTGTTGTAACTTGTTTACATTAGAGGCTTTGGTATATATAATGAAACTTATAGCTATTTCTAGCCGTTGTATTCATTTGAATTTATAGCCGTTGTATTCATTTGAATATCTTCCACTCCATCATTACTAATTTCAATATCTTCCACTCCATCATAACAAACTTGAATATCTTTCACTTGAACCTTTTTAACCTTTTGAACTGCTGTTGTGCTGGGTTATTTGAACCCCTGTTTTTGGGCTGTTTGAACCTCTGTTTTGGGCTGTTTGAACTCCTGATTTAATAAAATATTAAATACATTTTAACAACATTTAAAATAAAGGTTTAGGTGAGAAATAATGGGACAAAATAAATTTTGATTCTATTTTTTTCTTTCAAATAAATTAAAACATAATTAAATAAATCATCAAAATAAATGTTGATTTTATTTTTCTCTTTCAAATAAATCATTAAAATAAATTTTGATTCTATTTTTTTCTTCCAAATAAATTAAAAAATAATTAAATAAATCATTAAAATAAATTTTGATTCTATTTTTCTCTTCCAAATAAATTAAAACATAATTAAATAAATCATCAAAATAAATTTTGATTCTATTTTTTTTTTTCAAATAAATTAAAATATAATTAAACAAATCATCAAAATAAATAAGTCTAACAATATATATTATAAAATATAATTTAGACTAGTTTGGGTAATTCTTTTTAGGATAAATTATAAATACAACCTTTGTAATTTATTTAAAATACAGAATGTTTCCTATAATTTGAAAAATTACATTTAAAAAATAGACTACTTCGTAATTTGAAAAATTACAAATACTCTATTGTTAGAATTTTTTTATTTAACAAAATTAACTAAAAAAATAAAATTCATAATTGCTTTCCTATATAACAATAAAATTAACTAAATTATTAATTGAAATATATTTCTAACAAGATTAAAAATTATTGATTGATTTAATGATTTATTAATAAAATTGACAATTTGTTATAAAATTAAAAACCTCAAAAGGTGAAATATAATTTTCAAAACCATGAGAGTGATTTGTATTTTAATTAAGTCTCATGGGGTATATTTGTAACCTACCCTTCTTTTTATGGCGTACTATCCTTGTGAAATTCGAACCATTAAAAAGTTTGATGAAACTAGCAATGATGCATCTCGTTAATTTTGGAGCTTTAATTGAACTCTAATAATATGAAAATTCAAAAAAAAAAATCAAAATTAAAATATTATATCATGGGTGAAGCCCACCCCCTAAATTCCTTTAAAGCTCCCAAACATTTTTCTTGATGAAACAGAGCCATCTAAAAGACCTCAAACAACGTTTGCAATGCGGTAGTAAATTGCCTAGAATAAGGTACTAGATATAGACCCATTGCTTTATATATTTGTTTGAGATTATTTCATTTTTATCCCTATACTTTGTCATGATTTTCAATGATTCCTTCAGACTACTCTTATTTTCACGCATACCTCCATACTATTTAAATTACTATCAATTTCCCTTGGCTGTCAGATTTGAAATTAAAAACGTTAAAAAAAATTACATTTTAGCCCCAAATTTCAAAATAAAGATACAAACTCACATTTTCCTACTAGCAAACCACCACCACCAACCACCATTTCAAGCCCTTCTCTCTCCTTTGTCATAACTCCATTTCATTTCATTTTTACATCGTTGGATTCAACTCACGGTCTAGTTTTTGTATCACATCTCACATGTCTCGTTCTTCCTCTTTTTGCATGCTATCGGAGCTCCGAAAGTTGATAAAAAATAAGACTTGTCTTCCCGTTTTTGACTTTTCTTCGAGCCATCTTTCGGACTTCATATCTTTCTCGATTCTTGACGATTCTACTTCATTCTTTCGCCATTCTCTTCACCTCACTTCCTACTTCGCCTTACACTACCTCACTTTCTCACTTTTTCGTGTAATGGGCAGCTTTGGTATGCCGAAAGTTGTCTGAAAACTAATTTCGAAAATTCTGAAACATTCATCTTTTGTTTCTTTCTCCTCCATCTTCCTCATTCTTCTTTTTCCTCTTCACTTATAACATGATATAGAGCATGGTTCTAGGGGGTAACCGACCACCCGAACCACCAACGTCATTAACTTCTCTAACATCAGCACCCAAACCACCAACTTCACCAACATCACCACCCCGAACAAAACACACCAAACATGACTTTCAATGTACAACCCACCGAAGACTTGTCATCACAAAGATTTGTTGCAAATGAGGACCTAGTTTTTGTTGTGATTGTATTGTATGAAATTGGTATTATTGTTTTAAAAGTGATGTTGTAAGTGAAAGTCATGTATTTTTATTCAAGCTTTGAGAAAACTATTTTCTCTCTCATCTATATATAGTTATATATGCTTTTTTTTTTTTTTACTGTAATTTTTTTTTCTAATTTTAAATGGTGATTGACTTGTTCATATATTTATTGACAATAGAGATAGTGATAACTTTTCAATTGAAATTAGAAAAAATATAATATGTTCCATATATTTAACCCACACGGGTAGCTCAGTGATTAATAGCGTTGAATGTGGTTTTCTAATAATAGATAATTTCTTGAGGTCTCTTGGTCTAGTTTCATGAGGTGCAACACATTCGGACTTAATCATTGGTTGTATAAGATTTGGAGCACGTTTGGTATGTTGAAAATTGGAATGGAATGCCAATGCCTATTTTAGTTTTGTATTTTCTTCTCATCACCACCCGAACCACCAACTTCATTACCACCATGAGCATCACCATCACCATCACCATCACCACCACCTTTTAACACCGAACCCACATTTTTTACAAGCAAATTTTATTACTACTACCTTCAAACTCCATGACCACCATCATCGCGAGCACCGTTGCCAAGCACCACCACCATCACTAGCTATGTTACCACCTAGAACCATGTTTCGCATCATGTTATAAGTGAAGAAGAAGGAGAAGAAGAAAAAGAAGAAGAAGAAGAAGAAGAATGAGGAAGATGAAGAAGAAAGAAACAAAAGATGAATGTTTTAAAATTTTCCAAATTAGTTTTCAGACAACTTTCGGTATACCAAAACCACCCATTATACGAAGAAGTGAGAAAGCAAGGTAATGTAGGGCGAAGTAGGAAGTGAGGTGAGGAGAATGGTGAAAGAATGAAATAAAACCGTCAAGAATCGAGAAAGATATGAAGTCCGAAAGATGGCTCGAAGAAAAGTCGAAAATGAGAACACACTACAAGAAAAAACACTTTCCGCGACGAACATGTTTGGTCGCGAAAAGTACCATATTTGGTCGCTAAAACCTTTTCACGACCAAAATATGTTGGTCGCGAGTTGGTCGCTAAAGCCTCGTGACAGATAGTTTTCTGCGGCCAAAAAAGTCTTTGGTTGCTAAAAGTGACCATTCGTGACCAACTTTTTGGGTCGTGGAAAGTACAATTCATATTAGCCAAAAGGGAACTTTTAGCAACCAAAAAAAGTGACCATTGGCGACCAACTTTTTTGGTCGTGGAAAGTCCAATTTATATTAGCCAATAGGGAACTTTTAGCGACCAAAGATAAGTTGGTCGCCAAAAGTCAGCGCCTTGACCCAAAAAAATTAATTCTTTTGCGCTGCCCGGGACTTGAACTCCTAACCAAGGAGTCACCATGCACCAAATCCACTTTGCCAATAACATGCTTCTTGTTCATATTTGGCAGAGAAAATATATAACCCAATTTTTATGGGTTATATATTATTTTATAAAACTTTTAATACCTAAACAGAAAAATAGCATGTAATTACAGTAGTATCCGTTTTTTTTTAAATTTATCCCGTCATAACTTTTCGCGACCAACTTTTTTTTTTTTTTGGTTGCCAAAGGGTAATCTTCTGTGACCAAAAAAGCCTTTGGTTGCCAATAGTATACTTTCCGCAACCAATTTTTTTCTTTGGTCGCCAAAGGGTAATCTTCAGCGACCAAAAAAGCCTTTGGTTGCCAATAGGTATACTTTCCACGACCAACTTTTTTTTTGGTCGCCAAAGGGTATACTTTCTGTGATCAACATTTTTTTGGTCACTAAGAGGTATACTTTCAGCGACCAAAAAAGCCTTTGGTCGCCAAAGGGTATACTTTCTGCTACCAACATTTTTTTGGTCGCCAAAAGGTGACTTCCGCGACCAAAAAAGCCTTTGGTCGCCAATAGGTATACTTTCCGCGACTAACTTCTTTTTTTGGTTGCCAAAAGGTGATTTTCCGTGACCAAAAAATTGTGGTCACCAAAAGTTAGATTTTAGTCGCAGAAAGTGGACTATTTGCGACCAAAAAAAATAGGTGGTCGCCAAAAGTGTTTTTTCTTGTAATGAGAAAAGCCTTTTTTTTTTTTTATCAACTTTCGGAGCTCCGATAGCATGCAAAAAAAGAAAGAACGAGACGTGTGAGATGTGATACGAAAAATAGACCGTGAGTTGAATCCAACAATGAAAAAATGAGGCGAGACAGAGTTATGACGAAGGAGATAGAATGGCTTGAAGTGGTGGTTGGTGGTCGTTGTGGTTTGCTGGTAGGAAATGGTGGGTTTGCATCTTTATTTTGAAATTTGGGGCTAAAATATAATTTTTTTTAATGTTTTTCGTTTCAAATGTAATGGCAAGGGAAAAATTGATAGTAATTTAAATAGTATGGGGGTACGCGTGAAAATAAGAGTAGTCTGGGGGTCATTGAAAATCGTGTAAAAGTATAAGGATAAAAATGAAATAATCTCTATTTGTTTGATGGATTAGGTTAAATGAATTATGAATATGATAAAATTGAATAAAGAGATTAATTTTTCGTTTCCAAAAATATTTTTTAGAAAATTCTACTTTCTTATTTTCCATTTTTTTTGTTTTTACTGAATTTTAAAAATATTTTAAGCAATTTTTTTTACTTGTTAGACACACCTAACATAAATACACCTAAAAAGTAAAAAAATTGAAAAAAAAATCTTTTAAAAATTCACTAAATATCAAAAATGCAAAAAAAAAAAAAACAACAACAACAATTCAGTACATTTTTTTTTTAATATTTTTATGTATTTATTAATTTTTTAAAACATTTTTTCACAAATTTTTTAATTTTTAAATACATCTAAGTAAGGTGCATGCAAAAAAGTTTAAAAAAAATGTTTAAAATTTTAAAAATATTCACTAAAAACAAAAAAAGAAACACAAAAATCAAAAAAATCAGTTTTCAAAAAACTTAATTCAGAAAACTCAAACCAAACACATCAATAGTTTTTGAAACAATTCATCAAAATGAGGTAAGTATTCATATAAAGAGATTTCACAATATTTATAGAGTACCATCAATTATTTTATATATCATTTTTTTGACAAAAATTAATGGGTCCAATAGTTAGATTAACAATAACATATTATTGAAGTTGCTCTTATTTTGTCATTTAAATAGTATATTATTTGAGAATTACTCTTTCTTGTCAATGACTGATACTTATGTGCTTATAAGTTTGGTTTTCATTTTTTCATGAGTATTCTTGTGGATAATTTTTAATGTAATTTTTTTTTCTGTATTGAAAAGTTTTATAATGTTTATATAAAAGTTTGGTTTTTTTTTTTTTTTTGTATTTATAATACTTATGTGCATATAATTTTTTTCTCTGTATTTGAGAATTATTTTATGTATTGAAAAGTTTTTGAAATAATTTAGTTTTTTTATTATTTATTATTTGGGTTTACATTGAGGATAATTTGAGAAAAATAATAGGGTAAAATGAGAGTAAAATAAAATTTTAAATAATTAAACAAAGTGGACTTAAAAATTGGGAGTACTTAGTAATTTTTTGAATGTAGATAAAATCCCCTAATTATAGACTTGAAAATACAGTCACAATGTTGTCTCAAAGCCTTTTTTTAGGCCCTAAAATTTCGGCCTTAAAAGAAGTTTATTAGCAAATTTATCTTCTTTTTTTTTTTTTTTTGGGTTACGTCGGAAATGATTAACAAATTTACCTTGACATTTGAAATACTCTTTTAACACCACTCCAAAATTAAATTGATTAAAAATAAATTGGTGAAAATAAAATTAAATCCTTAACTATGATCGACTTAATTCTAACTAAGATTTTTTATTTTTTTATTTATTTATTTTTGACAATAGATAAAAAAGTAATTATAATTATAAAAAAATATTTATATTATCAAACAAACTAGTTCATAATAACTAGAGAGTTAAATAAAGCCTAACACAGTAAGTCTATCAACCTATAAGTCTACCAAGCCCAAAGCCCAATACATACAATCCCCATAATGGAGGAGAAATAGATTTTGATTATATTTTTCTCTTTCAAATAAATTAAAATATAATTAAATAAATCATTAAAATAAATTTTGATTCTATTTTTCTCTTCCATATAAATTAAAACATAATTAAATAAATTATCAAAATTAATTGTGATTCTATTTTTCTCTTCCAAATAAATTAAAACATAATTAAACAAATCATCAAAATAAATAGGTCTAACAATATATATTATAAAATATAATTTAGAATAGTTTGGGTAATTCTTTTTAGGATAAATTATAAATACAACCTTTGAAATTTATTTAAAATACAGATTGTTCCCTATAATTTGAAAATTTATATTTAAAATATAGACTGCTTCCTGTAATTTGAAAAATTACAAATACTCTATTGTTAGAATTTTTTTATTTAACAAAATTAACTAAACAAATAAAATTCATAATTTCTCTCCTATATAATAATAAAATTAACTAAATTATTAATTGAAATATATTTCTAACATGATTAAAAATTATTGATTGATTTCATGATTTATTAATAAAATTGATAATTTGTTATAAAATTAGAAACCTCAAAAGGTGAAATATAATTTTCAAAACCATAAGAGTGATTTGTATTTTAATTAAATCTCATGGGGTATATTTGTAACCTACCCATCTTTTTATGGCGTACTATCAATGTGAAATTTGAACCATTAAAAAGTTTGATGAAACTAGCAATGATACATCTCATTAATTTTGGGGCTTTAATTGAACTCTAATGATATGAAAATTCAAAAAAAAAAATCAAAATTAAAATATTATATCAATGGGTGAAGCCCACTCCTTAAAATTCCTTTAAAGCTCCCAAACATTTTTCTTGATGAAACAGAACCATCTGAAAGACCTCGAACAACGTTTGCAATGCGGCAATAAATTTCCTAGATAATAAGGTACTAGACATAGACCCATTGCATTATATATTTGTTTGAGATTATTTCATTTTTATCCCTATACTTTGTCATGATTTTCAATGATTCCTTCGGACTACTCTTATTTTCACGCTGCACTCCATACTATTTAAATTACTATCAATTTTCCCCCAGCGGTCAGATTTAAAACGAAAAACGTTAAAACAAATTACATTTTAGCCCAAAATTTCAAAATAAAGATACAAACTCACATTTTCCTACCAGCAAACCACCACCACCGCTTCAAGCCCTTCTCTCTCCTTTGTCATAACTCCATTTCATTTCATTTTTATGTCGTTGGATTCAACTCACGGTCTAATTTTCGTATCACATCTCACATGTCTAGTTCTTCCTCTTTTTGCATGCTATCGGAGCTCCGAAAGTTGATAAAAAATAAGACTTGTCTTCTCGTTTTTTACTTTTCTTCGAGCCATCTTTTGGACTTCATATCTTTCTCGATTCTTGACGATTCTACTTCATTCTTCCACTATGCTCTTCACCTCACTTCCTACTTCGCCTTACACTACCTCGCTTTCTTACTTTTTCGTGTAATGGGTAGCTTTGGTATGACGAATGTTGTTTGAAAACTAATTTCAAAAATTCTGAAACATTCATCTTTTGTTTCTTTTTCCTCTATCTTCCTCATTCTTCTTTTTCTTCTTCACTTATAACATGATGTAGAGCATGGTTCTAGGGGGTAACCGACCACCCGAACCACCAACTTCATCAACTTCTCTAACATTAGCACCCAAACCACCAACATCACCACCCCGAACAAAACACACCAAACGTGACTTTCAATGTACAACCCACCGAAGACTTGTCATCACAAAGATTTGTCGCAAATGACGACCTAGTTTTTGTTGTGATTGTATTGTATGAAATTGGTATTATTGTTTTAAAAGTGATGTTGTAAGTGAAAGTCATGTATTTGTATTCAAGCCTTGAAAAAACTATTTTCTCTCTCATCTATATATAGTTGTGTATGCCTTTTTTTTTTCTTTTTTTTTTTTTACTGTAATTTTTTTTTTTCTAATTTTAAATGGTGATTGGCTTGTTCATATATTTATTGACAATAGAGATAGTGATAAATTTTCAGTTGAAATTAGAAAAAATATGATATGTTCCATATATTTAACCCACACGGGTAGCTCAGTGATTAATAGCGTTGAATGTGGTTTTCTAATAATAGATAATTTCTTGAGGTCTCTTAGTCTATAGTTTCATGAGGTGCAACACATTCGGACTTAATCACTGGTTGTATAGGATTTGGAGCATCGCTTTGGTATGTTGAAAAATGGAATGGAATGCCAATGCCTATTTTAGTTTTGTATTATCTTCTCATCACCACCCGAACCACCAACCTCATTACCACCATGAGCATCACCATCACCATCACCACCACCCTTCAACACCAAACCCACATTTTTTACAAGCAAATTCCATTACTACTACCTTCAAACTCCATGACCACCATCATTGCGAGCGTCGTCGCCATCGCCAGACCACCACCACCACCATCACTAGCTATGTTACCACCTAGAACAATGTTTCACATCATGTTATAAGTGAAGAAGAAGAAGAAGCAGCAGTAACAGAAGAAGAAGAAGAAGATGAAGAAGAATGAGGAAGATGAAGAAGAAAGAAACAAAAGATGAATGTTTTGAAATTTTCAAACTTAGTTTTCGGTCAACTTTCGGTATACCAAAACCGCCCATTACACGAAGAAGTGAGAAAGCGAGGTAATGTAAGGCGAAGTAGGAAGTGAGGTGAGGAGAATGGTGAAAGAATGAAGTAGAACAATCAAGAATCGAGAAAGATATGAAGTTCGAAAGATGGCTCGAAGAAAAGTCAAAAATGAGAAGAAATGTCTTTTTTTTTTTTTTTTTTAATCAACTTTCGGAGCTCCGATAGCATGCAAAAAGAGGAAGAACGAGACGTATGAGATGTGATACGAAAAATAGACTGTGAGTTGAATCCAACAACGTAAAAATGAGGCGAAACGGAGTTATGACGAAGGAGATAGAAGGGCTTGAAGTAGTGGTTGGTGGTGGTTGTGGTTTACTGGTAGGAAATGATGGGTTTGCATCTTTATTTTGAAATTTGGGGTTAAAATATAATTTTTTTAACGTTTTTTGTTTCAAATGTGATGACAGGGGCAAAACTGATAGTAATTTAAATAGTATGGGGGTATGCGTGAAAATAAGAGTAGTCTTGGGTCATTGAAAATCGTGTAAAAGTATAGGGGTAAAAATGAAATAATCTCTATTTGTTTGATGGATTAGGTTAAATGAATTATGAATATGATAAAATTGAACAAAGAGATTCATTTTTCATTTCCAAAAATATTTTTTAGAAAATTCTACTTTCTTCTTTTCTATGTTTTTTTGTTTTTACAGAATTTTTAAAATATTTTAAGCAATTTTTTTACTTGTTAGACACACCTAATATAAATACATCTAAAAAGTAAAAAAATTGAAAAAAAATCTTTTAAAAATTCACTATATACGAAAAATACAAAAACAAAAAACAAAAACAAAAAAAAAAATACAAGAATTAAGTACATTTTTTTGTATTTTTATGTATTTATTAATTTTTTAAAATATTTTTTCACAATTTTTTAATTATTAAATACATCTAAGTAAGGTGCATGCAAAAAAGTAAAAAAAAATGTTTAAAATTTTAAAAATATTCACTAAAAAAAACACGAAAATCAAAATTATTTTCAAAAACTTAATTGAAAACTCAAATCAAACACAATCAATAGTTTTTTAAACAACCCATCAAAAATGAGGTAAGTATTCATATAAAGTGTCACGCCTGTTCTCAGGACAACGCCAAGACACTCATAAAAGTGAGCATGCAAGGCTAAGAATCCAATCACATAACCCACAATGTAAAATACTCAAAATAAATCCTTAAATTGTCATAATGCTAAAATCCACAAAAATTGATTATTCTTAACATATGAAATTATCCACCAAGTCCACTAACAAAATCCATTAACAAAACAATAATCCAAGTACTTAAATCATAGTTCTACTCTTAGCACATTATGATAATTTTTCCACCAAGTCCACTATTAAAATCCATTAACAAAATAAATATCCAAGTACTTAATCCATAGCCCTACTTCTCGCACTCCCATATGTAAAAAAAATCCCAAAGTGCCTCTACTCTTCGAATCAAAAAAATAAGGGTAAGCTAGACAAATTAGTAAATAACCAACCATCTTGCCAAACCGCCACCGATCAAGTATACTAAAAGCAAGAAGCGTAAATAAATAGTAGATAACCAATAAATATAATTTTTGATACAAATCAATAAATGACACGATTATTTGTAAGATGGTTTCATAGGAAAATAAACAAAGGTAGCAATACATTTTAATTAAAAGTCAATGGGGTAACTCAATGAAATTTCATTATCCAAAATTTATAGATCGATATTCGATGGTTCAATGATCGATTCACAAAACCCAAGTCTTAATGACTATGGTCACTTAGCCCGTGACAAGGCCCGTAACCACACATAGGCCGGTGGTAAAGCCCCAAAAGAAACTAGTTTCGGTACAATAAATAACCCCATTGGCTAGGGTCCAAATCATAGTCGACTAGAGTGATGTTCAAAAAAAATTCAAACAATACACAAATTTTAAATAAAACATTCGATATTTTCAAAATAAACGCTTAGTACAATTTCGTAATAGTTTCACCAAATATTCAAATAATTTTCATAATAATATTCGATGTTGATTTATACTTGACCCATATTTTATTTTAAGAGAACAGAAAATGTATAAATAAATATTTATGATTTTAAACGATTCGATAGGAATAAAAATAAACCAACAAAGGATAGAGGGTTACTTACCTCAACGCTTAAAATAATATTCCAATACTAACTCTAAACACCCAATTTCCACCACTTCAATCACACAAACCTAATTAAATATTATACCACAAAAAAAACAATTATTATTGATCACCATGATGCATCCATCATTCTTTTCTTTATAATGTAATAATCTAATCCTATAGTCTACAAGTAAATTCCAAAACCCCAAAATACATACACCCAATCAACATACAAGATACTATGTCTAAAGAAATAGTTAGGAGTACCACAAAAAAATCTTACCTCCAAGAGATGATTAGATCAAAATCACCAATCTATGAATCTTCTTTCTTTTCTTTTTTCTTCTTCTTCTTTTTTTTTTTTTTTTTTTTTCCTATTGCTAGATTTGCCGCAGCAGCCACAACATCAAAAAAACCCTATTTGATTGAGCTTCTATGTTTCCAAGACCTAAAGCCCAAGTGGGCCCATAACCAAATCTCCCAAAATTACAAACTCTAAGTAATAAAAATTAAAAACAAACCACCTCATAACTAATTCCTTGATATTACTAAAGTAACCCATATAAATTAATTTAATTACTACTTTATCCAAAAATAATTCTACACATAAATTTTGGATTTTACATTCTTCCCCACTTAAAAAAAATTTCGTCCTCGAAATTTGACATACCTGGAGTCTCAAAAAGTTGTGGATACTTTTGTTTCATTTCATCCTCAAGTTCCCAAGTAGCTTCTCTTTCCGAGTGATTACTCCATTGAACCTTAACATAGTGAATGACTCGCCTCAAAACCTGCTTCCTTCCTATCAACAATTGTGATAGGGTGTTCCTCATATGTCAAATCCTCCTTAAATCGCAACGGTGCATGATCAATCACATGACTAGGATCCGTATATACTTCCTTAACATCGAGACATGAAAAACATTATGAACTCCAACTAGTGAAGGTGGTAGGGCAAGTCTGTAAGCTACCTCACCAATTCAATCTAAAATCTCAAATGGCCCAACAAATCTAGGACTCAATTTACCACGAACACCAAACCTCATTACTCCTTTCATAGGAGACACCTTAAGGAATACATGGTCTCCAACCCCAAACACCAAATCACGCTCTCCGTTATCTCAGATAACTTTTCTTTACTCAGGCGCGGTAAGTCGCTTCTCTAATAAGATTGATCTTGTCCATCGCTTGTTGCACAATCTCGTGCCCTAACAACTTCCTTTCACCCACATCATCCCAACAAATAGGTGATCTACACTTTCGCCCATATAAGGCCTCATATGGTGCCATCTAATGCTCGCATGATAATCAAGTATTATAAGAGAATTCTACTAAGGCCAAATGCTCATCCCAAGAACCTCCAAGATCGATAACACAAGCCCTCAACATGTCTTCCAAGGTTTGAATAGTTCTCTCCCGACCGTCCATCGCTTTGAGGATGAAAGGCAGCATAAAATTCAAACTAGTGCCCAAAGTCAGATGCAAACTCCTCCAAAACATAGATACAAATCGCTATCTCTATCGTACACTATGGTCACCGAGTACCATGCAACTTCACAATCTCCTTGATATACAATTTTGCAAACTTCTCTAAAGAGAACCCTACCTTAAAAGCTAGAAAGTGAGCGGATTTGGTCAATCTATCAACGATAACCCAAATAGCATTGTTACCACCTTGGGTCCTAGGCAACCCTATCACAAAATCCATGGTAATATGTTCCCACTTCCATTCGGGAATAGGAAGAGGTTGTAACTTACCTGCAGGTCTCTGATGTTCAACTTTCACTTGTTGACATACCAAACATTGAGCAACATATTGAGCAATTTCTCTCTTCATATTATTCCACCAAAAGTTTCTCTTCAAGTCTTTATACATTTTAGTGCTTCCTGGATGTACAGTATATCCTGAATCTGAGCTTTCTTAGGATTTCTCTTGAGCTCTAAATCATTAGGCACACACAACCTCTCTCCAAATCTCAAGGTTCCATCTTTATGCATACAAAATTCCATCTCAGAGTCCTATTTCCATTTCAAATTTTAAGTTTTTGCAACCGAGGATCTCTTCCTTGAGCATCTTTAATTCTATCAATCAATGTTGGTTGAACCCTAAGGTTTGCCAACCGCACTCCATGGTTGTGCCATCTAATCTCAATATTCAACCTCAGAAGTCCTCCAAGATATTCTTTTGGTCAATGATCAAGGTAGCCAAATTACTTGTGGTCTTTCTACTCAAGGCATCCGCCATCGCATTGGCTTTTCCCGATGATAATTGATAGTCAAATCATAGTCCTTAATAGCTCCAACCATCGCCTTTTGCCTCATATTCAATTCTTTTGAGTGAAAATATACTTCAAACTTTTATGATCAAGTGAATATCTTACATTTCATCCCATACAAGTAGTGCCTCCAGATTTTCAATGCAAACACCATGGCGCCTAAATAACTCCAAATCATGCGAGGATAATTTTGCTCATATGGCTTCAACCGCCTAGACGATATGCCACTACCTTATCATTCTCGCATCGACACAACCCAAGCCCATCTTCAATGCATCACTATAGATGGTAAAACCTTCATCTCCTGGACGGAACTACAAGTACCGGAGCGTACACCAATCGACTCTTTAGATCCCGGAAACTCTTCTCACAATCATCGCATTCATTCAAATTTAACCCCTTTTTGTGTTAAACGAGTCAGCAGTATAGAAATTCGAAAATCCTCAACAAACCTTCTATAATAACTCGCTAAACCCAAGAAGCTACAAATTTCAAGTGACACTAGTAGGCCTATTCCACTCTACCACCGCCTCACTTTCTTGGGGTCAACAGACACCCCATCTCTAGATATCACATGACCCAAAAATGATACACTCTCTAGCCAAAATTCACACTTCTTTAATTTAGCAAATAATTTCTTCTCCCTTAATATCTGCAACACTATCCTCAAATGTTCTTCGTCGCTTTTTACTCTTCGAGTACACAAGAATGTCATCAATAAAAACTACCACAACCGATCTAAGAAGGGTTTAAATACTGCTCATTAAATCCATAAAAGCCCGCAGCGCATTGGTCAACCCAAACGGCATCACTAAAAATTCATAATGCCCATATCTAGTTCTAAGGTCAGTTTTAGGTATATCTTCCGCCTTAACCTTCAACGATGATAGCCGTAACGAAGGTCAATCTTAGAAAAGACTTGTGCTCCTTGCAACCGATCAAATAGGTCATCTATCCTAGGCAAAGGATATTTATTTCGGATTGTCACCTTGTTCAACTCTCGATAATCAATGCAAAGGCGAAAACTACCATCCTTCTTTTTTCACAAATAAACACCTCACGGGCATCCTCAAGGAGAAACACTAGGCCTAATAAAGCCCTTATCTAGTAACTCTTGTAATCGCTCTTCAACTCTTTCAACTCGCTGAGCCATCCAATACGGAGCCTTGAGATAGGACTGCATCGGTATCAATTCAATGGCAAACTCAATTTCTCTATCTAGTGGCAACCCCAGAACTCTTCAGAAAAACATCGGAAATTCCTTCACAACTAGAATATCTTCTAACTTCAATTGGCCTCACGGTATCTCTCACAGAAGCTAAATAGCCCTCGCAACCATTCCTTAACAACCGTCTAGCTTGCAAAGCTGAGATTACCAGAAGAGGAGTGTTAACTCCACTACCAACAAAACAAAATTCTGGTTGATTAGGAATCTGAAATACTACCCTTTTGCCTCGACAATCAACAGAAGCATAATTGGTTGCCAACCAATCCATTCCAAGAATTATGTCAAAGTCTCGCATATCTAAAACAGTTAAGTCTACAAGCAATTTTCTGTTATCTATACTAACCACACGAGATTTGCAAACTAAGTCAGCAACCATAACACCTCCTATTAGGGTTTCAACACATAAGTCGATCTCTCTAGAGACACATTTCCATCCATGTTTCTCAACAAATCCCATAGACACAAATGAATTTGTAGCGCGTAATCAAATAACACATGTGCATAAACAAGACACTAAACAATTCTACAAGACTGACACCACTGTGTTGGAAGTCCGACATCTTGTTGCGGAGTGCGCATACTTCAATCTCGAGTCTTTGGCTTATGACCTCCATTTTTCTTTTGACTTCAAGACCCTTTGTCTGTTGATGCTCCTTTATTTGTCCATGTTTTCGCTCAATCTCATGCCCTTCCTGAGGGCAATCACCATCTCAGCCCCCCCCTCAAGTTCAAGAAGAGAAACAAGCCCCAGTATTCCAACGACACTCACTATCCCGATGGAATCCATTACACCTAGTGCATTGTACCTGATCATTCTTCTTATCAACACTACTACCCATAGTTCGACTTCCCCAACTCCCAAGCGAAGAAGTGTTTTGTCTCTTAGCATTGCCCTTCGATCTGTTAGTTTGGAAGTTGGAAGAACTAGGCCTCTTTTTATAATTCTCTTCCTTCTCTTCTTGGGCTCTAGTGAGGCCACTCTCAACCAACAAAGCCTTATTCAACACTGCTCCAAAAGTAGGTAACTCGAAAGGAACCAATGCTGTATAATGTTCGTTCTAGCCCACCTTCAAACTTCCGTGGCTCGCTCGGCCATCCTCGCTCGCTTCAAATGCCGATGCAATTTAGACAACTTCAGAACTCACTTCATATTCTGCGAACCGCCTTATTCCCTTGCTCTAACTTCAAAAATTCCCTCTGCTTTTTGTAGACTTAACACCCTAGGGAAGTATTTCTCATTGAATGCATTCTTAAACCTTTCCCATGTATAGGGGTTGACATCATGCTCGTATGCGCTTCTCCATCGCCACCAATCATTAGCTATCCCTTGTAGCATAAACGTAGCATAGGTCACCTTCGATCATCCGTACACTCAAAACGGAAACAACTTTTCCATTTCACAACCATTTTTCACCTCCAAAGGGTCTCAGGGTTCCTAAATGCCAAGGCTATCTTTTAAACTCGATGTTACAACGTGGTTTTGTTGTGGCCCAACACCGGCCGCATCCGCCGTTGTTGCTCCATAAGTCTAGTCAAGTTATTCCCTATGGTGGTTTGTTGTTGCACCACCCCGCCAACGCCCCAAGCACTTGAACCATTTCATTGCTTGATTGGGATTGCAGCTTGTTCTTGTTGTCCCAACTCTTGCCCTCGATTCTCCGACCGCATGAGAACCACTACCATTAGTAGTCACGCTCCTCGCCGATTGTTATTACCAAATTGCCGATTCACTTGACTCTGGCGTGTATTCCTAGCCATATTTGCCAATGTCTCCTCATGTTCCATCGCAACCTAAATGCATCAATAATAAAACCTCATCTTATTCTATTCTCAAGCTCCTATAACATAAAAAATAAAATAAAATAAAATTAACATTATACCGAATTATAAGCTGCTCTCCTACCCTATATCTACCCAATCTCACCACTATTCTATACCAAATTTTAAATTTTACAACTGCTCGATATCACAAAATTGTCACGCCTAAGTTCTGGACAACGCCAAGACACTCATAAAAGTGAGCATGCAAGGCTAAGAATCCAATCACATAACCCACAATGTAAAATACTCAAAATAAATCCTTAAATTGTCATAATGCTAAAATCCAAAAAAATTGAATATTCTTAACATATGAAATTATCCACCAAGTCCACTAACAAAATCCATTAACAAAACAATAATCCAAGTACTTAAATCATAGTTCTACTCTTAGCACATTATGATAATTTTTCCACCAAGTCCACTATTAAAATCCATTAACAAAATAAATATCCAAGTACTTAATCCATAGCCCTACTCACGCACTCCCATATGTAAAAAAAAACAAGCAGCCTCTACTCTTCGAATCAAAAAAATAAGGGTAAGCTAGACACTTAGTAAATAACCAACCATCATCGCCACCGGATCAAGTATACTAAAAAGCAGTAAATAAATAGTAGATAACCAATAAATATAATTTTTGATACAAATCAATAAATGACACGATTATTTGTAAGATGGTTTCATAGCTGAAAATAAACAGTGTAGCAATACATTTTAATTAAAAGTCAATGGTGTAACTCAATGAAATTTCATTATCCAAAATTTATAGATCGATATTCAGATGGTTCAATGATCGATTCACAAAACCCAAGTCTTAATGACTATGGTCACTTAGCCCGTGACAAGGCCCAGAACCACACATAGGCCAGTGGTAAAGCCCCAAAAGAAACTAGTTTCTATGCCAATAAATAACCCCTATTGGCTAGGGTCCAAATCATAGTCAGACTAGAGTGATGTTCAAAAAAAAATTCAAACAATACACAAATTTTAAATAAAACATTCGATATTTTCAAAATAAACGTTTAGTACAATTTTCAGAATAGTTTCACCAAATATTCAAATAATTTTCATAATAATATTCGATGTTGATTTATACTTGACCCATATTTTATTTTAAGAGAACAGAAAATGTATAAATAAATATTTATGATTTTAAACGATTCGATAGGAATAAAAATAAACCAACAAAGG
The DNA here is from genome assembly GCA_025200525.1 of Camellia lanceoleosa. Lineage (NCBI taxonomy): Eukaryota > Viridiplantae > Streptophyta > Magnoliopsida > Ericales > Theaceae > Camellia > Camellia lanceoleosa. The sequence continues at coordinate 105,403,201 of CM045761.1, forward strand.
ATAGAGGGTTACTTACCTCAACGCTTAAAATAATATTCCAATACTAACTCTAAACACCCACCACTTCAATCACACAAACCTAATTAAATATTATACCACAAAAAACAATTATTATTGATCACCATGATGCATCCATCATTCTTTTCTTTATAATGTAATAATCTAATCCTATAGTCTACAAGTAAATTCCAAAACCCCAAATACATATACCCAATCAACATACAAGATACTATGTCTAAAGAAATAGTTAGGAATACCATAAAAAAAATCTTACCTCCAAGAGATGATTAGATCAAAATCACCAATCTATGAATCTTCTTTCTTTTCTTTTCTTCTTCTTTTTTTTTTTTTTTTTCCTATTGCTAGATTCACAAGAAGAGCCACAACATCAAAAAAACCCTATTAGATTGAGCTTCTATGTTTCCAAGACCTAAAGCCCAAGTGGGCCCATAACCAAATCTCCCAAAATTACAAACTCTAAGTAATAAAAATTAAAAACAAACCACCTCATAACTAATTCCTTGATATTACTAAAGTAACCCATATAAATTAATTTAATTACTACTTTATCCAAAAATAATTCTACACATAAAATTTGGATTTTACATAAAGGGATTTCACAATTTTTGTAGAGTACCATCAATTATTTTATATATCATTTTTTTGACAAAAATTAATGGGTCCAATAGTTAAGTTAACAATAACATATTATTGGAGTTGCTCTTATTTTGTCATTTAAATAGTACATTATTTGAGAATTACTCTTTTTTGTCAATGACTGATGCTTATGTGCTTAGAAGTTTGGTTTTGACTTTTCTATGAGCATTCTTGCGGATAATTTTTAATGTAAAATTTTTTTTTATGTATTGAAAAGTTTTATAATGCTTATATAAAAGTTTGTTTTTTTTTGTATTTATAATACTTATGTACATATAATTTTTTTTCTCTATATTTGAGAATTATTTTATGTATTGAAAAGTTTTTGAAATAATTTAGTTTTTTTAGTTTATTTATTATTTATTATTTGGGTTTACATTGAGGATAATTTGAGAAAAATAATAGGGTGTAATGAGAGTAAAATAAAATTTTAAATAATTAAATAAAGTGTACTTAAAAATTGAGAGTACTTAATAATTTTTTGAATGTAGATAAAATCCCCTAATTATAGACTTGAAACTACAGTCACAATGTTGTCTCGAAGCCTCTTTTTAGGCCCTAAAATTTCTGCCTTAAAAGAAGTTTATTAGCAAATTTATCTTCCTTTTTTTTTTGGGGGGGGGTTACGTCGGAAATGATTAACAAATTTACCTTGACATTTGAAATACTCTTTTAACGCCACTCCAAAATTAAATTGATTAAAAATATATTGTGAAAATAAAATTAAATCCTTAACTATGATCGACTTAATTCTAACTAAGATTTTTTATTTTTTTATTTTTTTATTTTTGTCAATAGATAAGAAAGTAATTATAGTTATGAAAAATATTTATATTATCAAACAAACTAGTTCACAATAACTAGAAAGTTAAATAAAGCCTAACACAATCAATCTACAAGTCCACCAAGCCCAAAGCCCAATACATACAATCCCTATAATGGAGGAGAAATAGACTCTCACCACAAAATATATCATTATCCTCTTCGTAAAAGTTGAATCCAAAATCTCACACCACAAAAGGGTGTTACACAATCACTAGGCTACAAAGGGTGTTGAGAGCTAATTACCGACTTGAATATCACTACAACAAATTACACTTTTGGCAAATAAATTTACTGACTAAAATAATTTAGCTGCCAAAAGTTCTACAATAGGCAACTAAAAAAACGGTTGGCATTAGTTTAGGGTTTAGGATACTAAATATTTTTTAGTCGTGTTATAATATTTTTTACTGACTTAAAAAAAAAAAAAAAGAAGCTAGTCACCAAAAGTGCGACATTAGATGACAAAAAAAAACTATTGGTCAACATTAGTTTAGGATTTAGTCTATTGTTTTAGTTGTGGTATATTAATTTGTGCCAACTAAAAAAAATTAGTCACCAAATAATTTCACTTTTAATCTTTGGGGACCAAAAATTTGGTCACTAAATATGTATTTTTTGTGATAAAAACAGTTAGTCGGCAATGGTGTCAAAATTTTCAGATTACCGCACAATTTTTTCCCCGACTAAAATATTGACTAGGTATCGTTGGGGGACTTAAGATTTTAGCCAAAAAATAACTATAAGTTATTATATCACTCTCTCTATTTTTCTACACTTATTTTCATAAAAAAACTAAAAAACTAATTAAAATAGTCAATTTCCAAACGAAATTTAATTCTGTTTTATTTTTTTATTTTTCTAGTCTCTCTACTACACCCAAAAAACCAGCAAATTAGTTCTTAAACTCTTGGCCCCAAAGGCCCAAATTATGGACTTGAAACTACAGTGAAAGAATTGGGTTTACGGTCGCACATCGTTACATCACCACCACCGCTCACCTAGCCTCAACATTGAGGTTTTTCGCTCACAATGTCCCTCTTCCTCTCTCTCTCTCTCTCTTTGTTTCTCTGTCTCCTTTTTACTATTTCCCCATTTCATTCTGGCTCTAGGGGTTTTTTTTTTTTTTTTTTTTTTGCTTTAGGGTTTTGATTTATGTGAAATGTGTAAATGAGTAAATGGGTTTTAATTTATGTGAAATGAGTAAATGGGTTTCATCAATGATCCAATGATTGAAAGAACATATAATTTATTTTTATTTTTTTTTTGGTTTGTTTATTACTGAAAATGGCATGACTCTACTAAAAGTAAGCATCTAGAAAATTGCCCACTGTGTATTGTTCAACTTTGGGTTTGGGTTGGCTTGGCTGCTGGCTCATGCAACTCAGATAGCTGGGTTGGGCTGGCTGTTTTTGTTCTGTTTCTAGGCCTATGTTGGGGTTTTTGGTTGTCAGCTATTGTTGGGGGTTTTTGGCTGTCTATTATTGCCAAGTTTATTGTTCACCTTTGAATTGGAATCTCTCCAATTCCTCTCCCTTTGTTTTGGGCAAATAACTTTTGAAATGCAATGGGATACAATACAACAATGTTTTCAACAACTTACCTAACATTTACTGACATTGTAAGTTTTATAAAAAAAAAAATTGTTACCAAATAGGCTACTACTTGTGTAATGCTACTTTAGGATAATAAGTTGACAATTATAAATTAAAAGAAATAAGAGAAAATTATGCCATTGGTCATTGTAATTTTTTCTTTATGCTGATTTGGTCTCTGTAATTTTGATTAATTTAAATTCTATCTTGCTTTTTTTAATTTTGCTAATTTGGTGGGGAAGGGGTTTACGTATGCTGTTTAATCGTGCTTTTATTTTGGTGGTGTTAATCATGCTTCTATACATCAATAAAATCTCTCCTTTGCTCATTCAAAAATAAATAAAAAATTACTAATTGCATTGGTTTGTAAAAGACTAAAAGGTAGTCGCTTTTTAGTAGTTTATGTATGTTGTTTAATTCTGAGTTGTTTCTATATGTTTATGCACGTATTTATGCCATTTCTGGAAGGACTTACGCAAAGCTTTCAATTGCAAACCCAAGTGTGAAACTATTGTGTGTAGTGGATAGTGAGTAGTATGACTTCCATGTCCTATGATGTTAGTATTTCAAAATATTTAGTTTTTTCTAAAGGTGCTTGAAATTGTCCTTAATGCAATGAATCAAAATTGTTCTATATGACTCTTTTCAATTAAAAATGCTGAAAATTTAACTTATCCATGAGGAGCCCCTGTATGCTTGCTTGATAAATAGCATGCTTTCTTGGATGTTCCCTTCTAGTTGATTAAGGAGCGTTGATCTCTAAGAACAAAGTTTCCATGGTTTAGAGACAAATAGATCAGAGATTTGTCTTGATTTCTGGAGGATAGGTTGCAGGATTTGTTAGATACAGTGAAATAGAAGTTTATAAACAGAAGGTTTTGTAGGTGTGAAATTAAAGGCCATAAGGTAAGAAAAGGGGCTAGGGTTAATTTAGCTTGATCAGGTGGAGTTTTATGGTAGAAATCAGGACTGTTTTGAGGCCGTGAACCGTAATTTAAGAACAAAAAATTTGTTGAAGAGAAAGGAATAAGAAGAATCTAAAAATATCAGTTTTAAAAAAGTTACTAATAATAAATTACCCCTAAGGTAAAGTTGCATAAAAAGGGCACCCAAAGCTCAAAAGCTTCACACTAATTTTCAAACTCGAACTCCACTATATTTAGTTTTTTCAATTTGTATTGTGCAATATTATCACTGGACATATTTATTTACATGTCAATATTTTTGAATTTGTGGTTGTGCGTGATAACCAAAAAAAAAAAAAAAAAAGCATGTAGTCATTTAAAGAGGTTTTTTTTTTTTTTTATATTTTAATTATTGAGTATTTTAAAGAAGATTGAGTTTAGAAGATGATTGTAAAAGAGAGAAGAAGACAAATGAAGCATGTAGTACAGCAAAATCTTTCATACTTTTCTTTTTCATTGTACTTTGTTTTGATAAAAAAAGAGTTAGTAATTTACAAAAAATCTAATACTAAAGACATATATCTCATGTCTCAACAAGGATTCCTATCCATATTGTGTAATAGAAATGAGTAGCTTATAACAAAAATGTAAGAGACATAAGAGAACAAGTGAAGCATCTAGTCAAGAGAAATGTTGCATACTTGGTTCCCACTTCTTCCTTTTTTATTGCACTCGTTTTGATTATTAAGAGTTAACAATTTGACAAGGCATCTAATACTAAATAGGCATATCTTATGCTTCAAAGGTGATTCATGTCCCATATTGTATGATCACAATGAGTTACTCTAACTCTGGTTGTGATATAGGAAGGGATTCTCTTTTGTGATATAGAAAGGTGATTCTTGTCTCATATATATAAATAACTTATTACATTAAATTCAATCATAAAATATAATTTCGATCTAAGAACTACAATTAATTTGATTTCAGTTTAAAGCCAAAATAAAAACTATTATTGACTTGATTCTTGTCTAAACTTGTTTTTTATTCCATTCAGACTAATTGCGTAAGTAAGCCATTACATTAAAGAAAACCAAAGCCTCTTCCCTTTTTCTCTCTCTAAAAACCTCCTTCCCCGGCCTCTCTTTGGGCTGGCCGGCCGCCCCTTTGGCTATGGAGGTCGGCTGGCCTAGCTCGCTTCGGCGGCTGTCTTTTTTAGTTTTTTTCTTTCAATAACCTCGTTTTTTTCTTTAAATAAACTTGAATCTCCCATTTTCCCACCTAGGTGTGTTTTTTGTTGCTGCGGGTGACGTTCAGGTATTTCTTCAGGGGTGTCCAGGTTTGTCATCGGTTGTCTTCTTGTGCTTCAACCTTGCTGTTATAGCTGATTCATCAGGGGAATCCAGGAATTTCATTCGAGCGCTTTTGGCGAGTAGGAGCTTGAGGGGTGTCTTCTTTCCGGTTTTCACTCGAGCGCTCCTCTTCGAGTGAGAGTTGAGGGGTGAAATTCTACCATTTGTATGGAGGTGTCCCAGCGGGTGGTCGGTGTTCGGTGGGTGTGTGGAGTTTGGCAGAAACCCTGTTGGCTATGGAGTTTGGCAGCAGCATGGGTGTGGTCTGCAGCAGAGGCTCTGGCGTGGGTACTGGGTGTAAGTTAAGAAGAAAACCTGGTGGGTGATGCTCTGTGGGTGTGTTTGCGGGTGTTATGATCTGTGGATCTGTGGGTGTTGTGCAAGGGAGTTGGAGCAGACTGAAGGTGGAGCAGCATCGGGCTTCCTGGTGGTGGTTTGGGGTCTTATCAGCCAGTGGAGTTGCAGCAGCTTAGGGATGGCTGGGTGTGGAGTTTCTATCGGGAGTGGGTGAGCTTGCATTGAGTGCTGTGGGTGAGATTGCAATGAGTTTGCAGTAAGTATCTGTTAGGAGTGGAGTCTCGGCAATGAGGATGCAGTGGTGATGCCCAGCTTGGTGATGTCTAGCCATGGCGATGTCCTCGGCTGAAGCAGTGGTGCGTGCATAGTAGAGGAGCGTGAGCAGGTGGGCGTGCAGTGCAGCAGGAGGGCGTTGGAGCAGCATAGGTGTTAGGCGTGAGCAGAATAGGCGTGGGCAGCTTAGGCGTGGTGTACAGCAGCTTTGGAAGTGATTTAGGTGATTAAAATATTGAGTTGCTGATTAGTTGGGTTGTTAGTTCGGGCTGCCTTGGGAGTTGGTTTAGTTATTCTAGTTTGGTTCTTTTGTTGGTGGGTTAATTTTGGTGGAGATTCATGTATTTTAATTTTCTAGTTAAGTTCTTTTTAACTTTATTTAAAAAAACTAAGAGGCTTAGGGGTTGGTTGTATGGATGCGAGTAGTAGTAGTAGGGGCCTTTTTATACTTCCGAATCTCTCTCAATGCATGTCATCTTCCTGTACCTTTAATTTCATGTTGTTAATGAAATTTTTCTTTACTAATAAAAAAAAAAAAAAAGTAACCCATTACATTGCTACAATCACATAATCAAATAATTTTGAACTTTCAAATTTAATTGATTTCTAATTCCATTCCAACTTATTGACATAGATAAATAGGCAACTAATTCCATCGTTGCAATCATATTTTTTATTGAACCTAAATGTTCATTCAAATAAAATGTTTGGTCATGCATCCATTAAAATCAAACCCACAATAATAATGAGTCATCAACCTATTAAAAATAAAATAGAAATAAATTTTCAAACAGATGGGTTACATACCCATCATACTCAAAATTAAATTTATATTCATCTTTTACGCTTTTTTTTTTTTTTTTTTTTTTTAAAACTGAAAACATAACAACAGAGCTTACAAGAGCTCAGAAGGAGCATCAACAAATGAAAGAAATCTCAAATTGGTAGTAGATGGCATAGACACCCAATCTAATCCTAAAGATCCTCCAAGGTAGTTCATTGCTGTCCAGTGGGCAACCTGATTAGCAACCCTTGGAGTCCAAATGAACTTGTGACCTCTCACACTTGCCATGTTTCTAATATCCTGAACAATCACAGCTGATTCCCGTGGAGGGGCATCCTCTGACACACACAGAAGGATAGCCTCTTTTTGTTATCACCTTCAACCTCCACTCTTGAAAGATTGAAAGTATCTGCTAACAAGAAAGCCATTCTAATAGCATAAAGTTCACCCTGGACCACAGATGAAATTGAAATCTTCTTAGTGGACCCATCATTCAATCTTTCATTCTCATCCAGTAGAACTGCAACCACGGCAACCATGTTTGAGCATTTTGAAGTTGCACATCACAATTGAACTTGAAAGATCTTGGTGCAGGTGGTAGCCAACGAACTGAGGTGAGTGCAGCGAAGCAACGAATTCTGCCCATGTTTGGTGGATTAAATTGAGTGGAATTATGAGCACGGTGAGATTGAGTGAAGAAATTATTAGTGTGATAGTATTAGGTTGGAGATGTAAGATAAAATGTGTTTGTTTGTATACTAGTGTAGTGGTATTAGTTGATTGGAATTAAATCTATTAAATTATATAAAAGTTCTCATTATATGAAAATTAACTTTGCTGTTTTTGTAATGTGGGAGCAAAATTGTCCTTTTATACCCAATCTCATGGGATTTGATCAGCAATTTCACCCTTCCCATGGCAAAGTTAATCTCACCATGTGGGGAGATTCTGTCCCGTGGGACTGCTAGTCCAATTCTATTTTTATTAACCAAACAAGAGTTATGTAGGGCTCACAAAATTGTTATTTCAATTCTATTATGGAACCAAATGAACATGACGTATTTGATTTGATCCTGTAATATTGTTACCTAGCTAGCTTAAATTGATAATTTGAAATCAGTCTCACAAAAAAAAAAAATGTCATGCCCGGTTTAATTAAACATGTGATATTAATACGTCGGAAATAAAGTAATTCTCTTAAAATAAAAAAATAAAATAACAATTTGCATAGTTAGAACATTTCTAATGGTGTTGTTAAATTATTCGTGAAAGTGTGTTATATGAGTAAAAAGTAACACCCATTTATGTGTCGAGGGTTTGTTAATTTAGGTTTCGTTTGGAAAGTAATAGTTTTAGTCTAAAAGTCAAAAAAATTATTAAAAAAAATTAAAAAGCCTATAATTTATACTAAAAAGTTAAAGATTCAATTTTTTTTTTTTAAATTTTTTGCACATCTTTTTGTAAAAAAATTTAAAAGTCATTCTAAATATATAAAATTTTTCACTTCATATTTTAACTAAAAAATTTAAAAATTACTAAAATACTCTATTTCCAAAATAAAATCAAATCACGTACTATACTACTTTGGTGTCCCAACCTCTGTCCCACGCCTTTTTACACGTTGCAGGGAATTTGAATCTAACACTGTTAGTTAACAGAGTTATAAACATTAATTAAAATTCTTAATAATTTGAAAAACCCACTGTGATCAAAACTCTCAATCGGAGAAGACTATTCCAATTCACTCTTCTCGTTGTATAGATGATCTCAAGCCATCCCACAACTCCTTCTATTCATTCCGAAATCACACACCAATATATATAAAAGCACAAACTGCATATATATGTTTAATCTGATAGATTTTACGTCAGGCATGGAATTGAAGCTATTGTTTTCACTGAGTTCGACGTCTATTTCGTGATATAGATGATCAATTGCTTCTCTTTCAACCTCTTGGCCTCTACCCTAGGTAATAAATTCCAACCTGAACTTCAGAACCATTTCACTTAAATATGTTTGGTTTTGCTGTTAATATCATAAAGTTTTTAATTTCAAGTTTAGAGTCTGTATCTATATTTCAAGTTTAGGAAATATATCTACTTCATTGAAGAATTCATATCTAGTTGTGGGGATGTATTTTCTGAGTACCAACACGTGGCCGAGGTGACACCGAAGTGTCAGCCGAGGTACCACGTGACTTGACAGTTACGCCGAGGTGATCTTGGGGTTGCCGAGGTTATCTCCGAAGATATCGGAATCCGAGACGATCAGATAAGGGGCAAGAGTCCTAGAACGAAGAAAGACTTCAAGATGGATAATGATAGTATTCTTAGGGAATTTATCCTTATCTCTTGTAGAGTCCAAAGTATGTACTGAATGAGAGTCCATAGAAGTAAGACTTCTAGTGGGACTAGGATGGAGAGACATTATAAAAGAAGGGAACCCCCGGCAGGTCTAAGGTACGCAATTTGTAGTCTTGAGCAGTAATTTTAGCACTTGTTATCTTTGAGAGATACTGACTTGATCGTCGGAGTGCCCCCGGGTGGAAGAACCACCGTCGGAGCCTTCTCTTTCTGTGCAGGTTACAGGGAGCCATCTACTCTGCCTGTGTTCTACCGTTGAATCACTAAGGAGGGCAGTGTGATCAGAAAATCACTCACACAATTTGGCGCTGTCTGTGGGAACGAAAGAAGAGTAAATGGCCAGTAACACGCAGAGGGAAAAGATTGGGGACGACACTCCAACTGGGAGTGGAAGACCCGTCGACCTTAACGCGGGAGAAGGAGACCACAACGAGAAAGCTCGTGATCAGAATCACGCAGAGAACACCGTCGGCCAAGACGGTGATACATCAAAGAAAGCGGACAGGGGCAAATACTATAACGAGGACGACCTCCAGACATGGAAAGACAGATGTCTGAGGAGGGATGAAGAAGTAAAGGAGATGGCAAATAAGTTGGCAGACCTTCAATCGGTCGTCAACTTCATGATGCAGAATAATGTCATGCAGCCGCCATACCCGCTGCAGGACACACCAATGCCAGCAAAGAACGCCTGTAAGAAGGACGGAAGAAATCCGGCCCCTCAAAGACACGAGGCGGAAGGTACTCTCACCGACCTCCAGGAAGTCGGCCGAGAAGAGCCGAGAAGAGAAGAGTCCCGAAGGACATATCGCGAGAAGGAAACAGACCCCAAAGAACATCGGCATGTTCCGGGGCGGATATTGTGTTTCGATGCGTCCTGCGGAGAAGGATCGAAAAGGGGCCACCATGAGGCCGAGAGTAGTGCGCCGAAAAGGCTGAAGCCCAATGACAGCCGGGCTGCAGGAAGAAGTAAAGAGGACTTGAGAGATTACCTCAAGAGGAAACAGGAGAATGCCGGAGCTGAAGTAACTTCCCCGATTAAGCCGAGGACTCCATTCTCGGCAGAATTGGATAGATTCGTCGCACCGAAAAGATTCAGTATGCCGAGGCTCCAGATATATGATGGTAAGTCGGACCCTAACTTCCATGTTGGATTATTTTTGAATTCAATGGCATTGTACAGTGGGAACGAGCCGTTGCTCTGCAAAGTGTTCCCTTCATCCTTCGGGGAGATTGCATCAGACTGGTTCCACAAACTACCGAAGGGGAGCGTGAAGAGCTGGGAAGGCCTGGCCGAGATGTTTGTTGCCAGGTTCATAACAAACAAACTGCAGCCACTGAGGGTGGATGCGTTGATGGCCCTAAAAATTAGCAAAGACGAAAGCCTTAGGGCTTATGCAAAGAGGTACTATGAGGTGTTCAATCGAATACCTGAATGCAACCAGGAGGTGGCGGTCGTGTCTTTCAAGAACGGCCTGAAGGATGACTGTCCATTGTAGAAGTTTTTGGCGAAAACCCTGCCAAAGAGCATGGAAGAACTCATGGCGAGAATTGAGAAGTACGCACGAGCCAAGGAAGATACCTCGGGGAACAAGGAGACGAGGATGAAGGCAACGGCCAAGCGAGGCCGAGGTAACAATGGATGTAACAAACAGAGACAGAGTTGAGGGCTAAGCAAGGATTTGACGGTGTTCAATTCGTCCAAAAAGTCCTTGACCAAATTAAATCAGCCCTACTTCAGGCACCTAGAAGAGCACAAGGAGAATTTATGGGAGAAACCTTGGTAGGCGCAGGCCTACCACAATGAGCAGGTCACCCAACTCGTGGTTGCAGAGCCCTTAAAGCACACTTGAAGATCCGTGAGGCAAGGCCATCTAAGAGATCTTGTGGATGAAGCGAGAACTGTGGAAGAGCAGACACGATTGCCTCAAGCGCCAAGCCCTCCTCCCCAAAGACAAAGAACCACAAGTGTGTGGACCTCGGTGGTTAATGTGATCCACTCAAAGGTGAATGAAAACGACATACGGGGAGACACAGAGGGTGAAACATCCGCAAAGACGTCAACCAGGTCGGACTGAAAAGACCTCGGCCTGAAGATTGCCAAGGACCAATGATAACCTTCACAAAGGCCGATCTTGACATGGTTCAGCACCCGCACAATGATACCCTGGTAGTATCCCTCCAGGTTGGGGAGTGCCAGGTGAAACGCATCTTGATTGATCAAGGCAGCTCCTGCGACATCATGTATGTCAGATGCTACAAGGAGTTAGGCCTTCACCCTGATGACATGGAGCACTCAAACGGCCCGATGGTCGGCTTCAATGGAACGCCGACATGGCCTTTAGGGGCAACAAGCTTAGAGGTACAAGCTGGCACGAAGAAAATCAAGACAGAATTCATTGTGATCGATACGCCCTCGCCCTACAATATCATCCTGGGGAGGCCGTGGTTGCATGCAATGGGGGCAGTTCCCTCAACATTGCATCAACTGCTACGGTTCCCAACAGAACATGGGATCGAGGAAGTCAGAGGAGATCAGTTGCAGGCGAAAAATTGCTCCATGGCAGCAATGAGGTTAACCTGCAACATTCGAGAACCAGAGGAAGCAGAAGTTGATGAAGAGGACATGAAGGTCCTAGATGACGTCGGCAAGGAGCCGACCGAGAAAAGTGAAGAAGCATTGAAGAAAATCTTCGTCCAAGAGGGCGATGAGGAACGCTTCTTTCTTCTCGGCACAGGATTAGTCGAAGAAGAAGAAAGGGAGTTGGAAGCCTTTCTCAGGAAAAATATCGAGGTGTTTGCCTGGACGCCCTACGAAATGCCTAACATTGACCCCGAGGTCACATGTCACAGACTTAACGTTGACAGGTCGGCCAAACTTGTGATACAACGAGCCAGAAGGCCGACGTTGATGCACGCCAAGCAAAGGAAGAGGAAGTAGCTGGACTTCTAGAGGCCAGGCCATCGAGAAGCCAATTATCCGACATGGTTATCAAACGTGGTAGTAAAGAAGAAGAACGGCAAGTGGAGGGTCTCAGAGATTTTACAAACTTGAACAAAGCTTGTCCCAAAGACAGCTTCCTCCGCCAAAGATTGACCCAGTAGACGCCACATCCGGACATGGAAGGATGAGCTTGATGCATACAGGGTATCACCAGATAGCCATGTACCCCCAGTGATGAAGAGAAGACAGCGCTCATCACTCCGAAAGGTTTGTATTGTTACAAAGTCATGCCTTTTGGGTTGAAGAACGCAGAGCAACTTACCAAAGGTCGGTGACCAAGATGTTCAAACACTTGATTGGCCGAATCAGAGAAGTGTACATTGATGATATGGTCGTGAAGACCAAGGAACCAAAGGATCATCTTGTCGACCTAGAAGAGGTCTTTGACATACTCAAAACATATCGGCCCGACTAAACACATCAAAATGCGCTTTGGAGCCTGATCCCAGAAGTTCTTGGGATACCGGTGACTAGAAGGGCATTGAAGCCACCCCAGATCGCATCAAGGCCATTCTAGAATTACAGAGTCCGACATCGCTAAACAGTTCAGATGTTTATCGAAGGGCCGCACTCTAAACAGTTCATAAGTCAAGTTCGGACAAATGTAAACCTTTTTTTCAACTGGTGAAAAAGGTCATGGATTTTCTATGGACAGAGGAATGTGAGGCCGCTTTGGTCGACCAAGAAATACCTTACCGGCCCAGCCTCTCAACACCTCAACCTCGGGAGGAACTGCTTTTATACCTAGTAGCTTCAGAGCACGCAGTGAGTGCCGTGGATTATCCGAGAAGAGAAGGGAGAGCGTATAGTGTACTATGTAAGTAAAACCTGGCCGATGCGTAAACAAGGTATTTACCATCGAGAAATTAATGCCGCCTTGGTAATGGCCTCAAAGAAGCTAAACCATTATTTTCAAAGCTTACAAGATAATGGTTCCGACAGAAAGCACCCATTAAAATCCTTGTTGCAACAAGGAGACTTGATCGAAGAATTGCAAGACGGGCGAGTTTTGGGCCAAGATGACCGGAGTTCGTGCCGAGAATCGCAATTAAGGGCCAAGTCTTCGTGGCTGAGTTCTCGCCAGAATACATCGAACATCGGGCTCCGTCGAGCCGAGATGACCGATGTCCAAACAAGGAAGGAGAAGCCCAGCCAAAGGCTAAAGAACCAAGGAAGGAAAAACTCAGACCCTGCAGCATTTACATCGGCGACTCTTTTTAGCTTTTTGTTGATGGGAGCTCAAATCGGCAGGGGGCAGGGGCAGGAGTAGTGTTAATTTCTCCCGATGGGGAGATATTGGAGCAGTCTATTCGACTGGGGTTCAAAGCCTCGAACAATGAGGCGGAATATGAAGCATTGATTGCTGGATTGAAGCTGGCAATAGCAGCAGAGGCAGATGAGGTAATAGTTTTTTGTGACTCACAACTTATAGTGAATCAAACTACAGGAGAGTTTACTGCCCGAGATGAAAGGATGTCGGCATACGCAAAAGAAGTCATCAGTCAAGCACATGTTTCAAAACCGCCGACTTCTTCAGTTAGCCGAGAAGATAACAACCACGCCGACGCTACACAATTTAGCAAGCTCAATGCAAACCGGAAAGACGAGGACAATAATGATCGACACCTATCGTGCCCGAAAGATAGAGTCACCACACACAATGCAAGAAGCATTATGTGTGGACATGGGACCAAGCCGATGGATGCAATTGTTGCATTCTGAAAGAGGGAAAACCGCCAAGATCGAAGGAAGCACACAAGGTCGATCAAGTCGGCAAGATTCACCGACAGAAGGACATCTCTACGTAAGATCCTTCATCGACCTCTTTTAAGGTGTGTACACCCTCTTCGTGTCAAGATTTTTGTATGAAATTCATGAAGGAGTTTGTGGAAGCCAGGGGCAGATCGTTAGCGATAGGGCCATTACCTGGGGTATTGGTGGCCCTACATGCAAAAAGATGCAGGTTTATGTGAAGAAGTGTGAACAATGCCAGAGGTTTGCAGATTGATACATCACCAATCCGACCAACCTGCTTCAAACTTGGCCATTTGCCCAATGGGGCATGGATCTCGTTGGACAATTACCCCAAGCAACGGGGCAGCGGAAGTACCTGCTGGTAGCTACAGACTACTTCACAAAATGGATAGAAGCAGAGCCCCTTGCCAAAATCCGAGATGTGGATGTGAAGAACTTCATCTGGAAAACATCATCACCAGATTTGGGATTCCAAGAGCAATCGCTGTTTATAACGGAACACGCTTTGACAAAGAACTCATCAAGAATTTTTGTGTAAAGTTCAAGATAAAGAATTATTTTTCAACACCAAGCTTTCCCCAAAGTAATGGCTGTCAAGCATCAAACAAAGTCATTTTGGATGGAATAAAGAAGAGGTCGCAGCAAAGAAAAGGAAAGTGGGTAGACGAATTGCCCAACGTGTTTCGGGCATATCGCGACTACGCCGAGAAGATCAACAGGGAATCCCCTTGCCATGGCTTATGGCATGGGTAGCCATTCCATTGGAGATCGGCATCCTGTGGATCGTAACACAGGGAGTTGAGAACGGGTCTAATGATGTGCTCTTAGCCCGAGATCCGGACCACCGGAAGAAAGAAGAGAGAAAGTCGCAATCCAAATTGCAAAGATACCAAAGAACAAATTTTGCCAAAACTTACAACAAGAAGGTCAATCCAAGGGATTTTCAAGTCAACGACCTAGTCTTGAGAAAAGTCGTCGGCAATAAGAAGGATCCCAGAGAGGGCAAGCTTGGCCCAAACTGGGAAGGTCCCTATAAAATCACTTCGGTGTTACGGAATGGGGCATATCGGCTCGAAGATAATGAGGGCAAGGCATTGCCTAGACCATGGAACACTTGTAATTTAAAGTTTTTCTATCATTAGATGTTCTTTGATCTTTTTTTGCCGATATGATCAATAAAATCTTAGCAGAATTTTTCCGAACTTATACAACTTTGCATGATGTTGTTTTTTGAATAATGAGAACCCAAGAGGAACTTAGGTTCACATTGGGGGCAGAGAGAAGACATTAGTAATGCTTAGCCGAAGTTAAGCCGAGATTATGTTTAAACATAATCTAGCTGAGATAAATTCCTTTTCTTTACTTGTTGAAATTTGTAGCAATTTACAAGTTAAAGTTAAGCCGAGATAAATTTCTTTTCTTTACTTGTTGAAATTTGTAGCAATTTACAAGTTAAAGTTAAGCCGAGATAAATTCCTTATCTTTACTTGTTGAAATTTGTAGCAATTTACAAGTTAAAGTTAAGCCGATATGATTGTTTATCTTCACTTGTTGAAATTTGTAGCAATTTACAAGATGAAGATTAATTGAGTTTATATGCTTTATACTTGTTGAAGTTTATGGCAAGTTTACAGATGAAGTCCTAGCCGAGGTAAATCTTCAGGTAAACATGCCCGAGGTATGTAACCCCGAGGAGATTGTGCAAGGGAAGAATTGTATGAATCATGCGAAATATTCTAAGTATAGAATCAAATAGAAGCAATGAAGAAAGATTAAAGACTACAGCATTCAAAGAGAAACAGTTGTGTATAAAGGAGGCACAATGGCCTAGCAGAAGTAAATTGTTCAAAAGCAACAAAGAAAGGCACATCGGCCATAAAAAAGAAGCTTACATTGTTCAAGGAACATTAACAAGAGTAAACAAAAAGAACAAAACAAAGTACAAAAAGCATCAAGGTCATTCTTCTTCAACTTGAACAAATGATTGGGATGGAACCTCGAGGGCTCGGAAGAACCACCTCGGCATCCTTTGCTCCACAACCTCTACACCTTTCTCTGAGGCGACCTCGGTGTTTTTTCCGACCTCGGCCTCCTTATCAGCCGCGATCTCGGCATCTATTCCAGCCAAGGTCTTCTCCACGCTTTGCTCAGCCACCAGAAGGTCGGATGAAAGGTGGGTGGGGCCACTTCACCTTCTCAACCTCCTCATCCTCCTCTTGGGTTAAATCCATTACTTGATCGCCCGAGGAGGTGACTTGGTTTCAATGGCTTCCTTGGATTTCGACCAATGGTTCATTTTCATCTTCACCTTCATCTTCAACCTCGGCAGAATCGCCTTCTTCTTCAACTTGGCTTGGAGGTGAAGGAAGAGCAAAGGAAGACGAATGGTTTTGGTTTTATGCCAGTATGAAGTCGGCAGAAGATCAAGTTGTTTGGCCAAAGCATTCCAACCTAGGAAAATCCTGCTGCATGCTTGCTTGACTTGAAGCTTATACTCTTCTCGCCACATCGGCGATGCCTTGTCATCTGGCCGCTTATTTCGGCATCCTTTGTAGCCGCTTTGGAGCTCTTTCTACCGGGCCGCTTTTTCCTGGCCTTCTTCGTGGTTTTACGACGCTTTTAATGGCTTCAAGAACCTCGGCCCTTTCATCACCTCTTGTCGAGCTCGAGTACCTCACTTGGTCCTCTAGAGTCTTCATTTTATTTTTAAGACTTTTGTTCTGCTTCGAGAGCAAAGAAACTCCTTCTCCATCTCTGACAACCTCTCCTTTGCTTCAAATGCTTGCATGGAGAAGGTGTGGGGCGTGATGGCCCGAAAGTTCACAAGATAGAGGTTATCACGAAATATTGCAAAACTTTATAAGTTTAAAGAAAGCAAAAGAAAAGTTGCCAAATTGAAAAACTTACTTGCACAGCGCCGCAAAGATGAGGGCATAGTTCTCAGATTCGCTCATCTTGGCGTTACGCCAAGATCACCTCTCGAGAATCAAGCCGAAAGTGCCACGCCGATGTTTAC
Source organism: Camellia lanceoleosa (assembly GCA_025200525.1). Lineage (NCBI taxonomy): Eukaryota > Viridiplantae > Streptophyta > Magnoliopsida > Ericales > Theaceae > Camellia > Camellia lanceoleosa. The sequence goes on from CM045761.1 coordinate 105,420,024, forward strand.
GCTTACGGCGCTTTCATTGGCGAGATCGCCTGTTGTTGCAATTTTTGGCTCCCAAGGAATTTTGGGAACCTCGACCCAAGTCGCCGCAGCACGACCTCGCCTTTTTGGTCGAGTCGACCCCGATGGTCGGGCCTCGCAGATCTTTTGGCGGATGTAGTAGTGGTCTTGAGTTGAAGTAAGTTGAGATGGGCAAAGCATCTTCGACCCTACCAAGAGAGCTTTGGCCTTTGGTCGGGCCTTTTGACTCTTTTTGGTTTTGGTGGGGCACCGCTTGGGATGGTGCATCATCCACGCCTACGGTAGATCGGCAAGGAGATCTAGAACAAGCCGGAAGCGCACCATCTCGGCCGTTTTGACAAGACGTCACGACGCTTTCTTTCTTGAACCGGTACCAAGAATGGTGTCAAGTAGATGGAAGATCGGGGGTCAAGTAGAGCCTTGATCAGACGGATGTGGATGCGGTTTGAGTCGTGGCGCTTGGTGGAGAGGCGCTTTCTTCTTCTTCTTTGGAACGCCGGCCAAGGTAGACTTGTATGTTGGGATAAAGTTCACAGGAGAGCTTATGCTTATGGATTGGTAGGTCCAAGAGCTTCTTCAAACCTTTCCTGTGGTAATAGGATCGGCGAAAGTCCTTGGGAGGCTTACTTAACGTCTGCAAAAGGAAACACAACATCGTAAACAAATTTGTTGGAGAAATTGTGGGAAGCAACAAGCTAAGGCTTAACATAGGATCTTACTCTTGCCATCCTTGACTGCTCGAGAAGAGGGAAGAGATGAACTTCTTCATCTAGGCCAAATTCCCGCCCAAAAGCAATGAGATAATCATCTCCAAACTTTGTTAGAGTCCGGAAGGTCGGCTACAATCTTAAACTCAGTGGACCTCGCTTAAGGTAATAGACATAACCTTTTTCTTTAAGGTTCAAGGCACACATGGTGTAGCAAGATTGGATGTCGGCAAGAGTGATCCTAATACTCTCCTACCGAGCTATTATTATACCATTAAGCGCCCTATAGGCGTTAATGGCAAGTTGCATAGGGTTCAAAGAATAGTAATGAAGGACCTCGCGAAAGAGAGGATCAAGAGGGAATCAAGTCCACATCGGACTAAGGCTACTATAGGAAAAGGCATGTTATCATCCTCTGCATAATGGAGTTGTTCTCCACTAGCCCGAGGTGAACATCGATGGGATGGAGAATTCTTGCCTAAAATACTCTAGTTTGGTTAGAGTTAACCTGTCTCTCCACACACCCATGGTTTTGATGTACGAGTATTTAGCTACAAAGACAGGATATTCCTAAAGGGCTCTAGGGACCTCGGCTTGAGCCTGAAATGTATATTGGTGAAGTTTGTTTCAGTTTTTCCTAGAAAATGAAGGTCCTACAGACAAATCCCAAACCTAAACCTACAAAGAACGAGTATAGAAGGCAGAAAATCTGGAAAACAGAAAAGCAAGAACGAAGCTTCAGATTCAAGAACACAAAGGGTTGAAGACCAAGAACAAGAGGTGCAACAGTGCAAGTGTGCATAACATGCGCAAGAATCAGGAAATAAAGACGTGTTCAGATAAATGATTCACAAATCAAATACTAGAGCAGAACAACAGTGGCAAGAAATTCCAGAAATAATCAAGAACTGAGAAAAGGGGGAAACTGGCTTACCAGAAAAGGTGAAGGCCGGAATGAGCTACGCCGAGGTCAGATGGCGGACGCTACAGTGGCGAAAGCTTCAATGGCAGATGCAAGACAGTAGCAGAGTCGAGAGCTTCGAGCAATGGCGGATACGAAGAAGAGAATGCTTTAGAGAGAGAAAATGTAGAGTATTCAAAGTGCAAAAGTGAATCGAAGAGGAGAGAGGCAAATGTTTTGTCCAAAAAGTGAAACGGCGGCAAGAGCAGAGCATTAAATGCGCCTAAAGTTAACGTGACAGCCATTTGGCGCCAAGAAGGAAAGACGACTTGCAGCGTCGCCCGCCAAAGACGGACCAATAAAGGAAAACGCTACGCTGAAACGGACGAAAAATGGTGTATGACAAATCACGCGAAGTAAAATCGATCTCAATTTTGTTTTGAAAAGAAGACATATCGGCCGAAATGAATGATCTCGCCAGAAAGTTCTAAGCCGACGCAGAAAAGGTTCAAAGATAGGTTCCATCACCTCAGAATGCCGAGGTAATAGAGCCTAGGGGGCAGTTGTGGGGATGTATTTTCTGAGTACCAACACGTGGCCGAGGTGACACCGAAGTGTCAGCCGAGGTACCACGTGACTTGACAGTTACGCCGAGGTGATCTTGGGGTTGCCGAGGTTATCTCCGAAGATATCGGAATCCGAGACGATCAGATAAGGGGCAAGAGTCCTAGAACGAAGAAAGACTTCAAGATGGATAAGGATAGTATTCTTAGGGAATTTATCCTTATCTCTTGTAGAGTCCAAAGTATGTACTGAATGAGAGTCCATAGAAGTAAGACTTCTAGTGGGACTAGGATGGAGAGACATTATAAAAGAAGGGCACCCCCGGCGGGTCTAAGGTACGCAATTTGTAGTCTTGAGCAGTAATTTTAGCACTTGTTATCTTTGAGAGATACTGACTTGATCGTCGGAGTGCCCCCGGGTGGAAGAACCACCGTCGGAGCCTTCTCTTTCTGTACAGGTTACAGGGAGCCATCCACTCTGCCTGTGTTCTACCGTTGAATCACTAAGGAGGGCAGTGTGATCAGGAAATCACTCACACACTACTTCATTGTAGATAGAATTTTCTATGGACTAATTTTCTTTTATGTCTAGTTTCAATTTTTCTGTTGATAAACAATATGGGCACAAATTTGCATGAAAAAGGAATTTGCTTACAAGAAGATGAAAATCTTCTCAGCTTTTTTGTAGGTTGTTTTGTGTTCAAATTGAGTTATGACAAAATGTTAATGATTAATCTTTGCATAAAGGGTTTTTTTTTTTTTTTCGTTTTTCCTTTTTTTGCTCTGTCCTTTGTTTCTATTGGTATGCTTGAATTTTCCTTGTGGTTAGGCCACTGCCTTTGTCTCTCTTATATTATATTGGAGTCATTAGTGTATTATATTTATCAAACTGCAATAAACTATTACAAGAGAGAGGGAAGAGAAAGCCACTGCCTTTGTATCTCTTGTATAATAGTTGGAACCAACCAACAAAAAGAAAAGGAATACAACCACAAAGCCACAAACCACTCTGTTCTACATGCTCTAATCTTCCAATAATTCATGTATAGAAAAGAACATCAAAGAAGTTCTCACAAGCATCTTTTCTGAGCCTTCATATAATTGATTCCACTCAAGCATGGAATAAAGTGGACACATAAAAGTCATTAATGTTACAATGTATGTATTAGTGTCAATTCTTTTGAATGGTCCTTTTGAACCTCTAAGATCAAGATCTTTGTTAAAGTTCATATAATTCCTTAACGTTTTGTTCTCAATTTGTTTTAGTTAATATATTTGCATAAAATAGCTCTAATATTATATATATATATATAAATTTGGCCAGTGTTTAGATATGACGTTTCTCCTATGATTATCAAATCATTTGGCAAATTCACAAATTTGATCATGATATATATCAGCAGTTCGATGCATTAGAGATTGGGAAGTAGCTAATGCATGACGAGGCAGGGAACTTTATTGACATTGCGGTCACCCAAAATCATCTGTTACAAAAAAAAAAAAGACCTCCACAGCCCCGCCTACGGCCCGAGCTCATGGCCGAAGACTGTGGTCCTATTCTAAGTGGGTTTGGGCTTGGGCTTGGGCTTAGGCTTGGGCCTGGACATAATTTTTTGCCACGTGACCCAGATTGGCCCCACCTTACCCAAAATTTGGTGGGAGCCTGCATAGCCCACGGGTGAGACCACTCAAGTCGAGCCAAAACTAGATCCCTAGGATGGGATTATTTCGGCAACTAGAATCGAAGAAACATAAAATCTTTCAAAAGCTTCAAAACCCTACTCTAAAACCCATGCAAGATCGACGATTGAAGTGTAAAGTTGAACGAATTTGTGGTACAATTCAAAATCACTGGCATCTTTTATTTTCTCACAACCCCTTATCAATCACAAACATTAAAGCTACTTTCTTTCCTTCTCTATTTAATTTTTAATTTTTTTTTTTTGAGAAAATTTCAATTTTATTTTTATAGTTTGCCTTAATGATCAATTACACCCCAGACTTCAAATAATTTCAATTTTACCCCAAAGTTTTTGAGATCGTATCAATTTGCCCCTCTATTGTCACATTTAAACAGAAAAAGTTAAAAAAAAATTACATTTTGACCCTAAATTTCAAAACAAAGATGCAAACTCACCCTCTCTTCCTCTTTCTCATCATTCCTTTAATTACCTAAATCCCTCCACCTCCCTCATCCTTCCTCTTCTGCCATCATCTTCCACAAACTGGTAACACTCAAGATATCTGAAAGAACACTCAGAGACACCTTATTTTTGACTGCCCTTAAGACTTGGGTGATTCAGGTTGATTACTCGAGGACGAAGGCTATGTTGTGCAAATGTTCGATTTCTTCGGTAAGAGGAGCTTCAAACCCCAATCTCATAACCCCTTTTTGGACCAAAATGATTTTAGACCTTAAAACCCTCTCTTTCAAAATATTTTGAAAAAAAGTTTCTACGATGTTCCGAGGCTCGTATTTCGTTAAAATGTTGCGTTTTTGGTAAACTGAGCAAGAACAAAGTGGAAATAAATGAAATAAAGGTGAACCCTTTAAAAAATCTTTAAAACATCTTGTTTAGAGGTTTGGAGTTGAAGAAAATTAGAGGAGAGAGAAGAAAACTAGCTGAGGAGAAGTTAAGCGTGAATCCGATTAAGACCGAAACTGAACAGTCTTCACCAAAAGAGGCATATCTTTTTGCACACTTGGAATTTTGATATGTGGCTTCCACCATTGGAAAGAAGACTTCCAGGGTATCAATTTAGACTTAAGAATGACCTGCAAAGGAGTCTGGATGAAGGAGATATGCCCATTTAAAGTTGGACCTAGAGAGTAGATTTTTCTGGCCGGCCACTGATGGAGTGTGTCGGCTATGTGTCGGCTAGAGGTGCATTTTTTCGACAACCAGTGATAGCCGTCGGCCACCAATGATGGCTGGTCGGCCACTGGTGCAAAAAAGTCTGTTTTTGAGCAGATATTTTCCTCCAGCTGTTTTCACAATGGTCGGTCGGCCACTAGTGCAAAAAAGTCAGTTTTTGAGCAGATATCTTCCTCCAGTTGTTTTCACAATGTTCCAGCTATCCATTTTGAGATATTTTTGACCAAGGCTCATATATTTCTATATATAGATGACCTATCTCTCATATTGCAAGATTGGAAAAAATTTGGGAGCCTTTCTCTCTACAATCCTCTCTCTCTCTCTACAATTCTTTCTCTCTTGAACTTTTGTGCATACAAGTAGAGATAAACTTCTAGTTTGCCTATCAACCCTTAACCAAAGTTGCTTATCTTTGGGCTGAGGTTACTTGGGACCCTCTTTGAGCTCTAAAAGGTGTTTGTGGCTTGGATTGTTGCCTATTTTGTGCTTTGGCTCCAAGAGGTATACTACTTGTTTTGTTAGCTTGTTTTGCACACTTGTTTTGCCATCTTTTCAAAATTTTTTTGGCCTAGTTTTCAACTGTAAAAACCTCTATTTTTGTGGCTTAAAAGTGTTTGTTTGAGGCCATTTTCAGTTAAGGGGTGGTCCACCCTCTTTGCTCCTTTGCTTGTTAAGCTTTTATACCAGTTTTCATCACTTTCAAAACAACCTTTTTGGGCCTTTTAACCACTGAATTTCAGAGGTTTTTCAATGGCAAAAACCTTAGTTTGAAATCCAAAATTAGAGGGGTTACCCTCCCCTCCTTGTGTCTCTTGTTTGCATACCTATTTAGCTTCATGAGTTAGCATGCTTTTCTAGCTTAACTTAGCTTAAGTCCAGCATATTTTTGCCTCTGAAATAACCTATTTGGCTCTATTTTAGGCTGGTTAGTTTAGTTGAGGCTTGTATTGCATAGTTGTAGTGTTAATTCCTTCACTAGTTTGATGTTTTAATGCTTTAATCATCATTCTTTTGAGTGGAAAATATGTTTTAGAATTGTTTTGCATTTCATTTCAAAGACTTAAAATCTCTGCAATCTCCTCAATTCTTCACTCTTTTGGTTGCTTTGAAAGTGGTCTTAAACCCTTTGTTTGCCTAAGTGTGAAATGAAGGTGTTGCACCTAATGATTTAATCCCTTAAGGGGTTCATTACCAACAGTGTAATGCCCTTTTCATGCCCAAAGCAACTTGTTGTTTGAGTCATCTTTCCATTAGAGGACACTCACTTTTGGACTTAATCGATTAAAGAATGAATCGGTAATGTAAAATGAGTAAACCAAATTAGACAAGTAAAAGAGGCAAGATAAGCATCTTTCGTGTTGCATTGCATGTGTTCAAATCAGACGTTAATTTGAACACAAGGCAAATGTGACATTTCATACTCAAAAGTGATGAAATGTGCCACTTTCCTTGGTCAACATCACCCTTGATCATGCATGATAGGGTGGTGGGCTTTTTGGTCTTGTTTTGTATTCATTAAGTTTGTATAAACTTGGTTTCTTAGCCATCATGCATGGAAATTGCTTGGTTGATGGTTAGAGGGCCAAGAGTTACACTCCTTTGAGCTTGTGTGATGATAAGGAGGGTAGGAGTACAAACACTCCTTGAGAATACACTGTTTTGCCTCTGTTTGCTCTCTGTTACAGCAAAAGGGGAAATTCTAGACAGGGGTGGCCGACCAGCCATCATTGGTAGCCGACCGGCCATCAATGAAATTTGCACAGTATGTTGGTAAGGTGGAGCAAAGGTATTCTGGAAGTTAGCAACACTATTGGTGTTCAAATGTGCAAACAGAGGCATTCAGTGGCAAGGCAGTGGCTTTTCGAGTGGAATATCGAGCATGCATGCATCCTTCATTTCCTGAGGCCTTTTAGTTGCTTTGCTTAGTTAGTTAGTGGTAGCTAATTCATGCAAATGTTGTAACTATTTAAGTAGATTAGTTAGTTAATTCATTTTGTAATTAATTAATCGCTTTGTAATTAGTTAGTTAAGTGTTTAGCTAATTAATTTGATTTGTAATATTTAATTAGCTTAGAATAGTTAGTTAATTCATATTGTGTTGTCATAGTTAGCTTAGCTTAGTGTAGCTTAGCTTATTCACTCGGACCCTCCTTCGCGAGGGCGTAATGTTGTAATAAGTGTGCGTACGTGTGTGTATGTCTTCCAACCCCACGTCTTTCTCCCTTTTATTTAATCGCTTTTGATGGTTAGATTAGAGACATTTTCAATTAGCATACCTTATGCTTGCATGTTTGCATCCATTCATTTGTCTGGCATGCACCGAGGCTGGCGCATCATTCAAACTGTATTGTTATTTCAATATCTTCTTTGAATACGTGTTTAAATCGCATGTTGTTCAAATCGATTCATATGTCATATTAGTAGCCGAGCCTATTAATTGCATTATCGTATGCTTTGCATTGGGAATCTTGTATAGTTAGGATCATGCATCTTTCTAACTAGTTTTTGTTTTAGCTTGGAGTACTATGTGAGTTTTACGCTTTAGCATACTTGCATGAGTGCGATTGCCATGTTACCATGATTAGAATACTTGCCACGAGGGTATGTGCTTAAATGCCAAACTGTATGAATGCCTGTGGATGAAGGCTTGGTTGTTTGAATTTGAACGATTCAATGAATGTGCATTTTTTTAAGCCCACTTTGTTATGGCAAAATCATGTTTTAGGCCCACTATATTTGGTGGCAAATTTGCATCTTTAAGTCCACTTGAAGTGGCAAATTCAAACCATTTTCGCAAATAAACATGAGTTAAATTGTTCCAAGTCTTGCGACTAGTCTACACTTGTTTGTGTGCGTCACAAAGTAAAGCTAGTTTAATAACCGTAATAAGAACACATAGCGTTTTTAAAAATACATATTATGATTAGTAGAAGCCGATCTTTGATCGGGTGAGCGGGGTGCTCAATTCATGACCTTCCCCCCTCGTACCCAAGTTCCCGAGCCGAGGCAACTTTGGTGATGACAGACACGTGGCCTTTGGCACAAGTCAGGGTTTTCTAAATTTTCCAAAAAATAAAATATTTACGTAGCGACTCTATATCTGGCAAAGCAATCCAATTTTGACATTATTTGATTTAAAATTAATTTTTCAAAAAGATTTGCCGGATTTGGACTCTTTGGTGTTTATCAGTTTCATATTGCACTTGTGAGATTAGATTCAGAACCACCGAAGTCCAAACTGTGAGGCACTTCTTTCAAACCTTTCCGAAAGGCGGGGCGCAGAAAAAGGCAAGTTCACAACTGCGTTGAAGTCGATTCACATTGATAAAAACACTTTTTATCTCCTCCATCTATGTCACTACAACCTCCCCAATCTCACCTCTTGCCATCTTTTTTCTCCCCTGGCTCCCCTCTTACTCTCTCTACAAAACCTGTTTGAGCAATTCTCACTTTAGCCACTAGCGCAGGCTCCATTAGCCTCATCGCACATTCAATCTGCTCGATTTTCGCCATTAAAGCCTTTGGAGGACTCTTTACAAGCCATCATAACGTGCCACAGCTTATCAGAAAACTCTGAATGTCACGACCCAAAACCAACCCCTAAAAGTTTGATATGACGGCCTCACATGAGGCCTAAACTTAGTTACTTTAATGGCACTTAACCTCGGGGCTTAAACGAAAGCGAAACAATAAAAGAGTAAACATTCATTGAGCTGTGTCTAAATGCCAGAATCATGTTGCTGTGCCATACATATATAACATTCTATGAATGTTTCACAATACAGAATGAAAAAGAAAAACAACTTGAAAGTTAAGCATCACCAACTTTTATACACATGCCCATTGTTCCCAAAACTTACAACAAAACATGCTATCACAGGGATTGACTAAAATGAGACAAAAGAGTCACTTTGGGTAACTAGCAAAACAAGTTCAGCTATAGGCTTCTGGGCTAGCCTAGGGTTGATCCACAAGCTGATTACGTACAATACATTCAGAAAAGTAAAGTGAGCAAGGCTCAATGAATGATAGTAGTATAAACAATTAGAAGTACGAATATAAAGTAATAGTGCATTTTCTCAAATCATACCTTAGTCATATTTCCCTTTTCTGAACGGTCTTGGTTCCACATAAGACAGAACAATCTCAGGCCCAACCGAGTACAGAGCGGCCTTAGGCCCATCATAGTAGCAAAACGGCCTTAGGCCCAACAAAATACAGAACGACCTTAGGCCCAATACATTACAGAACGGCCTCAGGCCCATTACGTTACAAAACGGCCTTAGGCCCATTATAGTAACAAAACAGAACGATCTCGGGTCTTAAATAAAACATAAAGTACTCACCTAGTGAATTGGGTCTTAAATAACATTTATAAACACAAAACATGAACAGAGCGTTTTAGTAAGCTACTATCACTCACTGTGATGTGGGTGGATGCCCGTTTCTTCTTGCGGATGCCCTACACAAAGCATATAAATCATTAGTACATCACTTTTCTTTTCATTTCTTATTATTTAATTCACTATGCTTCACATAATTAAGTGCATCATGGAAGCATCAAACATACATAACCATATTTTTAAGAGGTCGGGAAGAGCGAGAGAAGATCGCGAATTTTTGGCTTGGCCAAGACGCGGGGGTCATCGCCCACGTGTGGAAGGTTGGCCGACGTGCCTTTTTATCGAATGCCCTTACCCTTCTCCCTATTTTCTCGTGACGCAGGTGGTCAGAACCCAAGATGCGGTTTGCCTCAGACGTGCGGCTATGGGCGCCAAGACGCAAGGCTCGCTTGCCCTATTTTTCATCCAATCTTCAACAATCCTAGGGCACAAGGGGTAGTTTTATAGCCAAACCCAAGATAGATTTGCACTAAAACATGATATAAACACATAAGCATGTGATTCTAGCTCTTGCCCTTTTACACTTCAAAAGTTCCATGTTTCTTTCATCCACACCATGTAAATATACATGTACAATGCTTAGCCATTCATTTATAGGAATTCAAACACACAAAAGAGTGAACTAGGAAAAACATGGAGAAATCAAGTAATTAAGGTTCTCATCATACATAATCAAGAAGTACATAGTCCTTTAATGAGACTTAAGTACTCCCAATCATAACCCTAATTTTCATGAAGGGAGGATACTTCAATACATAACCTACTTCCAATCTATTTAAGAATAAATTCTTACCTTAAGTTAGATTCTTCAACTGTTCCCAATAAATTCCCCAATCCCCAATCTTGTTGATTTTCCTCTTCTTCCTTTTCTTTCTCTCTTGCCAAGGTTCTCAAAATTTTCCCCTCAACACACATATGTGTGATGAGATGAGCTCAATTAGGGGTTTATATAACATACAAATAAGTTTTTAATTCCAGACTTGCTAAACGAGCCCTAACGAATCAGACAAAATAAATTTTCAATTAAACCTCCCAAGTAGCTTCAAAAATTCCCACTAGCATGTTCACATGCTCAATTTCAGTTTATCGTGCCTCTACGACTTTAAATTGTCAAGTTAACATCTTAATTTTAACAGATGTATTTCAATAAGCAACAGGTAGATAACCATATTTCAACTATTCCCACATGTAAGCATAACTTTGCATGAAATTTCATATTAAACATATAGGGTATGTTTGGTTTGACTTTGTAGAGTGATTTTGGAAAAAAATTTCTAAAAAATTTGTTTGGTTTGTAATTTCTCCAAAACAATTTTCAAAATCAATTTCACTCTCTTACACATCAATCAATCACTTTTTCTCTCTCCTTTCTCATTCTCAATCACTTTTTTTCTCACACATATATACTCAATTACAATAAAATATCAAATCATTCCAAACTTCCAAATTCCAAAACGACTTTCAAAATACGCAACCAAACAAACCAAAAAAATTTCTAAACTTTCTTTCCAAAACAATTTTTAAAAACTACTCTCTCAAAACCAAACCAAACATACCCATAATTTCTCATAAAACTAGAGATGCAAAACACATAAGAGGGTCGGGTTATTACACTAAATCTCCCTCAATTTGAAATTCAATTTCATTATCATCTTCGTCGTTGAGGAATGATCAGAGGAGATTGGTAAAGAGATAGGAGTAGAGATCGCCGAGGAAGAGGAAAGACTTTTTGAGAAAGTTTAGCTAATCAGGGAAGAGTATTTGGGCAATGTTGTCGGAGGCGGCGAGGTTGAGGGTGTTGTAGTATGGTTGGAAGCGGTGGTGGAGCATTTCGAAATGGGTGAAAAGTAAACTTGATGTTGGCAAGGGAGTGGTTCTTGATCGCCGGAAAAGAAAGATGTGGCTTTTCTTGAGGATTTTAATCCATTCGATGTAGAAGTTTTTGAATGGGCAGGAGGTCTTCTTGTAGTTGAATAGAGCTATTTTAGTGAATCCACCATTGATGAGAAATTAAGAAGATGTAGAGAGAGAGAGAGAGAGAGACAGACAGACAGACAGACAGACATAGAGATAGAGACAAAGAGAGACAAAGACAGAGACAAATGAGGGACTTATAGGCTAATTTCTTCATCATGGAAAGATTTGATTGATGTGCTTTGATGGGTTGTTGTTCTTCTTGGGTAAGTTTAGGTTTTCCGTGACGGAGTGGGAAACGGGTGGAGAATAAGGGCTGCCAGAGGAAGAAGTGGAAGGGGTGAAGAAAGAGGGTGAGTTTGGGTATGAAATGGTGAGTTTGCATCTTTGTTTTGAAATTTGGAGCCAAAATGTAATTTTTTTTTTAAAAAAAATTCCATGTAAATGTGATGGTAGAGGACAAATTGATATGATTTCGAAAACTTTGACGGTAAAATTGAAATTATTTGAAATCTAGTGGTATAATTGATCATCGAGGCAAAGTATAAGGGTAAAAATAAAATTTTCTTTTTATTAAAAAAAAAAAAAAAAAAATAAAAAAACTAATTAAAGAGCTATCATATTTTTGGACTTTAAAAAAAAAATGTGTCTTTTGTTTTAGGGTGTTGATTTCAAGCTCACAACCAAACAAATCTCCTTGTCGAGATTTAGGGAACTCACCGAAAGCACACGTAAGAATAGATTAAGCCAAACACCTACACACAAAAGATAAAATATACCACAAAGGGCTCGTCCCACTTGAGGGCACTCCGATGATCAAATCGATAACTTATCTCACAAGATATCAATTCAAGTAAACAACTCATAAGAAAAAGCATTCCTCAGACCTATGGGGGTGCCTTACCTTTATAATTATTAGTGTCCAACTTCTCTTAGAAGTCTTACTTCATGAGACTCTATCCTTTACAAGGTCTCAAGAGTCCATCCTTACCTAAACATGTAGTCGTACATCATCTAGGACTCTTGTCCTCTATTTGAATATATCGAATTCCGATATAATCGCATTATATCTTTGTAACATGGTCCATCCACATGGCACCTTGGCCCACAACCTTGGCCACGTAGACAACCGTAAAAATATGTCCCCACAACTGTCCCGTGGGTTCTATTACCTCGACAATCTAAGGTGATAGAACCTATATCGTCTGACCTCCTAACATGCCGACTAACAACATGCTGGAAGATGCTCTCCGACTGAGATCATGACTCGTCGGTGTCAAGAAACAAGGACTCAAGTGTCCACTCATCAAGAATCAAGAACCAACATGTTCACTTATCCAAATCCAACATCCCAACCGAGATCGCACTACTAGCCGAGGTCATCACCTGCTAGTTCAAGAACTCAAGACTCTAACAAGACTTACGTCCTCCTCTTCTTCACATTGCCTATCGTCTGTGACTCGTTCTCCTTGCCTGATGTTGGCCATCTATTCTTACTAAGTTCCCACAGACGGCGCCAAATTGTGGGTGCTGGTTTTTGACCTCACAACCAAACATATCTCACTGCCAAGATCTAAGGAACTTAGCTAGAGAGCACGCGACAAAATAGATTAAGCCGAACATCTGCACACAAGAAGGTGAGAAATACTGTGTGACTCGCCCACCTAGAGGCACTCTGACGATCAAGTCAGTTAACTTATCTCTCAAAGATATCGGCACAAGTAAATTACTCACAATCAAAAAAGCATACCTTAGACCCACAGGGGTGCCTGACTTTTATAGCCAATAATGCCCTCACCCCTAGAAGTCTCACTTCATAGGACTCAAGCACAACATCTATCCCAGACTCTTAGTTAGATGAGAATGATCACATTAAAGAGTCTCATCTCTATTCGAACTAAGCACCTCTACTTATCTAGGATTCTTGTCCTCTATCCGAATATCTCGGATGCCGATATTACCACACATATCTCGGCAATATCATGACAACCTCGGCAATATGACTTGTCCACGTAGCGCCTCGACTAACTATCTCGACCACGTGGACAATCCCAAAAGTATGTCCCTACATGTTTATTTGCTAAACTATTATAATGGAAAGTCTCATATTTGCTTCAAGTTACAGACTCTGTTTTTGCTATTTTGTTTGATCATGATTTTTTAGTGTTTTTTTTTTTTTTTTTTGACTGTTATAATTACGTGATTAATTTTTTTTTTAATTTTATATTTTCTCTCATTTATGATTTGATTTGTAATGGTTGACAATTAAGTTGTCATTATGATGATAATAAATTTATTTATAAGCTGCATAAAATATATAGTTTTGTTCAAGTGTGATATTTAAGTAAATTTTAATAAATATATATGAAAATAACCTTTTTACAAGTGCCATCAAATATCATAATAATAATAATAATAATAATAATAATAATAATCTTTTTATTACAATTTTTTAAAAATAAATTTTTTATATGCATGGAAGGCCTATATGTAGAGTTTGTTTTGTGTTCCAAAGAAAGTCAGAGTGGACCTGCTCTACAAGTGCATAAACTTGGATTTATGCCTAGGAGTGTAAAAATGGCCTGCGGCTCGGAGTGGGCCTAGCATGTTTAGGCCCGTTTGGGCCCCGTCCCGAGCCCAGCCCAGCCCAGCCCATCGACCCGCTTAAGGCCCACTCAAGGCCCAGCCGACCCAGCTCGAGGCCCAGTATCTCTTTTAGTGAAAAATAATAAAATTTCGGTAGAAAAAATTAAAAAGAATGTTCAGGCCCTCCTAAGTCCAAGCCCAAACCCAAATCCAGGCCCAGCCCCACCGGCCCAGCCCGAGGCCCGGATACCCCTTGGGCCTGGGCCTAATTTTTTGGCTCGTTGGCCGGCCTGAATTTTGGCAGGAGACCGCGAGGCCCCACATTGGTCAAGCCAAATTTACATCCCTATTTATGTCCAATGCACAAGGAAAATAAAAATTTTAAGATCAGGCTTCTTTTCAGTTTGAGATTGGACGGGAGCACATTGTCAGATCAGATTTTTATCAATAGTAAATATATATTTTAAAATAAATTATTGACAAAAATCTAATCTGATCAAGTAGTCATCGATATCCGATTAAAGTGATTTTTTTTATAAGAATAAAATATTCGACGAGCTCTATACATTATACAGTTAAGATTATTAAAACAGAACCTGTGATGGGTTTCATAGGTCCAACAATATCATTCAATCTACAAAATAAACTGAAAACAAAGATGATCCAAAATTTTAAGAAAGCACAAAGATCTAAAAATTTAGAAAAAAAAGTAAAAGAAAAAAGGGAATCTAGAAGGAACAAAAACAACTAATAGATGCTTGCACAATTTTACTCTTATATTTTGCCTCAATTTTTAATGATTTTCATAGATTTTTAACATCAGCAATGATGTCATCAACTTTCATCGGCGATGCCATCAGCACACGTCAAACAGTGTTTTCATCAATGCGCATGTTAGTACGTCAGTCCACGTGCAGAAGCGTGTGGCATTAGCTATCGGTGCGTGGGGGCCATGTGCCACCTCTCAAACTCAATTTCGGCTTGATTTTGGCACTATTTAACTCGATTGTTCAAAAGGAATCCAATGGTGGGCTTAGTTTTTTATTTTGACAAGTCTAAAATAGGGAGTGTAATCCATTCTCTCTTTAGTGAGAGTCAGAGTGCAGATTCTCTGCACTTCATCTTCTACAATGAACCACCAAGAATACAAAAATGAACCACACTTAGGGTTTATGTTTTCTCTCAATTCGCAAGTAGAAAACATGCAAATAATATATGGTTTTGAAGGTCTCAAGAGAGGGAACCCAAATATATAAGTTTCATATCATGAAAACGAAACATGTTAAAACAAGTAATTAAAGCTTCGAAAATACAAAATGGATCTTCATTTTTCTCAAAATCTGACTACCTGATTTCAATGAAACTTTGCAAATATGCTCTACGTGATATGAACTACAACATATATGAATTTCAAGACGATCGGAGATAGTTTGAAAATCATCAACTTTCTTACATGAAACATACATATACTTATTTTAATGATTATATATATAGTTTAAATCATATTTTATGCATAAAAACACGAAAACACTCAAGATGGCTTTGATACCAATGTAGAAATATCAATATGCAACAGATTAACGGATTCATTACATACTTGAATATCTTGAATCTGAAAAGAATGAACCTGATGAGTGAATCACGTGCCTCCAAATCACCGACTGAAATGCCAACAGTGGAGTGATACTACAATGCGAGCAACACCCACACCGTTACAATACAAGGGCTTGTTTCTAGTTCTCTAATGGCAGAGAGATTGAGAGAGCTCAAATATTTTATGCACAAAATATTACATTCTGCTTATAATTCCCACTCCCACAACAATTCGTATATAGTATCAAAATATGATCATTTAGTTGAGATGAGTAACCACTCATCCTTATCCTATGTAAGATGGGATGATGTGCTATCCTTGTCTATTAGGATACTTCTGAATTTAAATTCACATAGGTCTCTTATGGGACATGGGTACCTAAACCTAGGTTCGAAACCCGACCCATTTACCAACAAATAAGACTCATGCGACACATTAGATGTCAAACAAAATATTGTATAAAAATGTAGTAAATGTACCATTATTGACATAATAAGCATGATGGTGCCATATTTTTATTTTTAGAAGCAAAATTATTATTTTTCTCCTTATGTGGAGACTCATATCCTCCTTGTGTATCTTCCTTGTGTGAATGTTCTCTTTATCCCTATTGAGATTTGTAACGAGTTGAATCCAATTAAATTTGCCTTTATTATAATCATTATTATAGTTGTAGTATCGTGAACCATTTTATTTAAATTGGTGAAAACTAATTATATTACTTATTGATTTCGATTTCGTAAGGCCCACTTCGCAATTTATTTATTTTTTTTTTTAGTTTTAATTATTCTTGGGTCTTGAGTATTAAATAAGATATAAATTTAATTTTTGAAACTTATTTGATTAGCCCAATTATATTGTTTTAGTTCATATTTAATTTGTTAATGGTGTGGACCACCTTGAAACTATTTAAATTATTTTATTCTTTAATCTCAATTAGAGATTGATTCTAAATTATTAAATTGCAATCATTTTGGACTCAATTGATTGAATTATGACTCATTTGTAACCATCTATTATTATTATTATTATTATTATTATTATTAGAGAGTTACGAATGTTTAAGATGTGCACTATTAAAGGAAATATGTTTGTGGTGAAAAAACAATTATATCATTATATTGCTTATGTTACAAAATATTACAATGTTCCTAAAATACACCTTTATATATATATATATATGACTGTACATTGATTAAAAAAAAGACTGAGGCAGCAAGCCCATGTGGAAGGGCTGCCCCATCCCAATCAACTTCACTTCTTTTCAATTATAGAGCTCTCTCTCTCTCTCTGATTTTTTTTTTCTTTTAACATTTATCATGTAAAATTAGGTTTTAGAGCCTAGTTCTTGAGGCCAAAGTGAAGAGCTTGGCGAAAGCAACATTTTGATCGATGGATATCGAAATCCGACAATGTCAAAATTTGGGATTTTTGCTTCTTCTTCATTCTACCTATTGAGGTAGGAATTTTCTAAACATTGTGTATGTATTTTAACTTTATCATGCGTTATTTTAATAGTGTGATGTTTGAAAATATTAGGGTTAGGGTTTTGTTAATGGTATATTAAATGCATGAAAATGGGGAAGTTCTCTACTTTTATTTTTTTGAAAATCTCTTGTTAGTTAAGTGTGATTTTGTATGACTCATGGATTTTGAGGAATGTATTTTTTATTTTTTATTTATTTATAAGAAATCCCCAAATTTTAGTAAAACCTTAGAAATTTAAAATGCTAAGATTAAGATTTTTGGCTAAATTTGTGAAAAGCTAATAAGAGTTAAGAACATATTTTTATTTGAACAAATGAGAATTTGAAAGTGGTTCAAATGGATGAGATTGATGACAATGTTGTTGGGAATTTTGGAAACCATTGAGCTTCTTTTTAGAAATTGTTTAATTCGAAATTATTGAACTCTTGATAAATATGAAAATTATTTATCATGTTGAGGTATTGACAAATGTCGGAAAAAATTATGTTATTTTTAGCATTTTGAATATTCTTGGTGAATTCTTGAGTTTGAATAAAAAGAGAAGATTGATGAAATTTTTGGAAGAATATTATGATTCTTGATTGAGTTGGGAAAAAGGATATTGAACATGTGATTGTTACTCCTATATTGAAATTATTGAAAATATGAGATTATGAGTTATATTTGTCTCTTAAAATTTATATTGTATATAGAGATAATTATTTGGGCAACCAGTACAGGGTTGTATTGATTATTATAGAAATTACATGTGAATTAGGCAAATTGAAATATTTGCAATTCATACATGGCATTAAATATTGCATACTCATGATTTAATCCTCGTATTGGATTTGAGAAATTGATTTTCAAATTGATTCATTGAGAATATTTGAAATGTGTTGAGTTATGGGGTAAATACGTTTGGTAAGTCTAGATAGGAGGTGTAGATTGGTATTGTTTAAGTTGGCTTGAGTGTCTAGGGTGATAGACCAAAAATACGCGCAGAGTAGGTACTATGTGCCTTTCAGTTAGGAGCCGGTAAAGTGGAGATTAATAGTGCTAGTTATGCCTACTTACAGATACCAACCTAGTGATTACCAATATCATATTTACTGCCCATTGTTTTATCAAATGGATGACTGAATTGGTTATGTTTTCGAACAAGTGCATGGCATAAGAATTCCAAAATGAGAAATGATTTTTGGTATTGGCATCTCGTATGCATTGCACCTCATGATATTGTTAAACTGTATACACTTTATTTAGATTATCTCTCTGTTGGGCTTTATGCTCATCCCTTAGTGGAAACCATTTTTCAAGTGATTGTGGTGTGCCTCCACTAAAGTGAAGGCATGAAGGATCTTTTTGGAGCGCAAAGCTCGGTTGTTCACTTGTTTTGGTTTTGCAAGCCAAGGGCTATCTATGTATGAGTTTAAAAACCACTTTATTATAACCAAGCCAAAGTCTTGGAACTTGTAGCCATTAAGGTATAAATTTATATTTAAATTGTTTTAACTTATTGCTATCACATGCTATAGATTCATATCTTAGAAATGATGAAAATATTAATGCAAGCAGTCACTCTTTCGTTAATTCTCATGTTGAATATTACTAAGAGAAAAATGAGAATTTAGCATGAATATTAATCATTGAAATGCTTATAATACTCAATGTTTATGTATGTAAATAATTGGAAATAATGGGGTTTAGACTATGTATACGAGTTAATCTAAATCTATCGAATGTCAATATTTTTAGAGCGTTGCAAGATTTATTTTGTACTATCAAATGTGCAATGTATTAAAGTCTCGTGTTTTTCCATAAATAAATATAAAAAATAGAATTTAGTTGAGAGTTACATTTTTTTCTAAGTATGGAATTTTTAGAAGATTTTATTTATTTATTTATTTATTTTACCATGTGTTTTTGTCTATTTCACTCTATTTTTTGAACAACTGTACTATCTTGCTTTTTTAAATTTTTTTGTACATACAATTTGGTAAGTTTGAATTACATTATGATATTAATATGGCTAGCATATGATATTACAGTATAGTATAGTTTATTATGTAAAAAAAATAAATATATTTTTATAGCTTTCTTAGAAATAAAAATATGAGGTATTGATCAGTGATTAAATGACACCAATAAGCAAAGTTTTTGGCTATGCCACTGGTTTTAGAATTATATTACCTCTAGTACTACCCTATAAAACAAAAAAGGCTCATTCCTATTTGAAAGGTCTAAAACTTCTTACAAAAAGGCCAAGTTAAATTAAAAAGTTCAAAATTTTGGGGTCCAAATTTGTATTTCAAAACATTCGAGACTTACATTGCAAATATAATAAGACCAAACCTTTTGACTTTACCTGGTTGGGATATGGGTGTAAATCTGGCCCACCAATCCACGACCCAACTTGGCTAGGCCCAAACCCAAGCCCAGCTTGAGCCCCCTGGCCTTGGCTCAGGCCTCTGTTTTGAGGGCCAGCCTGTTTGGCTTGAAATTTTTTTTGCCTCCTATTGGCCCGGATCGGTCTGACCTGCCACAACGTTCAAATCCCTTCCCCAATGGTCAAATTTTTTGAAAATAAAAAAAATGGTCATATGACCATTTCTAACAACAGTCTAATTTATTTACTTTTTTATAATAAAAATTTAACCCCTCCCTCCGTTACTATAAACACACTCTACCCATTTTATTTTCTCACAAACAAATATTTCCATCAAATTCTCAACTCTTTCAATTAGCTTTTAAGTTTCATTCCTACATAACAATTGCGATTGTGTAAGAAAATTTTTTTATCAGAAAAAGCTTAGTTTTTGTATCATATTTGGCGGTTGATAACATTAATTATTTGAATTAATATTTATTAACTACTCATTTTTTTTAACATTAATTGTTTGTTAACATATATTACTTCTTGTTATTCATATTTGTTAGTTACTCATTATTTTAATTAATTGTTAGTTAATATATATTATTTTATATTATTAATATGGATCATAATATTCCTAATATTTTTGTCGATATTGATAAATATACACAACATGAATGTGTTAATTCTCCTTCTACTATGCCTCATGACCCTCTTCCAACAAAGATTCATCATTATCTAGGGACACATCTAAATCGTTTATGAGTATTTTGAAAGAGTATTTGTAGATAATCTTGATGATATAACTATAATTAAAGCAAAATCTAAATATTTTGCAAGTTTACTTAATATTGCATCTGCGGGGACTACTAGTCATCTAAAAAGGTATACTCACAAGGCCACAGCTTCTCTCTCGTCCAAATCGGTCTTTATCCGACCCTTGGGGGGCCCACTACGGAGTCGTGTTTCGATAATCTAAACCATCAATGTGTAGAACTCGCGAGTACTATATGCTCGTAAAAATCACGTTGATCGGATATCGATAGCTATATGATCAAATCAGTTTTTATGAAAAAAATAGACGAAAAAAATAAACGGCTTACAAAAAACGGATTTGATTATATAGCTATTGATATCCGATCAACGTGATTTTTTACAGGTATATAGTACTCAACGAGTTCTACACATTAAACGATTTAGATTATCGAAACACGACCCGTAGTGAGCCCCCAAGAACCGACAAGATGGCCCGTCAGATTAGATCGAGAGAAGTCAGGCTCTACTCACAAATATTTACAACTAGGAATGGCAACGGGGCGGGGCGGGGCCGGGGATCACCCTCCCCGTCCCCGATCCCCGACGGTGAAAATTTTTTCATCCTACCGATCTCGACGGTACCAATCATCGCCTACCGCTTCTAAGGGATCGGGTTTCAACCAAAAAACTCCCTACCAAAAATAAATAAATAAATAAAAAAACTCAACTCATCTCCTCAACAACACCATCAACGTCGACAACAACCACAGCAACAACATCATCTAGATCATCTTATATATTACAACAACAACAAAAATCAAATCATCTCATCTTACATATTAGATCATCACCAATGATGAGTTTATTTATCAAAAAAACAGATCCGAGTTTATTTATCAAAAAAAAAAGATCTCACGGAGAAAGAGAGGATGAACCGAGTCAGAGCTGTCAGACGCCGTGAGAGAGAGAGTGGGAGGATCGGTGAGGAAGCACAAAGAACGGTGAGGAGGAGCATCGTCGGTGAGAGAGGAGAGAGCAGAAGTCGTCGGTGAGAGAGGTCACGGATGGTTGAAGTGGACTACGGAGGAGGAGAAGAGCGATGAAGGGCGATGTGAAGGCGAGGAGGAGGAGGCGAGGTCACGGATTCGCTTCTTTCTCATCTCTCAAACCACCACACAGAGTAGAACGGTAGGGGAGAAGAACGAGAGAGTGAGGGAGAGAGAGAGAGTTGTTGGGTAGCCACTGACTTTTCTAAACATATATATTATATATAATAAACAAGCACATATATATTATATATAATAAACAAGAAACTGAGCACAAAAACTAAACATATATATATTATATATATAGATATTCACGCGGGGAATGATCGGGGCATGGTCGAGGCGGGTTGAGAACTATCCTCGTCCCCTCGATGTCATCGGGGATTCATTTTTCGATACCATCCCCGTCCCCGCGGGGGTATTTTTCGGGGAAAACCCGCTTAAATCGGGGTCGGGATCGGGATCCCCGTCGGGCCGGTTTCAAATTGCCATCTCTATTTACAACTAGTAAATGCTTGCACACTTGATGAATAGAAGGGCTAAACTAAACAAATATATCGTACCTAAATTTTACTTTTATATTTTGTCACTGTTTTTTAATGGTATTCATAGATTTTTAATAATTTTAATTTTATCTTTAAAATTTTAATCATATTAATTGATCTCCTACTATCTCATTTAAACAGAAATTTTTTTAAAAAAAGAAATACATTTTGATCCCAAATTTAAAATAAATAAATAAAAAGAAAAATGCTATAGACCCCAAACAAATTACCAAATAAATTACCAAACCTTTCACATAGGTGTGGGACCTACACACATGTGATTTGTGTAGATCCCACACTCATGTGAGAGGCTTGATAATTTATTTGATAATTTGTTTAGGATCCCTAACATAACTCTAAAAAAAAATTCAAACTCATTTCCTTCTCTCTCTCCCTCATCATTCCTTGGATTACCCAAATCCCTCCTCCTCCCTCCTTCTTCGTCATCATCTTTCCCACCACCGCCATCGCGACGAAGCCCTTTGTACTGAATAGACCAAACAATAAAAATTTCAAACCCATCTAAGCCGTTTATTTTTCGCCGTCTATTTTTTTTCATAAAAAACTGATTTGATCATATAGCTATCGATATCCGATCAACGTGATTTTTTACAGGTATATAGTACTCAACGAGTTCTACACATTAAACGATTTAGATTATCGAAACACGACCCGTAGTGAGCCCCCAAGAACCGGACAGTACCGTCCAGTTCAGATTTAGACTGGAGAGAAGCTGTACCCTACTCACAAATATTTACAACTAGTAAATGCTTGCACACTTGATGAATAGAAGGGCTAAACTAAACAAATATATCGTACCTAAATTTTACTTTTATATTTTGTCACTGTTTTTTAATGGTATTCATAGATTTTTAATAATTTTAATTTTATCTTTAAAAATTTAATCATATTAATTGATCTCCTACTATCTCATTTAAACAGAAATTTTTTAAAAAAAAGAAATACATTTTGATCCCAAATTTAAAATAAATAAATAAAAAGGAAAATGCTACAGACCCCAAACAAATTACCAAACCTTTCACATAGGTATGGGACCTACACACATGTGATTTGTGTAGATCTCACACTCATGTGAGAGGTTTGATAATTTATTTGATAATTTGTTTAGAATCCCTAACATAACTTTCAAAAAAAATTCAAACTCACTTCCTTCTCTCTCTCGCTCATCATTCCTTGGATTACCCAAATCCATCCTCCTCCCTCCTCCTTCGTCATCATCTTTCCCACCACCGCCATCACGACAAAGCCCTTTGTACTGAATAGACCAAACAATAAAAATTTCAAACCCATCCAAAAAGAAAAAGCCAAGTACTCCCCCCCCTCCCCCCAAAAAAAAAAAAAAAAAAATCTAATAATGAAAGTAAAACAAGCCCAAATCACTGAATCACAAACCAACAATCAAAGAAAGCCAGAATGTGGACATTGTTTCAAACCAGAGTTCATTTCTAGTGTACCCGCTAACCATTGCATTCCACTGATACAAATTCTTCCTCTGTAATTGATCAAACACCAATCGAGAATCTGAAGGAGACCCACAAATGGAATACATCGTAATGATTCGGATATTGAGAACAAAGTCATCTCTGAATCGGGTCGATCTCTGAAGCATCTCGTGGACTTTTCGACCTATTTCAATTTCTTTGTGGTGACCACATGCTTGCAATAACACATTCAATGCCTCGGCTTTTCGAGTCGAATCAACAGAGACATTATCGAAGTTTTGTTGCAACAAGGATAGAGCTTCGGCAAGGTTTCCGGCGTGGCAAAGCCTGGTTAGTTGATGGGTTGAAGTATAAGTTGGAGTGAGAGAGTTTTTTGGGGATGTTTGGGTAGAGGGAAAAAGAGATGATTATGGAATGCAAATTGAATGGAGAGAGTTTATGGCGTATGATTTCTGGGTGATTCTGCTGAAGGGATATTGGTGGTGGCGGCGGCCGTGAGATAGGGATGAGAGTGGTGGCGCCACCAGAGCCATGTAGTTTTGTAGCAACTAGTCCCAGACCTTCAGGTACAATTCCGGGCTTCACCTGAGACTTGGAAGAGATGACAGCTTCGCCGGAGAGCCACTGCCAGAAGGTTTGGATCGCCGGGGGTGGTGGTAGGTCAGATTCAGGAGAGAGCAGAGAGTTTACAGAGATGGGTTTTGAAATGGAGGGTTTGTTTGTTTCTTGGGAAAGTTGTTTGATTTGGGGGATTTTTGAGAGATGAAATAAAAGCAGCGGAAGACGAAGGTAGAGAGAAGAGAGTGGTTATTATGAAATTTCTCAATCGGAGGAGGGAGAAGGAGGGTGGCGGAGGGATTTGGGTAATTCAGACAATGGTGAAGGAATGGAAGGGGGGGTGAGTTTCCATCTTTGTTTTGAAATTTAGAGTTAAAATATATTTTCTTTTACATTTTTTTGTGTTTAAATGTGATGGTAGAAAGTAGATTGATATAATTTTAAAAATTTTGGAAATAAGATTAAAATTATTGAAAGTATGTGGTGTCATTGAAAATCGAGAAAAAATAAGTTTTGTTTAGGAATTGTAATTCTAACAAAAAAAATTTCAAAACTTATAATTAAATATATAATTCAAAAATATATAAAATTTAATTCAAAAACTATTTTCAAAATTCATAACCAAACATATAACTTAACTAAACACTTTTCAAAACTCTTTTAAGAAAAAAAATTCAAATTATTTTTTATTTTATTTTGATTTTTAAAATTATTTTTAGAATCATAATTTGAGTGTGAAGTCATATTTTGAGTTATGAATTTTAAAATAATAAATTATGTTTGGTTATGAGTTTTGAAATGAGTTTCGATTTGTAATATGGAATATTTTGGATTTATTTTTTTAAATATTTAAAAAATTTCTTAATTTTATTTTTTTAAGGTAAATATTTTATATTTTATATTTTAAATATTAATTTATTTATTTTAATGTGCACAGTATTTCATACATTTATGTGCTGTATTTTTTAAAAATATTTTAAATATTAAAAAAATTATTTTTAATTTTAAATATATAATTTTATTTTAAATATTAAAAAATTTTAAAATTTTATTTTTAATTTTAAATATATATTTTTTATTTTAAATAATTTTTATTTTTTATTTTGAATATTTATTTTATTTTATAAATATATTTTTAAATATTTTAATTTTTTAGTTGAGTGTAGATTTTTTAAAATAATGTGAAGTTTTGAGTTATGTGTTTGATTATGAATTTTAAAAATAATTTTTGAATTAAGTTTTGAATTATTTGTTTGGTTATGATTCAAGTGTGGTGTTTTGTTTTAAGTTTAAAATATTTAAAAAAAATTAAAATTTTATAAAATAAAATAAAATATTTAAATAAAAATTATATATTAAAAAGAAAAAAAATATTTTTTTTAAAAATACTTTTAAATATTTTAAAAAATAAATCTAAAAGATTTCAAAATGCAACTCAAAATACGACTCAAAACTTTTTTCAAAACGCATAACTGAACAAATTTTCTTTTTTCAAAACTGAACTCACAACTTTACACTTAAGTCATAATTTCATACTCAAATCATAATTTTAAAACTAAACGAAAAAAAAAACAATAAACACTAAATTTAAATTCAAAATCTATCATAGAAAGGTGATAAAAATCCACAAGAAAATTGAGTGCTTTTTTTTCCTTTATTTTTTTTGGGTACAATTAATAAATTTGCTGATAAAAAAATGTTTGAGACCCCATTTTGGAAGACCCCCATGACCCCCACAATGATATGGACCAATCATGTAATCCTGTAAGTGGGGTTATGGGGGGTGGGGTTGGGGGTCTCTACCATGGTTGCTGAAAATTGAAAGCATTTTGGCCTTAACAAGTTTTCATCTAGGTGGCAGAAGAACCGCTCAAATTGATGAGAAATTAAAACCAGACAATAATAGAGGCATGGTATCTCGCGTATTCCAGACCTACACTAATGAAATGATGACTAGTTATTCAGTGAAGCGCAAAACGTTACACCAGAAAGATCATAAAAAGATAAGGAAAAACACATACACACTTAAACTTAAAGATCCGACATGAGCAAATTTTACATATTCAAATAAGAACTAAAATTGCAGTTATTTATTAAATGCTCAACCGACGAAGACAATATAAGGACCATAGCAACATAGTCCCCCAAGCATCCTCGGAGAAAATAGGGTAGTCATAAGAATGCTTTGGTTTACTAGTCTTTCCTGCACAAACAGAATTGAAACCCAAAAAAAAACCCTATGAGAAATCTAACATAGATTTTTCGGAAGGGGTAATAAATATGTGTTGTCTAGGAGACAGAAAGCTCAATTCTCAAATAGCATTGTTGGGAGACTCACCTTTGGATGTCATGTTTTCTTAGTCCTTGCTCAACCCAGCTTTTCGTAAGCATTTTTTATCTTACACAATTCGTTAACTACATATTGAATCTGCATTCGATCTCTTGGTGATTCCATAGAACATGCAATTCCAATTCTCAACACAGAAACCAGGTTGTCCTTGAGCCAACTTATTGGCTCATCTTCTGAAAGAATGTGAGGATCCACAATCTCCATCACTTGGTCAGGCAAAGCACTCTGAACGAAGCTATGAAGACTTAGATCATCTGTAAATACATTATCGGTAGGTTTTTTACCTGTTAACATCTCCAAGAGAAGAATTCCATAGCTATACACATCGGCTAGTGGGGAAGCTCTATTGCCCGTGGCATACTCTGCAAATTGATTCATGTGTTAGTACACTTCAGTTTGCAAACTGAAAATCTGATTAATTCACAAAGTTGTAATCCTCAAATAATTTTTAAAATATAACCCAATTGTAGTTGGAAGAAACAATTTGGTTGAGGGCATCTATTATGTTGCTTTTTTTTTTCCACATATATTAATTACAGTTTTTCTTTTTCTTTTTCTTTTTTTGGTCTGTGCATAATGTCAAGAATGCTGCATGTAATATGTTATATTGAGAAAAATGACCACTGTCTTTCGACCAAATCAAACATAAATGGGTCCAGCACAAACAGGTTGTGGTGGTTTACAGGTAGTTTCCATCACTGTCTCTACAAGTTCAATGAATGGTCGGATATTGTTTAGTGAAACCACTAGTATCCTAGAAAAACTGGCCCCTATTCTGGTAGTTTTACGTGGAAAAAAAAAGTTTTTTTTTTAGGTTGGATATAGTCGCACAGACTCCTGCAAAATATAGGCAAATGCTCATATAACAAAGCTACAAGGAAATGAATCCAGGAGTCTTTTACAAAAAAAACAGATTTTTCAAGGGTGCCTCCTACCCATTTTGTGTGTGTGAATTTATATTATTGGGCTATTGCCCGCATTTTGAAACAATACAAACCAATGTCCCAACAATAAATCTCTCTACACTAGATGATACACCAAATCATCCTAAAATTCTACGCCTTATATGAAACTAACCAGTAAAAATAATCTAGATGAAACTTGAAATTGATGTTTTTTAGGTCTCTGGCATATATGATGTAGGTTGGCAAATGATTAAACTGATTGTAAATCTTTAGGCTTAACTCACAACCTAGCTCAAAGCAGTACTTCCACTAGCTGAAACAACCAAGTCCAATGTCAACTTGAAAATTCAATCCAACAAACACTGTTTTATCAAAGGCATTGCCCAAGTTTAGTAAATTTATCCTTATCTAGTTTGAGAATTTCTATTTCTTAATCAGCACAGTCAAGAATTAAGATAAACTGAGTTAGCTTTGGAATATGTTTTAATTAGGAAGTTATGAGAAAGACATGTTTTGAAGACCAGGTTATACAACACATAAGGGAGCATTCATTGGCTTGTGTTTCAAAAAGCATTTAAAGCAAAAGGATATCAAAACAAATGCACAGCATGTAGTAAGCCTGTAGGAAGGGTAATGTTTATTCCAGCGCTTTTGTGGTTGCATGATTATGGGGATTAAAAGTGAACCCATACCTGGAGCAACATAGCCTATGGTTCCCCTTACTGCAGTTGAATTGCTCTGGTACTGAACCTCCTCACTTGAAATGGTGGAGATAATTTTTGCTAACCCAAAGTCTCCAACATGAGCAGTCATCTCATCATCCAAGAGAACATTACTTGGCTTCAAATCACCATGAATAATTGTCGAATCACAATGACAGTGAAGATACTCAATTGCAGAAGCAACATCTATGGCAATGTTCAGCCTATGAATAAACTTTAGATTGCTGGATTCTTCTTCCTGCCCTTCATTTTGGACTCCATCTTTGTGCAGCCATTTCTCTAAGCTTCCATTGACCATAAACTCATATACCAAAGCCATAAATTCATTACCTTGGAAATCCATACTAGAACAAACACTCAAAATTTTCAATACATTTCTATGCCGTATGCTTCTTAGTGCTTTGCATTCTGACATGAAGCTCTTAGAAGCTCCTCTGTGCTCGAGACTGAGCACTTTCACTGCCACTATTGTCTGAACCTGATTGAGAATTCCCTTGTAAACAGAACCATAGTTTCCAACACCAATTAGATTGTCCTTAGAAAATCCGTCAGTGGCTTTGAGAAGCTCTGCATAAGAAACCCGTAACAGATGGCGCTTGAGCGATGGCATGGAAAAGGCTTTTTTTCTTAAAATGAATCGCGGATGATGGAATATGAAAAATAAGCAAACCAGCATTGTTACGCATAACACAAGAACAACCACGATGAGTATGACTTTCTTCTTGTGAGAGAATTTATTGCTGTTGGACTTTGAGGACAGGCAATGAGGAAGATTCAAGGGTGGAATGCCTCCACATAGATCATTATTACCAACCACTGAAAGAGCACTTCCATTTTGAAAAACTCCTTTCATTGGAACTTCCCCATGCAGCTTGTTAAAAGATAGATTCAACTTTTCTAAGCGGAGCTCACCTAGATAACTTGGGATCAACCCTGATAAATTGTTGTGTGAAAGATCCAACACTTCGAAACCCCTTAGCTCTCTCAAACTTTGAGGTATCATTCCTTGAAATGAATTACCTTCCAAATGAAGCCATTCCAAGCTCAAACAATTGCTCAGAGAGTTTGGAATAGGTCCTGATAATCTATTATTGGACACATCCAACTCTTCAAGATTTTTCAAAGACCCAACGTCTGTCTGATGGAAGACCACCAGTCAATCCATTGTTAGCTAAGCTAAAGAAAATTGAAATGGAGGAGAGTCTCATAATTTCAGTGGGTATTGAACCATTGAGATTATTATGAGAAAGATCTAATAGCAACAAGCTATGACAATTGCCGAGACTCGGAGGTATGCTTCCATAGATATTGTTTTGCCCCAAGTCGAGAATATTTAACAAAGTCAAGTTCCCTACTGAAGATGGTAGCTGCGTGAAATTGTTCATGTAAAAATCAAGTTTTTGCAAATTATAAAGTTTTCCAATGGTGGTAGGAATAGGGCCACTAAGTTGATTCTGTGCCATTTCGAAGTTAGTGAGACTAAGAAGGTTCCCAATACCTGAAGGCATGCTGCCATGTATTTGATTGTCTCCCATGACAATGGCGATAATCGCGGAAGAGAGATTAGCTATGGACTCGGGCATCGGACCTCTGAGAAGATTGTTTTGCATGTAAATAAATTGTAAACTCGTGCAATTTGTTAATGACGAAATAAAACTGAGGTCATCTTGCAGCCTATTCCCATCAAGGATCAGATATCGGAGGCTTAAAAGTCTTCCAAGATCTCTTGGTATTGGCCCAACAAAATCATTCCAAAAGAGGCCTATTTCTTGAAGTCCGGAAGCATTTGACAATGAAGTAGGAAGTGGTCCTGTAAACCGATTCTCTCCAAGACCAAGATGCTTGAGATTGGGAAGGCTTAAGCCTATATCAGAAGGGATGTATCCATGAAGTTGGTTATGGTACATTTCAAACACAGAGATACTAGAGATGTTGTAAATGCCTGCAGGAATTGTACCAGATAGACTGTTTCCGCGTAATTCGACAAATGTGAGGCCTTGAAGTTGGGCAATTTCCTTTGGAATATCTCCTTGCAACCCACAGTCGCCTAAAGAAAGAATTGAAAGAACTGAAAGGTTGCCAAGGGAAGGAGGGATGGTTCCTGCTAAAAGGTTGTTAAGACTTAAGCCCAAACCTTTAAGCTTTGACAAAGATCCTAGCTCGGCCGGGATGTTTCCAGTCAAGTTGTTGCCGATCAAGTTAAGGATTTCAAGATTTGAGCATCGGGAAAGGTTGGTGGGTATTTCACCGTTAAATGAATTATTGCTGAGTATTATGTTGCGAAGCCGAAACAAATGACTAATCTCTTGTGGGATTGGGCCATGGAAGCTATTGTTTTGAAGGACGAAGGTTTTGAGGAAGGAGAGGTTTCCAATATGAGGTGAGAGCGATCCTACCAGGCCTTGCGACCTTAGTTCCAACTTCACGACTCTATCAGGATGTCGACGACTACACCAAATGCCATTCCAATCACAATAGTGCACTGAATCATTCCAGGATCTCAAGGCCCCAATTGGGTCTTGATCAATAGCAGCCTTGAAAGCAATCAAAGCTAATCTATCTGTCTCATTCACCAAGCAAGTGGCAGGGGTGTTGCTGAAGAAGCACCACCACACACAGGCAGTGTAGAGAACACTAACCCACTTCGCCATTTCTTTGTTTCTAATAGATCGAGTATGCTTTTTTAGGATGCTTTATGTATGTTAACGTATTATATGTTATTAGCTGTTAGTGTTATTAGCTGTGAAATCTTTAAACTGTAATCATGATGTCTTTACTTTCGGTTCCTTTAGCAACACTGAGCATACTCTTCTCTCTATAAAGAAGAGTAAACTTCTCCTTATGTATTACACTGAATATATCAATATAACATTAATAGATACACAATTTATTCTCTCTCTTTCTCTATAAATTAATTCTAACAAACACAACCACACAAGCACACCCAGCTTTTCCTTTTTTTATCACCCACCAACCCCACTCAACTTTCTTTTATTTTAATATTTATATATATATACATATGTATATATTTATTATAATATATTACCCAAACCTCCCACTATGTCGACTTTTGCACAAATCCATACCCACTCAACTTTTGCACACACCCATGCCTCTTTTTCTTTTTCTTTTTCATCTGAAGCAACTGAGTCAATCTTCACCTTTTGCACCCCACCCACGTTGCTCCACTTTCTTTATTTTATTTTATCTTTTCTTTTCCATTACAAAAACTAATAAAAAAAATCAAAATAAAATAAATAAATAAATAAACAAATCCATTCACAACCACCTCGTTTTCATTCCACAAACTTGTCCTTTATTCTATTAGGGATCCACCCCGCTCACCGTTCTACACCCACAAAAAAAAAAAAAAAAACACCCTTTCTACCATTTTTTTTTTTAATATCTCCACTTTGTGTTGAACCGTTTTGCTCAACTTTATCAATCCCTTTGTTTCAAACCTCAAATAGGTTTCTATCTTCACACCTATTTGAGTTTGAGGGGGGATTATACATATATCATGGTGAGCATGGTTACACATCATGTGAACCACCCAAGCTGATGAGCATGGTTATATACCATGGGAACCACCCAAGCCACCCCATGGCGCACTCCCTAAGTCGCCCACTTGGTGTACCACCAAAATCTTCTACATCGGTCCGGCATGACCCCGTAAACTATCCTCACATTGATTCCGGTTAGCTTCCACATCGGTCCGGCATGACCTCGTAAACTGTCCCGACATTGATTCCAAGTATTGCTACAGCAGTTCGACGACCATACAGTGTTTTCACCAACGGTCTGACACGACCATACAGTGTCTCCTATCCTATTTTATTTTATGTATTAGTTTATTTTCGTGTTTTGTTACTCTCTCCAAACTCAAGTTGATTTGTTCCTATCCTCTTTGAGTTTGAGGGGGCTGTTAATGTATTATATGTTATTAGCTGTTAGTGTTATTAGTTGTAAAGTGCACAATAGTCATTGTTGTACAGTCAAATAGGCTCATTTCGAGACACATTTCGATAATCTGAACTGTTCACATTTTATAATACATCAAGTAGAACATACCTGCAAAAAATCAAGTTAATCGGATATCGTTTACGCTTTCATCCATTCACCTTTGTAATTATTTTAACACTTCAAATCACAATTATTATTTATTTTTGTAGATAGAAATGTGAGTGGATAAATAGGTAACCGATATCCGATTAACTTAATTTTTTGCAGGTATATTCTACTTGATATATTCTAAAATGTGAACGGTTCGGATTATCGAAATAGACTCCGAAATGGGCCCATTTGACTGCACAACAATGGCTGCTGTGCACCCCGCATAACAGCCACCCCAAATCTACATCTCTAATGGTTTGTCATTGGAGCTACCAAAGCCATTTTATAACAGGTGTGGGGCAAAAATGGTTTTCCAATGGTAAGCTTTGACAGCTGTTATATCTAGTAAATGTCAAAACTTGTACCAAATTTGGCACAAGCTTTGGCAGCCAAATGTGCCAACTCACCAAAACCAACCATTTCCTCCCTTCTTTTCTCCCCTCCTATAACGGTTCCGGTTTAGACAAGACCCTTTTCATACTTTGAGATTCGGGATTCCATACCGTTAATTGTTGTTCATGCTCTTTTATCATCTTGTTGATAGTTGAATTGAGTTGTTAATTATGTTTGAAATAAGTTGAGAGTTAATTTTTCAAAAGTGTTGCTGTCTGTTTCACGTTGGGTTCACTCGAGCGACACTTTGGTCGCTCAAGCGATCTCTGAGATCTCTCAGTATTTTTGCAAACTTGTAAAACTTCTAGGAATGAGTGATTTTCACTCGAGCGGTCTTTTCTTCCCTCGAGCAGTCTTTTGCAGATCTGAACTTCTGGGAGAGGGTTATTGTGCGCTCAAGCAGTGTCACTTATTGTGTTTAATGCTCGAGCGGTGGTTTGGTCGCTCAAGCAGTTTGTGCATATATCAATTCGGGAAAAAGGAATTTTTGTCACTTTTTCACTTACTCTCTCTCTCTCTCTCTCTCTCTCTCTCTCTAAGACACTTCAAACCCTAATTTCTTCACCCTCTCTCTAGTTCTTGCCTTAAAACCCCAAATACTCCAAATCCGTTGATTTCTCCACCATAGTTCCTCAAAGAAAAATGTAGAGGTCATCAAAAGTTTCGTTTTAATCGCAGGGGATCTCATTTTCGGCTTTGTCAAACTTTCACCCTTGCTCTCTTCCTCTTCTAGTCTTAAGGTAGGAATTTCTTTAACATTTAGTATGATTCTTAGTTTAATTATTTGCTCTTTGAAAAGGTTAGTGATTTGGGGATTTTGAGTTAAACCTTGGGTTTGATTTTGAAATGTAAAAGATTCATTTTTCAAATAAATTCTTGAGAAAGGTTGTGGTAGTGTATAAAATGTTGGGTTGTGTAGAAATGTTGGAATTTCTTTACTTAAATGTGATTTTAGAAGTAAAGGATGTTTTGTTTGAAAATCATTGATAATTGATTTATGAAAGAAAAAGAAGGGATGTTGGGTTTGAGATGATAAGAAGAGTGTATTTATTGATGATGAGAGTGGAGTTGGATATATATTATCGCTTCCATTTTGAAAATTATGAGATTATATCTATTTTTGAAAAATTATCTATTGAGTAGAAATATCTGTTTTGGGCTATCAGTGGAAGATAGCTTTGATTGATGTAGAAATTGCATGAGGATTTGGTGAATGAAAACTAATTACTCATACATCTTACATTGAGCATTGTTTCATACTTAAACACTGAAAATGTATTGTTTTGAGAAAAATGGGTGTATACCTTGGTGAATCTAATTAGGAGTGTGGTTGTGGTTATTATATTGGCCTATGTGTCCTTGCTAAAAGTCCAGAAATCTGCGCAGTTAGGTGCTAATCCTTTCAATTTGTACTAGTAAAATGACTTTGGTAGTGCTTGTATAGTCTACTAGTAGATACGTACCTAGAGATTTCTAGTGTTTTTGTATTCACTGTCATATTTTCTGATATAAAAAGATATTTTTCATGAATTGATATATGACATTGGCATAAATTGTTTTGAGATGGAAAAAGTATAAATGTTTGGCATATGGCATACATATGCATTCACCTTATAACTTCGTTAAGTTTTATATATTGTAATAAAGTATCTCTGCTGGGTTTTAGCTCACCTTATGTGGAAAATAACTTTCAGGTGCTGATAATATACTTTCAATAAGGACATAGCTTGGAAGGACTTAGAGCCGAGAGTTTCTTTTTGTTTGTTTTGTCTAATTATTTTGTTCAAGTCTTGGGCTTTATTTGTTACCAAGTATTGACTTTGAAAGATGTAGCCATTAGGACATAAACTTATTTGTACGTCCTTTTGTTTAGATTCATTTACAATTGGCATATGCTATAAATTCTGGATCTAGGATTTATGAATGTATACATGAATATGTCATATTTTGTACGATTGAGGAGTATCAATGAAACGTTAATACATCACAAGTTATACATTCTACGGAATATTATGCTATGGATTGTTGTTATTATTTTGGGGCATTACAACTTGGTATCAGATCAACCGAGTTTGAATACTTTGGGATCGTGGGATGTGGTTATTACCACAATGAGTTTATCTCACTAGATGATGTTAGAAGTAGACCCGGTATGCTATGTGATAATATGTTTATGTGACTAGATGAGTATGGGATTTGGTTTCTAAGATATTGATTGAATCTACGAGTTTCTAGAAGTCCTGTTAAAAGAGCTTTTGATCCCTGCTATTTCTAACTCGAACTCTGGCAATGTCGCAGAACGATCATTATCTATAAAGGAAATTCGTTTGTGATTGTGTGATTTGGTGCTTACGTGGAATGAATTACTTGTTGTCCATCGTATTAGGATGTGAGTGAATTAGTTTCGGCACATTTATAAATGTGCTAATCAATTGTGTTACCTTTATGAGAATGTCAGAACACAGATATGGTGGTGGTTAGCGTGGCAGACCTAGGTGCCAGGAGGTGCTGATACCAGATAAAATTACGGCGCAGGAGAAGGAAGTTGGTCAGGCAAACGTGGCTGAGCTAGCAACTCAGCAAGCCATGGGTGCTTTAGCCCACTAAATGGCCGAAGCACTGTGGAAATCTATGGACATTCTCAAGGCTAAAAGTTAAGTCCAAGCCCATGTTGCAGAAATAGGCTATCATTTTTGAAGAGAGAGTTCTTCCGGTCAAATCCATATGAGTTTATTGGGGATCCAAAGGAGGCACTGAAAGCTGATGAGTGGCTAGAGCAAATGATGAAGACGTTTGAGATGCTTGGCATCAACAACGAGGGGTTGAGGGTGACTTTGGCATCCTTCCAACTTAAGGGAGATATGGGGTCAATGGTGAAAGTACACGCAAGGACGCGTTGGGATGACTTTGGAGGCTTTTGTCAGTGCATTCCCGCACAAGTTTTTGAGTGTAGAGTTTTGAAAATAGTGCAGAATTTTGAGTTATGTGTTTGATTATGAGTTTTGAAAATAGCTTTTAAATTGAATTTTGAGTTATGTGTTTAGTTATGATTCGAGTGTGGAGTTGTGTTTTGAGTTTAAAATATTAAAAAAAATAAAATGTTACAAAATAAAATAAAATATTTAAAATAAAAAAAAATTAAATAAAAATTATGTTTAAAAGAAAAAAATAAAATTTTCTTAAGGCTAAGTTTGGGAAGTCCCAAATAAGCCAAAAAGTCAAAAAGTTACTCAAAAAGTTAAAAAGTTAACACTATTCACCAAAAGTTAACAATTACGGCTGCACAACTCCCAATTCAAATTTTCCTCTACAAACCAATTTTTACAATTTTTTATTACACATTTTTCCATAAAAAGTCAAAAAGTTAACCCAAACATCTATATTTTCAACCTCAATTTTTTAGTCCAAAAAGACAAAAAGTGCACTTATTTAGTCTTCCCAAACTTGGCCTAAATATTTCTACATATTTAAAAAAAAAATCCAAAAAATTTCAGAATACAACACAAAACTCTTTTCAAAACTCAAAACCTCAAAAACTCAAAATACAACTCAAAACTCTTTTCAAAACTCAAAAAAAAATTTCAAAATTCAATAACTATTTTTAAAACTCATAACTAAACAAATTTTCTTTTTCAAAACTCAACTTACAACTCCACACTTAAATTACAATTTCACTCTTAAATCATAATTTTAAACTAAACCAAAAACAACAATAAACACTAAATTTAAATTCAAAATCTGTCATAGGAAGGTGAGAAAAATCGACATTTATTTTTTTTGGGCACAATTAATAAATTTGCTGAAAATTGAAAGCATTTTGGCCTTGACAAGTTTTCATCTAAGTGGCTGAAGAACCGCTCAAATTGATGGGAAATTAAAACCAGACAATAATAGAAGCATGGTATCTAGCGTTTTGGATTTTAAGAACCATAAAAGAAACCAGACCTACACAAATGAAATGATGACAAGTTATTCAGCGAAGCGCAAAACGTTACACCAGAAATATCATAAGAAGATAAGGAAGGAAAAACACATACACACTTAATCTTAAAGATCCCACATGAGCAAATTTTACATATTCAACTAAGAACTAAAATGGCAGTTATTTATTAAATGCTCAGCCGACGAAGACAATATGAGGACTATAGCAACATAGTCCCCCAAGCATAGCATCCTCAGAGAAAATAGGGTAGTCATAAGAATGCTTTGGTTTACTAGTCTTTCCTGCACAAACAGAATTGAAACCAAAAAAAAAAAAAAAAAAAAAAACCTATGAGAAATCTAACATAGATTTTTCGGAAGGGGTAATAAATATGTTTTGTCTAGGAGACAGAAAGCTCAATTCTCAAATAGCATTGTTGGGAGACTCACCTTTGGATGTCATGTTTTCTTAGTCCTTGCTCAACCCAGCTTTTTGTAAGCATTTTTTATCTTACACAATTCGTTAACTACATATTGAATCTGCATTCGATCTCTTGGTGATTCCATAGAACATGCAATTCCAATTCTCAACACAGAAACCAGGTTGTCCTTGAGCCAACTTATTGGCTCATCTTCTGAAAGAATGTGAGGATCCACAATCTCCATCACTTGGTCAGGCAAAGCACTCTCAACGAAGCTATGAAGACTTAGATCATCCGTAAATACATTATCGGTAGGTTTTTTACCTGTTAACATCTCCAAGAGAAGAATCCCATAGCTATACACATCGGCTAGTGGGGAAGCTCTATTGCCCGTGGCGTACTCTCCAAATTGATTCATGTGTTAGTACACTTCAGTTTGCAAACTGAAAATCTGATTAATTCACAAAGTTGTAATCCTAAAATAATTTTTAAAATATAACCCAATTGTAGTTGGAAGAAACAATTTGGTTGAGGACATCTATTATGTTGCTCTTTTTTTTTTCACATATATTAATTACAATTTTTCTTTTTCTTTTTCTTTTTTTGGTCTGTGCATAATGTCAAGAATACTGCATCATGTAATATGTTATATTGATTTTGACCAAATCAAACATAAATGGGTCTAGCACAAACAGGTTGTGGTGGTTTACAGTACAGGTAGTTTCCATCACTGTCTCTACAAGTTCAATGAATGGTCGGCTATTGTTTAGTCAAACCACTAGTATCCCAGAAAAACTAGGGCCCTATTCTGGTAGTTATACGCTGAAAAAAAGGTTTTTTTTAGGTTGGATATACTTGCATGACTCCTGTGAAATATAGGCAAATGCTCATATAACAAAGCTAAAAGGAAATGAATCCATGAGTCTTTTGCAAAAAAAAATGATTTTCCAAGGGTGCCTCCCACCCATTTTATGTGTGTGAATTTATATTATTGGGCTATTGCCCGCATTTTGAAACAATACAAGCCAATGTCCCAACAATAAATCTCTCTACACTAGACGATACACCAAATCATCCTAAAATGCCGTATCTTATATGAAACTAACCAGTAAAAATAATCTGGATGAAACTTGAAATTGATGTTGTTTAGGTCTCTGTTATATATGATGTAGGTTGGCAAATGATTAAACTGATTTTAAATCTTTAGGCTTAAGGTTGTCGAGATCGCGATCCGGATCGTAGGATTGTACGATCCTACGACTCAATATACACCATTCGATCCGGCTCGTACTTTGGATCGACCCTAGATCAGGATCGTGGTGGGATCGGTAGGATCGCATCTGGATCGCGACTCCATGCGATCCAGATTTGAAGGATTTTTTTGGCCACTTAAAAGCAAAATCGGGAGCAGAAGTGAGAGAAGTAGATAGAGAAGTAAAGCAACAGAAGCCTCACCTACTGCGATTAGGGCAATACGAATTGGGGAAAGAGATATTCAACATCAAACAGAGAGAAGCCTGACCTGCTGCGAGCCTGCGACTCCATCCAGGTACGCTGCTTCTTCTTCTTCTTCTTCTTCTTCTTCTTCTTCTTCTTCGCTGCTGTTCAGACTGTCTGCTGCTCTTCTTTTTTTTGTTCTTTTTCTTCGCTATAAGTTGTTCGTCCTCTGCTGTTGGCTTGTGGTAGTCATATAGGCCACGTTTGTTTGGCAGATTAGGTTGGATGGAATTATTAGTGGGAGGATTGTTAGTGAAGAGATTATTAATGTGTGGATGGAATTATTAGTGGGAGGATTGTTAGTGAAGAGATTGTTAGTGAAGGGATTAAGTAAAAGTGTGTTTGTTTTGATGATAGTGTGGGAGATGATTAGTGATGGGATTGTTAAATTATTTTTATATAAAATAAATAAATAAATTATTTCTATATTAAAAAAAAATTAAAACAAATATTAAAACAAATAAGAGCACTTGGTAAAAAAACTAAAAATAAAATAATAATTTTTTTATATAAAATAGGCTCAATCCCCTCACTATTTTCCTAATCCCACCTAAAATTCACCTAAGCTAATCCCCTTACAGAGGGGGATTACTAAGCCCCCTTCACTACTAATCCTATCACATTGTGTTGCATCCAAACAAGGGTTTGATGGGTCCCACAGATTGCTAATCCAATCTACCCTCCCAAACCCCCAATCAAACATGGCCATATAACAAAAGTCCACAGCAGCTTAGTGTAGCCATTTTTGCCTTTCTTTTTTTTTTTTAAAGCTGTTTTTAGCAAATGCCAACAAAATCTTGTTTAATATTAAAATTTAAAATTCAATTATAAACATGTTTCATAAGTTTACTTAAAATATAATTTACTTATATAGTTCAAAAAATTATAAAATTATAAATATTTTATTGTCAAAATTTATTATTTAACAAAATTAACTTAAAAGTAAAATTTCTAACTACTCTCTCATACAATAATAAAATTATCAAAATTAGTTCTAATTAAAATAAATTTATGACATCATCAATAAAAATTGTTAATTATTTGACTTTATAATTTATTAAAAAAGAATCATTTGTTATGAAATTAAAAGTTTTAAAAGAGGAAATCTAATTTACAAAATCATAGAAAGAAAATTCATATTTTCAACAAATATCAACAAATATATTTGTAATTTACCTTAAAATTTATATAAAAAGTGTTTTAAAGTAACAAAATTTAAATAGTTTAAATTCAATGAAAAGCGTTTTAAAACTGATGAACCTGGATTATGTTTCTCTGTTTTTGGATATCCCTAGAGCACAATGAAATGAGAAAAAGAAGAATAAGATCAATGTAATGAATTTTAAATGGAAGGTTTTATTAAATGACAATGGTGTGCAAGTGTTGGTATTTGGTTTTATTACGTTTT
Source organism: Camellia lanceoleosa (assembly GCA_025200525.1). Classification (NCBI taxonomy): domain Eukaryota; kingdom Viridiplantae; phylum Streptophyta; class Magnoliopsida; order Ericales; family Theaceae; genus Camellia; species Camellia lanceoleosa. Next base: position 105,459,526 of record CM045761.1, read on the forward strand.
TGACTTGTTTTTTTGAAAAAAAATGTTTGAATGCTACATTGAATTGCTATATTTCTTTTTTTGGGGCTTATTCTATATATATTTTGATAGTATTATTTAGTCATATAAAAATTATTGTATTTTTTTATCATTTTAGTAGGATCTTATGATTCTCAATCCGATCCTACGATCCAATCCGACAGACCCCCAAAACGATCCTGTGTAGGATCCCGAACTCAACAACCTTCACAACCTAGCTCAAAGCAGTACTTTCACTAGCTCAAACAAACAAGTCCAATGTCAACTTGAAAATTCAATCCAACAAACACTGTTTTGTCAAAGGCATTGCCCAAGTTTGGTAAATTTATCCTAATCTAGTTTGAGAATTTCTATTTCTTAATAATCAGCACAGTCTAGAATTAAGATAAACTGAGTTAGCTTTGGAATATGTTTTAATTAGGAAGTTATGAGAAAGACATGTTTTGAAGACCAGGTTATACAACACATCAGGGAGCATTCATTGGCTTGTGTTTCAAATAGCATTTAAAGCAAAAAGATATCAAAACAAATGCACAGCATATAGTAAGCCTGTAGGAAGGGTAATGTTTATTCCAGCGCTTTTGTGGTTGCATGATTATGTGGATTAAAAGTGAACCCATACCTGGAGCAACATAGCCTATGGTTCCCTTACCGCAGCTTGAATTGCTCGACATCTTGAACCTCCTCACTTGAAACAGTGGAGATAATTTTTGCTAACCCAAAGTCTCCAACATGAGCGATCATCTCATCATCCAAAAGAACATTACTTGGCTTCAAATCACCATGAATAATCATCGAATCGCAATGACGGTGAAGATACTCAATTGCGTAAGCAACATCTATGGCAATATTCAACCTATGAATAAACTTTAGATTCTTTGGAATCTTCTTCCCTTCATTTTGGACTCCATCTTTGTGCAGCCATTTCTCTAAGCTTCCATTGACCATAAACTCATACACCAAAGCCATAAATTCATTACCTTGGAAATCCATACTAGAACAAACGCTCAAAATTTTCAATACATTTCTATGCCGTATGCTTCTTAGTGCTTTGCATTCTGACATGAAGCTCTTAGAAGCTCCTCTATGCTCGAGACTGAGCACTTTCAACGCCTCATGCGAACACGATTGAGAATTCCTTTGTAAACAGAACCATAGTTTCCAACACCAATTAGATTGTCCTTAGAAAATCCATCAGTGGCTTTGAGAAGCTCTGCATAAGAAACCCGTAACAGATCGTGCTTGAGCGATGGCATTGAAAAGGCTTTTTTTCTTGAAATGCATCGCAGATGAAGGAATATGAAAAATAAGCAAACCAACATTGTTAAGCCTAACACAAGAACAACCACGATGAGTATGACTTTCTTATTGTGAGAGAACTTATTGCTGTTGGACTTTGAGGACAGGCAAGGAGGAAGACTCAAGGGTGGAATGCCTCCACATAGATCATCATTACCAACCACTGAAATAGCACTTCCATTTTGAAAAACTCCTTTCATTGGAACTTCCCCATGTAGCTTGTTAAAAGATAGATTCAACTTTTCTAAGTGGAGCTCACCTAGATAACTTGGGATCAACCCCGATAAATTGTTGTGTGAAAGATCCAACTCTCGTAAACCCCTTAGCTCTCTCAAACTTTGAGGTATCATTCCTTGAAATGAATTACCTTCCAAATGAAGCCATTCCAAGCTCAAACAATTGCTCAGAGAGTTTGGAATAGGTCCTGATAATCTATTATTTGACACATCCAACTCTGCAAGATTTTTCAAAGACCCAACGTCTGATGGAAGACCACCAGTCAATCCGTTGTTAGCTAAGCTAAAGAGAATTGAAATGGAGGAGAGTCTGATAATTTCAGTGGGTATTGAACCATTGAGGTTATTATGAGAAAGATCTATTCCCAACAAGCTATGACAATTGCCGAGACTCGGAGGTATGCTTCCATAGATATTGTTTTGCCCCAAGCTGAGAATATTTAACAAAGTCAAGTTCCCTACTGAAGATGGTAGCTGTGTGAAATTGTTTTTGTCAAAAAAAAGGTTATGCAAGTTATAAAGTTTTCCAATGGTGGTAGGAATGGGGCCACTAAGTTGATTCTGTGTCATTTCGAAGACAGTGAGACTAAGAAGGTTCCCAATACCTGAAGGCATGTTGCCATGTATTTGATTGTCTGCCATGCTAATGATGCTAATCGCAGAAGAGAGATTAGCTATGGACTCGGGCATCGGACCTCTGAGAAGATTGGTGAGCATGTTAATAGATCGTAAACTCGTGCAATTTGTTAATGACGAAATAAAACTGAGGTCATCTTGCAGCCTATTCCCGGCAAGGATCAAATGTCGAAGGCTTAAAAGTCTTCCAAGATCTCTTGGTATTGGCCCCACAAAATCATTCAGAGGGAGGGCTATTTGTTGAAGTCCGGACGCATTTGACAATGAAGTAGGAAGTGGTCCTATAAACCGATTCTCTGCAAGAACAAGATGCTTGAGATTGGGAAGGCTTAAGCCTATATCAGAAGGGATGTATCCATGAAGTTGGTTCTGGGACATATCAAACTTAGAGATACTAGAGATGTTGTAAATGCCTGCAGGAATTGTACCAGATAGACTGTTAGAGGATAACTGGACAAATTTGAGGCCTTGAAGTTGGGCAATTTCCTTTGGAATATCTCCTTGCAACCCACAGTCGCCCAAAGAAAGTAACAAAAGAACTGAAAGGTTGCCAAGGGAAGGAGGGATGGTTCCTGCTAAAAGGTTGTTTTGACTTAAGCCCAAACCTTTAAGCTTTGACAAAGATCCTAGCTCGGCCGGGATGTTTCCAGTCAAGTTGTTGTCGATCAAGTTAAGGATTTCAAGATTTGAGCATCGGGAAAGGTTGGTGGGTATTTCACTGTTAAATGAATTATTGCTCAGTGTCATGCTTCGAAGCCGAAACAAATGACTAATCTCTTGTGGGATTGGGCCATGGAAGCTATTGTTTTGAAGGACGATGGTTTTGAGGAAGGAGAGGTTTCCAATATGAGGTGAGAGCGATCCTACCAGGCCTTGCGACCTTAGTTTCAACTTCACGACTCTATCAGGATGTCGACGACGCGCAAATGCCATTCCAATCACGGTAGTGCCTTGAATCATTCCAGATCTCAAGGCCCCAAATGGGTCTTGATCAATTGCAACCTTGAAAGCAATCAAAGCTAATCTATCTGTCTCATTCACCAAGCAAGTGGCGGGGGTGTTCTTTGAAGAAGCACCACCACACCAGGCGATGTAGAGAACACTAACCCACTTTGCCATTACTTTGTTTCTAATGAATCGAGTATGTTTTTTTAGGATGCTTTATGTAACTAAATAGTTTGGGTAATTCTTTTTATGGTTATTGCCCTTGTGAAATTTGAACCATTAGAAACGTTTGATAAAACTGAGCCATCTGAAAGACTTTGAACAACGTTAGCAACACGACAGTAAATTGGCTAGACAATAAGGTCTAGACTTAGACCCATTGCTCTCCATGTTTGCTTGATTGCCGGGATTAGGTTGGATGGATTATGAGTATTATAAAATTGAATAAAAAGATTAATAATGCAATAATATTAAATTAAACATGTAAAATAAAGAGTGTTTATTTTGTGTGTTTTTATATATTTTAAGTGTTTATATAAAATTATTATAAATAATATATTATAATTTAACTTTATAATAAGAGAAAGACTTCTGTGAATGATCCCCATATATATATATATATTATAAAATATAATTTAGAATAGTTTGGGTAATTCTTTTTAGGGTAAATTATAAATATATCTCTTAAAATTTGTTTAAAATACAGATTATTTCTTGTGATTTAAAAAATTGTAAATATTACTTTGTCATAATTAAAATACAGATTATTTCTTGTGATTTAAAAAATTGTAAATATTACTTTGTCATAATTTTTTATTTAACAGAATTAATTAAAAAAATAAAATTTATAATTGCTCTCCTATATGATAATAAAATTAACTAAATTATTAATTGAAATATATTTCTTACATCATTAAAAACTGTTAATTGATTTCATGATTTATTATTATAATAGATAATTTGTTATAAAATTAGAAATCTCAAAAAAAAGAATATAATTTTCAAAATCATAAGAGTGATTCATATTTTAATTAAATCTTATAGGGTATATTTGTAACTTACCTTTCTTTTTATGCGTATTGTCCTTGTGAAATTTGAACCATTAAAAAGTTGGGAAAATTATATATAGATATACCTCATGAAGTTTGCGTAAAGTAGAAATTACCCTTGTGGTTTGAAAAATTATAAATATTCCTTGTTAAAAAAAATTATTTAACAGAATTAATTAAAAAAATAAAATTCATAATTGCGCTCCTATATAATAACAAAATTACCTAAATTGTTAATTGAAACATATTTCTAACATAATTACAAGCTATTAATTAATTTGATGATTTATTAATAAAATGAACGATTTGTTATGAAATTAGAAATCTCGGGAAGTAGAATGTAATTTTTAAAACTATAAAAAATAATTTATATTTTAATCAAATCTCAATAATTATATTTATAATTTATCCTAAAAAGTTATTTGAAAGGCCTCAAACAACGTTTGCAAAATTGCCTAGACAATAATAGGTACAAGACTTAGGTGGATTATGAATATAATAAAATTGAATAAATAGATTAATAATATAATGGTATTAAATTAGATATACAAGATAAAAAGTATTTATTTACACACTTCTAAATTAATAATACAATAATATGTATTATTTTACGGTTTTATATATTTTCATATATTTTAAATATTTATATAAAATTATTATAAATAATATATTATAATTAACTTTATAATATATATATATATATATATGTAATATTATTATAATAAGAGAAAGTCTTCGGTGAATGATCACTATATATATATTAGTGTGTGCTCGTACTTGAAGGCACGGTACAATTAATAATGAAATTAAAATATAAATTAAAATAAAATTATTAAATTAAATCCATTTAAGAACATAATGTTAACATTAATCTGGATAAATTACATTAAATTGGATAAATTATATTTTAAGATCAAGTATTATATACTCATTTATTATTGCAAAACATTTACAAATGGTAATATTAAAGGCAAATTGAATTGTGGAATTGCTAATTGAAGACTTCGAACAGCGTTTGCAACACGGCAGTTAATTGTCCAGACAATAAGGTACTAGTAGACCCATTGCACTCAATTTTTATTTGACAGATAAGGTTAAATTGATTATGACTATGGTAAAATTGAATGATAACATTAAAAGGAAATTGAATTGTGGAATTGTTAAATTGAAAACTTCGAACAACGTTTGCAACACGGCAGTTAATTTCCCAAACAATAAGGTACTAGTAGACCCATTGCACTCAATTTTTGTTTGACAGATAAGGTTAGATTGATTATGACTATGGTAAAATTGAATAAGAAGCTTAATAATAGGATAAATTATCAATACCTTTCGAGATTTGACTAAAATACGGATTTTTTTCTAAGGTTTGAAAAATTACATCCCGCTCTCTGAGATTTATATTTGCATAACAAATTGTTCCTTCAGGTTTATATTTGCATAACAAATTGTCCCCATATTTGTTATGCAAATATAAACCTCAAGGGACAATTTATAATTTCTCAAACTTCAAGAGGAATCTGTATTTTAATCAAATCTCGAGGAGGGTGTTAGCAATTTTCCCTTAATAATATAGTAGTATTAAAATAAAGACGTAAAATAAAGAGTGTTTGTTTGTACACCTTTAAATTAATAATACCATAATATGTATTATTTTATAATTTTATGTGTTTTTATATATTTTAAGTGTTTATATAAAATTATTATAAATAATATATTATAATTTAACTTTATAATATATATATTATAATAAGAGAAAGTCTTCGGTGAATGATCACCATATATATATATATATATATTATATTATATTATATTTATTATAAAATATAATTTAGAATAGTTTGGGTAATTTTTTTAAAGATAAATTATAAATACATCCTTTAAAATTTATTTAAAATACAGATTGTTCCTTATAATTTGAAAAATTACATTTAAAATATAGATTGTTTCCTATAATTTGAAAAATTACAAATACTCTATTGCCAGAATTTTTTTATTTAACAAAATTAACTAAAAAAATAAAATTCATAATTGCTCTCCTATATAATAATAAAATTAACTAAATTGTTAATTGAAATATATTTCTAACATCATTAAAAATTATTGATTAATTTCATGATTTATTAATAAAATTAACAATTTGTTATAAAATTAGAAACCTCAAAAGGTAAATATAATTTTTAAAACCATAAGAGTGATTTGTATTTCAATTAAATCTCATGAGGTATATTTGTAACCTACCCTTCTTTTTATGGCGTACTATCCTTGTGAAATTCAAACCATTAAAAAGTTTGATGAAACTAGCAATGATACATTTCATTAATTTTGGAGTTTTAATTGAACTCTAATGATATGAAAATTCAAAAAAAAAAAAATCAAAATTAAAATATTATATCAATGGGTGAAGCTCACCCCCTAAAATTCCTTTAAAGCTCCCAAACATTTTTCTTGATGAAACAGAGCCATCTAAAAGACCTCGAACAACGTTTGCAATGCGGCCGTAAATTGCCTAGACAATAAGGTACTAGACAAAGACCCATTGCTCTATGTATTTGTTTGAGATTATTTCATTTTTATCCCTATACTTTGTCATGATTTTCAATGATTTCTTTAGACTATTCTTATTTTCACGCGTACCTCCATACTATTTAAATTACTATCAATTTTCCTCCGACCGTAAGATTTGAAACGAAAAACGTTAAAAAAATTACATTTTAGCCCCAAATTTCAAAATAAAGATGCAAACCCACCCTTTCCTACCAGCAAACCACCACCACCTCAAGCCCTTCTATCTCATTTGTCATAACTCCATTTCATCTCATATTTACGTCATTGGATTCAACTCACAGTCTAGTTTTCATATCACATCTTACATGTCTCGTTCTTTCTCTTTTTGTATGCTATCAGAGCTCCGAAAGTTGATTAAAAAAAAAAAAAAAAAAAAAGACTTTTCTTCTCGTTTTTTACTTTTCTTCGAATCATCTTTCGGACTTCATATCTTTCTCAATTCTTGATGATTCTACTTCATTCTTTCGTCATTCTCTTCACCTCATTTCCTACTTCACCCTACACTACCTCGCTTTCTCACTTCTTCATGTAATGGGCGGCTTTGGTATGTCGAAAGTTGTCTGAAAACTAATTTCGAAAATTCTGAAACATTCATCTTTTGTTTCTTTCTCCTTCATCTTCCTCATTCTTCTTTTTCTTCTTCACTTATAACATGATATAGAGCATGGTTCTAGGGGGGTAACCGATCACCCGAACCACCAACTTCTCTAACATCAGCACCCAAACCACCAACTTCACCAACATCACCACCCCGAACAAAACACACCAAACGTGACTTTCAATGTACAACCCACCGAAGACTTGTCATCACAAAGATTTGTCGCAAATGAGGACCTAGTTTTTGTTTGTATTGTATGAAATTGGTATTATTTATTTAAAAGTGATGTTGTAAGTGAAAGTCATGTATTTGTATTCAAGCTTTGAGAAAACTATTTTCTCTCTCATCTATATATAGTTATATATGTTTTTTGTTTTTTTTACTATAATTTTTTTTTTCTAATTTTAAATGGTGATTGGCTTGTTCATATATTTATTGACAATAGAGATGGTGATAAATTTTCAGTTGAAATTAGAAAAAATATGACATGTTCCATATATTTAACCCACATGGGTAGCTCAATGATTAATAGCGTTGAATGTGGTTTTCTAATAATAGATAATTTCTTGAGGTCTCTTGGTCTAGTTTCATATGGTGTAACACATTCGGACTTAATCACTGGTTGTATAAGATTTGGAGCACATTTGGTATGTTGAAAATTATAATGGAATGCCAACACCTATTTTAGTTTTGTATTATCTTCTCATCACCACCCGAACAACCAACTTCATTACCACCATGAGCATCACCATCACCACCACCCTTCAACACCAAACCCACCTCTTTTACAAGCAAATTACATTACTACTACCTTCAAACTCCATGACCACCATCATCGTGAGCACCGTTGCCATCGCCATCGCCATCGCCATCGCCATCGCCAGACCGCCACCACCGCCGCCACCACCACTAGCTCCATTACCACCTAGAACCATGTTTCACATCATGTTATAAGTGAAGAAGAAGAAGAAGAAGAAGAAGAAGAAAAAGAAGGATGAGGAAGATAGAAAAGAAAGAAACAAAAGATGAATGTTTTGAAATTTTTAAAATTAGTTTTCGGACAACTTTCGATATACCAAAACCGCCCATTACATGAAGAAATGAGAAAGCGAGGTAATGTATGGTGAACTAGGAAGTGAGGTGAGGAGAATGGTGAAAGAATGAAGTAGAATCGTCAAGAATCGAGAAAGATATGAAGTCCGAAAGATGGCTAGAAGAAAAGCCAAAAATGAGAAGAAAAGTCTTATTTTTTTATCAACTTTCGGAGCTCCAATAGCATGCAAAAAGAAGAAGAACGAGACGTGTGAGATGTGATATGAAAAATAGGCCGTGAGTTGAATCCAACGACATAAAAATGAGGCAAAATGAAGTTATGACAAAGAAGATAGAATGGCTTGAAGTGGTGGTTGGTGGTGGTGGTTTGCTGGTAGGAAATGGTGGGTTCGCATCTTTATTTTGAAATTTGGGGCTAAAATGTAATTTTTTTAACGTTTTTCGTTTCAAATGTAATGGCATGGGCAAAATTGATAGTAATTTAAATAGTATGGGGGTACGCGTGAAAATAAGAGTAGTTTGAGGGTCATTGAAAATCGTATAAAAGTATAGGGGTAAAAATGAAATAATCTCTATTTGTTTGACGAATTAGGTTAAATGAATTATGAATATGATAAAATTGAATAAAGAAATTAATAATGTAATAGTATTAAATTAGATATGTAAGATAAAGAGTCTTTGTTTGTACACTTTTGAATTAATAATACAATAATATATATTATTTTACGATTTTATGTCCTTTTATATATTTTAAGTATTTATGTAAAATTATTAAAAATAATATATTATAATTTAACTTTATAAGATATAAATAGTTTGGGTAATTCTTTTTGTGGCATATTGTTCTTGTGAAATTTGAACCATTAAAAGGTTTGATGAAACAGAGCGATGTGAAAAACCTCGAACATCGTTTGCAACACGACAATAAATTGCCTAGACAACAATGTACTAGACTTAGACCCATTGCTCTCAATGGCCTTGTTTGGGAAAAGCTATTAATTGGCTTTTTGGACTAAAATCTATAAAAAGATAAAATATGTTAAAATAGTCAATAAGACAAAATGTCATATTAAATTCATAATTATTTATTTTTTTTCTCTCACAAAGTGCCTGTTTGGCAGAGCTTAATTACAGCTTATTTCAGCTTTCAGCTTAATTTAAGCTATTTTGATGTGTTTGGTTTAGCTTATAGCTTATACCTTATAGCTTTTTGGAAGTCAAAAATCAGCTTATTTTTTGAGTGGGGCATGAGATGCTTTAAGAATAAGCTGAAAATCAGCTTAAACTGAAAGTTATAAGCTATAAGCTGTTTAGACATAAGCTATAAGCACTTTCCCACAGCTCTACCAAACAGGGCCAAACATCACATCCCACTATCAAAAAATCCAACCATCTTCTCAAACACAAAAATTTTAGCCTACTAAAATAGCCAAAAACTAAAATAGCCTATTAAAATAGCCAATTTTCCAAACAAAGCCTATGTTTATTTAACAAATTAGGTTAGATGATTAATAATATAATAGTATTAAATTACAGATATAAGATAAAGAGTGTTTATTTGTACACTTCTAAATTAATAATACAATAATATGTATTATTTTATGATTTTATGTGCTTTATATATATTTTAAGTGTTTATATAAAATTATTATAAATAATATATTATAATTTAACTTTATAATATATATATATATATATGTGGTGATCATTCACCGAATCTTTCTTTTATTATAATAATATCATATAAAATAAAATAAATAGCAATACTAGGAGCATTTCTAATGGTTTGTCATTGAAATTGCCAAAGCCATTTTATAACAAGTGTGGAGCAAAAATAGTTCTCCAATGATAAGCTTTGACAACTATTATATTTGGTAAATGCCAAAACTTGTCCCAAATTGGCACAAGTTTTGGCAGCTGCCAAATATGCCAACTCACCAAAACCAACCGTTTCCTCCCTCCTTTTCTCCCACCCTATAATGGTTCTAGTTTAGACTCAACCCTTTTTATGCTCTTAGGTCCAGGATTCTGTACCGTTAACTGTTGTTCAAGCTCTTTTATCATCTTGTTGATAATTAAGTTAAGTTGTTAATGTTGGACAATCCTGAAAGTATTCAAGGAAAGAATTCAAGAAATGAGAGAAATTGTCTGATTACAAAAATCAAAACAGTATATAAAAAAAAGGGGCATTTACGTGTAGGTCCTAATAAATGGACTTATTGTCTAATAGGTCTTATAAGAAAAATTTGTCATAAAAAGTCACTAATTGTAAGTTTTAGCGACAATTTATAAAAATCATGATAAAAAAAAAGTCACTAATTATCAATTTTTAGCGACATATATAAAAAATTGTCACAAAAAAAATATTTTTAACGACAATTTTACCAAGACTTATTTACTTGATAGGAATTAAGTCCAACTATTAGGACCTATTGGTAGTTTACCCTAAAAAAAATAAAGCAACATATTCTTATTTTGTTACAAAAACAAAATCAGAATTTGATAAAGAAAAATAAATAAAACAGAAAAGAAAACTAATCACTTACCTTATTAGTTTCTCGAACAAATTTTTGATGAAGTCCGGTGTTCAACACTGTGTCCTTAAGATAGATTCGTCCTTTTCTCGGTACTTTCAGATTGTGGACATCTATCTCCTAGGATAAAATGATCAACAATGAATAGTAGTAGCACTACAAACTATTCACACAACGAACACACTTTGTGTTTACACTCTTTCTCACAGAAAAAATAATGCAACAAAATGCAGAGAATAATAACAGAATTGAGGACGAAAAGTTGAGTGAAAATCCAAAGGAGGAACTTGTCTATTTATAGGTGCAATGATGGCTTTTCAGTTTTGAATTCAACAAGTAGCAAACCTGTTTGAACAAGTTTAGTACCTATTGAGTTTGAATTAAACAGATACAGAAACTGTTTGAATTTAAGTTAAACGGGTAGAAACTTGTTAGGTTTGAAGTGAACATATTTGAATATGTTTGGATGGGTATGGAACCTATACAAAAAATTTAAAGGGGTGCAAGCCAAAATTTGAATTTTTCCAATATGAAATTTGAAAACAAAACCGGATAGAATTTATTTTCCAAACAAAAAATAAAATTCAAATGTTTTTAGCCCTAAAAGAATTAGTATTGGGCCGGACAAACCCAACCCAACCTCACAACACACACTCGTGCCCAAGCACAACCTAGCTCGCCCGACTGAACGGACAACGACGGCGATGGCGTGCTCGCGCGTGTGTGTGTGTTTGTTTTGAGTTCAATGGTTCTAGTTCACTTTGCCCATAACTTCACCCTTCCACAAAACTTAGGTACCCCTTGGGGCCCTCCCCAAGTTCCAAACCCAAACCTTATAAACCCATACAAAGTTCACCCACCAAACCAATGTGGGACAAACCTTAACTCAAACCTTTATGGAAATTCTACCAAACACACCATTTTCGTGGAGCCCATTTTGGCATCAATTTTCCATTCACCCGATAATGGTTTTGAGCAACCAAATATACTACGTGAATCAAAATGCAGTATAGAACGGATTACCACTTAGACCTGCTAACTTTGGCACATGAATCCCACCTAAAAATTAAATCAAAGTTTGGAAAAAAATCTATTTTTTTCTCAAACCATTTATTACAATCCCCCACATGAATAAAATTTAATAACAACAGAAAGGCAACAATATGCAGAATTTCTCGAAAAAGAATAAATCGAAAATATGTTGCATCAGGATAGGTAGCTTTCGGCTTTGAACCTAAAATGTTAGTCGCCAATAGTTAAATTTTTTTATTATTATTTATACAATTGCCACTCTTTTGGCGACCAAAGTATTTTGTCGCCAAAAGCATTTGTCAAAAAAAAAAAAAAAAAACCAACTGTGCTGCCTCAGGAGCTCCCAAGGGGTTTCGAACCTGCGACCTCCACCTTCCAAACCTTAACACAACACGCCAGCCCACTATGCCACTCAACCATCACATGAATATATTTGCAACTTATATTATTTATATATTACTTTCATAGTATTAATACAAAACTATATATTTAAATATAATTATATATATTGAATATAATTTATGTAAAAATAAATGATTTACTAAAAAATTATAGGCCACTTTTGGCGACTAAAATAAATTTTTAGTCGCCAATTTACTAATTTCGGCTACTAATTATTTGTTTGTCGCTAATTAGTAGCCAAAAATGACCACTTTTGGCGACTAAAGTCGTTTAGTCGGCAAACCCTCCTTTAGCTACTAATTTTTTTTTTAGTAGCCAAAAACAAGACTTTGGCGACTAAAGTCAGGTTTAGTAGGCAAAACCACCTTTTAGCTACTAATTTTTTTTTAGTAGCCAAAAACAGCACTTTTGGCGACTAAAGTCAGGTTTAGTCGGCAAAACCCCTCCTTTTAGCTACTAATTTTTTTTAGTAGCCAAAAATCTGCACTTTTGGCGACTAAATTGAATTTTAGTCGCCAAAACCCCTACTTTTGGCTACGAAATTGATTTTAGTTGCCAATAACTATGCATTTGGCTACCAAACTATTTTAGTCGCCAAAAGTGTTCACTTTTGGCGACTAATTCCGTTTTAGTCGCCGATTGTCGTACTTTCAGCGACGAAAATTCATTTTTTAGTCGCCAAAGCTGGATTTTCTTGTAGTGACCCCTGCATATAACACATATTGCAGATATCACTCTCACCATAGGAATGGGTAGGGAATTTTAATCTCTTGGTGATTTCTGGCGAGCCACACATAACTTAGTTGTCCCTTTGAACTTAATTCTTGGGATCTCCAGCCTTCTAAGTAGGGTTACCATTATGATGACTCTTATGTAATAGGCTTTATTCACATCCCCTTCGATGAACTATACACTTGCTCTTTAGTCAAACCTTTCGTTAACGGATCCGTAATATTCTTTTTAGATTTTATATAATCTATTGAGATTATTCCACTTAAGCACAATTGTCTTAAGGTATTATGTCGACGACGAATATGTCGTGACTTACCATTGTACATATGACTTCGTGCCCTGCCTATTGCAGATTGACTATCACAATGAATCAAAATAGCTGGCACAGGTTTTGGCCACATTGGAATGTCTTCTAAGAAGTAGCGAACCCATTATGCTTCTTCTCTTGCTTTGTCTAAAGCAATGAACTCAGATTCCATTGTGGATCGTGCGATGCATGTTCAAAAAACACATCATTCCTTGATTTTATAATAGTGTTCACATGTATATCAAGTATTTCTAATTTATAAGTCAGAAACCGATATGCACTACTATTATGCGCATAACCAACAAACATGAATCCACTGTTTTTGGTCTTATCTTAGTCTTTTTCGGAACAGAAACTTCTACCTTTGCCAAACACCCCCACACTTTTAAGTATTTGTAGGAAGGTGGCCGACCTTTCCACAATTCATAAGGAGTGCTATTTTTTTTCTTATGGGGTATTTTGTTAAAAATATAATTTAGTAGACAATATTGTTTTCCTCCACAAGTTCTGTGGTAAGCCTGAATTTAGTAACATGGCATTCATAATTTCTTTAAGGGTTTTATTCTTTCTTTCTGCAATTCCATTTTATTGTGGAGAATAGGGTGCTGCAGTTTGATGAATAATGCCATATTGTGAACAAAATTCATTTAAAGGTGCATCATATTCACTACCATTATCACTTATAATCATTTTAATGGTTTTACCAAGTTGATTTTCAACTTCAGTTTTGTAGAGTTTAAACATTTCCAAGGTTTCATCTTTACTTCTAAGTAAATATACATAACAATATCTTGTGCAATCATCTATAAATGTTATGACGTTTTTTTTTGCCTCCTCTAGTTTGAACAAATTTAAGAGCGCACACATTAGTATGAATTAATTCTAGAGATTCGATTTTTCTTTCAATCAATTTAAAAGGAGCCTTAGTTAGTTTTGCTTCAACACATATCTCACATTTGTGATTAAGATCAATTTTAAACTTTGGTATATAATCAAAACCAATTAATCTATGCAAAGTATTAAAATTCACATGTCCTAATCTACCATGTCATAAATTTGACTCAAGAATATAAGCAAAAGTTGTGTTATTCTTATTAATAGCAGATTTTGATACACCAGTCATTACATTCAACTTGAAGAGATTATCACTCATATATCCCTTACCTACATACATACCACTCTTTGTTAATACAAATTTATCAAACTCAAAGACAAGTCTAAAACCATTTTTACTTAACAAAGAACCAGAAATTAAATTCTTTCAGATGTCTGGTACATATAGCATGTTGTTGAGGGTCAATTCCTTCCCCGATGTCATCTTCAAGATTACTTTCCCTTGTCCAGTCACAGCAGAAGTAAATAAATTTCCCATGAATAGTTGCTCACCATTTGCAGCCTCATTATAAGTAGTGAACATGTTTTTGTCCGTGTAAATATGTCGAGTTACCCCAATGTCGACCCACCGCTCTTTGGGATTTTCAACCAAATTAGCCTCAGACACCACAGCATAGAGATTGATGTTATTTACCCCGTTAGAGGTATAATCTAATTCTATCATATTGGCTTGATTGGTGGTCTTTTTTCTTGTACTTTCGCGATCCTTTTTAGGGCATCAGTAATCAAAGGCACTATGTTCAGTCTTGCCACAATTATAGCATTTACCTTTGAAATTCTTATTGTCATTATTGTCGCCTTGTTTAGGACCATTTCCAGCAAACTTCCTCTTCTTGTTATGTGGTTTGGGCATTTGTTCAACCATGTTAGCCTTGGACTTAATAAAATTTTTACCATTCCTTTTTTTCAGCCATACAGTTATTTTCCTCAATTCTTAATCTTACAATAAGTTCATCTATGGTCATCTCTTTGCATTTATGTTTTAAATAATTTTTAAAATCTTTCCAAGTCGGTGGTAATTTTTCCACTAATGCAGCGACTTGGAAAGACTTGCTAAGAGACATACCTTCAGCATGAATATCATGCAAAATTAATTGAAAACTTTGAACTTGAGAAATTACCGTTTGGGAGTCTACCATAATAAAATTCAGAAATTTACAGACAACAAATTTTTTTGTGTCGGCATCTTCTGCCTTGTATTTTTTCTCCAAAGAATCTCATAATTCTTTTGTTGTTTTCAAAGGACTATAAACATTATACAACATGTTGTCTAGGCCATTGAGGATGTAATTTCGGCACAGAAAATCATAATGTTTCCAAACATCTACAGCGGCAACAACTTGCCGATCAGTTTCATCCTCTTTAAGCACTAGAGCCCCTTCACGAAGAAATCGGGCAAGATTCAGAGTTGTAAGATAGAATAGCATTTTCTACTATAATCTCTTAAACTTGGTGCCATTAAATTTTTTCGATTTTTCTCCATAATTTATTGGAACTTGAACATGGTTCTGGATAGGAACTGAAGTCGTTGTAACAATCGAAATTAGAGTACCATTTTCAGTTGTAGTAGCCATAATATCTGATTACAAAAATCAGAAAAACCAAATCAAAACATAAATTAATTTTCTAGTTACTAAAGCCAGAAAATACATTATAACACAAAATAATTTTATTTTCCCTAATAATTAAAACCAGAAAAATAAAACACAACACACAAATTTCCTTGTTACAAGAGCCAAAAAATTATTTTATTTTATTACAAAAACCACAAAAATTTCCACTATATATTTTATTCAAGGAAAGAATTAAAGAAATGAGAGAGACTATTTCATTACAAAAATGAAAACAACATATAAAAAAAATATAAAACAACAGATTCTTATTTTGTTACAAAAACAAAATCAAAGTTTGATAAAGAAAAATAAATAAAACAAAAAAGAAAACTAATCACTTACCTTATTAGTTTCTCGAACAAATTTTTGATCAAATCTAGTATTTAACAATGTGTTCTTAAGACAGATTTATCATCTCCTCAGTGTAGCTCGACTTTTCGTGCTCCTTTTGGAAGACGAATAGCCCTACAGTTCTGACTCTACCTATGGTTCTGAATCTAATTTCACAAGTGCAATGTGAAATAGATAAATACCTAAGAGTGCAAATCTGGCAATTCTTTTGAAAAATCAATATTTGAATAAAATGCTAAAAATGAACTGCATTGCTAGATTTTAGAGTCACCACCTAAATATTTTTGAGAAATTTAAGAAACCCAAGACTTGGCCATTAGTCCGTCATCACCAAAGTGTCTCGGTTGCACTCCTTTCACGTTAAATCATGGTTTTGTTATGTATAAGCATCCATGTTGCGCTGAGGCCAGTATTGGAGATGTAGGCACTTAGCCTGCGTTCGGCGTTGTTGGGCTTGTGCCCACACTTTTTTTCTATATAAAACGTAGTTTGATTTGCATCCCCTTTTCTTTATGATATTTGTGTAGTAAGCACTGCTTGTGGTTTGATGATTTCGTTATATACATACATTATATATCATTTGCATTGTTTCGTTACATTGTGTATCATTTGTATCTTGCCCCATAACTACCCTGGTTTCATTTCTTGCAAAAGGATACGTAGACAACCCTCAGGTTCAACCAACTGCATCTGCATTTTGTTAGTTTGCCCAAGTCTTACGACCTCGTCAAAATGGGTCGTCTTCGGGCTTTGACATTCACTCACGTCATTTCATGAATTCGAGCTCTGTCAAAGAGGGGCAACTATAGACACCCTATTTTTGACCGCCCTTAAGACTTAGGCGCTTATTCCAAACACCCGATGATGAAAGTTACACTGTGCAATCTTTTGAATTCTCAGCGAAGAAATTTGGATTCAAGCTCTAATCCCAAACCTTGCACCCCATTTTGGCCAAACTATTTTAGACCTTAAAACCCTCTTTTTCAAATTATTTTTTTTAAATGCTTCTATGATGCTCTGAGGCTCGCATTTCGTGTAAAACATTGCACTTTCGGTAAACCGAATAAGCACAAAGTGGAAATAAATGAAAAGGAGGGAACTCTTTGAAAAATCTTTCAAAACATCTTAGTTATAGGTTTGGAGTTGAAGAAAATAGGAGGGGAGGGAAGAAAACTAGTTGGGGAGAAGGTCGGGCATCAATCCATTAGGATGGAAATGAGCATCCTTCACTAAATTAGACATATCTCTTTGCACACTTAGAATTTAGATGTGAGGTCAATACCATTGGAAAGTAGACTTCTAGGGCTTCAATTTAGACTCACAAATCACCTAAAATCGAGTCCAGATGTAGGATATATGCCTTTTTGAAGTTCGGCCTGAAGTGGAGATTTTTAGGCCAGGCTGGGTCCATTTAGAACTGGCCATGGGTTTTGAGGCCCGACCAGGTCTCAATGGCGCCAGACAGACAGTTGGAAGCAATTGAACAAACATCTTTGGTTGAAGATATTTTTTACCATTTTAGCTCAAATTCTATAAATGGGACCTCCCACTTCAGATTTTAAGGTTAGAAAAACTTTCCAAAAGGCCGAGGCATTTATGAGAGCTCTTGAACCTTCAAGCTTCTTTTGTTCTTCAAATCAACTTTTACCCTCCATAAACCATTAAAGCTTGGATTTGAAGCTTTCTTATAAAGAATCCAAGGCATATTTTTAGAACCTAAAGATTAGAGAATTGTTCTAGGAGATATTTGTAGAAGATTAGACATAACTTCCTTACAGAAGCTTTCTTGACCTTCAAACCTTCTTTAGCTATACATACACAATACATACACCATTAGAGCTTGTTCTTGCAGCTTTTTGTTGAACTTTCAAACCACGTTTCATAAACTTGAGGGTGTTTGGAATCAAGTTTGATCAACAACCAAAGCTTGCTCTCTTTAAAGAAGTATAAGCTTGTCACCTTTTTCCTTGCTTTCATTTCAATCTTTTTCTATCTTTTTCTTGTGTTTTCCTACTGTTTTGGACCTATTTTAAGTGTTAGAACTTGGGGTTGAAGGGCTACCAAAGGTAGAGAGGCTTAACAACCTTTCTTGCACCTTATCCCATAGCTCGTACCCCTTGTTTTCCCACTATTTTCTTTGGTTTACATGCTGATTTTCAAAGTTTAAAAAGGCTGAAAAACATGGTCTAAAGGTCTCAAAAGAGGAGGGGTTAGCCACCTCTCCTTGATTTTGCTTACTAGCTTCATATCTCTTGCTTTTGTCTATCTTTTTGTGCTCTTTAAACATACTTTTAGCCATTGTTTTTGGGCTATTTTGGGACTGTTCTTGTTTTTGGGGCTGAAATATGTGATTTAAAATTGCAAAAAGTGGAGGGGTTAGCCACCCCTCCTAAGGCTTTGTTCCATAGCTTTTTCTCTACTCTTTTTACTTACTTTCTCTTACTTTTAGCTACTTTTTTTTGTACCTTAGGGTTGTTTAGAGCCTGTTTTAATTCATTTAATTAGTTCATGCTTTAGTTAGTTTGCTTGTTGTATCATAAGCTCTCATATATAACTTGTTGTATGTTGCTCTTGGCTTTTCTTTATTTAACTTCCATGTCAAGAGTCCCATTTTAATAAGTAATCTGGCATTTATTTCTGTAACCTCCCTCTTTTCTTCTTTTGTTTGAGTGTTATTTCAACCGATTGAGGTTATTCAAAACATGTAAAAGAGATCTATGCTTAATGGTTTAATCTCTACAGAGATTCATCGTCAAGGGCATAGTCTCATTTTCATGATTAGAAGCACCTCTCATTTGACGCTTCTTCTCATTTAGTGGACTTAACCATCATCTTGGACAAATAGACTAAAGAATGGAAAGGACTAAGAAAATTGGCTTAAAATGAACCAACTCACATAAAGAAAATGAGCTATATTGCTTGGGGTTTGGCTGGACATTATGTCAAATCCATTGTGTCAAGGGTTATCTTACATCAATCCATGATATTTTGATGAATCTTGAAGCATCTCTACATCCCTCTTTGAGTTTACTCTATGATAGGAAGGAGGGGTGGTTGTTATTCTTATCATTTATTGATTTTTATCCAAAATTGTTCTCGAACGCATCAAGCAATCAACTTGCTCATTGATGGTTTTGAAAACAACTCCAACCTTCTCTCAAGGCTTTCCCATGACAGAGAAGTGTGAGAGGGACAAACAGAGTCCAAAACACTATGTCTGCACTATTTTCACTTCGGGACACAAAACAAAATTTTGCAAGAAATTGAGGCATGACCGGCCTTATTTAGGCCTGGCTGGGCTTCATTAAGGGCCAGTCGGTCATTAATGTTTGGTCAGTTGTACATTTTGCAGAAAACAGAGGGCAGTGGCTGAAGGTGAAATAGAGTAGGCCTAAGCAGACAGAGCTGTTCTTGGACACTGTGCATGCAACCTTTACACATCCTGGCTTACATCATTATTGTTATAATTAATGCTCTAATCATTATTGTTGTAATTATGATTATTGTTTATTTGTAATTGTTATAGCTAGTGTTATTTCTCATTATTATCCTTGTTGTAATAAAGTAGTTAGCTAGTTAATTCTTTGCTTTAATTTAGTTGTTCGGTTTTATAATAATTAGTTCAATTTTGGACTTTCGGACTTTGATTTGGACCCTCTTGCACGAAGGAAATTATGTAATAAATTGTACGTCTTCCAATCCCACGTGTTTTTCCCTTTTATTTGCCTACTTACGATGGTTAAAATAGAACATCATTTTTCAAATTAGCATTTTTTTTATGACTCACATCCATTGTCTACCATGCATCCAAGGTTTCGGCTCATCATACTAACCAAATGTTTAAATTCATTGTTTGAATACATGCTCTATCACATGTCTTGAATGGAATCATATGTCATGCTCATAGCCTAGCCTATAAAATACATAATGTGTGCGTTGCATTAGTCATATTGCATTAATTAGGAACATGCATATTTTCTAATTATTTTGCTTTGTTTTGGCTTAGAGTACTAGGTGAGCAATTTTGTATTTTAGCATATTGCATCGAATGTTTGTGCTACCATGTCAAAGCATACTTCCATGACGCTAATTGCTTAAATGATATAACTGTTTCAATGCATGTGGATGAAAGCTAGTTGCTTAAATTGGAATAGTTTGATTAATGTCCATTTGAAAGCCCACTTTTTCAAGTGGCAAATTCACAAACTCTTTTCAAATAAAACATGAAATCGAATGTTACAAATCTTGCAAATTAGCCTATACTTATGTGTATCACATAGTAATGTTAGTCTCATAACCGGAACAAAGAGCATATAATGTAAATAAAAATCACATCATGATTAGTAGAGGCCGATCTTTGATCGGGCGAGTGGGGTGCTCAAATCATGACCTTTCTCTCTTGTACCTAAGTTCCCTATTTTGGGAAATTTAGGAAACCCTGACTCGTTTTCCTAAGGCCACGTGTCCGTCATCACCAAAGTAGCCTCGGCTCGGGAACTTGGGTACGATTAGGGAAGGTCACTTCGTGAGCACCCCCGCTCGCCCGATCAAAGATCGGCCTCTACTAACCATGATATCTAGTTTTGAAAACGTTGTGTGTTCTTATTCCGATTATTAGCCTAGATTTACTTTGTGATGCGCACAGCATACAAGTATAGACTGGATCGCCTGAATTGGAACAAAACATTTCATGTTTATTTTTGAAAGATGGTTTGCTACTCGCAAGTAGGCTTAAAATGCAGATTTTGCCACCATCGGGTGGGCTTAGAAAAGATGATTTTGCCATTATCTAGTGGGCTTGTTGTTAAACCTATATATATATTTCAAATTTCTTATTATACATCATGATTGTTGAATTGTACAGAGATTTCATGCAAGTATTGAGCACTCAAAGAATATCTCGGAGTTCACTTATGGATTTCTCCATCAGCTTATTGAACAGTCAAAAAATCTTCAAAGTCATGCAACCCAAGTTGATGAAATTCAGACGATGAGTATCAAAGAATTCCAGAAGGCTTATGAGGTACATTTTTAGATCTTATGTGTAGAATTAAAATGTTAAGATTTAAATGTTTGACAACTTAAGCTTTATTTATGCAGGAGCAATCAACATCAGATGCAGAGAAGCTTATTGCTGACGTGACCAACTTAGTTTCTAGTCACATTCGTCGCCAAAAAGAGCTGGTTTGTTTGGTGTCTTAACTAATTTTTGTGCTTTCGTGCTTTTGTATTCTTCTCACGAATGACTAACGGTTTGGCTAATAGGTGGATGCATGGCTCATTCATCTCAAAGATACTGTTGTAGGAAATAAGACATTTTTGGATGGGCATGTTTCCTCAATGGAGGGTATAACAACAGATGCAAAACGAAAATGGCAGGAGTTCTCTGTACAAGCAGAGAATGATGCGAAAGATTGTGCTGATTTCTCTGCTGCCAAACATTGCCGTATGGAGTTACTTTTCCAGCAATGGTAAGCAATGGCTGTTGCAGTGTTCCCTAATTTGATCCTATTGCATCTATATTGTTTGCATGTTGACCTTTACTTACCTCATCCCTTTTTGGTTGGTGACCTTGTACTAATTCTGCTTTGGACAGTGACATTTATATTATATTCTACTACTGGTTAACTTTGTTGCTTGTTTCTGTTTTGTCTTGACAGTGTAAACACTGCTGAAACAGCTTCCAAGCATTGGAAAAGGACACATGAGTCCATCAATGAAATTGGAAGTCAAAATGTCTCGACTTTGGTCTCCCTTGTCAGGTCAGTTGTGTTAGCTCTCACCTTATTTGTCAAGAAACAGAAGAATATGAAAATCTCAGTACTCTATGGCTTCTAATATTTGTGTTTTGCTCTGCTGGTTAAGGCTAACTTTGATGTCAATGTACCTGGAAGTAATGAATGTGCTATGAGGAGAAAATTTTAGAATTTTTCTAGTTATGAATTATGGTTCTGTTTTGGGTATGTATAATGGCAGTGACATGGTCGCCATATAATTTGATTAATATGTAATTAAGTTCCTAACCTTTTAGCTACAGTATGATATGAACACTGTATTGAGTTAATTGTTCATCTTTTTGTTCCAGGGATGTGTCAGATAGTAACGAGCAACATAATACCGAGATTGCTTTGGCAAGGACTACAGTTGAAGAAGATGTGGCGAAGAATAGTGAAGATTTCATTCAGCACTTTGATCGTGAGTGTTGTTACAATCTTTACTTGTGCAGTTCGTATGCTATAGTTCATGTTTAATTATTTGCCATTTGTTTCCAATTTTTTGTAATTGTTTTGAAACTTGTCTTGTTATGTTAGACGTCTATCCTGAGTTTTGTTTTTTGTCAAATGAAATCTCTAAGTCCTTTTGAACAACATGACTTGGTTTAGAATTGAGCACTATTTAAATGACTGGTTTACCACTGTATTCTTGTATCAATGTGATTCGAATTGTCATTAAGGTAAATAAGTTAAAGACGAATCATACAAACCTATTTTTGGACAAAAAACTGTTTCTAGCTGGCTACCCTATAGACTGTAGGGAGACAACTACACCTTTGATTAGGAAATTTTCAACAATTATCTGTGGATTGCACAATATTTGGGAATTTATGTATCATAAGAAAACGTTGTTCATTGGGGTTTAAGGTTTCAGCTAGTTGTTTGGATGTGTTAGTCAATGTTGTCACACTGGGGTCCTTGGATTGAATCTTTTCTTTGTCAGATCCAAAGTAAAGGGAATTACTTTGAGTTTATTATTCAGGTGTTATTCAAATGAATTATATTTAAATGAATTAGGAGTGTTCTTTTATGTTTGTCGGTTTGCTTTTCGAACTTTTTGCAGGTGTATCAGAGCAAGAGTGTGCCTCTGTAAGTGATATTTTGGCCACAGAGTCAAGGCTCATGCAAATACTATTGAGGTTCTCCGGGAGGATCACTCTGTCCAATCTGCTTCTATTGAACAAAAAACCGTGGATACCTTCCAGCAGAAATATATGGTATGTTGATCTTACATCTTACTCATCTGATCGCATGATTAGTGAATTGCAGCAGAGATGTGTATACTAGGCCTCCCCCCTTGAACCCAAACTATCACACTTTTAACGACAAACTACTGTTTAAAGCATCTTCAAGGAATTTAAAGTTTAGCACTTTTGCCTCTACGAAGGATAAAACCATCGCTTTCTCATCCCAACTCTTCACTGTGGTACAAACTATGTTACTTGTTCTTTACGCTGTGTGAGTCTTGGATTGGTTAATGGAAATAAAATTACTGGGCATATTCAATATTTTCAGGTAATCAAAAAAACAATGATAAAATAAATACCCAGCCATTTTTTTTTCCATTTTGAAACCCAACCAAACAAATGACTAGGAATTTAGCTTCTTTTACTTGATTTTTCATTGTCGTTTCTTATATTTTTCCTTTGCTTTTCCTTTTCTCTTCACAAATTCAATATTCCAACAGTGTTATTGCCCATGTAATGTACATATAAAGGTTTGGGGACTGAATTTGATTGCTTTAGCCTAAAACTTTACAGGATAAGGGAACCATCTGTTGTAAGTTGTAACCCTTTTTTATTATTATTTTAAATTCTGAAGATAGCTCTGCCCTGACTATGCTTTATTTTAAGCAAGCCCAAATGTAAAAAAAAAATTAAGATTATGCATTCAAGAACTAACATTACTATCTGGATTAAGTCAATCATTTTCTTTTCAGGATAAATTTGAGAACATGCTTTTCCTCACAACCTTTTTATCAGCTCTCTTTGCTTGTTACCAATAAAAAAAAAAAGAAGGAAATTAATCTAAATTATAAACATTTGTATGAATTCATCATGATTACTTGCATATATTTGCTGTTGACCTATTCAAAATATAGTTGGGTTGATATCCTGATTGCTTTAAAATAATAATGCCCAGGATTATGAGCCAACTGGCACAACACCAATCAGATGTGAGCCAGATGTTCCATGTAAGGGGACAATTGAATCTCTTCGAGCCATGCCAATGGAGACCCTGATAGAGGAGTTTCGAGAAAACCATTCATATGAATCATTTGAAGTTAAGCAATTAAAGCCATCTCTCATACCACGCTCACCTCTGAGCGAACTTAATTGATAGGAGGTGCGGGGATTGTCATTTGCGTGCACGATGTTTATCCGATTTGTATTTGTATTTTTTCATGCACACTCTCATTATTGCACTTTGAAAAATGCCGGGAAGCAGATAGGTCTGCGTTGCTTGTAATACTTGGTAGTGGAAAATGTAACATGTCAATGGAAACTTAAATAAATCCTTACTTGGGATTTAGCAAATTATAGGTTAATCAGAGTTGTATATGAGGGAAAAGCCCTACGTTATTCCTCCACAATACTTGTTCTTTGGGGGCATTTGTTAGTGTAAGATTATTTCAGATTACTTGAGAGATGGGCATACCCTTTTGTTTTTGTTTTTTGATTGTCTTGTATCTGGTAAGATAGTATGCTGTTATTTATTTAATCCTGCTTGGATATTTTATTTTATTCTATTTATTGGAAGTCAGTGGTTAATACAGTGCAGTGAACAAGGAATGTTAGTGTTTAATCCAGTATATTGCCTGATTTGTGAGTTATATAAACTGAGCAGGATTTATCTGTTTGATTTATAAGTCATGGAAATGGATTATAGTTTTTGTTGTGGAGATTGTCATATGAAAATAATTACGCTGTGTTTGGTTAAGGGATTTGGAAAGGGATTTGGAAAGGGAAAGGGAAAAGGTGTGTGAAACTATGTGAAATGTAAGTATATTTTTTTCACATTTCACCTACCTTTTCCATTTCCCTTTCCAAATCCCTCTTCAAATCCCTCAACCAAACACAGCATTAGTGTATTTTTGTATTGTATCAGCTCAAAATAGTTGCAATGTCATGAAAGTATAAGCAATTTATGCATTAGATTGTGCAAGTCTTGTATTTCAATCCCTTTGCAATATTGTGAGTTTATATACCACTTTTTTGCAATTATTCCAAAAACAATTACAAGCAAATATGTTTTGAATTTACAAAAACTATTCTTGCCCCACCATGAGAAAGCCATCTTTGCAGCAAACTAAAGTAAGTTATTTGTAAAAACTCAACCAAACAAAAGGATGTTTGGGTGTTTATGAATGAATGGTCGTGATACAAGGCGGGATAATGAAAGAAATGGACGGAGAGGGGCGATGGAGATAGAGAGATGGTGGCATGTTGGAAGTTGAAGGAGTAGTGGAAGTTTTTAAGGGAATTTGAAGAGGAGAAAGAGATGGGGGTTAAAATTTGAGTTTAGGTTTTGGGTTTTGAATTTTAAATTTTGAGCTTAAAATTGGATAAAAATTGGTTTTAGAAGTAAATCGGGAAAAAATATAAACATTAATGGCGAAATTTAGAAAAAAAAATAAAAGTGAAAATGCGAAACTGTGAAACTTAAAAGGATAAATGTAATTTATCAATTTTACTACCTAGCGCCACATGGTTGCCCACGTGACATTTTTCATCTAAAATTGGATAAATTAAAAAAAAAAAAAAAAAAGGATAAATTATAAACACATATCTTGAGATTTACTTAAATTACAAATTACCCCTGTGATTCTAGAAATTATATTATGCCACCTAAGGTTTCTAATTTCATAACAAATAGGTCATTTTATTAATAAATCATCAAGTTAATTAACAGTTTTTAATAATGCTAAAATTTTATTTCAATTAATAATTCGAATAATTTTATTATTGTATAGGTGAACAGTTAGAAATTTCACTTTTTCAATTAACTCTGTTAAATAATTTTTTTTTGACAGGGTGGTATTTGTAATTTTTCAAATCACAAGAAGTAATTTGTATTTTAAGCAAATCTCAGAAAATGTATTTATAATTTACTTACAAAAAAAAAAGAGAGCTACAAATGCTAGAGGTTAAAGTGAAAAAAAAAAAATTTAAAGGTTGAAGTAAAAAAAATATAAAACTAATGGGGGAAGGGGGTGTGTAAAAGTATCCCCAACAGATCCCTTGTATACTTACTTTTTAGCCAAAATAAGAAGTTTTGGCTATATTTATTTGGCGGATTAGATTTGAAGGGATTATAAGTGCAATGAGATTAAATGAGGAAATTAGTAATGTAGTGATATTAAGTTGAAGATAGAGGATAATAAATATTTGTTTATACATCATCAAATTAGTATTAATATATAAAATTAATAATTTTTAATTTTTAATGTTATAATTATTTTTTTTTTTTGTACTTTTTAAGCTCAATTAATATAAAAATACATAAAAATAAATAATTTATTTTTGTGTTTTGCTACTTAAGTATCAATCACGTGCCCCCACGGGTGAGCTAGTCTAGCCACTGTAGTAGATTGTTGATCCGCTAGTCAATAAGAAGTTAAATGAAATTATTTTATTTTTAAATTGAGATATTTAAATTTTATTAAATTTTATTAAATATAATACATAATTAAATAGTAGGGGGTCAAAATAGTCATTTTATCACCTAATTCCAACAATAGATTGTCCTCCCAAAACTGTCCTACATCCTCACATGGGGGATAAGGAGTCCGGCCAGACTCATATCCGGCAGACTAAAAAAAAAACAAACGATGGACTATTCACTCATTCGGATAAGCAATCCGAATAGTGAATAGTCCCTCCCCTAATCCCTCCAATCAAACACAGCGTTTGATTAGACGGACTGGATAAGGGGGGATTAGAATCTATCGGACTTGAGTCCTAGGACTGTGAATCCCCCGAATTATTTGGTTGAATTGGATATGTATCCTGTGTTTATTTTTTCATGGGATTAGATGTCTGGAAATAACTATTTTCAGTGAATCTAATATTTGGTTGGACGGACTGAACAAGATAAATGAACAAAAGACTACTTTACCCTTTTTAATTGTTTACTAAGTAATAGCAATATTAAACATATCTTTAATATTTTAATTTTTTAGCTAGCTTAAATAAAATTTTATTTTATTTTATTTTTTACACAATTAAATAATTTATTTTTTTTAAATAAATAAATAAAATATCAATAAAAATATATGTTATTTTTTTTATTAAAATTTTCAATAAATTTATTTTTAAAAATAATAATAATTAAATAATGAAATTAAATAAAACATCTATCAAAATTTAAATAATGAAATTAAATAAATTATAAACAAAATTTTAAAATAAAACATCAATAAAATATCTATAAAAAATTAAATAAATAAAACATCAATAAAAAGTTAAACAAAATTATTTTATTTTTAAATTGAGACATTTAAATTTTATTGAATTTTACTAAATATAATACATAATTAAATAATAGAGGGTCAAAATGGTCATTTCATCACCTAGTCCCAATAGTAGATAGTTCCCTGAAAATTGTCCCATACCCCCCAGGATACAATAGTCCCCCATATGGAGGATAAAAAGTCCAGCCGGACTCCATGTCTGACGGACTAAAAAAAAAAACAAACACCAGATAAAGAGTCTCCTCCGAATTACAATCTCAATAGTAAATAATCCCCCCTTATCCCCCCAATCAAACACACCCTTGTTTTGAAGGATTAGAGGGTGAGATTTGACTATTAATCCCACTGGACTAATAGTCCATTGTTTGTTTCATGTTTTTTGCTTCGGACTAATAGTCCCCCCGGACTATTAGTCCCACAAATATGGGACTATCTTATCCCATGGGGAGGGTGAGATAGAAACCATGAGATTGGTATCCCATGGGATTATTTTGTGAAATGTTCATTTTACCCTCCATGCTATTACTTAGCAAACAATTAGAAAATGATAAAATAGTCTTTTGAACATTTATAAATTATTTTTTTAGTGTTGTTAATTTAAAATTATATATTAAATAAAAAATTTTAATTATAAATTATAAATGAAATTTAATTAAAAGTAATAAATTATAAATTATGGCCTTATAAATTACATTTTTTTAGTGTTGTTAAAAAATTAAATTTACATAATAAATTAAATTATTTTTTTAGTGTTGTTAATTTAAAATTATATATTAAATAAAAAATATAAATTATAAATTAAATTTGTTTAAAAATAATAAATTATAAATTATGGCCTTATAAATTAAATTTTTTTTGTGTTGTTGAAAATTTAATTTATATATTAAATAAAATTATTTTTATTGTCGTTAATTTAAAATTATATATTAAATAAAAATATAAATTATAAATTATAAATTTAATTTAATTGAAAATAATAAATTAAAATAATTAAAATATTGTGCAAAAAATAAAATAAAAGAAAACAAATTTTTATTTAATTTAGTTAAAAATAATTAAAATATTAAAGCTATGTTTAATATTGCTATTACTTAGTAAATAATTGAAAATGATAAAATAGTCATTTGAGCATTTATCCTTCTCTATAATATCCCAAACAAACATTGCATAATTAAAAATAGTCCAATCCAGACATCTAATCCCATGACATAAGATACAAATTTAGTTCAACCAAATAGTCCGGAGACAATATATCCCAAGATTAATAGTCCGATGAATTATAATCCCCCTTTATTTAGTCTATCCAAACAAACATACTCTTCCATGGATTTTCTAGGGTTCGCCTCCTCTCCAACACTATTCAATCCTACCATTGTCCTGCACTCTCTTGTTGGTCGTCAAGCAACAAGGTGGCCGAGACGGTCGACAAGGGTAATAATCGTGGTAGACAAGTGTTACACCGATCATTTGAATAATCGTCTGAGTGATCAACTAACATGCACAAAACTTGGCCTCTCTCTCGCCTTGGGATCCTTGCTTGCTACGCGCCTTCATATCTTAGACATAGCTAGAGAATGCTGGACAAACTAGTGTTGGAGAGAGGGAAATTCAGATTTTTCATAAGTGAATCTAACTCATACACAGTCCACTCCTACCACTTACGTAGGCAGCAAAACAAAGAAGACATTTTTTTGTGGGTCAAAAAACACCCCCCAGCGGTTTCTTATCCAACTCACAAAATATAAGGGTTGCTATAGCCCCTCCCCATTTATACAGAATCACTATAGTTTCTCTAAACATATAAAATTATTATTTTGTTCCAATATGGCATTGACAGTTAAAAAAAAAAAAAAAAAACAGAGTTTGGGTTGGTTTAGGAAGTGGGTTGACTTTTGAGTTTTTTTTAGTTATTTTAGCCTGAGCTAAAAAGCTTGGTTTGAGAATGATTTTTTGACTTTTTTTGGAGAGAAAGTGTAATGATTATGGATTGGATGTGATGTTTTGTTTTTTGTGACTAAAATAGCATATTTTGTCTTTTGTGACTAAAATAGCAAAAAAAAAGCCCACTTTAGCTCTTTTGAATCAATCATGATTGGTTTATTTATTGATTATAATCATTATTTGAAAAGAATGAATTACTAGATTTTTTTTTTGGAGTTTTCTTAGGTATGCAACCCACAAAAGGTGTAAGTGGGTTGCACATCATGTGCCACTTACACAAAAGATGTAAGTGTAAGGTGTAAGTGTAAGGTGTAAATGTAAGGTGTAAGGTGTAAGTGAGTTGCACACCATGTGCCACTTACACAAAAGGTGTAAGGTGTAAGGTATAAAAGGTGTAAGTATAAGGTGTAAGTGTAAAGAATAAGGTGTAAGGTGTAAGTTGCACACCATAACCAAACCCTTTTTTTTTTGCTTCTTAGTTGGATTTTTATTTATTTAATTTAAAAATTTTGATTTTGGGTCCTTAATAATCAGAAATCATCTAATAATTTGGAAACACCACATGTCCAATTGCCTGTTCAATAATATTTTATAATTTGTCTACAATTTGACTAAAAAATAGTAGAGAAATGTAATTTTTCTACCATTTAAATAAAAAAATAATGAATGCATAATATTTTTAAATCAAATAGAAAGAATAGAGAGTATTGTTGGAAAAAGTGGTTGAAAATGTACCTTCCTAAAATAGAAAAATAATTTTTTAATTATTTAGAAAAGAAATAGGATAGATTGTTAGGGATCCTCCTATTTTTCTTTTATTATTAAAATTGTAATTTTTCAATGTTGTGTTTAGTTGAGAGATTTAAAAATATATTTGGAAAAATAAAGACAAAAAATAAATAAAATAGGGGAAAGCACCAATAAATCCCAAATTTGGGAATGTTAACTCATTTAGTCCTGAAGATTTTTTGTTGGACTAATAGGTCCTATTTCCCAAGAAGCTTACCATAGGCCTTTTTATGATTTCTCTTCTTTTCAAACATCAAACATTATTCATCCAACATCAAACATTAGCAACGTCAGGATTATTCATCAAACATCAAACACAGATTCTGAACCATTAAATATTAGGATTATTCATCAAATATCAAACATTATCCATCAAACATCAAGCATCAGATTTATGAGTAATATCATTAAAACAACATCAAACATCACACCATCATTATCAAAACAACATCAAAATAACGATTAAACAATTTTTTCAATAACGATTAAACATCAAAATAAAACATTATTCTTCAACATTAAACATTATTCATCAAACATTATTCTTCAACATCAAACATTATTCATCAACCATTATTATTCATCAAACATTATCAATTCTCTTTAATTCTTTGAATCTTCGTTATTGAAAATCCATAACAAGAGCTCGAAACCAACAACAAAACGAAAATGCAGAAGTGGTTTTCAGTCAACGGCGGCAAGGAAGATTGGCAACAACCGCATCCATTGACGTCTTCATTGTCGTCGTCTTCATCATTGTCTCTTTTGCCCGATTGGAACTCATACGCATCGTCAAAAGCTTCGGAACAGAGCACCGCCTTGGGGGTTTTTGATCTCGATCTCGAATCTGCTGTTAAACAAACCCAAGTCAACAAAGAGAAGATCAAAAGAGAAAAGAAACAGAGCTCAATTAGATGATCAAAACTAAGAACCCTTTACGTACCTCATTGTTTGCCCTAAACTCAATTGAGAGAGAGAGAGAGAGAGAACCCAAAATTCAACACTAAATCTCGCCTCTGCTTCCACAAAATTTGTGTGACTATCCAGTAGCCACTACAAGCGGTGTACAACGATATTCGGAAATTCGAGAAATCTGAATTTATAGATTGGATTTGGTTTTTTTGTTTTATAAATTCGTGATTCAACGAAATACACAGTATAAATCGATTCTGTTCAATTCAATTAGGGTTTATTTATGTAAATTTATGTAAATTTGTTGTGTTTAATTTGCATCGATTGTTCTTTGTTGATGATTAATGTTGTGATGTTTGATTTTGTTTTGATGATGATGTTCTGATGTAAAAAAATGATTAAATGGTTTATAAAAAAACACTCAAGATTAGATGGAGCAACATTTTCTAATATGGGACATATGAGTAATTTTTTCAATAAAAGACACTTACATTTCATATAATTTTATACATACTTTATTTATTTATTTTTTATATATAGGGATAGGGCTAATTCGGTCAAATAAACGAAAGCTGAATTTAAAATCACACAGACCGTCGGATCTACAATTGTCAAATAATAGACGTTGGATCAAAAGAATAAGATCGGCTCCCAAATTTCAAATCTCGTTACCATCCCGCTCTCTTTCAGAATTCAGAGAGAGAATCGTGGCCGGATCTTCAAAAACAACGCAACAGTAGTGTGTTCGATTCTCTCACTTGTGTCGTTCGAAAATGTCTGGTCGCCCTGAGAAAGAGAAAGGCGTCAATGTTCAAGTCCTTCTTCGTTGCAGGTACCAATCTGTCTCTCTCTCTCTATATATATATATAAATAAATATATGTATGCATACATACATATAAACCAGTGTAACCATCTGTATTTTTAAGCGTTAGGGTTTTATCTGGTTGTGAATCGCTAATCTAATTTTTCTTCACAAATTTCGTTATTTTTATTGATATTGTTGCTGTTGAATATTGGCTCAAGATTCTGGCCATGTGAAGAAAGCCATGAGGTCAACACCTTGCCAACTAGCTGGCCATGAGGCCATGTGAGTTGGCCATGAGGCCATGAGAAGCCATGTGAAGCAATGTGAAGCTTTCATTTGGAAAGCCACCGAAAGCACAACAATGGGCTGGCAGCCAGCTCAAAAGTTGATGGCCTCTCCATCTTTATTCTTGTGTATATATAGAGAGGGTGAGAACTGAGGAAAGATAGCAGAGTGAGGTGAGCTCAAGAGAGAGTGATACAGAGAGAGAATTATCAGAGAGCTTGTATAATTCTTCAATTTGTTCAATATAGTGAATTCGCTGCCCGTGGACGTAGGCGACTTACCGAACCACGTTAAATCTCTTGTGTTGTTGCTTGTGTGTGTTCACTGGTGTGCCCCCGATCTACAACAATTGGTATCAGAGCTCGGGTTGTGAAAAATCAAATTTTTCCTGAAAGTGCCCAGATTTCGAAGTGCTCGAAATCAACTTTTGAGCATACCAGGAGGAAGAACTCCAGGAGAGGAGTCAAGAACAGCAAAAACCAAGCCCAAAAAAGCTCCCATGCGCTCTCTGAACAAAGCGCGTGAGCCACACTCGCACCACGCGCCGCACGCGCTTCTCAGGGAAGAAGACGAGCCACGTCAGCGCCACGTTAGTCCATGTGTACGCCACGTGTCCCAACCACGTCAGCCTGAGTCGCTGACCGACCCGAACCTCCGTTGACCGCGCCACCTGCGCCGTTAACCGAGCCGAGCCACCGTTGACCGCGCTGAACCTTCGTTGACTACGCCGCCTGCGCCGTTGACCGAGCCTTTGAACGGAGAAATTATCCGGTGCATCTCAGCGCACCAGATTCTGCAGATTTGAACCATCCAACCTATTTTGGCCAGATCGAAGCCATTCGGAGTCCGTTTTTGACGATCCAATAGTGCTTCCTAACTATTTGGAGTATTTCGGATACATCCGTACGGTCATTTTTTTGAATTGAAGTTTCTAAAAAATGGCAGAATCTACAGAAACCAGACCAACCGAGTCCAGATCAACCGAGTCCATACGTAATCCAGCAAGTACAAGCAACTCTAGGCATTGGACCCCGGTGTCCCATGCTAAGTTCGAGGTAGAGAAGTTTGATAGAAGCAGCAACTTCGGCATGTGGAGATGCGAAGTTAAGGATATGCTTGTCCAAATGAACCTGCATTTCACTCTGGGAGACAAACCAGATGACCTGGATGAGATAGAATGAGAGAAGGTAAATCTCCTGGCCTGAAGTTCCATCCGACTTTGCCTTGCAAAAGAGGAGAAGTACGCCTTCACAGAATATGATATAGCGAAGAAGCTTTGGAAGGCGCTAGAAGATAAGTTCATGACAAAGAGCATTGAGAACTGGCTCTACTTGAAGAAGAGGTTGTTTCGTTTCGACTACAAGAAAGGTATTTCGATGAACGAACACCTAAACAACTTCAATAAAATTCTTACGGATTTGAAGAATTTGGATGATCACATTGGTGATGAAGATAAAGCACTGTTATTGTTGAATTCCTTGCCTGACTCGTATGATCATCTCACTACTACTTTACTGTACGGTAAAGAGAAGATCAAATATGTTGATGTTGCAAATGCCTTGGTGAACAATGAGTTCAGAAGGAAAGATAAGTTTGCAAACAGGAACTCAGCATCCGAGGCATTGACAGTCAGAGGCAGAACAAATAACAGAAGATATGCAGGGCGAGGAAAGTCTCGCTCAAAATCCAGAGGGAAATCTTCAGACAGAAGACGTCTTGCAAAAGACGAATGTGCTGCTTGTCGCCAGAAGGGGCATTGGGCAAAAGATTGTCCAAATAAAGACAAGACAGAAGAAAAGGTGAATGTTGCACGAGGTGGAGATAATGATGAAGGAGCAGCCTTCACAGTTTCATCATATGGCCAATCTGATGAATGGATAATAGATTCTGGATGTTCCTACCACATGTGTCCGAACAAGCAGTGGTTCTCGA
The DNA here is from genome assembly GCA_025200525.1 of Camellia lanceoleosa. Classification (NCBI taxonomy): domain Eukaryota; kingdom Viridiplantae; phylum Streptophyta; class Magnoliopsida; order Ericales; family Theaceae; genus Camellia; species Camellia lanceoleosa. The sequence continues at coordinate 105,493,705 of CM045761.1, forward strand.
GCTTACGAGAGTTCGATGGAGGAGTTGTGCTGATGGGCAATGACCAACCTTGCCAGACAAAGGGGATTGGAACAATTCGACTGAAGATACATGATGGAACAATCAGAATTCTTGAAGATGTACAGTATGTACCAGATCTAACAAAGAATCTCATCTCAGTGGGAGTTTTAGACTCCAAAGGTTACAGAGTAACCATGGAAGGTGGAGTCCTCAAAGTTGTTCGAGGAGCATTTGTAGCAATGAAGGGTACTCGACAGGGAAATTTATATTTCCTAGATGGCTCTACAGTCACAGGGAGAGTGGCTGTCTCCACCAACTCAGAAGATGATGCATCAGACACTTCCAGACTTTGGCACATGAGCCTAGGGCATGTCTGTGAGAAGGCTTTACAAGGGTTGGTAAAGCAAGGCCTGTTGAAAGGCGCCAAGACAGGGAAGCTTGAGTTCTGCGAGCATTGTGTACTGGGCAAGCAAACAAGAATCAAGTTTGTAATCTTGCTATTCATCGTACCAAAGGGATTCTAGACTACGTTCACAGCGACGTATGGGGTCCTTCCAAGAATGCTTCGTTGGGAGGTAAACACTATTTTGTGTCGTTCATTGATGATTTCTCCAGAAGAGTTTGGATTTACACAATGAAGCACAAAGATGAAGTCTTAGACATCTTTCTTATGTGGAAGAAGATGATTGAGACCCAGACAGGCAGACGGATCAAGAAGCTCAGATCTGACAATGGTGGAGAATACACATCAGATCCCTTCTTTGAGGTTTGCCAGAATGCAGGGATAGTGAGACATTTCACAGTTCCTGGAATACCATGACAAAATGGAGTTGCGAACGCATGAACCGCACTTTGGTAGAAAGTCCGGTGTATCTTTGTCACATCTGGATTGAGCAAGGCATTTTGGGGCGAGGCATTGAACTATGCTCGTCATCTTGTCAACAAACTACCCATCGCAAAGACTAGATGGGAAGACTCCATGGAGGTATGGTCGAGTGCGACCATCGATTATGATCAGTTATCTTCGAATGTCCAGCTTATTTTCATGTTACAGAATCTAAGTTGGATCCAAGAGCCAAGAAAGCCATCTTCTTAGGCTTCGGTGACGGTGTCAAGGGATACAGACTTTGGTGGCCTGAATCAAAGAAAGTTCTCATCAGAAGAGACGTTACCTTTGATGAGTCTGCAATGCTGAAGCAACCAGATCCTCAACAGAATGAGGAAGCATTGAAGAAGTCAGTGCAGGTGGAGTTTGAGACTCCAGCAAAGACTAGTCAGCCAATCAACCATCCTGAAGAAGTCTCAGAGGATAGCTCTGAAGAGAGTTAAGATGAAAATGAAGATCCAGAGGCTCCGCAATAATCAGAACCCATTGAAATCAGGAAAGGAAAAAGGGTTACTAAGCAACCCAGTTGGATGACCGATATGGTAGCCTATGCGCTTCCAATCATTGAAGACAATGTTCCTTGCACTTTTAAAGAAGCCGTGCATAATGTAGAAAGTGTCAAATGGAAGGAGGCTATGGATGAAGAGATTGGGTCACTTCACAAGAACCAAACTTGGGAGTTGGTGCAACTTCCAAAGGCATGAAAGCAATTGGGTGTAAGTGGGTTTACACCAAGAAAGAAGGCATCCCAGGCAAAGACAACATCAGATTCAAAGTTAGATTGGTAGCTAAAGGCTATGCTCAGAAGGAAGGAATAGACTACAATGAGGTATTCTCACCTGTTGTGAAGCACACGTCTATTCGCATCTTGTTAGCTTTGGTTGCACAGTTTGATCTCGAGCTCGCCCAACTCGACGTCAAAACTGCTTTCTTACATGGAGATCTTGAAGAGGAGATATACATGTCCCAGCCAGATGGTTTCAAAGTTGCTAGAAAAGAGAATTGGGCCTGTAAGCTGAACAAATCGTTGTACGGATTGAAGCAATCCCCGAGACAGTGGTACAAACGATTTGATCGGTTCATGATAGAGAAAGAATACACAAGAAGTCAATTTGATCATTGTGTATATTTTCGTAAGCTTCCCGACGGTTCCTTCATCTATTTGCTCTTATATGTAGATGATATGCTGATTGCATCTACGAGCAAGGTGGAGATTGACAAACTCAAGGCACAGTTAGCGAGAGAGTTTGAAATGAAGGATTTGGGAGAAGCAAAGAAAATTCTTGGCATGGAGATCAAGAGAGACAGGAAGAAGGGCACGGTTTGTCTGACACAAACCCAGTATTTGAGAAAGGTGTTAGACAGATTTGGCATAAATGGGAAAATCAAAGCTGTGAGTACACCATTAGCCCCTCATTTCAAGCTTAGTGCTTCGATGTCTCCACGCATAGAAGAAGAACGGAAGCATATGGCACAGGTTCCATATGCAAATGCAGTTGGTGCATTAATGTATGCTATGGTTTGTACAAGGCCTGACATCTCGCATGCTGTGAGTATGGTAAGCAGGTATATGCATGATCCAGGAAAAGATCACTGGCAGGCAGTGAAATGGATCCTAAGGTACATACATGGCACGGTCAATCTGGGATTGAAGTTCGAGACAGATAACCGACTCGGGCAGAATTTGGAAGGATATGTGGACTCAGATTATGCTGGTGACTTAGACAAACGCCGGTCAACAACAGGGTATTTATTTACGCTTGCTAAAGGGCCGGTAAGTTGGAGGTCAATGCTTCAGTCAACGGTGGCTTTGTCTACTACAGAGGCAAAGTACATGGCAGTGACGGAAGCCTTTAAGGAAGCTATTTGGCTACACGGGTTGATTGAGGACTTGGGAATTGTTCAGAAGCACGTTGAGGTGTATTGTGACAGTCAGAGTGCCATTTGTTTGGCAAAGAACCAGGTTCATCATTCTCGCACCATGCACATTGATGTCCGTTTCCATTTCATCCAAGAAATTGTGAATGAAGGGGATATTCTGCTTCAAAAGATTGGTACTGCAGATAATCCGGCCGATATGCTCACAAAGGTAGTTTCTGGGATCAAGTTTCAACATTGTTTGGACTTGGTCAACATCTCTCGGAACTGAACACCTTCGGGTGCAAGGCAGTGTTGATCGATCACTATGTTGGATAAGAGAATCCCTGCCAAGGTGGAGATTTGTTGAATATTGGCTCAAGATTCTGGCCATGTGAAGAAAGCCATGAGGCCAACACCTTGCCAACTAGTTGGCCACGAGGCCATGTGAGTTGGCCATGAGACCATGAGAAGCCATGTGAAGCAATGTGCAGCTTTCATCTGGAAAGCCACCAAAAGCACAACAATGGGCTGGCAACCAGCTCAAAAGTTGATGGCCTCTCCATCTCTATTTTTGTGTATATATAGAGAGGGTGAGAACTGAGGAAAGATAGCAGAGTGAGGTGAGCTCAAGAGAGAGTGATACAGAGAGAGAGAATTATCAGAGAGCTTGTATAATTCTTCAATTTGTTCAATATAGTGAATCCGCTGCCCGTGGACGTAGGCGACTTGCCGAACCACGTTAAATCTCTTGTGTTGTTGCTTGTGTGTGTTCCTTGGTGTGCCCCCAATCCACAACAGTTGCAGAATATTGTTGACAATTGTGTGAATTTATCTAATTTATGATTTATGATATATGTTTGTTTGTTTTCAGGCCATTTAGCGAACAAGAGTTGCAGAGAAATGCACCACAAGTGGTGACTTGCAATGAGTACCAGAGGGAAGTCGCAGTTTCTCAGAACATTGCTGGGAAACACATTGATAGGGTTTTCACGTTCGACAAGGTATTTTATTTGAAAAAGGTTTTTTTTTTTAATGCTAAATTTAGTTACTTTGATGTAAATTGTAGATGAGATTTTCTGTAGTAGTTCATTTGATAACTTATAGGCAGAGTGGGCAATTTGTTTCTTGTTCTGTTTTGGTACCGCTTCATGTCTGGAAGAGAGGTTTTTCAATATGAAGTGTGAATATGGTGTTTTTTTTCAGCATTTTACTTTGAAAGACAGCTTTTTAAGTGTCTTGGAAAGTCAAATATAAGAGAGTAAGGCTGATAGCATACAAAAATATTGGGGCAAGGAAATTATGTATCAAGTGAAGTTTAATATTATGTTTTTGGACTGTTAGGAATCCGTAACACCTAATCAGGATTAGTGAAATGCGAAATACAAAAACAAACAAATACATAATAAAAATAAATCACATGTACACATAAAGAATGCAAGGTTTACGTGGTTCACTCCAAAACTGGGGTTACGTCTATGATTGTTGTGATATCACTATGATCAGAATGGTTACAAGAGATTACAATGATAGCTGCTCCTTTCAGCTATATATATACCTAGAAAATTAGAGCAACATGTCACAAGTTTGAATATACCATGGATTTACTCTAAAACATTTGGGTTATTTGCAGTCAAGTGGTTAGTGTTTGATACTTATCAGTCATGTTACATGCACTCATGTACGGGTGCGGGTGTGGGTGCATATCATCTAGAGGTCGGACACTTTAAACATCAAATATAAGGATACGTGGACTTGGCAAAAAATTGATTATATTTTTAATCTAATATGTGAGACAAAATGGTGTTACTGTGTCAAAAAAGCATTTTACTCATTTTATAGTAATTATACAACAATATACATATATAATGATAGTGTTTAATACAGATATATGTGAAGTGTCCAATCCAATGAACAGTGTCGGACACATATCTCACATCCGTGTCCAAGTGTCTAAGTGTCCGAAACGGGTATTTGATTTTTTTTGATAACATAGCTTATTAGAGGATTCACACTACCCCAACACTAACTTGTAATGATCATTGAGTTATATACTGGCATTAATTCATGTACCATATAGGTTTTTGGCCCTTCAGCTCAGTAAAAAGATCTTTATGATCAAGCAGTTGTTCCTATTGTTAATGAAGTTCTAGAGGGTTTCAATTGTACCATTTTTGCCTATGGACAAACTGGCACAGGAAAAACTTACACCATGGAAGGAGAATGTGAGAGGTCGAAGGTACTTTCACTACAAGAAAATTAGGATATAACCACGTTTTTGTTATGGCGTTTTTTTAAAAAACGTCGTTTTAAAGGTTTTCAAAATATTTTTGTAAATAACTCATTTTAAAAAACACGCGTGCTTTTGGTGTATGAACATATTTTCCCTTTTAAGACCCACGCGTTTTTCATTCTTCTATTCTCCATTTCACGCAGCAATTGATAGATCTAGGTTTTCTATCTCTTCATTACTCCTCTTTCTTATGGTGAAAGGTCACTAGATCGAGCTTCGTAGGCTCCGATTCACGATCTGGTTCTCTCCATCTTGGCTCAAAGCTCTCGATCAGTCCGATTTGAAGATTAATTTTGTGAGTCCTCTGATTTTTTGATTTTGTTTATATACAAACTTAGATCTACGATCTCAAATCTGTTTGATATATATATACTAATTTATGTCTATTGATTTTGTGCTGATGAGTGAAGTTCATTGCGATTCGTAACCTCTATGTTTCTCAATTGATTTTCGAATTTGGTGTATTGGATTGTTGTTGAGTAGCGTTGTGACTAGTTGGTTATAGATTTGAATCTCAAGTAGATTGCATTTTCAATTTGAATTGACGAACGAAACTCAACGTGATTCATATCCCTCTGTTTTTTTTTTTTTATCAAATTTCAATGGGAATGCGTTTGGTAGTTTTTGAAGGAGCTATTGCAATTAGTTCGCTTCTGATTGAAGCTCTAGTACATTGCATTTTGAACTCGGTTTTCAGACATTCTAATTTGATATTTTAGTTAAATGCACCTCGTGATTAATCGTCTGATTTTTAGAATTTCTAGTGCGTTGTGTCTGCTTTTACGTATTCTGTTTGTTATCTGCTCGATTAGTAGTAGTTGATTTCTATATTGCTCTGTTTAATTTTGATTTCAAGCTCTCTCTGCAGCTTTTCAATTTCAATTGAGTTTGATTTCAAGCTCTCTCGTAAATGGATCTTGAATTAGGTGATGAATTACTTGCCACTTGGTCATTCTCCCTGTTTTGAATTTGAATTCGATTTATAGCTAAATGCATAGAGTAATCTTGAATATTAGTAAAACTTGTGTGTTTGATGAATTCAAATCTCCATGGAAATCGATTTCACTTGAATCAAATTGATTCTTTTGAATTCTGCGCTATATGAAGTTTCAAATCTATGAGTTTGGCGGGTTGTGCGAAAAAGCCGCTCAAAGAACAATGAACTCGATCCTTGGAAAATCGATTTCGGCAGAAAGATAGCTGCCATTGATGAGGTTTCTTCGTGTGTGTCAAGTAGCTCCAGTGTTGTTTCCAGTGGGAAGGAGGAGGCTTTGGTTCCAGATTTGAAAACCAAGCCGCTGATCAGCTCGGCTTCCATGCGCCACCGAGCCGAAGAGATCATGAGACTCTTGTCTAATGATTGTGCTTCTGAAGTCAGGATACGCCAGCTGCTCGGTGACAGCCCTGACACCAGCAAAGCCTTGAGAGTGTGCTCTCTCTCTCTCTCTCTCTCTCTACTAATGTAGGGAAGTCATCAAGGTTAGATCATCTCAACCGTTGATCATATCAAAACCCTGATGGTTTCCCACACTAGGTTCTTATACTGGGTGCCAAAAAATTTACCAAATCATATCATCTTGTGTTTTCCTTACTAGGAGGTCCATGTCAACGAACCATCACCGTTGGATCATAATACTTTGTTAAGTAAGAAAAGAAGTTAGGATCAACGGTGATGGTTCCTGTTGAGTTGTTTTGGGGGTTGATCATGTTATTTGTTTTCAGGTTGTTGAAGCAGGAAGAGATCAAGAGGATGGCCGCAGGCGGTCATAGGGACCCCTATATTTACACGGTAATGCAATTAACGATTCAATCCAAATATTCATAGCCGTGTGTCATTCACCACACGATTATGGCAAAACTCATGACTATATGGCAAAACTTTTCCATGCAATTATCCAGTTTAACATCTTAATTGATTTTAACATCTTAATTGATTTTAATTGATTTTCCATGCAATGACACACGGCTATGAATATTTGAATTGAATCGTTAATTGCATTACCGTGTAAATATAGGGGTCCCTATGACCGCCTGCGGCCATCCTCTTGATCTCTTCCTGCTTCAACAACCTGAAAACAAATAACATGATCAACCCCCAAAACAACTCAACAGGAACCATCACCGTTGATCCTAACTTCTTTTCTTTTTGATAGAGACATGTGAGGCTACGTATCTTTAGGTTACTTCAAGCAGTTACTGCACCCTGCATTCTGCCATACTACTTTGCCCATTGGGTTTGAGTTGACATTTTATTTTACTGGACTTTTCCTTATGAATTACACAAAAATTTTGTTTTCTTCAACACAATGAAAATATACAAAAGAACAATCAATAAGAGGAATATAAAATTTTATTCTAGATGCTCTAGCAGTGCTTTGAATCTTGCAGTTTTCAAGGTTGGCACTCACACTCTTGCTTCTCAAACTGTGCATTGAGGAAGGATCTTGAGCGATCTTCATTGTCCCCATGGTCTTGAAATTAAATCTGAACCATTTTATGTGAATTGTATGTTGGAATTAAAAAGATAGCAAGAATATTTAAGTGAGCAATGCTCTCGTTCATGTTCGGTGTAGGGCATTCAATTTGTGATTCGCCCTCAGTATCATAGCAGTTCATGTTTGAGTATTTTTATTTGATTATTTGTGTTAGTCGTTGTGTCGTCCCTAAAGCCAACATATTGACCCTATGGATTAATTTCAAGTTTCAACATTTCATAAGAAATGGATTGACAAGTAACATGCGTTTTTAGTTTTATCCAGCCCATGTGTCACCCAAATCATCGACTTATCATATTTTGTTTTTATCGGATATGCTAGAGAAGACACACACTACTGTTGCATATTTATGATTTAATGAGAATTAGGTTGCTTTCAAAGATCAACTGAGTCTGAAAATTCGATGAACATTGGTGGAGGTATGACCTTTATAAGCTATGAACATTCCGTTCTCTATGCATGTACATTGAAAGTACATAAGGTATTTTATGATTTTCCAAATTCATTTTTGTTATGTCCAGATTTATCTTCCTCTTGATTCATTTTTTTTTTTTTTTTTTTATGTTTCTTCACAAAGCGAAGAACGAAGACACATCATTTTTCATTTTTTTTTTCAGATTTCTATTCTGTCTAGATTTTTTTACATTCGTCGATTACATTTCCTCTTTTTCTTTTATTTTTTCCACTTATGCTTCACAACCTGATCTGGGTAATCTTGATGAATTATTGTTGTAATGCAATAATTCACAAATCGACAAATTGAGAGCAAAATTGCGCAATCTGCAAATTTGTTTCCTCAATTTGCAAATTCTTTGTAGCTAATCTGCAGATTCAAGATGATTTTGATTTATCATATGATTTGTCGACACGCACCATGCACTCTGAGACCCAAATATGTAGGTTGCCCATGTTGTCATGTCTTGCACACCACCCCAACACTGGTGTGGATTTTTCTACACAAATAGTTGGCTATATTGATGAGGGCCAAACACGTATAATATAGTGGGCTCATTCCAAATTATCTTAGTGCTTTTCGAATTTTATTTATTTTTATTTTTGGTTTCTTCATGATGGCTGCTAGTGCTATTTCTATCACATTATCACGCATGTTCCATAACATTGCCTTAGTTTGTTACAGTTAATTACTTATAATTACTTTTGAGTAATTTGTTAATGTGTATTGTTGTTGATAATGTCTAATAATGTTTTTATTATATCCAAACTTGTTCAATTCTCATAGATGTCTTATTTTGATTTAAGTGCAGGCATTTGGAGTACCACCTTAGCAGTCATGGCAGAAAGTGAACTTAATGTTATGAAGTAGTAGTGTGTCATGATCTAATCATGTTTGTAAATATTTTTAATTTTTTGTTATGTCATAAATTTCCATTGGTCAATTTGTATTTTTTAAAAAATATTTATGGCTTAATTGGTTCCAATTTATTTTGAATGTTAAAGGTGATCAAATGTTTGAGTTATTGTGAATTGTGTAATAATTTGAATTTTGCTTTTGTTAGTCTCTTTTTTTTTTTTTTTTGGGAGGAAGGAATATATATTTTGATTAGATTTTGTTGTTTTATTGTAAATTTATTTGGGAAAAATTCTGATTTGGTTCGGATTTTTTTTTAAAATGAGGCTTTTAGCGACGTTTTCATGAAAACGCCACTATAGAATTATATACCGGCGTTTAAAAAAATGCCGCAAAAGATCTGTACGGCGTTTACAAAATGCCGCTAAGTTATAGCGACGGCCGCATTTTCGATGCAAATTTTAAAGCGCCAGTAAAGGTTTTTCTGACGTTTTTGACAGCTTTAGCGACATTTTTGAAACACTAGTAAAAGCTAATTTTCCTGCAATGTTTGTTGTTTATGTGGTTAGTTCATGTTTGAGTTTGCTATACTTACTCATTTCAAGTACTGATGCCACGTCTATATTTTGTGACAGAGTGGACCTAATGGAGACTTGCCTCTGGAAGCAGGTGTCATACCTGTTGGGATACCTCCTTATTGGAGTGTGGGACCCAATTGGTTTTGGAAAAAGAGTTTTAATTGGGCTTGGTTTAGTATAATATATTTTTATATATTATATTTGTGGAGGCCCAATCCAATTTGGATACAATTAGAGTTTGATTACAAAACCCTAGATTCATTATATTATATTATATTTTGTTTATTGGAGGCATTATGTTTTTTTGGTTGTTCAACACACAAGCAAGAGCGGCGGCTGCTATAGGTTCTTCGGTAACAGTGCCCAAGATTGGGATATTGGGTCAACTTTGGTTTTTTTGAAGCTTGGTTCTTTGGGCTTCTTCAGTTGGTGTCTGGTTCGTTATTTTGGGTCGTCTTCAACTTTGGTTCTGATGATTTTGGTTCATCTATTTGGTGAGTTCTTTCCTCTTGTTTATTTGTGATTATTTGGAATTCACCTAAGGGTGGTTTTGTGACACCATTAGTGTCTTGTTTGTAATCGTTTGGAACTTATTTGGTTGATAGTGGAATCGGATTTCGATCCTGTGGACGTACCTCACATTGAGGGAACCACGTAAAAATTCTTGTGTTGCCTTTGATTTAATTTTTCCGCATTATTTTTTATTCCCATTGATTGATTTACTTGTGGGGATTCATCGATTTTCCCTAACAACTGGTATCAGAGCTTACGGTTTATTTGGATCTATTTATTTGTGTAAATCAATGGAAGGGAATGTGGGTCGTATGTCTAGTTTCAATGGAAGCAATTGAGTAACTTGGAAAACTAAAATGGAGGACCTATTATTTTGTAAAGATTTGTATGGACCCATTAAGGGTGATAATAACAAATCAAAAGATGGTTCTTTTTCAAAAAAAAACATTGAGTGCCATTATTGCCATGAGAAAGGGCACATGAAGCAGGAATGTCGAAAACTCAAGAACAAGGAGAAAAGACGTGACAAAAGTGTGGATAAGAAGCAAGAAGACACAACAGCAGTTACTACCGATGATCTCATGGTCGTTTGTGAAGATGATTGTATTAATTTTGTGGGCCACGAGAGTAGTTGGGTGATTGATTCTGATGCTTCTTTTCATGTGACTTCTCGAGTTGATTTCTTCACTACCTACACTGTAGGAGATTATGGTTCTGTTCGAATGGGTAATGAAGGTTTGTCTAAGATTATTGGTATGGGTGATGTTTGCTTGGAAACAAATTTGGGCTGCAAATTGTTGCTTAAAGATGTGAGGCATGTTCCCGACATTCGCCTTAATTTAATCTCTACTAGGAAGCTAGATGATGAAGGCTTCAACAACAAATTTGGTGATGGAATATGGAAGCTCACAAAGGGTTCTTTGGTGGTGGCTAAGTGCAAGAAGACTCATACACTTTATTCGATGAAAGGAAAAATTTGTAAAGGTGTTGTCAATGCACTTGAAGATGATACTTCTACCGAATTGTGGCACAAGCGGCTTAGCCACATGAGTGAAAAGGGGCTGCAAGTATTGTTCAAGAAAGAGCTTCTACCCGGTTTGAAAGGTACACATCTTAAAACTTGTGTTCATTGTTTGGCGGGTAAACAACATAGAGTTTCTTTTCATAAAAATGTTGCTTCTAGAAAAGAAAATGTATTGGAGTTAATTCATTCGGATGTTTGTGGTCCTTTAAAAGTTAGAACACATGGTGGTGCACTTTATTTTGTTACTTTCATTGATGATTATTGAAGGAAAGTTTGGGCTTATCTACTAAAAACTAAAGATCAAGTTCTAGAAGTATTTAAGCATTTTCAGGCCATGGTTGAAAGAGAAACAGGGCAGAAATTGAAGTGTATCCGAACAGACAATGGTGGTAAATACATTGGGCCATTTGATGAGTATTGTCGCAGCCAAGGTATTCGGCATCAAAAGACAGTTAAGAAGACTCCTCAACAAAATGGCGTTGCCGAGAGGATGAACCGCACCATTGTGGAAAGAACAAGGTGTTTGCTTTCACAAGCTAAATTGCCAAGATCCTTTTGGGGTGAGGCAATGAGTACAGCGGTTGACTTGATCAATTTATCTCCTTGCTATCCTTTGAATGGTGATGTTCCTGAAAGAGTTTGGACTGGCAAAGATGTGTCTTATGAGCACTTGAGAGTGTTTGGTTGTCGAGCTTTTGTTCACATTCCAAAGGATGAGAGGTCCAAGCTTGATAGTAAGTCAAGACAATGTATTTTTCTTGGCTATAGGCGTGATGAATTCGGGTATAGATTATGGGATCCGGTCGACAAGAAAGTCATTCGAAGCCGTGATGTTGTGTTTCTTGAAGACCAAACAATTGAAGACTTTGGTAAAGGTGATCAACCGGAGCCAAAAACTAGTGATCTCATTGACATGGATCCATCTCCTTCATCTCCGCTTGATGATGAAAATGGGGAGATGTCTGACTACCTATTGAAGATGTGGAGGATGATGCTAATCCTAATGAAGTTGAGCGAGAATTGAGGAAGAGCATCCAACTCAAGAACCGCCACCACAACTTGAGTTGAGAAAATCTACAAGGGACCGACAACCTTCAAGAAAGTATCCTCCCAATGAATTTGTGTTGATTTACGATCAAGGGAGCGGAGAGCTACCAAGAAGCAATTGAGCATGCAAAGAAAGATGATTGGAAAAAGGCTATGGAAGAGGAGATGAATTCCTTACTTGAAAATCACACTTATGATTTAGTGAAGTTGCCTAAAGGGAGGAAAATTCTGAAAAATAAGTGGGTTTTCAAATTGAAGAATGATAGGAAGAATCTGAGGTACAAAGCACGTCTTGTAGTGAAAGGCTTTGGGCAAAAGAAAGGCATTGACTTTGATGAGATTTTCTCACCGGTTGTGAAGATGTCTTCTATTCGGGTTGTACTTGGCATGGCTGCAAGTTTGAACCTTGAAGTTGAGCAACTTGATGTAAAGACCGCATTTCTTCATGGTGATCTTGAAGAAGAAATTTACATGGAGCAACCGGAAGGTTTTGTAGAGAAAGGGAAAGAGAAATTTGTTTGCAAATTGAAGAAAAGTTTATATGGCCTCAAGCAAGCTCCACGGCAATGGTACAAAAAATTTGACTCTTTCATGATGAATAATGGTTTTTCTAAAACCACTTCGGACCATTGTGTGTTTGTGAAAAATTTCCCGGATGGCAAATTTATTATTCTTTTGCTTTATGTTGATGACATGTTAATTGTGGGTCAAGATTTTACCATGATTAACAAGTTGAAGTTGGAGTTGAACAAGTCCTTTGCTATGAAAGATTTGGGACCGGCAAAGCAAATACTTGGTATGAAAATTGTTCGTGATCGCAAAGAGGGACTGATTTGGTTGTCTCAAGAGAGCTACATTGAGAAAGTTCTTGAGAGATTCAACATGGATAAAGCAAAGCCGGTTGGTTGTCCACTTGCAGGTCACTTCAAACTTAGTTCGAATCAATGTCCTACAAGTGAGAAAGACAAAGAAGAGATGTTGGAAGGTCCTTTTGCTTAAAGATTGGTTCTTTGATGTACGCCATGGTTTGTACAAGGCGGATATTGCTCACGCCGTTGGTGTGGTGAGTCGTTTTCTCTAATCCGTAAAGAACATTGGGCGTGGGTAAAATGGATTCTAAGATATCTTCGAGGGACTTCGAAGGTGTGTTTGTGTTTTGGGGATGGTAAACCGATGCTTGATGGGTTCACAGATTCTGACATGGCTGGTGATGTTGATTCTAGGAAATCTACTTCGGGGTATTTGATGACTTTTGCAGGGGGAGCTGTGGCATGGCAATCTAAATTATAAAAATGTGTTGCTCTCTCAACTACCAAAGCTGAATTTATTGCCATTACAGAAGCTTGCAAAGAAGAGTTATGGTTGAAGAAATTTTTGCAAGAGTTGGGTTTAAAGCAAGAAAGGTATGTGCTTTATTGTGATAGTCAAAGTGCTATTCACTTGAGTAAAAATTCTACCTTTCATTCGAGATCAAAACACATTGATGTGAGATACCATTGGATTCGTGATGTGTTAGATTCGAAATTGTTGCAACTCGAAAAGGTTCACACAGATGATAATATCTCGGATATGTTGACTAAGACTTTGTCGAGGGACAAACATTTAAAGTGTCGAACTTTGGCGGGTATGGTTGATGTCTCCACCTAAGTCGGTAGGGGGAGAATTGTTGGGATACCTCCTTATTGGAGTGTGGGACCCAATTGGTTTTGGAAAAAGAGTTTTAATTGGGCTTGGTTTAGTATAATATATTTTTATATATTATATTTGTGGAGGCCCAATCCAATTTGGATACAATTAGGGTTTGATTACAAAACCCTAGATTCATTATATTATATTATATTTTGTTTATTGGAGGCATTATGTTTTTTTGGTTGTTCAACACACAAGCAAGAGCGGTATTGCTATAGGTTCTTGATATGATGCCCAAGATTGGGATATTGGGTCAACTTTGGTTTTTTTGAAGCTTGGTTCTTTGGGCATCTTCGGTTGGTGTCTGGTTCGTTATTTTGGGTCGTCTTCAACTTTGGTTCTGATGATTTTGGTTCATCTATTTGGTGAGGTCTTTCCTCTTGTTTATTTGTGATTATTTGGAATTCACCTAAGGGTGGTTTTGTGAGACCATTAGTGTCTCGTTTGTAATCGTTTGGAACTTATTTGGTTGATAGTGGAATCGGATTTCGATCTCGTGGACGTACCTCACATTAAAGGAACCACGTAAAAATTCTTGTGTTGCCTTTGATTTAATTTTTTCACATTAAATTTTATTCTCATTAATTAATTTCCTTGTGAAGATTCATCGATTTTCCCTAACAACGATACCTAGAGCCGTGAAGCAAATTTTTGACACATTGGAGAGTCAAAATGCAGAATACAGTGTTAAAGTTACTTTCTTAGAATTGTATAATGAGGAGATCACTGACTTGCTTGCCCCTGAGGAGATATCCAGAGTTGCGTTGGAGGATAGGCAGAAAAAACAGTTGCCTCTCATGGAAGATGGGAAAGGTGGTGTTCTTGTAAGAGGATTGGAGGAGGAAATTGTAACGAGTGCTAGTGAGATTTTTACGCTACTTGAAAGGGGGTCTGCAAAACGTCGCACTGCAGAAACTCTATTAAACAAACAATCAAGGTCATTATTCTTTCATTGCCTTTGTAGTCATAATCAGAATCCAATCTCCTTGTTTGTTAACATATTTTGTTTCTCAGTCGGTCACATTCCCTTTTTTCCATAACCATACACATCAAAGAAGCAACCCCAGAAGGTGAAGAGCTTATCAAATGTGGCAAACTGAATTTGGTTGATTTGGCTGGTTCAGAAAATATTTCTCGTTCTGGTGCTAGGGAGGTATTTTGACATCTACATTTACTGTAAAAGCTGAACACAAGAATTTGGTAATTAAATTAAGATAAATCATGTTATTTTCAAGTTACAGCAAGCTAATTAGCCCAGTGGAATTGCCTGCCAATCTTGTTCGGAGATTGCAGGCTACGAGCCCAGCCTATGGCCTGACTTTGGGGCTACAAATGACAGAAAAACATCTTTTTAGTTAATTTTGTTTTTCAGTCTTGTCTTTTTACTTTGGGTAAAATTCGGTAATGAATTTGTTATATTTGTCTTTTTTGTTTAATATGAGTGTATATTTCCTAGGGTCGTGCAAGAGAGGCAGGAGAGATAAACAAAAGCTTGCTAACTCTCGGACGAGTTATTAATGCTCTTGTGGAGCATCTTGTACATGTCCCCTACAGGTTAAAGTTGTTTTCATTAGATCTTTGGCTTGTTTTTATATCTTTTCCAGATTTTTTCCCCTTCCTAATTATGTACTTACTATGCTAAATCGGAATGTAGGGATAGCAAGCTCACCCGTCTGCTTCGTGATTCGTTGGGTGGAAGAACCAAAACATGCATTATTGCCACAGTATCGCCTGCAGTCCATTGTCTGGAGGAGACCTTAAGTACACTGGACTATGCACATAGGGCAAAACATATTAGAAATAAGCCTGAGGTTGATATTGGAATCTTATTGTTTTCAAGAATTTGAGTGCATTTCTAAGAAATAAGCCATAGGGTGGGGGAACAAAATCTTAATTTTTAAACTCATCAAGTAAGTTGAAAATGTATGAGAATGTTGTACCATGTTGCTAGTAATTCCTTGGATGAAAGTACTGTAAATGCTTTAATTTCACAAAGCACCAGTCTATGAAGAGCTCGTCATGGATGGGTGGAATGTACCTTTGTCATATTTCTGTTGGCATGGATTACCTTGTGTTGTTGATCTTGATGGTCTTAACGAATGGGCCTTTGCATTTAAGTATTTAAACATAATTTTGGTTTATTATTATTTTAATTTTTAATTTTTAAACGCTTTTTTGTTTTTGTAGGTCAACCAGAAAATGATGAAATCAACTCTTATAAAGGATCTTTATGGTGAAATTGAACGACTTAAGGCAGGTATAAACTTTTTGGATTCCTGTTTTTGATAAAGAGATACTTCTACCTTCAATTACTTATTCCAGGTATATTTTTTTTAGTGAATTTCTTTATCTATTCTTTAATCCTTCCTCACTATCCAGAGGTTTATGCTGCACGTGAGAAAAATGGTGTCTACATACCAAAGGAACGATACTATCAGGAGGAGAGTGAAAAGAAGGTACTCCACTGGTCTCATCATTTGTGATTTTCTTTCACTGTTTAAGCATCACTCTACTTCGATACTTATACAATCATTCATTCTTACTATTGACCATTAATAGACTCAAAAATGTGCTAATCAGATCCATTCGCTGTTGTTATGGTTGACTATTCAGCAATTTTTTTATTTTTTTTATTGTAGCTTCTTAGTACAAGGGTTGAATCGTCCCTGATTTGACAAATCATTTTTGATATATGTATCCCTCATCGTTCTATCATTGATTTCTGAAGTCTATTCATCTAACATTCACCTCTAATCTTGTATATTCTTTTTTCATGTTTAGGCAATGGCGGATCAGATTGAACAAATGGAAGTTACAATAGAAACCCACCAGAAGGTCCATTTAATTTAAGCAACTGTAAAAACAATAGAATTTGGTCTGCTATGTGATTGTGTGATAATTTGTTTCACCTCACATATTTAATTTGCTATGACCAGCAACTTGAGGAATTACAAGATAAATTCGATGATCAGGTTAAAAAATGCTCTGATATAGACAACAAACTTGATGCTACCCTGGTAAGTTCTATCCGTATGTGGTTATGTATGGTTTTAGGATTCATCCTTAGGTTCTTATCATGTGATTGAAAGTTTTGTAGAAAAACTTGAACCAAACAAGCAAATTGTTGGCCAGCACTGAAGAAGAGTTAAGGAGATGCCAGTATGCTCTCAAGGAGTGTGATTTTATTATCTCTGAGCAGAAAAAAGCAGGTATGCTTGAATATTTCTGTTGTTAGAATTTCTTTGCTAGCTCCATCATGATGTTGGTGAATAATTGAAACAGAAAATGCATTGGCCCATCAAGCAAGTGTCTTGCGGTCTGACTTGGAGAAATCTCTGCAGGATAATGCTTCTTTATATTTGAAAATTGGTATGTAGTGTCGGTTTTAACCTATTAATGTTGTGTTTGGTTGGGGGATTTGATGAGGAATTTGGAAAGGGAAATGAAAAAAATAGGTGAAATATGAATAAAATATATCTAAATTTCACCTAATTTCACACACCTTTTCCCTTTTCCTTTCCAAATCCCTCCTCAAATCCCCCAACCAAACACAACATAAGAGTATTGATTGCTGTCATAAATTCCTGACTGGTGCTATCTGGTGTGATTTTGTGTAGAAAGAGAAGACAAACTGAATGCTGATAACGGGTCAGTTGTGAATGGTTTCCGAACTGATCTTGCGCAGCAACTAGGCTCCCTTTGTAATACGGTAGCAAAGTCGATGTCTCGACAAAGTGAACACCTTCAGTGCATTGAGAAACATTGTCAATCCTTTTTGGACATACACAATAAGGTATTTCTGAATTTGTTGCAGATTTTGTTATTGTACACCCCTCCCTCCCCCCTCTACATATGTTAATCTTGCATTACTATATTTTAATTTGATACCAGCTTATAAGTACTTGTTTTGCACGAGATTGAGTTTCAACACAATTGATTTTAACAAAATTCCTTTCATAGGCTGTCATCGATTTAAAGGAAAAGATGACTGCTTCGAGGGCAGTATATATTTCTCACATGGAGGCTGTGCAAAATGTTGTTTGCTTGCACAATGCGAGCTCTAATGCAGCTGTAGAGGAGATTTCAGCTTCTGTTTCTTCTAATGTACATTCTATCGAAAAAGTAGGTGGCAGCAATTTCATTTTTTCTTTAATCTTATGATTTATAAAGCTGTTCATTATATTAGCATCATCGTTGTAGACAGTAATTTAATACATTTTACTTTTTCTTTTTTTCTTTTATTATGTTATTCTGGATTCAGTTTTAGCTGCAGAGGCCGTTAAAGCAAATTCAATTTTTGATGATCTTCAAGGCACTCTATCAACTCATCAAGGGGAAATGGCACATTTTTCCAGAGACCTTCAACAGGTTTGATTTAATTGTATATAATTTCATTTGAGCATATCTAGTTGCTTGCCATGTATAAATTTTTGTGGCATCTTTTGACAAATGGAGCCTGCAATTTCAACTTTGATCACTAATTTACTTAAAAAACTTTCTGCAAATTCTGTAAATTGCATGTGGAGGTTACTTAATAAGTTGATTTATGATTGAATTTGCAAGATTGTTCGACATTTTTGTGTATTTTTCTTAAATGTCTTTTGCTGCTTGTGTTACTGTTATTAAAGCGAATGTATTTTTCAAATTTCTTATTATTCATCATGATTGTTGAATTGTACAGAGATTTCATGCAAGTATTGAGCAGTCCAAGAATATCTCGGAGTACACTCATGGATTTCTCCATCAGCTTATTGAACAGTCAAAAAATCTTCAAAGTCATGCAACCCAAGTTGATGAAATTCAGACAACAAGTATCGAAGAATTCGAAAAGGCTTATGCGGTACATTTTTAGATCTTTTGTGTAGAGTTAAAATGTTAGGATTTATATTTTTAACAGCTTAAGCTGTACATATGCAGGAACAATCAACATCAGATGCAGAGAAGCTTATTGCTGACGTGACCAACTTAGTTTCTAGTCACATTCGTCGCCAAAAAGAGCTGGTTTGTTTGGTGTCTTAACTACTTTTTGTGCTTTCGTGCTTTTGTATTCTTCTCAGGAATGACTAACGGTTTGGCTAATAGGTGGATGCACGGCTCATTCATCTCAAAGACACTGTTATAGGAAATAAGACATTTTTGGATGGGCATGTTTCCTCAATGGAGGGTATAACAACAGATGCAAAACGAAAATGGCAGGAGTTCTCTGTGCAAGCAGAGAATGATGCAAAAGATTGTGCTGATTTCTCTGCTGCCAAACATTGCCGTATGGAGTTACTTTTCCAGCAATGGTAAGAAATGGCTGTTGCTGTGTTCTCTAATTTGATCCTATTGTATCTATATTGTTTGCATGGTGACCTTTACTTACCTCATTCCTTTTTGGTTGGTGACCTTGTACTAATTCTGCTTTGGACAGTGACATTTTTATTATATTCTACTACTGGTTAACTTTGTTGCTTGTTTCTGTTTTGTCTTGACAGTGTAAACACCGCTGAAACAGCTTCCAAGCATTGGAAAAGGACACATGAATCCGTCAATGAAATTGGCAGTCAAAATGTTTTGACATTAGTCTCCCTTGTCAGGTCAGTTGTGTTAGTTCTCACATTCTTTGTCAAGAAACAGAAGAATATTAAAATCTCAGTGCTCTGGCTTCTAATATTTGTGTTTTGCTCTGCTGGTAATGGCAACTTTGACACGTGGAAGTAATGGATATGTCTTTTTAGGTGAAAAGATTATAATTTGTTTTGCATAATGGCTGTGAAACTGTCACCATGTTATTGATTAATATGTAATTAAATTCCAAACCTTTTGGCTACAGTCCATGGCGTGAGTATTCAAATTGAGTGAATTCATCTTTTGTTCCAGGAATGTGTCTGATAGTAATGTGCAACATGATACTGAGATTGCTTTGGCAAGGGCGACAGTTGAAGAAGAAATGGCAAAGAATAGTGAAGATATCATTCAGCACTTTGATAGTGAGTGTTATTACAATCTTCACTTGTACAGTTTGTATGCTATCGTGCACGTTTAATTATTGCCCATTTGTTTCCAATTTTGTTGTAATCATTTTGAAATGTATCTTGTTATGTTACACATATATCCTGAGTTTGGCTTTTGTCAAATGAAATCATTAAGTCCTCATGAACTCCATGACTTGGTTTACAATTGTGCATCATTTCAATGATTGATTTACCGCTATGCTCTCGTGTCAATATGATTCGAAATGCCATCTAGGTAAATAAGTTACAGACGAATCACACTACTGAGAATTTTTTAAAAGCCGAAGCCATGATTGCACTTTGTTTCTTTTTGAATTATTTTTTTCGTATAACCTATTTTTGAAAAATCTGTTTCTTGCTGGCTAGCTTTTAGGAAATTTTCAACAATTATCTGCTGTTGCACAATATTGGGGAATTTTTGTATCTCCATAGGAAATTGGTCGTTCGTTAGGGTTTAAGGTTTCATCTAGTTTGTTGGATAAGAAGTCAATGTGGTCACACAGGGGACCTTGGATTGAATTTTACCTTTTCCCAGATTTGAAGGGAATTACGTTGTCTAGAAAGTTTTGAAGTATCTTAACAGTTTCTTCATAGTTCAGAGTAGGTGATTTTAACATAATCCTTTGCTATTTAGTGGTTCTAAGTGGTTTAGAAAAAGGGTAAACTAGATTTTTTTTTTAAGATTGGCTTATAAAGATTATTTTTTATTTGGTAAGTTGTGATAGTTAAGCCTCGTTTGGGAATAGGCTATTTTAGTAACTTTTTTGATTTTGGCTAAAATATAAGGTAAAAAAAAACTTATATGTTTGGAATGATTTTTTGATTTTTTACGAAAAGATATGCAAAAAGTAGAGAGAAAAGGGAATCTTTGACTTTTTGATATAGGTTATAGGCTTTTTGATTTTTTTTAGTAACTTTTTGACTTTTAGGCTAAAATTATTACTTCCCAAACGAGGCCTTAATCATCAACTTAAATCGATGCATTAAATTGAATGAAATGAGTTCAAATGTGTTCAGGTTTATCTATCAAAAAAAAAAAAAAAAAGAAAAAACGAAAAGAAAAGAGTTCATGTTGGAGGGACCCTATTATCAGTTATAGCAATATATTTCACCCTATAGTTTGGCTATTCTACTCATTTTGATGAATGAGCAATGCTTCCCTACATTCACCTTCTTTGGTTGAACAATTGAAAGTAGTTTGAATTGAAAAAGTAAGAGTTAATGCTTCACTTAAATCTTTCACAGACTCTGTTTTAACATGAAACGTGTTTGGGTTCAAATATATTGGACTTGATAAACATTTTTCTGAATGAACCTGGTTGAAATAATGCCGTTAAGTCTGATGGCTAAAAAGAACTACAGAATGGGAAATTCAAATATGAAGATGGAATTGAGCATTTAGTAATGATAAAATAGAGAATTTGAAGAAAAAGTAATGACTTCTCTTTGAGGGAAGAATGTGAGGAATTGTTTTTTTTTTTTTATCTTTCGTGTATGATCCTAGAATTCTTGCCAGTCTGCCATGCCAAAGGGAGAAAATTATAGCTTTCTTTCTTTTGGTCTGGAGGGCAGCTTTTGTTTATGGTTGAAAATTTGGGGAAAAAACTACACATTCTCAAAGAAATGAGTGTGGCTGGCATTAGAATGTGTAGTTAGATGAGTGGCAATAGAGATAGATTAAGAAATTTATTCATCTATGGAAATAAGAAGAAATGAACACATCTATGGGAAGGAGATTTGCCAAGGATTATAGATGATGGAACTTGCAAGTCATGTGAAATGGTTCTGGCTGTCTAATCTTAGGTGCACATTTTTAAGTTTGTAAAGCAGCATTGGATACATGTTGACGTGGTTGTCCTGTGCAGAAGTATCAATGACTCTGATTTTAAGTAGAATAGACTTGTACATAAAAAAAGTGTCATGAATTACTAATGTCATTTAAATGAATTATGAGTGTTGTTTTATGTTTGGTGATTTGCTTTTGAAACTTTCTGCAGGTGTATCAGAGCAAGAACGTGGATCCATAAGTGGTATTTTGGCCACAGTCGAGGCTCATGCAAATATTCTTGAGGTTCTCCGGGTGGATCACTCTGTCCAATCAACTTCTATTGAACAAAAAGCAGTGGATACCTTCCAGCAGAAATATATGGTATGCTAATTTTTCATCTCACTCATCATGATCCCAAGACTATTGAATTGCATCAGAGATGTGTAGTTGGCCTCCTTTCTTGAACGTGCACTAATGCACTTTTAACCAAAACCATTGGTCCAATGCCAACCAGAATTTATATTACTGTTAATGCATCATCATGAAATTTAAGGTTTAGCACTTTTACCTAAAAACCATTGCCTTCGCATCCCTACACTTCACGGCGGCTGCAGACTATTGTCTTTGAAATGACAATAGTAAATGAAAGGATTGAGTTATCTTAAATAAAAGAACAATATGTTTGTCTCTCTCCATCTATACACAATATCCAAACATATGTATTTTGACATGACAATATGTTTTTTGACCATCTATTGCAACCAAATTTCTTTTTGTTTTTAATTCTTGTGATGGGTCTGGCCTGACTATGCCTGCTTATTTTAACCAAGCATTACTGGCCGAAATGCTGAACTTAAAAAAACTAAGATATGCATTTAAGACCTAACATTATTATCTGGATTATTTCATTCATTTTCTTTTCTGGATAAGTTTGAGAACATGCTTTTCTTTACAAGCAAAGAACTGTCCTCCCTGATTATTCTGTAAATGTATACTTTTTTATGAATTCATGTATATTTTCTGTTATCCTATTCAATAAATAGTTGGGTTTATATCCTGATTGCTTTAAAATAATAATGGCCAGGATTATGAGCCAACTGGCACAACACCAATCAGATGTGAGCCAGACATTCCATGCAAGGGGACAATTGAATCTCTTCGAGCCATGCCAATGGAGGCCCTGCTAGAGGAATTTAGAGAAAACCATTCTTACGAATCATTTGAAGTTAAGGAATTAAAGCCGTCTCTCATACCACGTTCACCCCTGATCCAACTCAATTGATAAGAGGCAGTGTTTATTTGCGCGCACGATGTTTATGCGATTTGTATTTGCAACTTTTCACGCACACTCTCATTATTGCTCTTTGAAAAATATGGGGAATGTAACATGTCAATGAAAACTAAATAAATCCTTTCTTGCTATTTAGCAAATTATTGGTTAATCAGAGTTGTATATGACGGAAAATCTCTACATTATTCCTCCATAATACTTGTTCTTTTGTGGCATTTGTTAATGTAAGATTATTTCAGATTATTTGAGAGATACTCTTTTGTTTTTTTTGTCTTTGTCTTGTATCAGGTAAGATAACTTGTAGTTATTTATTTAATCCTGAGTAGTTTTTATTTTTATTTTTATTTTAATATTTTAATTTATTCTATTTATTGCAAGTCAGTGGTTAATACAGTGCAGTGAATAAAAAATGTTAAACCTTTATATTGCATGACTTGTGAGTCATACTAGTTTTTGTTTGGTTGTGTTTTTGTTTTCCTCTTGTTTTTATTTTTCTGCAAATGCAACATATTTGGTGAATTGTTTTTAAAAAATTGTTTCTTGGATAAATCAAGGGAAAATTAGTCTAAGGTCCCTTTCTTATATTTAGTAATGGAAGAGATCCACAATATTATTTTATAATGTCTAAGGTCTCTCAACTCCCACACTCATATATTACAGAGAAATTTCTTAAATCAAACCTCATGCTCTCTCTCTCTCTTTCTCTCTCTCAACTCTCTTCCTCTATATCAAGTGGATATCAACAAATAACATTCAAATTGTGCCTAAGCAGTTGAAGAATTAAAAGAAATCGATTACCTTGAGCAAGAGAACATTCCAGATCACGAGGCGATAATCGACGATGATGGCAAGAAATTGAGAATTGGGCGAGAAACGACAAGGACCAGTCTGCTTAAAAGATTCCGTAAATTCCATCAGAGAGGCAAAATTTTCGTGGGAAACAAACAGTCAGTAGGAGACTTCAATTTCTCGAAACCAAATCCATGGCTGTGGAACACCAGTCCAGTCGCCGATTGAGAGTGGTGTGACCCATTTCAAAGGTTAGATTTGAGACCTAAACTTCAATTTGGCACACATTGTGATAATTAAGTGGAAAATGACCCAGATTGAACCAGGCGCTTAGATTTGAGAAGGAGAATCGTTGTTGGATCTGTGAAGAAGATGAACAACACTGTAGAGTTTTAAATACTTAACCTTGTCAATGGCATCTAAAAGACAAGTACTGTCAATGGCATCTAAAAGACCATTTTTCTGCTCCAGAAGGGCCTTCATTAAATGTTCTGTCTCGACTATTTGATGTTTGTTCTCTTTTGCCACTTCTGGTAAAGAAACAATACTTTGCCAAGCCATATCAGTGAACTCTTGTTGAGTAATACATTCAATCGCCTCACGCTGTTCCGGCATGGCAGTCATAGCCTATGGCATTGCTCCGGCCAATTGCCCAGTATGTTCCCTTCTCATCCCCTTCAACAGGTTCATTGATCAAGCGTAGAAAGTCTGCCTGATGCTCTTGAATGAGCCGCATCAAGTGTGGGTTTTGCTTTCCCAATCTCCATAGCCAGCAGTGCCTTTCAGTGGACGCAATGTAAATCCTCTTGATCTTTTTCCACAGGGCTGTCCAACTATGGGTTTAAATGCAAGTGTTGGCAATTTGGAAAGGTTTGTTTGGGAATTTCTCTGGGTTGTGGAGTCCAAAGAAATTCTTCCCAGAATTTCTCCGGGTTGAGAGAATTTTTGTAGAAAGGTTTGTCTAGGAATTTCTCTGGGTTGGGGAATTTCTCTGGTTATCTGTTTATGAGCGTGTTCTGGTTAGCTCCTTAGTTCATCATTCTTGGGATTGGAGATGGGTTTACACTTGTTGGCCTACAAGAGTACTTCTATGATCAAGTTCCAGATTCAATGAATTTGTGTGTGTACGTGTGGTATATATATGGTGTGTGTTTGGACTACTGAACTGATTTTTTTTTTCATTTGAACTGAATTTTCTCTTGGTTGAAACCAGAGAAATTCTCTGGTTTTTTAACTGAATTTTCTCTGGGTTGGTCCAGAGAAATTCTTTGGTTTCGAGCTGGAACCTGGAATGCTTAATTTGTATAAAACCCAATGTTTGTGAAATCAAATTTTGAAACCCTTTTGTTGAGAAGGAGAGCAATATTGATGTTGTTCGATGTCATCTCTCATTCTCTCCAGAGAAATTCTCATCCAGAGAAATTTGATTTCTTTGGAGAGAATTTCTCTGGAAAAGGCCAGAGAAATTCCCATAATTTGCTTGACACCAAGAGTGAAGGCAAGCAAAGCAGCAAATCATAGAGTTATTTGTGAGAAAATTAGAGAAAATTCAACTCTAGAGAAATTTCAAAGCATAGAAAATCAAAAAAAAATTGAACAAACCAGAGAAATTAAATTTCTCTGGTTTGAAATTTTTCTGGATGGAAATTTCTCTAGGTTGAAATTTCTCTAGAAAGAATTTTTTTGGACCAGAATTTCTCTGGATCAAATTGAGGGACCTTAGACATTATGAAAATATTAGATGTCCTTTATACTATAAAGTCTTAATACCAGAGACCCTAAAAAAAAAACCCCATAAAACAACTCTATTTTTAGAAACACAATTTTGAATGTTTGAAAATTGTTTCACAATTAAAACAATTGTGTTTTTGAACTTATGCTTTGTGTTTTGTTTTCTCTTTCCAAGAAAAGGAATTCATTCTTTTTATTTTGTTATTTATTATTATTTTTTTTTGTGTATTCGATATTGTGGGGACATATTTTTAGGTAGTCTACGTGGCTGAGGTTGCTAGCCGAGGTGCCACGTGAGTGGACCATGGTGCTGAGATATGATGCGATAATACCGAAATTTGAGATATTTGGATAGAGGACTAGAGTCCTAGATGACATCAAGCTATTTATTTGGATAGAGATGGAACTCTTGAGAGAGTTTATCTTAATCTGAATAGTGTGAGTTGTGATAAATGTTATCCTTGTAAATGATAGAGTTCCATGAAGTAAGACTTCTAAGGAAAGTTGGACACTGATCATTATAAAAGTAAGGCACTCTCGTGGGTCTAAGGTATGCTTTATTTGAGATACTTTTATACTTTCATTGTTGAAATTTAAGTACTTGTATTGATATTTGTGAGAGATAAGATTACTGACTTGATCGTCAAAGTGTCCCCGGGTGGACAACCATCGCGGTATTCTCATATTCTTGTTGGCAAGTGTTCGGGCTTAATCTTTTCTGTCGGTGCTCTCCAGCTGAGTTCCCCGTTTGGTTATGTGATCGGAAATCAACACTCACAATTTGGCGCCGTCTGTGGGAACTTAGTTAGAATAGATGGCCATCATCGTGCAAGATCAACATGTCGGCAACGACTAGTTTAGCAAAGATGGAGAATATGTCGACATTAACGGAGTGAAGACCCTTCTAGAAGGGATGCAAAGACATGTGGCATAAGCGTTCCCAAGCAGATGACTTTCGAGTATAGAAGAGCTCAGCCTAAGTGAGCAGATCCCGGATTCCAGATCACGAATCCCGGATCCCAGATCGTAGAAGACAAGATCTCGGCCTAGATGATTAGGTCCGAGAAGACAAGTACTCAGCCTAAGTGAGCAGATCCTGGATTCCAGATCCCAAAAGACAAGATCTCGGCCTAGAGGAGTAGGTCCGAAAAGACAAGAGCTCAGCCTAAGAAAGCAGATCTCGGATCCTAGATCCTAGAAAACAAGATCTCGGCCTAGATGAGTAGGTCCGAGAAGACAAGAGCTCAGCCTAAGTGAGCAGATCTCGGATTCTAGTTCCCGAATCCCAGATCCCAGAAGACAAGATCTCAGCTTAGATGAGTAGGTCCTAGAAGACAAGAGCTCTACCTAAGTGAGCAGATCCCGGATTCTAGATCCCGGACCCCAGATCCTAGAAGACAAGATCTCAACCTAGATGATTAGGTTCGAGAAGACATGAGCTCAGCTTAAGTGAGTAGATCCCGGATTCTAGATCTCGGATCCCAGAAGACAAGATCTCCGCCTAGATAAGTAGGTCCGAGAAGACAAGTGCTCAGCCTAAATGAGCAGATACCATATCCCAGAAGACAAAAAAGAAACACACAAAATCAGATTGAAGTCGGCCAAGTTCTGTCTGTCAGTAAAAAGCCATCTGTCAGGACTTTTACTGGACCTCTATTGTGATGTGTATATCCTTTCTAGGTTGAAGACTTTTTACACGAGATCCATGTAGGGGGCAGATCCATTGCCCACAGAGCTATATCATAGGGATTCTGGTGACCCTACATGCAAAAGGATGCCGAAGTCTATGTAAAAAAGCGTGAAAATGTTGTTGGAATCCATGATTATGTGATAAGACCGAAATCTCTTATGGCGATGTTTCCATGGTGAACATGACGAGTAACTTAGACTTATCATATGGTAGAGTTGAATTATACTTGCATATAATAGAGTTGAACTAAGTTGGCGATGTTTTTGAATGAAACATGTTGAATAAGTTAGACTTATTATATGGCAGAGTCGAATTATACTTGCATATAATAGAGTTGAACTAAGTTGACGATGTTTCTGAATGAAACATTACGAATAACTTAGACTTATTATATGGCAGAGTTGAATTATACTTGCATATAATAGAGTTGAACTAAGTTGGCGATGTTTCTGAATTAAACATGACAAATAACTTAGACTTATTATATGGCAGAGTTGAATTATACTTGCATATAATAGAGTTGAACTAAATTGGCGATATTTCTGAATGAAACATGACGAATAACTTAGACTTATTATATGACAGAGTTGAATTATACTTGCATATAATAGAGTTAAACTACGTTGGCGATCTTTCTGAATGAAACATGACGAATAACTTAGACTTATTATATGTCAGAGTTGAATTATACTTGCATATAATAGAGTTGAACTAAGTTGACGATCTTTTTGAATGAAACATGACGAATAACTTAAACTTATTATATGGCAATGTCGAATTATACTTGCATATAATGGAGTTGAACTAAGTTGAATTAACCTGGACTTGCCATATCGGCCGAGTCAAACTCAGAATGGAACTAAGTTCATTAAACAGAGAAACTAAGGTTAAAAACACCTCGGGAAGCCTTTGTTTGAATCTGACTTCGGCAAAAGACCATAGTCGCATGCTTAATGTGAACTTAAGTGTAACTTAGGTTCACATTAGGGGGCAGGGAGTTGGAGTGATGGACAAACTTAAGAGTTTGACACTTATTGAAATTTTCAGAAATGGGCTTAACACTTGCTGAAATTTCAGAGAAATTTACAAGTTGGAGTTAGCTGATGCAATGATGAATAAAGTATTCGAGGTACATGTTACTCGAGGTGACAACCAAGTTGTCAAAACTTGGGAAGGGTGAAGTTTTAATAGAAGATAGCGTATGAAGGTAAAAAAACAATAACACTTATAAAATTTTTTATTTTTAAAGTGTTAGTCGAGGTTTGAAAATGGTTAGCCGAGGCAAACAGTCAAGGTTTATTCGATGTATTATATCCCGGAGTTATTATATAGTTAAGGTACACATTAAAGAAATGCAAAAATATTCTAAGTTTGGAAGCATGAAAGAAAGCAGCAAACATGCATAGAAGAAAAGAAGGCATACATTCAACATTTGGAAGAAAATATAAGACTTGCATTCAGAAAAGAAACTTGTTCAGATACAAAAAGGCACTTCAGCCTGGCATAAGAGATTACTTGTTTATCTACAAAGACAAAAGAGGCACATCGGCCAAATATAAAGCTAACATTTTTCAAACAAAAGATTACAGCTGTCCAAAAGTAAGAAGGAAAAGTACAAAAATGAGGAAAAACCAAAGTTCATGCATTTTCCACAGTCTGCCCTGCCTTGGCAATTGGCATTGTGTCAGCCTCGGCAGATAGTTGGGCAAATTTTTCAGCTTGGACCTCGGCGTCGATCTCACTCAGTGTGTCATCTAAGCTCTTGTTGGCAGTCTCGACATCGACTTCAGAAGTGGTCTTTTGAACCTCATCCTTCTCATCCTGAGTTAAGTCAAGGACTTGCTCATTCAGAGTTGGGGACTTGGCCCTAACAGCATCTTCAGATTCTTTCTCGGCAACCTCAGTCTCAACCTCTTCCTTGTCTCCAGCCTCGTCGTCGTCGGCCTCTTCTACTTCCTCGACCTCATCCTCAGATTGATTAGGAGAGGAAGGGAAAGGGACACTGAGCTGACTCATATCACAGAGGGGTGAGTCCTCGGGGATAGACATATTTTTGAGGGTTGTTATCCAGTCAAGATAGTAGCCTTTGTTGCAGGCCATGTTGACTTGTTTTTTTGGCCTTAGCAATGGCCTCGGCTTTGGCAACAGTAACTTGGTCCACTTGTTTCATGTTGAGTTGTTGGAGGCATGAGCATATTGGATTGATTATAAGGAGATGGAGTGGATTGAACAATTATGATATCAGGGATGTCAACAAGAAGGTCTTCTGTGACAAGAGTTCGGCGAGGCATGTCGTCATTGGTTACGGCGATGGTTACTCACAGACAAAGCGATTGGAAAATTATCAAGGTCTAAGGCTGGAAGCTTAGGACTTTGGTGTTTCTTGTTCCTGGTTCTAGCTGCAAGATTGTCGCCATGTCGGTGTTTTCATTGCCATTAAGATGGTGGGTTGATGTGTGGAGCAGCTGATGAATTGCTTGGCTGTTAGTCTAGTTCAGCTGGTAAAGTTTTGAACCTTGGGCACAAAGGGAGTCTTCATAGTAATGAATGCTTCAAGAGCAACGATGATGGTTTGTAGAGGCCAAGAGAAAGAGAGTCTAGGGACACATATAGTGACGAAATAGGAAGATGAAATGGTTTTGCTGGAATTAGAAAAATATGGCAAAAAGTTATGATTTCGAGTCCTGACGTACCCGTGCTGACGTCAGATGGCGGGGGTAGAACTAATGCGGCATGATGGGGATACGATTGGTACGCTCCAATCTCATGATGATCTTGATTGAGAAGTGTGATCTCAGTTGAGATATTGATCTCAATTGAGATGACGATCTCGGTTGAGATAGTGATCTTGGTTGACATGATGACCTCAGTTAAGATATTGATCTCAGTTGAGATGGTGATCTTGGTTAACATGATGATTTCAGTTAAGATGTTGAATTTGAATGGGGGCAGAACTTGTTTATTCTTGGTTTCTGATGAGTTGATACTAGGATCTTGATGTTCTTGAACTAGCAAGTCATGATCTCTGCTAGTAGTGTGATCTCTGTCTAGATGTTGGACCTAGATGAAATGGAATATGTTGGTTCATGGTTCTTGATTCTTGACGAATGGACATTTGAGTCCTTGTTTCTTGGTGCCAACGAGTCACGATCTCAGTCGGGGAAGTACATGTATAGGTTCCATCACATCAGTTTGCTGAGGTAATAAAATCTAGGGGGCAGTTGTGGGGACATATTTTTAGGTAGTCCACGTGACCGAGGTTGCTAGCCGAGGTGCCACGTGGGCGGACCATGGTGCCAAAATATGATGCGATAATACCGGAATTCGAGATATTTGGATAGAGGACTAGAGTCCTAAATGACATCAAGCTACCTATTTGGATAGAGATGGAACTCTTGAGGGAGTTTATCTTAGGGGTTGTTTGGGGTGTCCTAAATAAGTGCACTTTTTGTCTTTTTAGACTAAAAAGTTGAGGAAAAAAATATGGATGTTTGGGTTAACTTTTTATTTTTTATGAAAAAATGTGTATTAAAAAATTGTATAAATTAGTGTGTAGGGAAAAATTAGGATTGAGAATTGTGCAGCCTTACTTTTTGACTTTTGGTGAATAGTGATAACTTTTTAACTTTTTGACTTTTTAGCTTTTTTGTCAACTTGCCAAACTTGGCCTTAATTTGAATAGTGTAAGTTGTGATAAATGTTATCCTTGTAAAGGATAGAGTTCCATGAAGTAAGACTTCTAGTGAAAGTTGGACACTGATCATTATAAAAGTATGACACTCTCGTGAGTCTAAGGTATGCTTTATTTGAGATACTTTTATGCTTTCATTGTTGAAATTTAAGTACTTGTATTGATATCTGTGAGAGATAAGATTACTAACTTGATCATCAGAGTGCCCCCGAGTGGACGAACTACCGCGGTATTCTCATATTCTTGTTGGCAGGTGTTCGGGCTTAATCTATTCTGCCAGTGCTCTCCAGCTGAGTTCCCCATTTGGTTGTGTGGTCAGAAATCAACACCCACAGATATATTTATGAATTTCAAGGATTTTGATATCTTTGCAGGGATATTTTAGTTTTATCAAGTCCAAATTGTGAAAGTTTAATTCACCTGAATCTACTTGGGCTATTTTGGAAAGTGGGTTAAAAATTAATTAATTTTTTTTCAAAACATAGAAAAAAAAAGTAAAGACATGATGTGATACAAAAAAGTTAAAAAGCTTTTTTTTTAACCTCTTTGGTTTAGCTTTTGAAAAATATTTGAGTTTTTTTTTTTCTTCTTTCTTCGTCCTTCTTTGGTGAAGGTTTTTCATAGTTTAGTCAAAATTTCCTTTTTCTTGTTTAGATGCACTTAAAAATTGAAATATTAACCCAGGGGTGGGTGGCATTGTGGTTAAGGCTTGGGGTTTAAGCCCTAAGGTCACAAGTTCAATTCTCCTCTTCCCTGGGCCAATCTCCTGGGCGAAGCACAGTTGGTTAGGAGGTTGGACCTCAAGTTGTCTAATCAGCACTTGGCGTGAGTTCAATACCCCCCCGCTATGTTAGTCCTAACTTAAGCGGAGCTTGTCTTGGGAGGTCGGGGCAAGTTCCCAGGTTATAGTCTCCTCACTCGGAACTACCGACAGACACCTCGGTGATCTCTACAAGGGCGCCTTGGACTGACCATGGAGGGTAGGAGGATTTTCCTGTAACAAAAAAAATAAAAATAAAATTGAAATATCTAAAAATTTTAAAAAATTTACTAAAGATGAGAAGAAACATTGTCGTTTGTTTTGTTTTTGTCTTCACACAGTTGAGGTAAAATAGATAAAAACAAAAAATATTAGTTAGCTTTTCAAAATTTGCTTTTTTATTTTGTTTCCTCTTTGAGTTGTATATTAACCGGAGTAGTAATGTACAAATAAAAAAGTTTTTTTTTGTTTTTGTTTTTGTTTTTTTTTTTTTGGACAAATTACCTATACCTCCTTTGAGATTTAACGAAATTACAGATTCTCCTCTGAGATTTTAAAAATTACATCCTGCGGTTTAGCTAAATTATAGATTCCTTCCTGAGATTTAGCTAAATTATTATTTTTAAATAAGTTATGAAATGCAAAATTAAAATGGAAAAACACTTATCACATTACAAAAAATTAAGGTTTTAGAGACCAAAATTTAGGGACAAAATTATTTTTAGGGGACCAAATATTTTTGTTGCGAAAAGTGTCATTATATTTTTAGTAACGAAAATTGAACATTAGTGATTAATTATTATCTTTTTGGTATCAAGTTTTTTGTCTGAAAAAGTACACCATTTTTAGAGCAAATTATTTTGTTCATAAAAGTCTAGTTATTATTGACATTTTTGGAACTTTATCGCTAAAAACCTTATTTTTGACTTTTCAGGGCGATCTTTTAATGACTACTATCACGATAATAGAAATTAGTCCCTAATGTCTTTTGTAATAAAATTTTCACTTTTAGAGATAAAAAAATTGATCTTTAAAACTCTTATATGTTGTAGTATCGGATGATAAAAATATGATAAAATGAACAAATAATTAAATAAGTTAAAAATACAAGAAATGGTTTGTCAAAAAATTCTTAGAATATGTTTAGTTTGATTTTTAGAAATTTATTGTTTTAAAAAATAAAAATTAATTTGGTTGAGAAATAAAAAATAAAAAATAATTCAGTATATTTGGTTTCAGTTTTTTGAAAACTGGGTATTTTGTTTTTTGTGTTTTGTGTGTGTTTTTATTTTTATTTTTACTGAATATTTTTTAAATCTAAAGTAACTTTTTTTACTTTTTTAGATGTGCCTTACTTAGATGTATTTAAATAGTAAAATATTTGTGAAAAAATATTTTAAAAAATTAATAAATACGCAAAAATATGAAAAGTGTACTGAATTTTCATAGGTTTTTTTTAATGAATTTTTTAAAAATTGTTTTCACAAATATTATACTTTTTAAGTGTATTTATGTTAGGTGTGTCTAAAAATTAAAAAAATGGCTTAAAATATTAAAAAAAATTCTTGAAAACATTAAAATACAGAAAATAAAAAAGTCAAATTTTCTGAAAATTGTTTTCTAAAAATCAAAACCAAACAAGTAGATTATTATTATTTTGGGTTAATTACACTAATAGTCCCTATAGTTTAGGACTTGTGTCACTTTGGTCCCTGACTTTTCAATTGTGACACATTTGACCCTGAATTTTGAATCTTGTTCCAAATAAGGACAATTGAAAATATTATTAGATTTTTCAAGGGTAAAATCGTCAATTTGATAAAATATAAACTAATTTGACAAAAATAAATGTCAAAAAATATTTTTAATTTTTTTAAAATTATTTTTATCCACCAATGATAAAATTATGTAAAATTAATAAAAATTACATGATTAATTTTTTAAAATTAATTTTACATGATCATCATCCAAACACATAATAAAAATTAATTTGGTAAAAAAAAAATAAATGTCTAAAAGATTTTTCAATTTTATATAATTTTATTTTTAGTAGGTAGAAATAATTTTTAAAAATTCAAAAATATTTGTTTGACATTTATTTTTGTCAAATTAGTTTATATTTTATTAAATTGACAATTTTACCCTTGAAAAATCTAATTATATATTCAATTGTCCTTATTTGGAACAAGATTTAAAGTTCAGGGTCAAATGTGTCACAATTGAAAAGTCAGGGATCAAAGTGACACAAACCCCAAACTATAGGGACTATTTGTGTAATTTGCCCTATTATTTTTATATAATTTTATCTTTTGAGTGGTTAGAAATACTTTTAAAAATTTAATATATTTTTTCATATTTATTTTTATTAAATTAGTTTTTATTTTTTTTAAAATTCCAATTTTTTTTTTTCTAAACAACAAATCAAACATGGTTCCAAAAATTTAATTTTTTTCCCGTCTAAAGTAATTCTTTTGTAAATTTTGTTAATTTATCAAAGAGATTTCATCAGAGGTAATATCGTCCATCAATTTATATTTTGGTTGCTATCAACTAACCACTTTTAACGTCTAGTTAATAGTAAGGGTTAAATTATTATACAAATATAAATCTCGAGAGGCGAGATGTAATTTCTAAAATCTCAAGAAAAAAATCTATAATTTACCTAAACTTCAAAGGGAGGTGTGGGTAATTTGCCTTTTTTTCTTTAGTGAAGTTTTTCATAGTTCAGTCAAAATTTCCTTTTTCTTATTTAGATGCACTTAAAAAATTAAAATATCTAGAAATTTTAAAAATTCAAAAAAAAAAAAACAGTTGATGTAAAATGAATAAAACAAAATAAGGTAAATTAATACAGATCTCCTTCTTACATTTGAAAAATTACATTTTCCTCTATGAGATTTGTAATCTTATTACAAATTACCGTCTGGATTGCTGATGTCGTGCTTCAAAATTTTTAAATGACCATCTTGTCATTTTTCCTATTATTTCTTCTTCTTATTATCATGATTACATTCTATAACTTTTTATCATTAAATTATACCTGAACATGTTTTTATTGAGTGATGATATACAAAAATAAATTTTTTATTGAATTTTCAAACACAATGATATATAGCTTACAGGTGACTTTCTATTTTAAAACAAAACACTCATAAATATGATTTATATTTACAACAATATCACTATCACAATATTTTTATGATATTTTTTGTATAAATTTTTATATGTGGAAACACTTTTTTATTATTATGGCCACCATTATATATATTAAAAAATATATAAAATTTATACCAAAAAATTTTAAAAAATTCATTGAATACAACAAAATAAGATAATGTATTGAATTTTTATACTTTTTTTTTAATTTTTTTTTTGTATTTGGTGAATTTAAAAAAAAAATCACAAAATGTGATACTTCTTAAGTATATCTACATTCGGTGTATCTAAAAAGTAAAAAAAATTACTTAAAATATTTAAAAAATTCAATAAAAATTAAAAAACACGAAAATAAAAAAAATTTAATTTTTTATGTGAGTTAAACCAAAAAAGATAATTGTTATTTCCTTTGAAATGACATAAACAAAATATCTGTATTATTTTACTATTTTATATGTATAAAGGCTAAGGGGCAAACATGTCATTTTAATCTGATAAGGGGTAAATGTAATTTTTTAAATGTGACAGAAGATCTGTATTAAACAGAAATCTCAGAAGGTGTTAGTGTAATTTACCCAACAAAAAATATTAGTTAGCTTTTCAAAATTTCCCTTTTTATTTTGTTTCCTCTTTGAGTTGGATATTAACCATACAAATAAAAAAATTGTATATAAAATCTAAACATATTGATATTAATAATTCATTTCAATAAAAAAACCCATAAAAGTGGTTTTTTTTTTTTATATTTATTTTATTTCAAAATTACCATTGACACATTCATTTCAATCAAAAAAAACATCGAAGTGATTTTTATTTTATTTGTACATAAATGAGTTTGCCATTTTTTGGCAACGCATTAGCTTTCTATTAGATAAGGATTTTAGATATCTAGCTAAAATTAATTTGCCAAGCCTGATTGTTTTGCCATTAAAGTTGCTCGTGAGCAATGATCCTAGCCTGCTCGAGGTTACACCTTCGATACACTTTTCCATCTATTAGCTTTTTTATTTTAATTTTTATTTTTTGGGGAAATAAAATATTTCTTTGTAAGTTGAAGGTAGGAATTGGTAAAGGCCATATCTAACAACTTGCTTGTGAAAAAAGAAGAAGAAAAAAGCCAGGGTTTGACTAACATTTTGGAACTAAATAATCACAAAAAAATAAAATAGGTTATATAAGCCAATAAAATAAAATATTACTTTTTATCCATAATCAATACATTTTTTCTCTCATAAAAGTTAAAAAAGTCTCAAAACAAAAACCAAATGAGACTAACAAAGTCAGATTAAAAAATTCCAACACAAAAAAAATTGACTAAAAACACTAATACCAAACTAACCCTCTTGGGCCAATGGGTGGTGGCCCAGTGGTGAAGGCATTGCCTTCCCACAGCCATGAGTCAAGTTCGACTTCTGGGGGGCGCGAAAAATCTTAAATTTTCCAGTGGTTCTCTTTGGAGATCTCGTGCTATACTCCAATCGAAACTTGGCCGTGGTAGGCGGTTGATGAGTTTCACTGGTGCCTCGGTGGTAGGTCCCTTCCTATGGGTTGAGTTAAATCAGGTTGGCAACCGACTACCCCAGAGCCTGGGCCTACAGATGTAATGATGATACCTCAGAATATCTTTTTTCGGTTAAAAAAAAAAAAAAAAAACGAACCCTGAGGTCTACATCTAACAATTAGGCAGTGCTGTAAGATTTTATAATGACGCATTTCTTCTTTTTCATCTTTTCAAATCCATTTGACTAGTTTCCGTAAATGCTATTGATTCTCTCGTTTTTTGGCCGAGGGTAGGAATGGGTAAAGATCATATTTGATAATTAGGTGAATATCAAATCATATTTTACATATCTAACATTTTTTTGAACAGTGAAATTTTTTATTAATGTAATCAAAGAGTAAACATATCATACATATAGTGTAAAAAAAATAATGTGTGTTCAAGAGAAAAAAGATTGGATATACACATAATTTTTGGCATACTGTACAAAGTGGTTATCCCATGATTTGAACTCATAATCTTAAGGTTATTAGGTCAATGTTTTACTGTTGAACCGATTGTCACCCTATCATACATATAGTGTACTACATTAAAAATAAAAATTTAAGCCTGCGTTTGGTTCTCTTTGGAGACCTTGCGCTGTATTCCAATAGAAACTTGGCCGTGGTTGGGGCGGTTGATGAGTTCCACTGGTGCCTCGGTGGTGGGTCCCTTCCATGGGTTAGATTAAATCAGGATGGCAATTAGCTGCCCCGGGGCCTGGACCTACGGATGTAATCATGACACCTCAGAATATCTTTTTTTAGATTTAAAAAAAAAAAAAAAACGAACCCTGAGATCTACATCTAACAATTAGGCAGTGCTGTAAGATTGTATAATGATGCATTTCTTCTTTTTTATCTTTTCAAATTCATTTGACTAGTTTCCGTAAATGCTATCGATTCTCTCGTTTTTTGGCCGAGGGTAGGAATGGGTAAAGATCATATTTGATAATTAGGTGAATATCAAATCATATTTTACATATCTAACATTTTTTTGAACAGTGAATTTTTTTATTAATGTAATCAAAGAGTAAACATATCATACATATAGTGTAAAAAAAATAATGTGTGTTTGAGAGAAAAAAGATTGGATATACACATAACTTTTGACATACTGTACAAAGTGATTATCCCATGATTTGAATCCATAATCTCAAGGTTATTAGGTCCATGTTTTACCATTGAACCGATTGTCATCCTATCATACATATAGTGTACTACATTAAAAATAAAAATTTAAGCCTGCTTTTGGTTTTCTTTGGAGACCTTGCGCTGTACTCTAATCGAAACTTGGTCGTGGCTGGGGCGTTTGATGAGTTCCACTGGTGCCTCAGTGGTGGATCTCTTTCTATGGATTGGGTTAAATCAGGCTGGCAACCGGCTACCTCGAGGCCTGGGCCTACGGATGTAATCATGACACCTCAGAATATCTTTTTTTGGGTTAAAAAAAAAAAAACGCGAACCCTGAGATCTACATCTAACAATTAGGCAGTGGTGTAAGATTGTATAATGATGCATTTCTTCTTTTTTATCTTTTCAAATCCATTTGACTAGTTTCCGTAAATGCCATTGATTCTCTCGTTTTTTGGCCGAGGGTAGGAATGGGTAAAGATCATATTTGATAATTAGGTGAATATCAAATCATATTTTACATATCTAACATTTTTTTGAACAGTGAATTTTTTTATTAATGTAATCAAAGAGTAAACATATCATACATATAGTGTAAAAAAAATAATGTGCGTTTGAAAGGAAAAAGATTAGGTATATACATAACTTTTGACATATTGTATAAAGTAGTTATCCCATGATTTGAACCGATAATCTCAAGGTTATTAGGTCAATATTTTACCATTGAACCGATTGTCACCCTATCATACATATAGTGTACTACATTAAAAATAAAAATTTAAGCCTGCGTTTGGTTCTCTTTTAAAATTATGATTCTAATAAAAAAATTTCAATTTTTTTTTTTTTTAAAACTCAGAACTAAGCACACAACTCAAAAACATATTAGACTCAATGCCAAAGCTATTTTCAAAACTCATAATCAAACATACAATTTAAAACTCTTTTCAAAACTCAAAACTAATCTCTTTTCAAAACTCTATTTAAAAAAAAAAAATCATTTTTTTTTATTTTGTTTTTTAAAATTATTTTTAAAATCATGATTTGAATGTGGAGTCATGTTTTGAGTTATGAGTTTTGAAAAAAGAAAATTTGTTTAGTATGAGTTTTGAAAAAAGTTTTGAGTTGTATTTTGAAATTTTTTGAAATATTTAAAAAATTTCTTTATTTTATTTTTTTAGGATAAATACTTTATATTTTAAATATTTATTTTTTTTGTTTAATGTGTACTGTATTTCATATATTTATATGCTGTATTTTTTTAAATATTTAAAATTTTTATTTATTTTATTTTAAATATATAATTTTTATTTTATTATTTTAATTATTTTATGAATATATTTTTAAATATTTCAATTTTTTGATATTTTTAAAAATATTTTTTACTTTTTTTAAATATTTATTTATTTTTTTAAATTTTAAAAAAATTGGATCGCCATATATTTAAAATAATAACAAAAAATATTTTTTGAAAAAATAAAAAATAGCTTTTTTCAAAAATAAAAATAAACAAAATATTTTTTTTTTCAAATTTTTTACATAAAAATAGAAAATAAAAAATAATTTTAAAAGAAAAAATAAAAAAAAATTGAAAATATTTTTTAATAGAATTTGTAAAAAAGTTCGACTATGAGTTTTGAAAAAAAATTTTGAGTTGAGTTTTGAGTTATGTGTTTGGTTATTATGAGTATTGGATATAGTTTTTTAATTGAGTTTCAAGTTATGCGTTTAGTTACGATTTGGGTGTAGAGATTTTGGGTTTAAAATATTATATAAATTAAAATATTTACAAAATAAAATAAAATATTTAAAATAAAAAAATTTAAATAAAAATTATATATTTAAAATAAAAATAATAAATTTTTCTTAAACATTTTTAAATACTTTTAAAAAATAAATATAAAAAAATGCAAAATACAATTCAAAATTCAAAAACTCAAAACTCAAATTACAATTCAAATTCCTTTCAAAACTTGACTTTTTTTTCAAAATTTAAAAACTTTTTTCAAACTCATAACTAAACAAATTTTCTCTTTTCAAAACTCAACTTACAACACTTCACTTAAATCACAACTACACATTCAAATAATAATTTTAAAACTAAGTCAAACGAAGCCTAAAAGTTATTGGCATTTTCGTTCACTGCATTTGTTACTTGTGTTAATTTACTAATTCAACCATAAAGTTCAAAACTTGGAGTGAGAAAAACTGGATCCGAGCATTGAGTTTGAGCAGTTGGTGCCTTTCTTTTGTTCTATTTGTTTTCCTTGCAAATGCTACCATTTATTGGTTGAAAAGCTTGGTACTTAAATCAAGTTTCGCACCTAACAATTTAACGAGTAATGCAAGAGCAACTTTGCTAGAGACACAAAAATGTGAGAAAGAAATAGTGCAAAACACTCGCATAGATGTGGACCTCACAATTAGGTTCTTCGATGCAAGGCAACTCTATGTTCGGTACAATTATTACAAATGCATCTTATTAGTCAGTGGGTCATAAAGTTGAGACGTTTGTGGTAACAAAATCTTCCTATCGGAAATTGAAGTTGCACACTTGATGCATTTTTTTGATCAATTAATATGATTTTTTTCTACAACTGCATTGTGTAACATATTCTTTCTGGCAATATCTCAAAATGTGTAAGAATATTATGCTTTCAATTTCTTTCACCATCTTAGCTAGTGGGGAAGACAATAGTATAAAAATCAAGTTCATATATGTTGGTTCCTTTATGATGTGTACTTCATAGAAAAGGAAATCACCTTTAGTGACAAGCCTTGCAAGTTCCATACAACATTGCCTCTAGCATATTAAACATTATACAAACTAAATAAAGTTGTTTTTTGTTTGATTTTGGAAAAATTGAGTTGACAAAGTTTGGCACAAACCTTTTAAGAGATAAGGAGAGGGCATTTGGTGGTCTAAGGAGTAATGCCCTAGAAAAGGAAAATCACCTTTAGTGACAAGCCTTG
This sequence comes from Camellia lanceoleosa, assembly GCA_025200525.1. Taxonomy (NCBI): domain Eukaryota; kingdom Viridiplantae; phylum Streptophyta; class Magnoliopsida; order Ericales; family Theaceae; genus Camellia; species Camellia lanceoleosa. The sequence goes on from CM045761.1 coordinate 105,533,911, forward strand.
CAAGTTCCATACAACATTGCCTCTAGCATACTAAACATTATACAAACTAAATAAAGTTATTTTTTGGTTGATTTTGGAAAATTGAGTTGACAAAGTTTGGCACAAAACTTGTAAGAGATAAGGAGAGGATATTTGGTGGTCTAGGAGTAAATGTTCTACACCAATTGACACTTGTTAAGTTGTTTTTCAATATCTTAACAAAAAGTAGAAGTTCCACATTTTCAATTAATAATATCAAATTAAGAGTACTATGTGGCCTTATTCTAAGATCACCACATAATTTTTCAAAGCTAAGAATCAATTTTTATACACTTGTGGCAACCAACCTTTTTTTTTTTTTGATCAAATGAAAACAAACAGGGAATACAACAAACTAGGCCGACCTTAATAAAGCAGTAAGAGCCAATGGAGGAAAAGATATCTAGTCTAGGGGGAGAGCGTTCCTGAGAGAAGCCTGGGCTACCCAATGCACTGCTTTGTTTGCTGCTCTAGGACTCCAAGAAAACAGTAAGTTCAAACGATTAGCAATCTGTTTGATGTCAAAAAAAATAGCACCATAGTCCCATGGAGGATCAAGTTCAACTTATGACATATGAAAATGGACATTCTTGTCAACACCTATAACCTTCTAAAATTTAGTGGAAATTTTTTTTGTAGCATCTTTGAAATTTGATTCTTGATCTTTAGAAAAAAGAAAGAAAGTTATTGCATATTCATAAATATCCACATGCTTTTTGAGTAGAGCATTTGAAACAATATCTTGTATTCTCTTTCCTTTCGATAACAACCATTTGAAAATTAAACTAAAGATAGGAAAGTATCAAGTTTGTCATAGAATCCTTTCATCCAACTTCAAATTAATAAAATTCAAAAGTTTTGGACTGTAATGAGTTACTTCAGATTGTGCAAACGTCAAACAAAGCATATTGTGATTCTACTAATTTTATATTTCAAAAGAATAGAGTAGTAAATTTAAATTTTTAGTAAAATTTGTAAATTTGTGTTGTATGATTTTTATAGCCAAATACATTTAATGATCTAACTTGTTATATCACTCGGTGACGGATCTAGGAGTTTTTTCAAAGTGTTAACAGTAAGTAGTCTAGAATTTATTTATTTATTTATTTTTTCAGAATAGACATTTAAAATTTTAATTTTTTTAGACTTTTCAAATCACACGCCAATAAATAATTAAAATAAAATTCTAGTATATTGATATCACTGTTTCAAAAAATGAAATGTAGATACAAAAATTTATATAAATATATTTTGTATTTATTACTAGCATGATAAAAAAAAAGAGGTAAACTCCTTCAATTAAAATTGAGATAAGCTATAAAACTATTGATTGACATTACCATTCAAGTGATACACTTGTTAGAAATTACAAAATCACACAATTTTGTCAACGAGGTACTTTGCATAGGCTGAGGAAGCAAAGCTTCAAAACACGCCTGTGTCACCAAGCATATATATTGATTAAGGGGTTATGAGTTGGGCCGGGTTGGGTTGGGTTAGGTGTTTAAGAAAGTGAGTTGGGTGGGTGTTAAACTATGATGGGTGTTTAGGAAAGTGGGTTATAGTGTTCAACACAAATTTTTGGACTGAATTACATATATATAATAAAATAGAATAAAAAATTTGGGGCGTTCAATTGACATCGGCGGTAGAGTCGCCCTTGATGTCACTTGTGTGTGCTCGTGAAAATTTACATAATTTTATGGTAAGAATGTATCTGATGTGCAATGTATACCAAAAAATTTTCCATAAAGGGGTAAATTACAAATACATTTTCTAAAGTTAACATTCATACGATTTCTCCCTCCCCACAATCCCACGAATGAGGTGGCAAGCTAGAACGCACATAAGGAGATTTTTGAGAGAACATTGGAATGTAAGTCAACTTTTTAAATTTTGCTTGGACAAATTACCTACACCTCCCTTAAGGTTTAGCTAAATTACAGATTCTCTCATGAGGTTTCAAAAATTATATCCTGTCCTCCGAGGTTTATATTCACATAACAATTTAATCCCTACCGTTAACTAAACGTTAAGAATTGTTAGCTGACATCATCAAAATATAAATTGATGGACGATATTGCCTCTACTGAAATCCCTTCGATAAATCAACAAAATTTACAAAAGAATTACGTTAGATGGAAATTTTTTTTTTTTTGAACCATCTTTGATTTGTTTTGTTGTTTAGAAAAAAATTTCAAAATTTTAAAAAATAAAATAAAAACTAATTTAATAAAAATAAATATGAAAAAATATATTTTATTTGTAAAAATTAGTTCTAACCACTCAAAAGATAAAATCGTATAAAAATAATAATCTACTTGTTTGGTTTTGATTTTCAGAAAACAGTTTTCATATATATATATATATATATTTGTATTTTAATATTTTCAATGAATTTTTAAAAATATTTTAAGCAATTTTTATTTTTTATTTTTTTGACACACCTAACATAAATACACTTAAAAAGTATAATATTTATGAAAAAAAACTTTAAAAATTCACTAAATACCAAAAAATATAAAAATTCAATACATTTTTCATATTTTTGTGTATTTATTAATTTTTTAAAATATATATTTTCACAAATATTTTACTATTTAGATACATCTAAGTAAGGTGCATCTAAAAAAGTAAAAAAATTGCTTAAAATTTTAAAAATATTCACTAAAAACAAAAAATACAAAAAAAAAACTTAGTTTTCAGAAAACTAAAACCAAACATACTGAATTATTTTTTATTTTTTATTTCTTAACCAAATTAATTTTTAATTTAAAAAAAAACTTTCTAAAAATCATACCAAACATATTGTAAGAATTTTTTGACAAGTCATTTCTTGTGTTTTTAACTTATTTAATTATTTGCTAATTTTATGATATTTTTACCATATGATACTACAACATATAAGAGTTTTAGAGACTAATTTTTTTAATCTCTAAAAGTGAAAATTTTGTTGCAAAAGACATGTAGGGACTAATTTTTATTGTCGTGAGAATAGTCACTAAAAGGTCGTCATGAAAAGTAAAAAATAAGGCTTTTAGCGATAAAATTTTGAAGATGTCAATAATAACTAGACTTTTAGGGATAAAATAATTTGGTCTTAAAATTATTTATTTTTTTAGACAAAAAATTTGATACCAAAAAGATAATAATTAATCACTAATGTTCAATTTTCGTTGCTAAAAATATAATGATGACACTTTTCGCAAGAAAAATATTTGGTCCACTAAAAATAATTTTGTTCATAAATTTTGGTATCTAGAGTCTTAATTTTTTTGTAGTGTGATAAGTGTTTTTCCTTTTTAATTTTGTATTTCATAACGTATTTAAAAATGATAATTTAGCTAAATCTCATGCGGGAATCTGTAATTTAACTAAATCTCAGGGAGAATCTGTAATTTAACTAAATCTCAATAGGGTGTAAGTAATTTGCTCTTATTTGTCAAAAGGGCATTTTAGTTAATTTTATTAATAAATTATCAAGTCAATAAGAATTTTTAATGATGTAATAAATTTCAATTAATAATTAAGATAGCTTTATAGTTATATAAGAGAACAGTTAGAAAATTTATTTTTTTGATTAATCCTGCTAAATAAAAAATTCTAACAAAGAAGTATTTATAAAATTTAAAATTATATGAGATATTTCATATTTTAAACAAATTACAACGACTGTATTTGTAATTTATCCATAATAATAATATGAATTTTATCCAGTTTTAATCCTATGCTATGCTACCTTCTCTATATATAACCCAATCCTCATATTCTTTCAATCTCAAAACGCTCTCATTCTCTCTCTCTCTCTCTCTCTCTCTCTCTCTCTCTCTCTCTCTCCATAAATAAGATCTATCTATGTTTTGTTTCATTCCAATGGTGGCCTCTTTTAGGTATCTTTGGGTTTTGGTGGATTTGATATTGTGTGGTATAGTTTTACTTAACAATGGTGGGGTTGACGGATCACACAAAGTGTACCTGGAGTACCAATCTGTTGTTGCTGCTGTTGAAGTGGAGCAACTCCACAGAACTGGCTTTCACTTCCAACCCAAAAAGCATTGGATCAATGGTACGTCCAATTCCCAAATTAATAATGTTTTTGCTTTTGTTTTCTCTGCATTTATTTGAGGAGAATTTTTTTAGCCTTGACTTTTTTTTTCGCAACTATTTTAATTTTAGTTAAAAAATTTTTATTTGGTATAAATTTTTAATTTTTTTAGATATTTTTATGAGAGAAAAAGTGAAATAATTATAATTTAGATATAATATTTTATTTTATTAATATTTTAGTTTATTTTATTTTTTAGTAAATTAAATTAATCCTTATCATCATACCAAATAGGCGTCTATCTATCATTGTCTCTGTTTTTAAAATTTGGACAAGTGATAGAGAGTTCTAAATATAAAGTTTTAAATAGCGCTCTATACAATTGAGAGTGTCCAAAAATATATATATATATATATATAAACAAGAGGAAAAAGACAAATCATAATAAGAAAAAAGAAAAATTAAAACCCTTTTAAAACTTGGCTCTGCAGTGTCAAAAAAAAGAAAAAAAAAAAAAAGGAAAAAAAAGACAAATCATAATAAGAAAAAATAAAAATTAAACCCTTTTAAAATTCTTATTTTAGAATCTAAAAGATTTTCCTTTAAATTTTTGTGTGTGGTCTCTGTCTCCATTGCTGGTCCGTGGTACTTTCTAAATTGCAGGTAGGACCTTGACTGTTTTTCACCATTCACATATCCTAGGAATATAATCTCATTTTCACCATGTGTACTATATTTCTCCTCTGTCTCAAAATATTAACATTTCATTTTATTTTAAAATATTAATTTTTTTAGAAAAGTCAAACACTAAAGTAATATAAATTTTTATTTTGCCGTTCTTCAAAATTCATAAACATTAATATACATAAAAAGTATAATTATGACAATTATATTGTTTAATTTTAAATTCATAAACATTAATATACACAATTGACTCTTTTTGTTTTGCTTTTGTTTGCCTTCATGTTCAACTTGGGGCTACAAACAAACAAAAGATCCAAATGGTAAGTTTCTATGCCATACTAGGTAACAATTCATTTCAAAGAACAAAGAATTTTTATTACAATTTTATAGATATCCTATCTATATTTGTTTGTTCCATTTAACTTCTAATATATTTTGTTTTTGTTGTGACTTAAATGTGAATAGGACCAATGTACTACAAAGGAATATACCATTTCTTTTACCAGTACAATCCCAAAGGTGCAGTTTGGGGCAATATTGTGTGGGCCCATTCAGTATCAACAGATATGATCAATTGGAAGCCACTTGATCTAGCAATCTACCCTTCAAAGCCGTTCGATCAATACGGTGCTTGGTCCGGGTCGGCCACAATTCTTCCAGGTAACAAGCCCATAATACTCTACACTGGGGTAATTGACAAAAATTACACACAAGTCCAAAACTATGCTGTACCAGCTAACTATTCGGATCCATTCCTGAATGAATGGATAAAGCCCGACAACAACCCATTAGTTTTACCTGTCGGTGTGAATAAAACCGCATTCCGTGACCCGACAACTGCATGGTTGGGCCAAGATGGGCATTGGAGGATTTTGGTGGGAGGTAAGAGAAAACATAGAGGGATGGCCCATTTGTATCGGAGTAGGGATTTCATGAAATGGACCAAGGCCCAACACCCATTGCATTCTTCGGCCATGACAGGTATGTGGGAATGTCCGGATTTCTACCCTGTATCTCTGGATTGTGAAAACGGGTTGGAAACATCAGTGATGACAGCAAATATTAAACATGTCTTAAAAGTGAGCCTTGATGAAACTAGATATGAATACTATACAGTTGGAACATATTTTCCCAAGAAGGATAGTTATATACCAGATAATACTTCTGTTGATGGTCGAGCCGGGTTGAGATATGATTATGGAAATTTTTATGCCTCGAAGACATTTTTTGATGCTAGTAGGAATCGGAGGATCTTGTGGGGGTGGGTCAATGAGTCGGATGCCTCTAATGAGGATGTCAAAAAGGGTTGGGCTGGAATTCAGGTAATATAATATACATAGTAATATTAAATAAAATTAGAAGCACATATTGAATCACAAGTGCTCTATGATTTATTATGTGGTTCGTTTTGTGTTTGCACAAGAACATTGATATTAGAGAGACTATTCTTTTTTTTAGACAATTCCGCGAAAGATTTGGCTTGATTCAAGTGGAAAACAATTGGTACAATGGCCAATTGAAGAATTGGAAACTCTAAGAGGGAAAAAGATTCACATTTGCAATCATCAACTCAATTTGGGAGATCATATCGAAATCAAAGGAATTACAGCTGCACAGGTTTATTTATCTGTTTTGCACTGAAATATATAATTTATCTTAATTTATTCATGTTCTTTCAAACTATATGCAATAAGTGTATTTTGCCATACCTTATTTGAATATGAGTAGAATAGAATTTGTTTACATGGTTGATCATGCCTAACCATGCATTGCTTGGCAACATATATAAATTATTTGGAAAATACTATGGACCTCAAATGAATTATTAAATTTTCTACTAAACTTCTCACATGGGTGTCATGGGTGTGGGACTCACATAAATCACATGTGTGTGGATCCCACAGCTATATACGAGATTTGGTAGAAAATTTAGTAATTTATTTAGGCCCTCTAACATAAATCAAATTATTTTACAACTTATGCAATAGCATTAATGAAAGTGTTTTTTTATTGGCACTGATAATTTTGCAGGCTGATGTTGAAGTTACATTCTCGTTCCCAAGTTTAGACAAAGCTGAGTCATTTGACCCTTCTTGGGTAGATATGGATGCCCAACAACTTTGTAGCCACAAGGGTTCAAATGTTCAAGGTGGGGTTGGACCATTTGGGCTCTTGACATTAGCTTCAAAACACCTTGAAGAATATACACCTATATTCTTTAGGATTTTTAAGGCAAAAAATAAGCACGTGGTTCTCATGTGCTCTGATGCAACAAGGTTTGTTTGTTTATTGAAAAATATTAGGTTAAATTACACTAACTTTCATTAAAATTTGAAGAAGATACAATAAATTTTATAGTTTTCATATAATTATTTTTAATAATATTAAAGAAACCGAAATTAATGTAAATAGAGTAAAAATATCTGATAAATAAAGTAAAATAAATATTGCAGTCTAAAATAGATGACAATATTAATTTTTTTAAAGTCTGTATCACTAATGAATTACTAATAAAAATAGGGATACATGTTATGTGAATTAAAATTAAAAAAAACAAGCCTAATTTAATTATATCAAAACTTGTGATCAAACTTACTTGATTTTCTCCAAATTTCAGTCGCGTAATTTACCCAAGATGCTACATATAATTATATTTCCTATTGTATTTTCTCACCTTTAGGCATAATTGAGCTGGTCCTATGTGCACATGTTGACATAGGTACCGTTGTCTTAAGAAATACAATTATGTGTAGCACTACTCTGAATGATTTGCTTGTCTGTTATTAGCTTTTGTACACAATTACATAATTATTTTAACTTAAATCAGTTTATCTAACTTGGTTTACAATTTGACAGTTCCTCTTTGGAGAAAAACAAACTTTGGTATAAGCCATCATTTGCAGGTTTTGTTGACGCGGATTTAGCTGATAACAAACTTTCTCTTAGGAGTTTGGTATGATTTTTGATGTTTTTGTATCTACTCTCTCTCCAAAGGTTTTTAAATATCGACTAATACTCAATTGACACATATTAGGATTTTGAACTTTCAATACTGATATTTATCGATATATTGACTAATTCTATCCGATATTAACTAATTTATGATTGTATTGCTAATTTTGAACTTTTTTGCATGCAGATTGATCATTCTATAGTGGAAAGTTTTGGAGCAAGAGGAAAAACATGCATAACATCTAGGGTTTATCCTACTCTAGCAGTATTGAAGAATGCTCATTTATATGCATTTAACAACGGCAGTGAGACTATTATAATTGAGAGTCTAAATGCATGGAGCATGGGCAATCCTCTAATGAACTAAATGGAGATGATGAAGAAAAGAAAAATAATTTGGGGTTTTTTCTTATGGAAAATTTATTATGATTTTATGTGGACATAAAAAGTAATTATTGTACCTCGTGGTTGTTTTTATAAGTTAGGAAAAATTTACCCGTAAGTGGTAATTATTGTACCTCGTGGCTTTTATAAGTTAGACAAAATTACCCGTTAGTGATAAATTTTAAAAATTATTACCAATTAATGAAAAATTTTATAGTTTTAATTATTAATATTTATCACTTATTGATAGTTTTTTTAACTGACAGGGACTAGTGTGTTATTTCCCTTATAAGTTAAAGCTCACCTACCTTGGTGCAACTGCTGGGGAAATTTATTGAAAAATAATACAGCAATGGTTGGTGGCCCGAAAATATGTGGCTTGAAATATCCAAAACGACGTCGTTTTGCTATTTTCGAGCCATTCAAGCCGAATATTTTTGGGCCACCAAACATTAGTCTTATATTTATTATCTCTTCATCTTCCTAATTCAATCAAAAAAGAAGAAAAATTAATTTTTTCACTTTATTTTCTTATTATTTTTTTTCTCTTATCTAATCCAAAATCCAAACAAAGAGAATGATTTATGCTCTTAGTTGAGTCCCACTTCTCTCCAAAGAATATTGGACCGTCTAGTCTGGATCATGTGGACCTATCACAAAGTTCACTATGATAATTTTATATGTTCGTATTTTAGACATAGCTTTGGAAAGGAAAAAGGCAAATATGAGAATAAAAAAATTTAACATATATTTTGTTGAAAGAAAAAGGAAAGCAGGAAAAGGAAAAAAAGTAAAAAATGTGAATGAAATATAAGTTAATTTTTTTTTTCTCTATTTCTTTCATTTTTTAAAAAAAAATCTCTATATAAATTTATGATTTAAATATAGATTAAGAGAACTTAATATAATTATATCAAAATTATAAAATTTATAATATTTTTACAATCTCTTTTAAGTGTAATTTATCCAAAAAGAAAATTTATACGTGGATAGGCTACCCTCTAAGACCATCTCCAATGGTTACTTAAACTTATAATCAAATTTGAATTTGATAAAAAATTATGCATCTTTGAACTCGAACGGTTTAATCAAATTGGTATCAAATTGAGAATATCAAAATGTTTCACCAAATAGAGGACGTTTGGGAGCTTTCAGCATTTCATTGTTTGGAGCCGTTGTTTTATGGAATTGGACGATCGGTTAGACGTTCGGCCGGATGCCCTCCTGGTCATCGGCTTAGTTGAAAAATTCCCACAATAAAGTATACTCTCGGACGAAAAAGAATTTCTAGAATTGATGGATTGCACTTGCCGGTCAACCGGTTGGACTTCCGCCTGGTCGTCCTCCAGGTCGACTGGTGTGTTGATGACAACCAAAAATGTTCTGTTGGAGTGCTATATATCAGATGGAATTTTGACTCAAATTTAATAAAATAAATGATATATCATTGGAGATGCTCTAACTGAACTAGAGAGTCAGATTATTTGAATTTATCTTAATCATATGTAATCATTAACCTTTTAGTATAGCGAGCAAATTATGTATGGAAGGAGAACTTACGTGTAGGTTTCATATATAAAGTTTAAAATTTATTTAATTTTAAAATAAAATATTTGTATTAATTACTTTTATATATTTTAATTGTTACAATTTTTTTTTATAAAAAATTTAAAGACGCTGCTACATCTCATTACTGTTGGACTTTCGTTAGACGATCACTGGAGGCTCGCCGAAATATTCAACATCATCGGAAGTCATCAGAGTACTGCCAAAAATTTGTCGAAGTGTTTTCAACATTAGTAGAAGTTGCCGAAATGTCCAAAACATTCGCTGAACGTTAAGAATATCGTCAGAGATTCACCGAAAAGTCTAGGGCCGTGTTTGGTACAGCGCTAGAACGTTAGTTCCAGAGCTTATTTTGCACATGACATTTGTTTACAATTTTTAAAAGTTAATTCTAGGGGTACTTACCAATTAGTCCTATTAACTAGACTTATTTACCTACAGGTCCTAACTAATAAATTTAACACTATAAAAATAAGAGAGTGATAAATTTATCACTAAAAATTTATTCATAAAACAAAGAGACTGATAAATTTATCACTATAAAATTATTCATAAAAAAAAAGACTGATAAATTTATCTTTATCACTTAATAAATTATATCAAATAGGACTTAATGGGTAATAAGTCTCCCAAGTAGGACCTATTGGGTAATAAGTCTCCAAAGTAGGACCTATTGGTAGTTTACCCTTAATTCTATGTTCAATTTTGAAAACTCGGTCGAAAGCGGGAAAATTTGGGCTAACCGGTCGTCCCACCGAACGTCCCACCGGTCATCCGGCCGGTTGACCGGAACAGTATAATTTTTTTTTTAATTCACTCATGTTAATTTTTATATATTCGAAAAAAATATTTTCTGAATTTTTTAACATTTTTTATGAGCTTTAATTGAATTTTGAGTTGTGTGTTTGGTTATAAGTTGTAAGTTTTTGTATCAAATATCATATGTTACATCAAAAATTTTCCACTCGATTCAAAACTCTTTCACCAAACAAATTTTTCACACTCAAATTATAATTCCAAAACTCACAAACTCAAAATACAACTCCTACTCTTAAAGCATATTTAGAAAGCTCTACCAAACGCAACTTAGAATATTGTCAAAAAAGAGAATAAATTAAGAAACTAGAACAAAAAATTTTGTAAATGTACTAAATATTGATAAACTGAAAGAAGAAAAAAATTTAACAACAATAAATAGAAACAATGGGAAAAAATATGAATTTATCAATTTTTGTAGGGTTTAAGTAAATAATCTCCAATATTGATCAAATTGAAAAACAAGTTTTCAAACTATAAAATTTTTATAGTTTCAAAGTATGATTCTATTAAGTATTTATCTTTATTAATCAAACTAAAAAACATGTTATAAAATTGTAAAATTTTACAGTAAAAACATGTTATAAAACTGTAAAAATTTATAGTTTGAAAGCATGTTATGAAACTGTAAAATTTTATAGTTTTAAAACATGATTCATTTTAGCACCAAAAAAAAAAAAAACACTAAAACTAAACTAAAATTCGAAAACAATTTGTTTAGAATTTGATTTTCTTTTCCCATTAAAATAGGAAAAAAGAAGTTTGTAGCAGATAAAAAGTAGAAAAAACGAGAGATCGAAGGAGAAAAACAGATATAGAGAGAGGATTATACTTTGGCAACTATTTTTAGTTTAGATCTAACTAGATTTGATTAGATCTACTCATCTCCTTTGCCGGAAAACTCATCTCCTTCGGCGTTGGTGAGGGCGAAGTAAGAGTCAATGGTGATCACTAGTGATTGTATATCCGAAAGAGAAAGAGAAAAAAGAAGGCATGGTCTTCGATTACCAGATATCAGAAAGAGAGATACAGAGAAAAAGGAAGACGAGCAGGAGATTTGTATCTACCCCAAAGGTTTTGGGATTAAATAGAGTACACCTCTTTCAAAGAGGACTTGCAGGTAATTTGCTCTTTATATAATCGGTAGCCATATGATTAGATTATATTTGTTATAAAAATAGTCTCTAAGTATGATTTTGAGAACAAACTATCCCCTTATTTAAGACAAATGTGATTTAATAATAGAATTGTAGATGTTCAATTAATTTAATTTTTTTTGATTGATAATTTACTTAGAGAATACTAGAAGATAAACAGTTCAATTCATTGAGATAGGCCTAAAGTATATCTGTAACTCTCAACTGATCATCTAGTTCGATCACTGGATTGGAGGAAAGAATCTATGAGAAATGTATGTGAAAAAAAATATAGAAGAAGAAGAATAATTGGGATGAATATATGAATTGAGTTGGATTCATTACTTTTGGGTAAATATATATGTGGTGTTCTAATACAAAGGTTGGGTATAGGGTTATCCGAACCGCACAACCTGTCCAACTCGAACCGATCCGTATATAAATGGGCGGTTTCGTAGATGTAATGCGAGCTGATACGGTTTGGAATATGGCATGATTGCGAGTTGCGGGTTTAACCCGCACCCGCAAGAACCTGCTCGCACTTAGACTTTAATTGTGTTGTTGGGTATTTTTGGATGAATGTAAAAATTAATAAAAAATTACTTTTAGGTAAACTTAGGATTTTGAATGATTTTATTTTAATTGTATTGTTGGGTAGTAGATAATGAATAAGATTGATGATCTAGTTTAGGATTTTGAAAGATGTGCTGGTGTTAGTTCATGATTAATTTAAAAGTTTAAGATTTTGAATGATTTGTTTGTATTAGAATTGATTTTATTGTGTTTTAATTTTATAGGTTTTAATTCATTAATTATTAATCTTGGAGCATTTTAGAAAATGGGGGACAAAGCCCGAAATAAATATTTATAAAATGGAAAAAAAATGCTCCAAATAAATTTTTAAAGAAAAAAGTTCAATTTGCAAACTGCCTGCAAATCTGTGAATTTTATTTGCACAAACTGCAACCACCCGCACTGTGGGCAGTTTGCAGGTTAAATTTTTTTCAAACCGCATACATGCGGGCGGATCCAAACCGATCCGCAAATCGTCCAAAACCGAACCGCGACCATCCCTATTTAATACCATAGTTATTGGTCTAAATAGAGCTTACCGTTTTTGTGTTAATGTTGAAACGACAATATGCAAAGTGTTAATTGATAAACAACATGGAGCATTGCTCAGGAATACCTAATAATTTTATTTATTTATTTTGGTCATCTTTCCGGTGCAAAATTTTGTGAATTTTTTTTTGAAATATATTTTGTGGAAAAGCTTATCCTAGTGAGAAAAAAAAAAAATAAAATTAAAACATGTGTGTTCCTCAATATTCTTGTTACCAACTAAATCTTTCATGTTAGGTTTGAATTTTATATTTATCAAAAGAAAAGAAAATAGGAGGGAAACATAAATACTTATTTTTTATGGGGTAACTAAAAAAGAGTTAATTAAAAAAAAATATAATAACTTTCTTTTCATCTTCCTTATTCAAGAAAAAAAGAGAAAAATTTAGATTCTTTAATTTTATTTATTCATTTTTTATAATTTTTTTTTCACAATTCAAAATTCAATCATGACTTTAATTATTTATTCTCATAATTTTGGAAAAATATGCAAATTGAAGCTTTCATCGACAAATTTAATCAATGAGTGGTTCCTTGTACCGGGTAACCTCAGGTTGTGGATGTTGAGGGTCCATAGCATAAGATTCACATGGTTTATTGTTTTTAATGTAATTTGGTAGATGGGAAAGTTCAAACTAAAAAACAAACAAACAAATAAATAAATTTAGGGTTAGTTTGACAAGTGATTTTTTAGTGACTTTTTAGTTAAATATGAGGTACAAAAATTAAGGTAGTGTTTGGTAGAGTTTTGTAAATGTGATTTGAGAGCATGAGTTGTATTTTGAGTTTGTGTGTTGTGGAATTATGATTTGGAGAAATGTTTTTTTCCCCGAATTTCCCTTCACGAATCGCCCGAAATTCAGAAGAGAAAGAGAGAGAGAGAGAGAGAGAGAGAGAGAGAGAGAGAGAGAGAGAGAGAGCTCAGATTGCGACCCTCCACCCGATCGTCTGATTCTGCCTCATGTCGCCTCCGCCCGATCGTCATGACCCACCTCATGACCCAGCCTCTACCTCTGCTTCCACGCCTACATTTGCCCCTTGCATCTGCCTCCGGCCCCTGCCCCTGCCTCCACCCACTGCAGCTGTCTTCTTCTTCTCTTCTTCTTCTTTCTTCTTTTTCTTTTCTGATTGAAAAAAAAAAAATAAAAAATTTCAAACGACGAAACGACGTCGTTTTTGGATTAGGGGGATTCGGGGACAACTCTTTTCGAGCTACGTAGCACAACTCTATGATTCGAGTGTAGAAAATTTATTTGGTAAAGAATTTTGAAAAGGGTTTTGATTTGAGTGTGGAATTATTGATGTGACATTTGATATGTGATACAAAAATTTACAACTCATAACTAAACATACAACTCAAAATTATTTTAAAGCACATAAAAAATTTTAAAAATTTCAGAAAATATTTTTTTCGATTATATAAATCAATTGCAAAAAAAAAAAAAAAAAAAAAAAAAAAAAAATTCACTTTCCGATCAACCGGCTGGACGACCGGCCGAACGTCCTGTCAGGCAAAATTTGAAAAAAAAAAACGTTGAAATGTGCGGCTGAGACAGAGCAGAGACAGAGCTGCAGAGTGTTTGAAACGTGATTCCAAAACACTAAACAAATATCATACTCAAACTATGGTGTAGAATCACGTTTTGAAATCACAACCAAACACAAGTGTTTTGAAATGATTTTTTTTGACTTTTTATGAAAAATAAGTCTAAAAAAGTAAAGAGAAGAGAATGAATATTTGCTTTTTTCTTTTAATATGAATTTTTAGTTTTTTTAGTGATTTTTTGAATTTTTGACTAAAATCCTAACTTGCCAAACATCCCCTTAGAAACAAACCATGAGTCTGTTTTGTTGTATTTTTATTTTTATTTTTCTGTTTTCAATTTTTCAGAAACACGAAAAACTTGTATGATGACCTATTTCTGAAATATGTTCTTGGAATTCTTTTTTTTTTTTTTTCCTGAAAACATCCAAAAGTTATTTTTCAATTTTCGAAAACTATTTTTGCAAAAAAAATATGAAAATAAATAAAGAGTCGAGTATTTCAAACTTTTTATTATTTTATTTTGGAAGACATGAAAAAAATAAATAAATAAATAATATAATTAAAATTTGATTGGTCATTTAGAGTTAATTATTGCGTACTTCCGAAATATCGTGTAACTAGATGCTTACTACCCAATAAACATGATTTAGATAAAGATAAAGAATTATGTTATCCAAACATGGCCTATGCATTATTTACTACCCAAACATGGCCTATGAATTATTTACTACCCAAACATTCCTATGCTAGACAACACTTTTGTTAGTTGAAAGATAAAGAATTATTTACTTAGCCATTGTTTGATATGCGACTTAATTTTTTGATTTTTTGACTATTTTAATTTGGGATTAAAAAAATCTCATTTGAGATTAACTTTTTAATTTTTTTGACTTTTGTGAGAGAAAAAATAAAATGATTATGATTTAGATATGATATATTGTTTTATTGACTTTTTAACTTATTTTGTTTTTTTTGACTATTTTAATCCAAAAAATTTATGCAAAACATAGCCTTAATATATTTTACAATTTTTTATTTGTTGAAAACACTGCATAGACAATATTACATTTTACTCCAAGACTACATAATTTTTTCAATAATGTTAGAATGACCCTCGTAGGCATCTTATACAAAAGTATAACTTTTACTACCAAATATATATATATATATATATGTAACTTTGCTATATATTTCCTTGTACCTGTAAATTTCATACTTTTAATGAATTTTTTCTTTGCCGATCAAAAATATATATATATATATAACTTTGCTATTCATAAGTTTTTTTTTTCCTGTTCAATTTTTTTTTTTTTGCTATTCATAACCTCAGGGATCCGCACTATAACTTCGCTATTTGTAACTTGCATTATAACTTTTATTGCGATTTGGACATTTTTAGGACATACATTGTAGCATTTCCCCATTTTTTTTAAACCTTATTTCTAAAGACATTTGTTTAACTTTTTACTTACCCAAAAGAATTTGTTTAACTTTTTATGTGTTAATATTGTTTTGGGATTCACTCAATTATTATTATTATTATTATTATTTTTTTTTTTCCAATTCATTGTTGGCACATTATATAATTTATGTTGACCATATTTGATAGCGTGTTTTAAATAACGTTATTTATATCTATTCGTGATATGTACGGTTTCAAATAAATAATTAACAATTGATTTTAATAATTTATGCTGGTCATATTTGATATTGTGCTTTAGATAACACTATTCATATGTGTTATGTGAAGCTTGTCAAATGATATAATTAGTGTTATGTAAGATGTTACATCAATAATATCAAAATAAAATTACTTAATTTAAAAATATAGATGATCCAAATTTAATTTTTATAGACAAATATAAGTAAGTGAGTTTAGGGGTCTAGCAAAATGGTGGTGACAAGTCAAGGGCAATTGACAAAGAAAAGTTAACATGTCTAAGCAGGAGAAAGGTTTAATGATTGGGGTCATGAAAGTTACAAGGTGGGTAAAAGAGAAGAATAAGGAAATGGCAAAATGTGAGTTGCCAAAGCTAGCGAGTGTGAGAAAATCTAAAAGTTATACTTGGTAGGTAAATAGTGGCAGAGCCACATGGGGATTAGGGGGGTCACGTGCCCCCCTTGGATTTTTCAATTTTTTTTTTTTACCATATGTATATAAATAAAATTTTAAACAAAAATAATATTTAGAATACAATATCAAGAGTATTTTTAAATTTATGAAAACAATAATGATTGTTTTATTGAAAATAAAGTGAGTATAACAAATTATATTTTGATGTATGAAAATTTTGTGAAAAAATCTCAATATAAAGATAATATCTATCATTATTGATATGCAAATATAATTAATCTCACTACATATATGTAAAAATTACTAGATTATTAGTTATATTTGCATGTAGAGTTCATCCTTCATATGTTGTTTTACTATTGGTTGGTGACATCATATGTCAATAATGACGTGATATCACTATTATATGAAATTTTTACTCAAATTTGTAAACATTTGATATATCTTACCATTATATAATTTATTTTATGACTTAAATATATGACTTTTTTACATTATCCATGATACAATAGTTACACGCAATACTTTCTTTTCGATTTTACTCGAAGTTAATTGTAAAATTTTATGTGAAATACTTTTGTAACAATTTTTTTAATTTTTTATACTTAATATTAATTCAAAAATTATTATTATCTTCTTTTTGTTGGTTATGAAAAAAAAAGAAGAAGCTGTAATTAATAAATTCCCCTCCTGATTTAATTTCCTGACTCCACCACTGTAGGTAAATGCTGATTTCAGAAAGGATAAGATGATAAGGATCATTGGTAGTTCATTGTTTGTCATTTTTATTATGTTATTCAATTTTTTTTTTTAATTTAAACAAATTTTGTTAGATTGAGTTTCACAAAAAGAAAAAAGGAAAAAAAGAAGAAGTAATTATTATATATATACACATAGTTTACTCACTGTCGGCCTTGGGCTAAGGCCACGAAGGCTTGTGTCTTATGTCCTAAAATTTGGCCAAAAAATAGGGCCTTCAAATTCATTAGTAGTATATTCAAAATTTAAATAGGCCCAATTTGTTTTTGTTGATTTAGGGCCAGTCTAAAGGGTTCCAAAAAAATTCTATTAGGCCCAATTAAGAAAAAAATTTAATAACAAATGTGGTTAGGTCCAATTGAAAAAAATACTTAAAACATATGCAAGTATAGTTGGCCCAAATAATGGAATAAATAATTTTGCTCTAATTTTTCTCTCATAAACTATCAAATTTCAATGGAATAAATAATTTTACCCTATTTTTTTTTTACCCTATGTCTTTATCATATTTTAATTGAATAAAGTTTTCCTAATTTTTTTGCCCTAATTTTGTTTCATTAAATTGTGTTCTATAATTGTTTTGCTATTAGATATCAGATAGTGAGTGGATTTTGTGTTTTGTGTGGAAAATTAATTATATAATCATGTTTCCTTTTCATCTGTATTTGCTTCACACTGCTAGTGAAGAAAAAGAAAAATTATTATCCCACTATTCAATTTAACACAATGTAAAATCATTTATGTTTGCTTCACATTGTTAGAACATTTCATTAATTAGATTTATTGATTAATTAGTTGTTTTGTTGATTTGAACTATAACTTTTTGTAATTTTTTTTTTTTTTTTTTGGTACTTTGGAATGAATACATTTTGATATCTATTTTAATATCAATCGGCGGTAGTGGTGCCAAATAGGGTGATTTTTATTTTTATTTTTATGAATATAGGTCCCTTTTTTGGTTTCGTCTTAGGCCCTAACAATTTAGAGCCGGCCCTGTACTATATCATCATATGAATCTAATATATGACAAACTAAAATTATGAAACCCTTAGAAAAATAATAAGCTATTTATATTTTATCATAGGTGTACTTTTTGTTCCTAAAAATTAAAATAAAAAGTACAATTTATAATTTACCATATTTTTTATTTAATTTTTACTAATTACATTAAGATTCATGTATTTTTTTATTTTATTTTATTTTATTTAGAATTTATAACCATCATAATCTTTCACGTTTCAGAGTTGAAATTCTTTTTTGGTAGCAGTGTTTTTCTTTCGGCCCCAAATTTTAAAATTTTAGTCTATAATTTCTGAAATTTCAATTCTTCAAAACAGAGAACTTGCTTTATTTCTTAATTTGCCATCAGTTTAGGAAATTTTAATCCTTAACTTAAAATTTTGGTGAAGTTTAATTACTCGAAGATATTGAAATTTTGGAATTCATATGCATTATAAATCAACTCGATGATATAATTAAAAAAATATAAACTTTACAAAAACTAAAAATTAAAAATAAAATAGAGAATGAAGACCTGAGGTGTCGGGGTATTTTGGTTGGAAATTTGTCTTCTAAATTTTACGGAAAGGAAGTTCTGAAAAAAGTTTTGATTTATATTAGGAGAAAATTTTACTATTACCCAATGTGCATCCTATGATTGGCCGTTACAAAATTCAAAATTCACATTATTTTTTATATATTTGTTTGAACATATAAAATAAACTAAAATTCTTATTCGATTTTGCTATGCCAACTAGCAATAAAGTCCTTTCTAAAAAAAAAAAAAAAAACCTAACAATAAAGCCCATGCTATGTACAGAATGAAAATTTTATATTTTTTAATTTATCGTATATATTTGAACTTTAGAAAGCAATTTTTATTAAAATAAAAAAGGGTAAATTACACTGACCTCCCCTGAGGTTTACCTTAATTATAGGGACCTCCCCTGTAGCTTAAAAAATAACACTGACTTCCACTACTTTTGAAAATAATATAAAGATTCCCCCTTTCCGTTAAAAGAGTCTTAACGACGTTAACTCGATAGTAAAATTGACCATAATACCCCTCTCATTCATTCTTATATATATATAGAGAATATATATATAAACACATACATATCCTATATATATATATATATCACTGTACCCATTCTATCTCTCTTCCCTCTCATTCTTTGTGTGCTCTCCCTCTCTCTTTCTTTCTCTCTCTGCATGTGTAAGTTAGCGATTTGGGTTGAGAGTGGTCCAGCAAGCTGGAGGTGAGGGAGGTGGAGCTCGCTGACTCGGCTGTTGTAACAAGTGACACTGCGCCAGTCGTTGGGAGTTGAGGGCGTGGAGGAGTCCCAATCGTTCAGGGTGTAGAGACCCTAATTTTTGGTAATTACACTTGAAACCCTAAGCCTTAGGTTAATTGCATTTTAGTCCCAAATTTCATAAAATTTTACAAAATGGTCCAATAAAGAATAATTTTTTTGTATTTTATTTTGTATTATAATTAAATCCTAGAACATCACTTTATAATTGGAAATACCCTAAAACTTGATTTTTATCTATTTACCTCCTAATTTTGAAATTAATTCATACATTTTATTTTTTTTAGCCTATTTGAATATTAGTTATTTGAATCTTTAATTATTTATTTAAACAAATAAATATCTTTAAATAAATATTTTTATTATTTATTTTATTCTTTATTTGAGCAAATTAATGGAACACAAAATATCTAGATATTTATGATTTTCCTTAGTCTTTAAGCAAAGAGGGTAGAATGGTCTTTTTAATCCAAATTCATGGCCTATAAATTGAGAGTCTTGCCTCAATTCCACACCCATATTTCAGCAGCCAAGGAGAGGGTGAGAGAATGAGAGTGTGATTAGAGAGAAGTAGAGAAGAAAAAAAAAAGAAAAGGAAGAAAATGGTGCCTTCTAGGGTCAAGGTAAGAACACCTCTTCCTCTTGTCTTCTCCAATTCTTTCACCATCCCATCCTATTGTTTAGATTCCCTCTTGTGTTTCATATTAATGGGAAATAGAGCATTTGGTGTGTATAAAAGTGTGGGTTTGAGTTAGTGACATTGTCTTGCACATCTGTCAAATTAGGCACTGCTGTAACTTCTCAAATTTAAAAGAAATATCAAATTTATTTATTTCTCAAATCTGAATCTAGTGTAGGCTATTTGGTGTGTTTAGAGTTTGTGATAATTTTATTAGCCCCTAATTGTGTGTTTTTAGGGCTTGGATATTTTATTTAAAAATCTTGTCCTGAGTCTCTGAAAAACAGTCAACTTCTTGCAATTTTATAAAATTTCAGAAAAATCATCTCAGGTTGGTTCTTCTATAAAAATTTAGGATTTTGAGTCCTCTTTTCAATGGAATTTATTTGGGTGAAAATCATTAGGTAGATTGAGAGGAAATCTAGTTTTCCCAAAGGGTGACAAATCTGGACAAGTTTTCGAATATAGCTTGTAGATGAATTTCTGGAGGTGCTGTGTAAATTCTGAGAATTGGAATTGAAACTAGACAGGTTAATTATTATTTATGTGCAATTTTAGCCCCTAATTTGACCTAGAAGTATTTTTCCCAAAGCACTCTTTTTAGCCCTACAGAACTGAATAGTGTTGGAAATGGTGTTTTATTGTGTTGTTTGTCTCTAAGTATTTCAAAGCATGCCTAATGTTATTTGCTTGCCTTACCATACTTATGTATGATTATCATGGGCTATATTTCCTCTATTATGTTTGTCTCATGCTCTTTTATATTACCGAATTACCGAATGTGATTAACTTGCTTGGCAAAAGATCTAATAAACGGGAAATGATAAGGGGTTGGCAATGGGTGACGTTCATATTAGTGTTGTGAAATAATTTATACATACGAAGGACATGAAGTATGATGGGATTAAAACCAAATGAGTTAAGTCTTGCACAATGGTCTAAGCGAACCCCTAGGTTGACACGGATGTATTCAGACTCTATACGGTGGTTTTAGGGTGTAAGTGAGTCATTTGATATGGTATGCGTAGGGTGTAAGTGAGCCCTAGGCACGATTTGGTATGGTATGTGTAGGGTGTAAGCGAGCTCTCGGCACGATTTGAGTGTAAGCGAGCCCACTTGTTTGGCCGTCCCTTTTAAGGTCCATCAATGTCACTGACCAGTAAATAACCAGGAGGTGGGCATATGTGGTAAGGTTTGCAAAGCAGCAAAAAGAAGAGTTCTGAATAGTCCGGTGTTCAATCCTTGAGGTTGAGTAGAAGGATCTCTTTGGAGGATTCTAGATGTCTAGTTTAACTACTAATTCATAGAACCTTGTTGTAATATTGTATGTCATGTTACCCGATTTGTTCTGTGTATGGTTGATTGGTTGATAGAAGATATGGGGGTGTGTGTGTCTTTACTGGGCATTCCAATTTTATGTCGTGTCATGCCAGGTGATGAGACAGTTTACAATGGTGAAGGTTATTTCGAAGGCAAATAAGATGAAGTTTTGGAGTTGTGGTTCATTTGAAGACTTAGACTAGTTGTTTTTTTTTTTTCCTTTTGACTTTTGGTTTGGTAATCCTGTAATGGAACATAAACGAATTATCTGTGATATTAACTCTGGTTATATATGTATATTAAGATGTTTGCTTATCTATCCTACTTGTGTTGTATTATTGTACGTATTTAACGGCCTGGAAGTTGGGACATTACAGAGGGAGCCAAGAGAGTCGTGAAGGTTGAGCTTGAAGGAAGTCAATGCTCCAATCTCGGCTAGGATTTTAGGGCTGGGCTTGAAGGAAGTCAAGGCTTTGATCTCTACCTCTTTATCTCTCTCACTCACACTTTCTCTCTCTAACTATTTATTTTTGTTGGGAACAATGTAATAGTAGATGTACGAAGAACTTAGAAGAATAGAGTGAGTGGGATTATAGAAACCCTAAAATGAGAGAAAAAATTGAGAGGGCCAGATTTGAAAATGCTGCAATGAGGAAAAGTCTTCTTTCAGAGGCTTCTGGAGAGGGAAAAAAGATAGAAAGGGCTAGATTTGAAAATGCTGCAATGAGGAAAACCCCATTTGGGATTTTTTATGGAAACAGAGGAAAGTCCTAAATGTAATAATGAGTAAAACCCGGATGAAGAATTTTGTAAATTTTTGTTAGAAACAATGTAAAGGGAGATGTGTGAAGAACTCAGAAGAACAGAGTGGCCCAAATTATAAAAACCCTAAAATGAGAGAAAAACAGAGAGGGCCTGATTTGAAAATGCTGCAATGAGCAAACCTAGATTGGGATTTTGTCTACAAACAGAGGGGGCAAGTACTTAAATGTAACAATGAGAAAAACCCAAATGAAGAATTTTGTAAATTTGCCTCCTCCTTAATCTCCATCTGTCTCTAAAACAATCTCTCTCTCTCTCTCTCTCTCTCTCTCTCTATATATATATATATATATATATTTGTTGTGTTTGTGTTTGTGTTTGGTATTTATATGAGATGTTGGTTTTTGATCGGTTTGTTCTTTGATATGTTGAATCTGTTTGTTCTTTGTTGATGGTCAACATAAACCCTACAATGGCCAAATCATTTTGCTTCGTTACAGTTTTTCAAAAACACTTTTCAGAAAATTCTACTTTATCGTTTTCAGTTTTTTTTTTTGTTTTTACTGAATTTTTTTAATATTTTAAGAATTTTTTTTTAGACATATCTAACATAAATATACCTAAACAATTAAAAATTTGTGAAAAAAAAACCTTTTAAAAATTCACTAAATACGAAAAAAAAAAATTATGAGAAGTCAGTACATTTTTTGTATTTTTATGTTTGTGTGTTTGGTAACGTTTACGTTTTCAGTTTATATTTACAAAAATTTTATAAACTGATTTTTGTTTATTTTTTGTTTATTTTTAGAAAAACATAAACTACAAACGCGCTTGGTAATTGACAAAATATTTTAAAAAATTTAAAAATATAAAAAAGAGTGAGAAATGGCAAGTGGTGGCAAGTGGCGGTGGAAGACGGTGGTGGAAAGTGATGACGGTGGGTGGTGGGTAGTTGGTGGTGGTGGTGGTTGGTGGGTAGGTGATGGTGGTGGGTGGTAGCGAGTGGGTGGTGCGGGTGGATGGGTGACGGTGTGGATGGTAGCGAGTGGGTGGTGGTGGCGGGAGGTGGTGACAGGTTGGTGGCGGATGGCTGGTGGTAGCGGGTGGGTGGGTAGGTGACAGTGGCGGGTGGTGGGCGGTAGTGAGTGAGTGGTGGTGGCGGTGGTGGTAGTGGTAGGGGGTGGGTAGGTGGCGAATAGCGGGTGGTGGTGGATGGTGGCGGTGGGTGGGTAGGTGATAGTGGGGGGTGGTAGGTGGTAGCGAGTGAGTGGTGGTGGCGGTGGGTGGCAGGTGGTGGTGGCAGGTGGGTGGGTTGTGGGTGGTGGTGGTGGTGGTGGTGGTGGTGGGTGGTGGTGGTAGCAGTGGGTGGTGAGTGGTGGTGGCAAGTAGGTAGCAGTGGTGGTGGTGGGCGGTGGATGGTAGTGTGGTGGATGGCAGGTGGGTGATGGGTGGTGGTGGTGGTGGTGGTGGCGGCGAGGGGTGGATGGTGGTAGCGAGTGAGTGGTAGGTGGCTGGTGGCTGGTGGCTAGTGGGTGGGTGATGGCAAGTGGGTAGTGAGTGGTAGTGGCAGGTGGTGGGTGGTGGTGGCGGAAGACGGTGGTGGAAAATGGTGGCGGGTGGTGGCTAGTGTTGGGTGGTAAAAAAAAAATTTTGAAAACTCAAAATGAAAACACATTTTTTGTGTTTTCATTTTTTAGCCAAATTTATAAACTGAGACCACTGATTTATAAATCAAAAATTTTACCAAACAAGTTTTTATTTGAGTTTTTTTTTATAATTTTTGTAAATATAAACAAAAACTGAAAACGTAAGTGTTACCAAACGGCACCAATTTTTTAAAATATTTTTTCACAATTTTTTAACTTTTTAGATACATTTAAGTAAGGTGCATATAAAAAAGTAAAAAAAAAAAGGGAAAGCACCAATAAATCCCAAATTTGAAAATGTTAACCCATTTAGTCCCGAAGGTTTTTTGTTGGACTAATAGGTCCTATTTCCCAAGAAGCTTACTATAGGCTTTTTTATGATTTCCCTTCAAAAATCAAACTTTTCAAACATCAAACATTAGCAACGTCAGGATTATTTATCAAACATCAAACATTAGCAACGTCAGGATTATTCGTATAATGTTGGTGAAAACATTAGAAACGTTAGAATTACATCATCGAAACAATATCAAACATCATCATCAAAACAACGTCAAACATCACAACTTCATCACCAAAACAACATCAAAATAACGATTGAACAATTTTTTAAATAACGATTAAACATCCAAATAACGATTAAAATAACATCAAACATCAAAATAATGATTCAACAATTTTTTCTAATCAAACATCATCATCATAACAAATTTTTTTGATCAAACATCATCATAACAATTTTTTTGATCAAACATCATCATAATTTATTAGCCCTGAACATCCAAATAATGATTAAAATAACATCAAATATCAAAATAACGATTAAATAATTTTTTCTGATCAAACATCATCATATAACAATTTTTTTCTATCAAACATCATCATAACAATTTTTTTGATCAAACATCATTATAATTTATCAGCCCTAAACACACAAACCCAGATATGAAAAAATGGTCCAATTCAAAACACAAAGAAAGTGGATTAATTTCATCAAAACCCAAAAACCCAGATCAGTGAA
This sequence comes from Camellia lanceoleosa, assembly GCA_025200525.1. Taxonomy (NCBI): domain Eukaryota; kingdom Viridiplantae; phylum Streptophyta; class Magnoliopsida; order Ericales; family Theaceae; genus Camellia; species Camellia lanceoleosa. Next base: position 105,558,753 of record CM045761.1, read on the forward strand.
ACCCATGATGAGCCAATAAATAATATGCAACGAGAGAGAGAGAGAGAGAATACGGCGAAGTGGGAGAGATTGACGATGGTCCAGGCCATGCCGGGAGAGCAGCCGAAGAGGGAGAGAACGATGAGCCAAGAGAAGAAGAGGATCAAGATGTAGTGGTCCAAGCCCCTAGATATGTGAACCACTCCGTATTCCGATTCAGTATTTTGAGTTTTTTTGATGATCGATGTTGTTTTTGATGATGTTGTGATGTTTTAGGATATTGTTTTGATGATGTTTTACGATGTAGTTGATGATGTTGATGATTTTATGATGTTGATTTTTTATGATGTTTTTTTAGTGATGTTGGTGATGTTTTTTAGGACTAAATAGTTTAATAAAAAACATTCAGGACTAACTAGAGCAACATTTATCAAAATGGGATTTATGAGTAATTTCTCCTAAAAAGAATGTTTAAAATTTTAAAAATATTCATTAAAAACAAAAAAATACAAAAACTAAAAAACTCAGTTTTCAAAAAACTTAATCTAAAAAACTCAAACCAAATACACTGATTGGAATTTGCAAAATAATTATGGATGACATTAGCAAAATCTACTTAATTTTGGACGGATGAGTAACAGAAGGGGGAATCTGTATATTATTTTCAAAAGTACGGGAGTCAATGTTATTTTTGAAACTACAGGGGAAGTCCCTGTAATTAAGGTAAACCTCAGAGGAGGTCAGTGTAATTTACCCAAATAGAAATAGTTCAACAATTGTAAATTAACTATTAACATTTAATTGTTAAAAGAATGTCAAACTTTATTAAGGATTATTATATTCTATTTTAATTAGGTGAATTGTCTATTAAATATATTTGGTATAGGGGTATTAACTGAGTTAGGTTAGATTGAGCTGAACTACATAGAAAGATTATATGTTAACTCAACTCCAACACAACATAAATGATTAATATAGTCATCCTAAACCCGATCCTAAAAAATTCATAAATTTCAAGTCCGTTCAATTAATCCATTATACATGGACTATTACTATTATTATTATTATTTTGGATATTTTGGAGTGCTTTTAAAAGAATTTATGATTTTTAATAATAATTTCAATTTGGACCATTAGCAAAAGTCAATTGAAAATGATTTTTTCCCTTTTAACAATTTTTTAAGTGTAAGCTCTAAAAAAAAAAAAAAAAAACACACACACACACACATTTTTTTATAAATGTTTTGAAAAAAATATAAACCGGCAGAATGTTAAAAATAAATCATTTCAAAAAATATTGTTTAGTTTTTTGATCAAAGAAAACTAAAATGAATGAAAATAATAATTTTGTAACATCTGTACTTAAAAGAATTAATGTTAAGATAATCATTAACCTCATTACACATGTCACTACAAGAAAAAGCATTTTGCCGACCACTTTTAGCTACCAAAACCAATTTAGTCGCCAAAAGTCAGGGAATTGGCTACCAAAAATAATTTTAGTCGGCAAAAGTCAACTTTTTAGCTACTAATTTTTTTTAGTAGGGGAATGTTGATTATTGGCTACCAAAAAAAATTTAGTAGCTAAAGATATTACAATTGGCAACTAAAAAAATTTTTAGTAGCTAAACATATCACAATTGGCGACTAAAAAAAATTTAGTAGCCATAGAGGTACCTTTAGCTACTAAATGTTTGGTAGCCGAATGAAAATAAAAAAAATTAATTTTTAATCTTTCCCGACCAAACTTTTGGTCGCCAAAAGTGAAGTTTCGGCGACCAAATTTATTTTAGTCGCTATAGACCTACTTTCGGCTACTAAATATTTGGTAGCCGAATGAAAATAAAAAAAATTAATTTTTAATCTTTCCCGACCAAACTTTTGGTCGCCAAATGTCAAGTTTCGGCGACCAAATTTATTTTAGTCGCTATAGACCTACTTTCGGCTACTAAATGTTTGGTAGCCGAATGAAAATAAAAAAAATTAATTTTTAATCTTTCCCGACCAAACTTTTGGTCGCCAAATGTCAAGTTTCGGCGACCAAATTTATTTTAGTCGCCATAGACCTACTTTCGGCTACTAAATGTTTGGTAGCCGAATGAAAATAAAAAAAATTAATTATTTATATTTATATTTATATTTTTTTTTATGAAGAGGTTGTACACCCACCATCCAAAAATATTAATTTTTTAAAAAAATTAATTATTAAAATAATATGAATTTCTTATTTTGTCCTTTTTTTAAATCCATTAATAATAAAAAAAATTTACAATTATGACAATTGATATTTCTCAAAAAATATACTATGAAAAGGTAATTTTGATAAATTAATATTTTTAAAATGTAATAATTGTATTATAAAAAGAAATTAAATTCTGAAAATAGACTATTATTTTCAGATGAAAAGTACAATTAAACTATTTATACTTTTTACATCATCATATTTCAATAACACTAATAAATTAAGAATAAATCAAAATTCACAAATAACAGACAAAATATCCCAATTATTTATCATTTCAATAAATTTTTCAATATTATTACCAATACTAATAAAAGACAAAATATCCCAATTATTTGTAAGACATATTGATATTATTTCAGATTTTAATTTTTTTCTTAATTTTTTAATAATTAATTTTTTCAACTTTTTAAAATTATTTTTACGTTATACACGGTTAACAATAATCAAACACTATTGTTAATTTAAATTTGGAGGGAGACATTTCTAATTTAAATTTGAGGGATTTATAACAGTCATTTCTTCTCTCGCTCATTTATCTGTTTGTCTATCTGTCTATCTATTGTCTATCTGTCTGTCTGTCTCTCTCTGTGTGTCTCTCACACATCTATCTCTTCTCTCCTTTCTCTATTTCTCTCTGTCTCTTTCGTTCATCTCTCTTGTCTCTATCTCTCTTGCTCATCTCTCTTCTCTCGCTCTCTCTCTCTCTTTTTCTATGTCTTTCTCTCGATCATCTCTTTTCGCTCTATGTCTCTTTTTCTGTCTCTCACTCTCTATCTCTATCTCTCTCTCTTTCTTTTTTTCTTTCTCTCTCTCATCTCTCTCTATCTCTTTCTATGTCTTTCTCTCGATCATCTCTTTTCGCTCTCTATCTCTCTCTTTGTCTATCTCTATCATCTCTCTTCTCTCGCTCTCTATCTCTGTCTATTTCTAAATTTTGTAATTTTTTTTTCATAAACCGAGTCATAAAACTCCAATAAAGTAAAAAGTATAAACAATAAATAAAATAAAAAATATTAATTTAACAAGTCTGATCTATTTTTCACATCTCTTTCTCTCTGCATCATCTATCTCTCTCTATATCTCTTTCTCTCTTTATCTCTCTTTCACTTATCACTCTTCTCTCTTTCTTTCTCTCTCTGTGTCTGCTTGTCTGTCTCTCACTCTTCTCTCTCTTTCTCTCTCCAGCTCTCTTCTCTCTATGTTTCTTTTTCTCTTCATCACTCTCTCACCACCCATCTCCTCTACCACCTTCACCACTATCGCAAACACCATTCCACCACCACTATTACTTCTACTGTTGCTACTTCACCTCTACGACTACCATTACTACTACTATCGCTACCACTCTACTACCACCACCACTACTACTACTACCATTACCTCTCTTTCACCCCTGTCACTCCATTTACACTACCACTATCACAACTTCACCACTAATCTCTTTCGCCATCACCTTCACCACCACCACCACCACCACCACCACCACCACCACCATCATCTCTTATCCACCACCTTCATTGACTACAGAAAATTAACTTTTATTTTAGTAAAAAATATTTTTCATTAAAATATATATTACAATATATATTTTAAAATATTTTATATATATATATATATATAATATAACAATATAAGAAAATAAGATTTTAAAATATATTATTATATTTTTCAGTAAAAAAAATATTACGACAAATATTTAAGATAATTTAATATTTTTAAAATTTAAAATTTAAAATTTTATTACTTATATTTTTATTTAAATATAATTTTAATATATTTGTTACTTTTATTCCTTATATTTGTTACAGATATTTTTTTTTTCTTTTTTATTTTAGTGCCTATTTTTATATATATTTTTTATTATTTTTACTTTTACCGACAAAATATTAGTCGCTGATTATAATTAAAATTTTTAAACATTGTGCTTTAGAGTTCGGAGGGAAACTTGGGAGGGAAATGTAAGTTTCATTTTTATGTCTCTCACTCTCTGACTCTCTCCCTCTTTCTCATTCTCTCACGCCTCTGCCCTCCTCCATCTCTCTCTCGCCTCTGCCCTCCTCCATCTCTCTCTCGCCTTTGTCTCCGTCGGCGTCGGGTACGGGAGCATCACCGCCATCACGCCTCTGCCCTCCTCCTGCTCTCTCTCTCTTTCTGATAGCAGCTCTGTTCTTGACACTGGTGAGTGTTTTTCCCCGATTTTTAGGGTTTTAAATTTAGGGATTTTGCCTCAATCGCAAGAATGCTCTCTATCGTTGTTGTCGATTTGCAGTAGTGAGCATGGGAAACAAGAATGCTTCAATGATTTTTCTGGTTGCTTTATTGATCCATCACTGTTTTGGGTTCTCTTTGTTTTTTGCCCTTTATTTTCTGATTGTCAGGACCGACAGAGCAATAGAGGGCATGTGGTTCTCTCTGTTTTTTGCCCTTTATTTTCTGTTTTTTGCCCTTTATTTTCTGAATCTTGAAGATGAATATGTGATTTCTTGAATCACTAGCAAAATTCGATTATAGTTCTTCTCCCAGGTTGTGCTGAATTTGCTTGAATACCATGGCCTTAGATAGTTAAATCCTTTGCTTAAAATGATTTTTTTGACAATACAGAATTCAATTGGATGAGTAAGAAGGTCATTGTTCACAATGACCTTAAAATAATTGATTGGTTTCTATATGAGTTTAAAGATATTTGTTGGGGAGGAAGGGATTTCCTTCTGTCATGGCTTGTGTGCTTTAACTAAAAATGGTGTTGAAGGATTCTCAAGTGACATTACATTTGTTTCCTTTTGAAATTAGGGAGTTTTACAAGCCCATGTAAGAATTATTGAGGACATCAATATTTAAATTGATGCGGAATCTTAATCTATCGTATTGGAGGAATCATTTACTACCTCCAACTGAGGTACTGAAGAAATTTGACCCTTTTTTATTTTTATTTTTTAGCTTTCCACTTTTTTTTTTTTTGTTTGTAATTTTAATTTTAATTTTAATTTTAGTGTTTATTTGCTATTTTTCTTACTCTGAAACTATCTGTGTAAACAAAGCTGGTTGAGTACATCAAGCCATGGGATCTCGCTTACAGATTGAAGGGGATGAGTCGGTTCTTTTACGTGTAACACATTCTAACCTCAAGAGCTTCGCTTCTGATGTTCGCTTTTCACTTCATGTACTGAAGAAGAAATAGGACATCTCCTTTTTAAAGATTATATGTGAATGTTGACATATGCATTATTCCTCCCATTGGTAGTAGTTTGCTAGGTAACATTTAGTTCATTTGCTACATGGACTTGTATTATGTAGTTCATTTTTCATATAGCAATTTGATTGAATCTTATGCCCCAAAATCTTTATAATCTACTATTGAAGTATAGACATTTTATATGAGAAAGTTGTGTGTGACATGTGGAACAAGGTTATTTTCTCTACTTGTAATGTGTATATGACAAATTTTTGGTATGGCACTCTTAGATGACAATTGAAGTCAGAAGGAGAAGCTCTGGAAAAAATGTGGGACGTCTGTTAATTCAATGTGCCTCGAGCTATATGATGACATGGGTGCTAAAATTTCAGATATGAGTGATAACTTGAGACCTCTTGGTTTTTATTCTCCACAGGATGGGTTAGTCAAATCTTTTTTCTTTTCTTTTTTTTTTTTTTTTTTTTGTTAGCCCTCTCTTTCTGTTTTTGTTTTCCTTCGTAATTCAGGCACAACGATTTTAATTTGTAACATAACCTGCTTTATTCTTATATAGTTTTGATATGTAAAAAAGGTAATATGCTCTGCTTATTTAAATAATCCATCTCTAATTGCTTGTTATATATATATATATATATTTTTTAAATGCTTCCAGTGAGTTTTTGTTTATATGGAGATGATGTTATTGCTTTATAGTGGTCTTATATGGTGTTTTTGGTTAACGGAAATAGTAGGTTGTGGTACCTAGAATCTCAAACTAATTTAGATTGGGCCTTTTCCTGTGTTCTCTTTTTCTCATCCACAACCTCATAACTAAAAATATTTCTTTGGGATATAGTTTTTATTGAAAAGCACTTTTAATAACTCTGTAATTTAAAGATTTTAAGGGATATACCAATTGAATTCTGGATTGAAATTTGAGAGATCTCACACTTCTTGAAATGATTAGCTATAAAAGATCTCTACTTCTTTCACTCAAATGGGTGTCCAACCAAACTGAATAGGACATACAATTTTATAAATTTTGTCCATCCAGCAAACAATATTTGATTTGCAGATCCATAATGGGGGGTAAGGTTGTATATCCAGACCCTACTTTAGTGGAAGTTTTTTACAAATAGCATTATGAATGTTTTTAAGCCCAGATCTGTGCTTAATCTTTTCATGTGTGTGTTATTCTTGGGTATTATAGAATAATTTCATATTATCTGATTTTCAATTTTTCTTGTTGCTGGTGTTATGTTAACTGTGTTCAGTATTTCACCATGACTCAAACCAAATAATGCTAAGTTATAAATTTGAATGCACTTTTAATTTCATGTGCACTTTTTATTACATATATTAACATTAACAACCCAATGAGTAATGGCTACCAGTTTTCAATAATATTTGTGCTCGACAGTAAATATGTAATAAAAAATTGAAAAAATATATGAACCTAGTTACAACAAATGTTGGCCAACAACAATTCCCCCAAAAATCATTCTAAGAGTAAATATTCTACAAGAAAATTATTTTCTGATTGTCTTTTTTTTTTTTTAGTAGGAGTTTGATTTGTAGTTTTTTGGATAATTCCCAGATTCGCTACCACAGGTTGCTCTCCATTGCCAGGAACCGCCGACGCATGCCTTGTCGAGGTCGAGAAGTCGCCCAAGCCCGTCGCTTCTTGCACCATGCCCACTCTTCCAGGTTTTCATTTATTTTTTTACGGATTAGTAATGCCATTTGCTTAATTCATCTGGGTTTTAGTATTTTGTTGGGTTCATTATCTATGGTCTATTATTATTTAGAAAATTTAGATCATAAACTCTGAATTTGGATCATTGGTTTAGGTGATTGTTTGTTTGATATGTGGATTGTTAAATTTTTTGCCCACCAAGTGTTTGATTCTATGCTCAAGTGATAAATTTATCAGAAACAATTGGAACATGGAGTGTTTGAATCTGTTTGAATCTGCTTTCACAATTGAACATTTAACAAAATTACTCATGCTAGGATAACATTTAACAATTGTACATAATCCAAAGTTTGTGTTGTAGGAGCTGGTCTATGAAGTTCTAAAACCATACCTTTTGAACTAGTTGTGTTTCCAGGTCCAAGGCCAGTTTTTATTCATTGTGCAAAAACCCAGCTAAGTACTATGGAAGCTGGTCAATGAAGTTCAAGAGTTAAACGCAAACCTTTTGAACTTTAATTTGTCCTCTTTTTTTTTTTGTTTTGTTCTGTTTATTTTTTAGCTTCTTTTGTTTACTTTGGCAAGGGGCATAGCTATTTCTCCAGCCAAAGCTTCTGTAAGTTTAAATGTTGTTTCTCTAAAGAGAATTTCCTTGTAGTTAATGATATAAAATTTAGGATTATAAAGGTGGAGTTTACTTCCAATATAATAATATGAGTTGTTATTTGGTTAGAGAACTAGTCGAAAAGATTTTCTCTGATGTATAGAAGATGAGATTTGTCTGTAGACAAACAAGAGTCTCCTTTTCCCATAATTTATCACTCAGTTTCAAACAATGTTGGAGTGTTCTTTTGTGTTGCCTGACCAATCTTTACCTTAGGTGGAAAATCTTACCCTGAAAGCTCAACTTCAAGAAGTAGAGTTGGAAGCCGTAAATGAAGTGATCAAGTCACTTACTGCTGGTAACCGCAGTTCAGGCCAAAGCAGACAAGGCCTGTCAGAAACAACAACTAGAAATGGTGGCAGAACTAAAGAAGGTGATTCTCGTGATGACAATGAATGGGTTGTGCAAGACAAGCCAGGTGTTTATATCACGCGTACCTCCTTACCTGGCGGTGTTAAAGATCTTACGCGAGTACGGTTCAGGTATGTTTGTATCTATTCTTCTCCAAATATCATTTTAATCAAACCTAGCTTCTTGTGCTTGAAATACCTACTAGAATCTTTTGCAACTGCTACACAGATATTTTTCTATGCAAAAAGATAGAATTGAGGTAAACTAGTGATGATATAAATTTAATTTAACCCAGGGACTGATTATGTGACTTGAATTATTAGGAGACCAATTGGCATAGTCATTGAAATGGATATGGTGATTTATGGAGTTGGATTTTCTTGAGTTCAACAAAAGTTTCTTGTGTACCAACCATATTTTGCCACTTCTTTTTTATTCTGACAGTATTCAAGAGTTGATAGAGCCACAAGAATAGCATAAAGTTACACTGTTTTCCTTTGTTGCACAGCATATTGGAAGTTAAACCTCATAGTTATTGGTTGTTAATGATGACTTCATTTTGGGGCCAGTTTGGTAATGTTTCTTTTTTCTGTTTTTCTGGTTTTGTTTTCAAAAATTTTGAGTACTGTTAATGAAAATAGCGTTGGCCATTCCTACTCCGGCAACTCCCCTCTGGTCATTCCATCCTCAACCCCCTCTTGCAACTCACACTTTTCTTGTTTTTGTTTTGGAAGTGTCTACCAAACATGTTTTTTTTTAATTAAATTTTTATACAAAAATAAAATAAAATAAAATAAATAAATATTGACAAAGAAAAAGCTCTTTATAATATCTTCCTAGCATGAGTATTTTTGTTAAATGTTTTATCAAGCTCAAGTTCAATTTTTTTTATCAAGCTCCTCGATGGCACATGCAAGGTTACTTAATCTGTTTTATAATCTCACCATTGTGTTTGTTTGTATGCATCTATTGATGAGATATGTTGTGGTTAAATTCTCATTCGTTGATGAATCCCCATATATTTTATTCATATTTAGTTGGAACTAGGTGGATTGAAGACAATTTTATGCTCTAACTCACTCAGATTCTTGTACTTATTTGAATGTGTTGGTTAGTTTAATCATATGAAAAGAAGTCAATTTTGGACATTCTGCATATTGAAGACCCATTTCTACTACTTGGTCTAAACTTGAGCACATCGAATTCAACAAGCTGCTGTGAGAGCTTGACTGAGTCCATTTCAGACAATTTTAATAATTTAAATTATTTATTATGCCAGGCTCATTGACTACTATTAAAAAAAATTACGTTAATGGAATATTTGTAGTAATATGGTTAAATGATATATATTTTTTAGTTATGCGTTAATGATTTTGACTGCTAAGTTATGCTTGAGAAAATACCAAATTTTGTTGCATCTTAGATTAATGATTGATAGTTGTGGATTTACTTATAGATCGCTTAATGATTTTTAGCCTCCTACTATATTTGATTTTTAGCTTCCTACTATATTTGAAGGTGCGATTATTACAATGTTTTATAAGACGTGGGCAATGGGTGTATTGGAAAATGTTCTTGCATCTTTCCATTCCATTTCTCGATTTTCTGATTGCATTACTACATTTGCTTTATTTTGCAGTTGGTGTCTTCAGAAAGAAAGGTACCAAACTATATGAAGCAAGCTTGAAGGATGAGAAGCATTTACATCAATGGCTTCATTGTTAAATTAAGCAAATGTTTTAGTAAATAAATTTAATTTTCCCATCATGTTTACACCTTCAAAATATTCTATAAATGACATTTGATGTAGAATTTTCCCATCATGTGTTTGTATGGAATTATTATTTTGGGTTGGATAATTCAGATTTGTATAGAATTTGATGTTAAAAGATCAAATTTTTGTATTGTTGAAACGAAATAGAAATAGCTATATGTATTATTTTGTCTAAATACAGGGTGCAGGTTGCACGAAATAAATACAAGTTGTGAAGAAATTAATTATAATAAAAAAAAACACTAAATAAAGTTTTTGGCAATTAAATGTTTAGTAGCGAAAAAAAAAAAAAGAAGTGAATTTGTTAGTGACTAACCAATTGGTAGCCAAAAAGGAAATCAATATTTTTAGTGACTAAATATTTGGTAGCCATAAAGAATCTAAAGATTTTTGGTGACTAAAAATTTAGTAGCTAAAAATAAATGAAGTCTTTCGGCTACCAAATGGTTAGTAGCCAAAAGTTTAATAAAATGAAAAATAATATTTTTGGCGACTAAATTCTTTAGTCCCTAAATGTAGTAATGTGGTGACTAAAACTTATTCCCGACAAAAAATTTTAGTCGCTGAAAATTTTATTTATTTTATTTGAACACTTTTGGCGACTAAATATTTAGTCACCAAAACATACCCTTTCCCGACTACTCAGAGTTTGGTAGCCGAATGTTCACTTTTGGCGACTAATATTTTAGTTGCCAAAAGATAACCTTTGCCGACTAACTAGAGTTTAGTAGCCAAAACGTTCACTTTCAGTGACCAAAAATAGTTTAGTCGCCAATACTATCGCCGACAGGTTATAGGCGACGACTTTGGCGACAAAAAATATTAGTCGCTAATTTGTTTCGGCGACCAAAAATGGGGCTTTTGGCGACCAATATTTTGGTCGCCAAAAGTGGCATTTCCTGTAGTGTGTACTTGTTAAATTCATATATTTGATTTGTTTATTTATTTTATAAAGAAAGTATAACTAAGTTCATTAATAAATATAATTTAATTTGGCTATAGAAAAGGAAAAAAAACATGACAAAGTCATAATATTTTCAAACTCAAATGCATTTTTAAATTTTTTTATTTTTTATATATTTTAAATCTTCAGTAAATTTTTTTCATGTTTCACTATTTTTATTTTAAATTTTTAGATACACTTTTTTCGTAATGAAATGGTCAAAAAACAAAAACAAAAAAAAATGACACATTGTTTGTAATTTTGTTGCCTTTAGTATATTTTTTTTTTTAAAATTCTTTCATAAATATCTTAATTTGTAGGTGTATTTCACTGAAATATGAAAAAATAAAAAGAGTTTATTGAAGAAAAAAAAAACTCATTTTTTTAAAAGAAATTAAATCAAACAAATCTAATAAAGTGTATTTTTAATAAAAATAATTAAATAATTATTGTTACACATGTACTTTCTATGTTAGAATTGAAATACAATTTTGAAAATCTTTCCATATAGTTTTTCTTAAATTAGGTTACCAAAATTGCAAAATATTATTTGAAAATAATTATTTTTTGTATTATTTGCAAATAGTTCTGAATTTGGAAAAAGAAACCCTACACCAACAAAGTCAATTTGAAATTAAAATTAATTTTAAATTAATCTATTGATAATGACTTTACAAAATTTCTTTAATTATGTGTTGCTTCCAAATATGGAAAGATTTTCAAAATTGTATTTTAAATACTGAAAAGATTAATATAGAAAGCTAGAGTGTAGAGTTTCCTTTTTCAAATTAAGAATTATTTGCAAATAATAAAAAAAAGAGTTATTTTCAAATAATATTACATTGTAAGCATGACAGTACATTTTAAGAAAAACATTATAATAACAATTTTCATATCTAAAGTGACACTTTTAGAGAGTTCAAAATCTAAAATTAAATTTATATAAATCTAGTTTTCGACAATCATTTCAAGACATAAAATTAAAAAAAAATAAAAAATATTAGAATGTAAAAAGTAAAAACATTCATTCATCTCTTAGTTTTTAATTTATTTAAAATAATTTTACCTTATAAAATATATGTTACACCAAATATTTTGACACAAATTCTTAAATGTATATATAAAACTGAATAAATCACGCCGAATATGAGTTATATTTAACACATGCAAAATTAAATTATTTAAAAAAAAAATTTGGAAACTGTGTAATCCTAAACATAAAGAAAATTACTTTGACTTATTAATTTTGCACAATTTTGTTATACGTAAACTTAATCATAATTGATTTTTAAAATCTGTTAGAGTATTTTCTACCCCTCATGTATAATTTGCTCCTAGTAAGTAAATTTAAAGCATTTAAAAGTATCCATAAATGCGGTTATAACCTCAAAAAAAAAAAAAAAAAAAGAAAAAAAAAAAAGAGAGAGAGAAAGTAACAGCATGTCATAATAAGAACAATTAAAATACTTATTATTAAAAAAAATTTTATAGACACAAATTTTTTTAAAAAAAATATGAATAGGGAGGTATCTTCTTACATACTTAATTGTCACAAACCCTCCACCATATTTCTCTAAAAAAATTTAGAAACAACAAAAACATTAACTTTTTTAATACAGTACTTTAATCAATAGAAAATATTCTAGCAGAGACCATACTTTGTTAATAGAAATTTATCAAATAATAAATGATTTTGGAGCCAATTTACCCTTTAGATTTGTTGATGCCACCCTTCTTCTCCACCCTACAGCTATTACCTCCTCCTTGATATACCACACTTAGACATGATTTTGGAGCTCATCTACACTTTAGAAAATAATTAACATTAACTAACATTTTATATTTTTAGCAAAAGAGTTTAAAAGTGTTGTGGTGATCTATTGCATGAAAATATTTTGAGTGATAATTGGAGAAAAAAGAGAAGGAAGAATGAATTTTTGTAACTCCTCCAAAATAATTAACATATAATAATTTGGACTTAATTCTATACTGGTGATTAATCATGAACACCCGTCAACATTAAGCAATTCAAATATATGTGGTTGTATTTCTTAATATATGAGAGATTTACAAAAAGGGTCCCACATGCAATACAAATTCAATTTTCTTAAAGTATGAATCCGTACCATGTGAGATGAATAATACAAAAGAAATAATACAAAAGAATACCCCATGGGCTATAATTTCCAAGGCGTACGCTAGGTTATACACAAATGGTTATCAAAACCTATACATTTAAAGATATTGGCTTGTCAAAAATAAATAACAAAAGAAAAAGAGCCTCATGCTCTTAAAAACACTTTCCACGCCTTTAGGTAGGTGAGATCACTACATCCTTACCTGTACAAATCTACTAGGAGTGAGTACGAAACCCAGTAGAAAGATTCTTCATAAAGTATATATGTTTAAGCCGTCATAAATATGGATGCGATGCCATGCTATGCTCCAACATAGTAAATTTTATTCTTTTGATAATTACATGCAATGCTCATTTCGAAAACTCATTATCTCAATGAGTTTCAAATACAAAAATACGGGGTGGTAAATACGGCTCAAGTAATCCCTAGACTGGTATTTGCAAATAACTATATCAAGCATTAATTATCAATCCCCGCTTTACTGGCTCCTAACCAGAAGGCATATAGTACCTACTCCCGGTGGCGTAGCCAAGAATTCAGTGCAGAGGGGGCACAAATTAATGATAATTTGATTCCATTTTTCTAAAAAAACTTTTTAAAAAATTCTACTTTTTTGTTTTTCGTGTTTTTTTTGTTTTTACTGATTTTTTTTTATAAATATTTTAAGATTTTTTTTAAAAAAAAACTTTTTAGACATACCTACATAAAATATATCTAAGAAGTAAAAAAATTGTGAAAAAAACCTTTTAAAAATTCACAAAATACCAAAAATATAAAAAAAAATACGAGAATTCAATACATTTTTTTTAAAATATTTTTATGTATTTAATTAATTTTTTAAAATATTTTTTCACAAATTTTTTACTTTTTAGATATATCTAAGTAAGGTGCATATAAAAAAGTAAAAAAAAAAATTTGTTTAAAATTTTAAAAATATTCACTAAAAATAAAAAAACACGAAAATCAAAAAACTAAATCCAAAAATGATATATTTTAGTTGAGACAAAAATGATATATTTTAGTAGAGAAATTTTATAAAACATACCGTAAAAAAAGTGTCTATCATATGTCGAAATTATGATCTTCGTGGTCTTTAGTTATAACACATTATAGTGTTAGATATAATTTAGTTATAATTTATTGTGGTTGTTATTTTAGTTATAACTATTGTTGGCTTTTCGGCTTTCGAATATTATTATTGTAATTATGAGCGTGCCAACAAGGATCAATCAGTCCTTACAGAAAATTAATTGCCAACCAATTATCAGACGATTGTGTTTTAGTTCTTTTGGCCTCAATGAAGAGGACTTTTATTTGTGGCTTGATTTAGGAGAATTAAGTAAATAATAATCAAATGAAGAACAATTGAAGTATTCATTGAAATGAAAACTTACAATGATCCAATTCAGCCTCGTAGAGGTTTACAGCGACAATCTACTTGAAACTACTCCTATGAATAAAGTGCAGTGCAGGAATTTTAAAGTACAGAAATGTAAAGAACGGGAAATGTAAAACTGGAAAAGAAATAAAGTATAATAAACTGGTTTTTTGGATCTGAGTCTGGGGGTCTTTTTTGGGGCCTTCTTTGTTATTTATACTTCTCAAAGATGACCATCGAACTGCACTTCCAATTGTTGAATTGCTCCTCCATGATCGCTGATCATGTTGCCTTATAATTAGCTCCACTATGCCATCACTTGCAGTTAGGCTTCCCTCATAATTTTGAATTTGAATATGAGTAACCGTTGAAGCCACATCATTTTGCATCTTTTTGCTGATCCAATGCTACTCAGATCTCGTAATAACCAATACTAACTGCCACGTGTACGATCATGATCGAAAACTTGAATAGTCTTCCTATATTACCCTTATTCTGTTACGCGTCGAATTGTAATTGGCTTATACAAAATATGTAGCCAACATTACCCCCCGCACTAATATATCCAATACTTGGTGATATTAGTGGATCAAGGTCTTTTATCCACGTCTTAGAACGTGCATGGGCTTTGCCTTCTTTCAGAAATGCAACCGTCATTCATCATTTGCATTAAACTCTCTTTTAATCTTTTGAACACCCCACCACCTTAGTATTCGAATAGACTGATACATCTTTTATGGCCAAATCAATTTTCTCCTCTATTGATCGAGCACACGAAGAGTCATCTGATGATGCTGTTCCTCCTCGAAAGAATCTCCATGCATTAATTAGCCACCTTTACCCACCTTTCTATATTCAAGTCATAGACCTTTACAAACTATCAACCCTTGGACTACGAACACATTACCCTCAATCTTTTGATTCAGAAAGCTGCAATTATGAACATGGGAAGCTCCTCTTCTAATTCATCCTTGGACTATGAATGTACTGCCCTCAATCCTTTGATTCAGAAAGTTGTGAATATCGACATGGGAAGCTCTTCCTCTAATTCACAATCTTCTACATGGGATAAGGCTGTAGCTTCTTCTTCCTTTGGGGCTTCTGACTGGGCAAGTTGGTCGAAACCTGAGGTATGTTAAGGGAGCAAGTTAATCACCATTTTGTCGAGTTCACTGATCCTCTAGAATTCCCCTCTGATGCTCGAAGTTCGGTGGTTTATCCTTATGTGCCTATCGACCGTCGACGCAGTTTAGAGGACAATATGCTTGTAGTATGGTACACATCCTCCATGCCTACAAAGATAGTTCACGCTACTCGATGCCCAGAAGAGGCACAAGGGTGTAATCCATCGTTCTTAACCCAAAAGGCGAAACTTTGCTATTCTGACTGGCTGGATTATGTTAATACCCTTCCTCCTCCTCTCGAAATAGAAGCTTCTACACCTCCTCATCCACAAAATCCCTGCTGGACAGAGAGATTGAGGCTTGTCCTCTCTGCGGACAAGGTCTTTCCTCCTTACAAACCTCCGCCTTCCCTTACTCCAGTTCAGCGAAAGCAAGCCCAACTTTTGCTGGCGGCCTTTTCTCATTTGCCTTTTAGTGTTCTTGAAGACGATGTTCCTCTCAAGAACCTTTGATGGGCATGTGATATTATGACTCGGGGTCATGTCCTCAACCCCCTCGCCCAAGCAGAGCTTCACATGTTTTTGGACCAACTCCCGTCGCTTCTTCATTGGCATCAGATTTTTGTGGCCACCACCCAATCTTTGGACCAACTTTCATCCCTTCGAGTTCATGCCCAGTACGAAGCAGAGAACCATATTGAACAATTCGATGACTTCAAGAATAAAGACTCTGCGTACTGGGATGAGTTGGATATGGATGAACTGGAACAAGGATTGAAAGAAACAACGTTCGAAATAAAGGTTAAAGAGCTCTTTTATCAAGTGAGAGCACATCAACTTTAGCAACCAATCCTGGAAGAAATAGAGAATAGAATAAAGAAAGAACAAAAATTCATTGACCATAGCTGGACCAAATTCCATGATCTTATTATTTATTCTATTCATTACTTTTATGAGCTCGAATTTGTACCCAAAGAGGGCCATTCGATGTAATTGCTTTTGCTTTAATACAGCTAAGACTTTTCTCTTTGTTTGGAATTGTTTGATTTTGTCTCCATTTGTCTTTAAAAGCAAATTTAGGGCTTCGAATTGAACAATCTTATCCTTCGAATCTGGATTTAATCGTTTTAAACGAAACACTAAAAAACCAACATGAACTTTTTCAATTTATGGAATACAGTTGACAGTTTTTGCTGATTTTCATATAGAATCAGTGTTTTGAATTCAACAATCTTGCCCCTCAAAGCTTGATTTAATCATAACCAAAATATGATCATGGTTAGTACGATCAATCAGTTTTAAATTGATCATTTTTTGTTTCGAACAACAATCCATACTTTCAAAAACATGGAAGCTCCTTTTGAGGGCTGCACTGTTTTAGTCTGAAAAGACAATCCTTTCTGTATATATACAAACCAACTATTGGTTTTGATGTTTCGAACACTAATTCCCATCTTTAAGGGGTCTCAAGTCCAGCTTCGAAGGATTTATTCTACTAAGAAACCTTAAAACAGGCTTTCAGCCTTATTGGGGCATAAAAACACTTAAGCTTTCTTGCATCCTTAGGTGTGAGATGTGCTTTGAAATTGGCTCCTTGCCTTCGAAGCTATTTGTTGGATCTCGGCGCCAAAATTTGGCTTCGAAGCCAAATACTGTATTTCGAAGCTGATATCAGTATTTGAGATATGTTTCCCTCCAAAACTATCAACATTGAGGGAAACCTTTCGCATTCGTATTTTCAGTAGTTTTTGTGAATTCCGTCCGTGTCACACGACTAGGTATATCTTCAGACACAAAAGTTTTTTAAAACCCTTTTATTTCATGTTCGGAATTCACCTATTTCCCTATTGCACAAACCCTTTATCTCTACCGACCTTCCACTTCTCTCTACTTTCTTTCCCAACTTCGTCCTCCAAGAAAGCTTTCTATCAATGGCTTCTTCTTCATTGAAAGTATTTGTCGTAGAGTGTGCGAGCCCGTCTGTAACCCTGAAAAGGATCATTGAGGCAGAATGTGAAAAGTACAAGGTTGGTGAGAAAAGCGCCATCGACGGATGCATCTTCATCTCTCGTCGTCATGTGCAACAAGACTATGTGCTTGGGCCCATATTCAAGGAGATTCTTACTGAGCTTCCAGCTTTATATCCACGTCTAGAAGACCATTGTCTCCTTTACGAAGGTGGCCTTGACTGGGGAAACTGGAGGATGAATCGGCCTCACCGATGCTGGCCCACAGTGAGACCGGAGTGGCAAGAATGGTATGATCGAGTTGTCCCTGATAGGACTCTGGACCTTCAAGAGCTCTGCCTTTTCGACGCCCTCCAACTATCTAGGTTCACTATCTCAGAGGACCCTTTCTTAATACCTGTCGCTCTTTGCTTTTAGAATTCTGCCTTTAATTTCTTTCAATTTAGATGTGAGATGATAGCCCCTACTGTTCTTGACATTTGCCATCTATTAGGATTATCCCCCATTGGAACCCCCATTGGACCAGATTATCCTGACCTAGCAACCCCTTTTTCCCTCTCCTTCCTTAACTCATCCTATAGTGACTTCGTCAAGGCTGAGAATAGAAGGGAGGGCCCTGTGACTGATAGGGAATTCTTTTCTTTCATACTATATTGGCTTTGTAAATTCTTTTTCCGCACCTCTTCTCAAAGAATCAAGCCTGAATTCACCCCTCTTGCCAAAGCCCTTGTTTTACAAAAGAAGGTGGCTTTAGCTTTATACGTTCTAGGTCATGTGTATAGAACATGTTCTCTCTTCTGTGAAAAACCCTTAGATGCCAATCAAGGGGGGCCATTTTGGATTCTTCAGCTTTGGCTTTTTGCTTATTTCACTAAGTTACAATCTAAATGCCTTAAATTTTTTGAGTCAAATCCTACTACTCATGGTATGAGGCTAGCCAATGCTTCACTCTATCCATCTACTTTTGCTTTTTATTTCTCTTTCTTCCATCAACTTCCAGCTTTCCTTCCTTCTTACAACTTTCGTCCCTTTGAACCTATTACCATTGGTCCATCTTGGTTGAAAAACTTTCTAAGTGATAGGTTCTGTGCTTCACCTCCTTACAAGGATATATGAGCTCCTATTCTGATCCCCAGAGAGTTATTCATTGGGACTATGAACCCCAGAGCCTACAAATGCATTGCTGAGTCCTATTGTCCTGCTCAATTTACTAGACAATTTGGTTTCTCACAAGGGGTTTCAATACCTCTCTGCAGTAACACTAATTTAAGTCTTATCAGCAGGGATTTAAAGGTTCGAAGGTTCAGACTAGAAGAGGCAACTTCTAAGTTTATACAGGACTTAATCGAGTTTGAGTATATCATTTTCATTCCTCAAGGTAACCTATTGAAGAGGTGCCAAAACTGGTGGGTGACCAATATGGAGGTATACTTGGCCATTCCTCCTCAAGACTTATTAATGGTGTTGGATGTGCCCCAATCCAAGCCCAAAGGAGCTGGAGTTGTCACTTCTTTCACTGCTCTTACCACTTCAGTTCCTGTGCCTGCCACCACACATTCTACTCCTACTACCTCGACTCCTCCTAGAGTTACTCGGGCTGCTTCGAAGAAAGGTATATACCCTTGTTTCTTCTCATTTTGCCTTTTTTATAATGCTTTTTAGCCTTATCTTTAGTTCTTCTTTTTGTGAAGGTGGTGTGGGTGCTTCACAGGGAAATTCTCCTCAGAAGACCTAAGCTTTAAATCTTCTTAGGAGCAAACAGCAAAAGAAGAAAAGGAAACTTTTACTTGATCTTGAAAAGGAAGCATTTGAAGTTCAGGCAGCAGAAGAAGAAGAAGCAGATCAAGAGCAAGAAACACCCTTACTAAGAAGAAAGAAGATGACTGCCTTTTCTTTTGATTTGGTTGAAGACCCCACTAAAAATGAGGCAACTGCCAAAGTAATAGCAGAGGAACTCACTTCTGAGGAATCTGAATCCCAAATTGAAGAGAGGGAGGTTGAGAAAATGCAAGAAATACCAATACAGAGAAAAAAAAGAAGGAAGATGACTGTCTCTCCTTCCGACTTGGTCGAAGACCCTACTCATGAGGCAGCTGCCAAGGCAGTAGAGCAAGAACATTCTAAGGCTATAATTGTTTTTCAGAGAGCTGAAAAAAGGCGGCAGCAACAGCTGTTAAGAGACGAAGCTTCTGTTGTTGCTACAATCCAAAGAGAAACTGCAAGAGGGCAACATATTGTTGAGCACTATTCCCTTTACAGCTCTTTCATTGTTGCTACCACTTCTGAAACAAATAACCTCTTTCATGTCTCTATTCTTTTTCCTTGTCAAATTCTTGATATTGAGACTTGACATCACTTTGTACTTCTTCTTTTGCAGCAACAACCACTGAGCCTATTTTTCCAATAAAGACTCCATCAGTTTCAGTTGAAGTGGAACAATCTCAAGATGTGGAGACCATTTAAATAATTCTTCCACTTCCAGGCCCTATATTTTCTATACCCTTCTTGAGGTCAAGTATTCATGCTCATTTTCCTTCTGGCTTAACTCCATACCTCCCTTATTTGTCTTTTGATTTTTCTTAATTTAATTCTCTTTCGAGCCTTGTTTTTCCTTCCCTTCCTAAGGAAATTCTAGCTGTTACTTCCTCTCTGATGGTAGCTGATTCTTCTATAGAGGGTACTAGTAGCCCTCCAACTCATGGTTTATCACCTCTACCTAGTTCCAGCCCCTCTTCCCTTGACTTATTGGTAGCTAGAACTATAGAGACTGCTAAAGATGCTCCACCCATTTCTCTTATTCCTATGCAGTCCTTCGTGCCTTCCACCAAAGCTTTTTCTGCACCTTTCATGTCCACGGACGAGGTAGACATCTTCGAAGCAAGACTAGCTAGTCTCTTCAACATGCCTTCCACCTCTCTAATGGCTAGTGATGAGACTGAGCCATTAGTTTTGGTTGATTCCCTACTAGAAATTTTTGAGAGCTCTTCTTCCAGTAGTAAGCCTTCTTCATCTCTGATGGACTTGGACAGCTGTCTGGAGCTGTTGACATCTTTTTCGAGGATTCCTTTTGAGGCCTTAGAGAGACCTATAATAAGAAATTGCTTCCTTCAGTGCTGTAAGATTGTTGAGCAATCCGGCATGACTGTCTCAAGTCATTTATCTCAGGCGACAGCCACCATCGACTTTTACATCAACATTTGCCACGCTGCCAATGCTGTAGAGGAGAAATTAGTGAGAGACCAGAGCTTTGTTTCCAAAGTACATACTGAAGTATCAGAGCTAAAGGAACAACATTCCTCTGTCTCCCAATTTTGAACTCAACTACTGGAGAAGAAAGCTCAACTTGAGGAGGAGCTATCTGCAGTTAATCAGGCCTTAGTCCGAACTGACACCAAGTTGCTGATTACCAATCAAGGACTGGCTGATCAAAAGCAAGAAATGACCATAGCCATCCAGTTGTTTTCATCATTTAAGAATAGAACATCTGTTGTAAAAGAACAACTGAGGCATTGTACTAACTTCTGGGCCAATTTATGGCAAAATGTATTCTTCAACTCTTTATGAAAAACAAATTCTCATTTATCATTTGAGTATTCTTATGTTCTTTTACTTAGTGTTTATTTTATTCCTTGTGTTTCCCATATGGTTGGAAAATAAGGCTTCAAATTTCTACCATTAATCTTTTTGAGATGTACATATCCATTCAAATTTCTCAAATGGCATGCTCCAAAAGGCAAGACTCTATGAACTTGATATGGTCCTTCCCAGTTAGGTGACCATTTGCCAAACTTATGGCTTTTAACCCCTATCGGGAGTAGTGTCTTCCATACCAAATCACCTTCATCAAAGCCAATGTGTTTGACTTTTTTATTATAGTTTTTGGCTGCTTTCTTCCTTTTGGAAAAGAGTGCTATTTAATGCCAGAATTCTAGCTTCATCTATACTTTCTAACTCCAAGCACATACTCTGATGGTATTGCTCAAGATCTAACTGGTCTTGGCATCTTACCCTCAAGGACTTAACATTAATTTCCACAGGTAACACTGCATCATGCCCATATACTAAGGCATAAGGAGTGACTCATGTGCTTGACCTTGGGGAAATTCTATAAGCCCACAATACATCCAACAATAAGTTATGCCAATCCCTAGGATTGTCTTCCATAACTTTTGTATTCCTTTTTTCAAAGACTTATTGGATGATTCAGCTTGACCATTGGCTTGTGCATAATAGGGGGTGGAATTAACAAGGCTAATTCCAAATTCTGCCACAAAAGATTTCACCATCTTCCCATCAAATACAGTCCTATTATTAACAGTTATAGTTTGTGGGATGCCAAATCTATGGATTAAATCCTTAATAAATCCAATGACTTCAGTCTGGTCTACAACCTTGTATGGCTTAGCTTCAACCCACTTAGTGAAGTAATTAGTGGTCACTAAGATGAAACAATGATGCTTCGAAGAGGGTGGGTGTATTTTCCCCATCATGTCCATAGCCCATCCTCTAAATGGCCAAGGCTTCACAACTGCATGCGGGTCAGTTATGGGCACGTGCCTTATTGTACCATGCTTTTGGCCTGCCTGACAAGCTCTTGCATACTCTATGTAGTCTTTAAGGATAGTTAGCCAATAGTAGGAATGCCTTCGAAGCAACCATCTCATCTTCACACCAGGATAATGAGCACCACAGATGCCTTTATGAACCTCAACCATAGCTGTCAATGCTTCTTTTGGACCTAAACATTCCAACAATAGCCCATCTCCCCCTTTTTTGTAGAGAGCATTACTATACATTATGTATTGCATAGACTGCAATTTAATTTTTCTACTGGCTTTCGAAGTTGGGCCAATCAGATACTGCATTATTGGATGCCTTCAATCTTGCTCTTGTAAGTCATTATGATTGACTTTCAGGACCACATTCCTTTTATTCAAGGGTAGTATTACTTTCTGATATGTTGTCTGGCTTATATCTCTTCTAGTATTATCCCTTCTTTTGAAATTTGAAGCTTTCTGAGCTACATCATTAGCTTTATTATTCAAGAATCTTGGGACATGAGTTACATTTGCTACCTGAAATTGAGAAAGCACATGTAATGCAACAACATAGTATGGCAACATGCATATACTTTGACATTTGAAAATCCCTTTCACCTGGTTAACTACCAATTGAGAATCTCCAAATATGTCAACTATATGAGCTTGTAATCTAATAAGTATTTCCAGTCCCATTATTAAGGCTTCATATTCAGCTTGATTATTGGAACAAGAAATTTCATCCACTCTGAAACCATGCGTGGTTTCTACTCCTTGTGGTGACTTGATTACTATACTAATTCCAGTTAAACCATTGGCTTTTGATCTATCGAACTACATTTTCCATGGTTCAACACTAGCCATACCAAGTTCCATTACCTCTTGGCTTTCTGTTTGACATGGATGGTCTGCCAAAAAATTAGCTAAAATTTGTCCTTTTACTGCCTTTTGGGGAACATATTCTAGATGAAATTCTGACAAAGCTGGTATCTATTTGTCAATTCTTTCCCTCAACATGGGTCTAGATAACATATACCTAACCAAATATATGGTTGCAATTACCAAGACAATTGTAGGCAAAAGATAATATCTTAATTTCATTGCAGCAAAATACGATGCTAGGCACAGCTTTTCTACAGTTGAATATTTACATTCACAAGAATTTAGAAACCTACTAAGGTAATAAACAGCTTGTTCCTTGCCTTTTTCATTGTCTTGGGCTAAGAAAGCTCCCAATGAATCTTCTACTGCAGCTATGTACAACTTCAAGGGTTTATCACCCTTTGGTGGCATCAGCACTGGAGGTTTGGCCAAGTAGGCTTTGATTCCTTCGAAAGCAGTTTGATACTCTGTTATCCACACAAACTCCTCTTCATCTTTTAGTCTTAACAAGGAAGAAAATACTTTAGTTTTCCCTATAGTATTATAAATGAATCTTCGAAAAAAATTAACCTGTCCAAGGAACTTTTGTAATTCTTTCTTAATTGATAGAGGTCTGGCTTCAATGATGGCTTTGGCTTTATTCTGGTCAATCTGCATTCCTTTCTTGTGTACTATATAGCCCAAGAAGTTTCCAGATGATACGCCAAAAGCACATTTAAGAGGATTGAGTTTCAACTTAAACTTTCTTATTCTTTCAAAAACTGCTTCTAAGTGAAACAAATGTTCCTTCATGGACTGGGATTTTATTACAATGTCATCAATATAATACTCTAAATACCCCCCAATAAGGTCATGAAAGATAGTATTCATAGCCCTCTGATATGTAGCCCTAGCATTCTTCAGGCCAAATGGCATTTTAACCCATTCGAAGATGCCAATATTCCCAGGACATCTAAATGTTGTCTTGTGGACATCTTCCTCTGCAATGCAGATTTGGTTATAACCAGAGTACCCATCCATCATTGATAAAATTTGATGCCCTGTTGAACTATCTACAAACAAATCTACTATAGGAATATGATACTCATTTTTTGGAGTTGCTAGATTCAAGTTTCTGAAATCGATACATACCCTCATTTTACCATTCTTCTTAATTACAGGCACAATATTAGATAGCCATTCAACATACCTAGCTATCCTAATAAAGCCTGCCTTAAGGAGTCTAAGAATTTCCTCTTTAACTTTCTGAATCACTTCTGGACTCATTCTTCTTGGTTTTTACTTGTATGGCTAGAAATTAGGCCTCATAGGGAGCCTATGTTCCACTAATGACCTATCCAATCCTGGTAATTCATTATAAGACCATGCAAAACAATCTTTATATCTCTTCAAAACAACCAACAACTGGTCTCTATCAAGAGCATTCAACCAAGCACTTATATAGGCGGGTTGTTGTGTAAAACCTTCCCCTAAATTTACTTCTTCCAAGGGGTCTTGTATCTGAGAACTTACTAATGCTCTTTCTTTGATTCCTTTTGTCTTCGAAGCAATCTCCTTGCTTTGTTCTGATCTCAGCTTCTTTGATTCAACATCTTTACCCTCCTCCTCATAGACAAAATCTATCCACAAGGCTTCTTCCTCCTGTACCTCTTGGACTTTTGTTTCAATGTCCAAAGCACAATATTTATCTAAAGCCAAAAATCTGACCTGTTGCTGTTCCTTCTACAACCAATCATCATGGCTTCTTTCTCTTGCTCTTGCACTTTCTAGATTATTGATTTTACATCCAATACTGAGAACTTAATTAAAGCCAAAGATTTGGCTTTTTGGGCTTCATCTCTTTGCCTATAACCAGGCATCATTGTCATCCTTAACGACAAACTCTTTATCAGCACTCTCCTGGACCAAATGCTTCAGATGTGCAAATTCTTCATCAACCGTCACATTGGCTGATCCATCAGGCTTTCTCAATATATTGAGTGGTGCCACTCCTTCAACATATAATTTGGCCTCTGCGAAATCTGCACAAGCTATGAAGGGTTGAGGATCTATATTGATCTCCTCTGTCTCTCCATTGCACAAGGCCATCATGATTTTCTGATATAAAGAGGAAGGCACACATTTGTTGGTGTGAATCCAATCTCTTCTAAGTAAAGCATTATACTTAGCATTGTTTTTTATACGAAGAATGTTGTCATGCAGTCCCTAGTTTCCACACTCAGGTTGATGGACAGAATACCTTGGGCCATCTGTTTGTCTCCCGCAAAACCAACAATGACTGTACTGGTTGGGATTAGCCTGAGGTTCTTCTTTCCTAGTTTCTTCAACGAAGATTTTGGAAGCAGGTTTATTGCTGCCCCGTTATCCACCAGCACCCGATTCATCGGTATTCTATCGAAGAAGGCCTTGATATACAAGGGTTTGACATGCTGTGTCATGGACGCTGTGGGATACTCAAAAGGGTATGAGAGGTTAATACTTACCTTCTCCTCACTCCCATTTTCAGTTTTCATTGGTGTGGCTGCTACAGACTCGTCTTGCACCGTACTTACTAGTGAGTCTTCATTGGAGACTGGAATTGGGTCAACCTCCTGACCTTGGTTTTCATCTTCAGCTTGAAACTCCTGTGGTAATATAAGTACCATATTCACTGATACTAGAGGGAACGAGCCAAATTGGAAAATTGGCTGTACCTGCTTTCCCTCTTGGTCAACTTGTTCAATTACAACAGAAGCATCCTCCATGCTATATTCTGGCACTTCTGCATTAGAAACTTCTTTCGAATGGTCTATTTCCGTTGGTTTTCTGACCAAAAATGTCTATTCAGCCATGAAGGCTTCAAACATTTCTTCCTTAACCACCCATTTTCTTTGGCTTTGGATGATCTCATCTTATATCTCACTATCACTTTCCATCAGAGCCTTTTCCAATCCTGCCAAACTGGATTTTTCCTTGGCCTTTAACTCGGAATGAACTTTGGCCAACTGCTCCCTGCTACAACTCCTTCTATCTGGGAGAGTCAATTTCAAACTATGATCTATATTCTAATCTCCTCCTCCTTCTGCATAGCTCTTTAGCTGAACCAATGAAGAACTTTCTCTACCTTCCTTAAGATCCTTCTGGTACTGAGTGTACCTTCGTTGGATCTTCCTTCTTTGGGATCTAGAAATCATTGGAACCATATTTGGTTTTTTTGTTTTTGAGTGCTTAGGTAATACCCAATTGTTTGGAGCCACCAAAGGAGGTTTGACCATCCTACCTAGGTTTCCAACCACATTTCTTTGGGTAGACATCTCCTTAGGTTTGTTCTCCTGGACAAACCAATTTGGAACTCTAGGTACCCACGAACCTACTGAGCCAACTGTCGAACTGTTCATTTCTTCCTTCGAAGGCACCTTCAAAGCTAGCTGTGAGGGCCATTGCTTGGCCTTGACTCCCTGCCTCGAGCTTGACTCAGGTCTTTGATGAAGGTAGCCACTTTCCATCCTGCGTGAGGCTGGTCTAGGGGGCCAATCTTTGGCTTTGATCCCATAAACTGAACCCTTCTCTAACCTCCTTTTAGGATGACTGCTCTCCGTTCTGTAATAATTAGGTGGTCTGGATTCATATAAAGGCCTCTTGTCTTTAGAATGCATTCTAGCAGCTGTTGGCTCAGCCATTAATGGCTGCTGCCTAATGCTAGTTGGATATGGCCTTTTATTATAAGCACTAGTTGGTTTAGGACGCCTCTGCACATCCTTGTAGTATTGCTTCCCATCAATTGGAAGTCCTTTCAACCATCTGTAGCTCAGCCTGCATCTGGGACACATTCTTTGCATGACGGCTGCCTCCAAAGAATCATCATCCAGTGCCTCTTTATCAGAGTCCTCCCTCTGGTCTGAGAAGCCTTGTCCAATAGCTGGTAGATTTCCAGTGTCTTTTTTGACAGTCGTCTGGCTGGTAACATGCATCTACACATTGACTTCTTTCAATTTTTTCAAGGACAAGTTCTGGAAATCTGGCATGATAACGTTGGTGCCACTTCTCCAATTTCTGGAAATGGGTTAGCATCAATCCCTATGGCCTTTTCTGCTTTATCTGGGAATTTCAAACTCCTCTTTCGAATCTGCTCTTGGATCCTGTCTCAAAAAACAATGTAGTTTTTAGTTGAGGGAGACCAAGAACTATGCCATTTACAATACACTTTTCCTTTAAGTTTCTCTGGAGATGGAATTTTGACTCCTTTTGGTAACTTCAGGAAATTTGTAGCAACCAAACGATAAAAAATGTCATCTGCCTTTGTTAAATCGAAAGAGTATTTCCTATGAAGGTCTTTCTGTTTAAACTGTTAGTCAATTGTTGTATCCTTATGAATTAATGCCTCACAGATTACAGGTTCTTTCCTCACAATCTCTGCTGCATCAATTTCATAATTAGGATCTTTATAATATGTCTTGTATGATGCATTATTTCGGTCTTGTTCTTCCTCTAGTAATGTTTCATACCTAGACACCTTATAAATTAGTTCCACTAAGTCTCTAAACTCAGTTGAGTCAAACTTCTTTCGAAGCCTAAACTCTAAGCCATTTTAAGCCAATCTCACGAATTCTGGCTCTGGCAGGATGACCCTACATTTGTTTTGTGCTCTTTTAAATCTGGCAATAAATTGAGCAACCTTTTCATTAGGTCTTCGGCTCAACCTTGCCAAATCTGCCATGGACACTTCTGGCTCCGTTTGGAAAAATTGGGCATGAAATGCCTCTTCCATTTGTTGTCAAGTCTGAATGGAGCCAGGCGTAAGGTTAATATACCATAGGAAGGCTGCCCCTGTAAGAGAATTCGGGAACAATCTTAACTTCATGAAATCATTATTGGTAAATTCACCACACTGAGGCCTCGTTTGGGAAGTGGCTATTTTAGAGGCTTTTTTTTGGCTATTTTAGTAGGCTATTTTAATTTTTGTGTTTGGGAAGATGAGATAGATTTTTAGTTGAGTTGTTGTATTGAAAAGTGTGTTGAAATGATGTTTGAATTTAAAATGACAAATTTGTCCCTAAAATCATATTTTTTTAAATTGATAAGAAGGGGCAAAACCGTAATTTCCCACGTGATGTAACAACTTGTCACTTTGACAGTGTAGGCTGTGCCTACACTGTCACGGCAGTGAACCTTTTTTTTTTTTAATAAAAAAGAATGAAAAGTGGGCTTTTTGGCTTATATCTCATTTGAGGCTATAATAGCCTCATTTGTCACTTCTCAAACAGTGCTTGAGTAGCAAACCTAGTAATATGCTCCACTGTTGACTGATTTCCATTCCTATAAAAAAGGGCAAAATCTGGTATCCTAAAACCTCTTGGGTATTCATGTACCCTATCTACCCATTCTGGGTATGGTTTCTTGTAGATAGGAGTCTAAACCCCCCGAGCCATTGGTCCACACATCTTTCTAACAATGTTAGCAATTTGGTTTCTAGGGACCATATTTTGTGCCTGTTGAACCACTACTGGAGGAACAAACACAGGATTTGGTGGACAACCTTGTGCTTGGAGTCCTCTTGGTCCATAGGGTGGTATATTTGGGACTGGTTGTCCTTGTGGTGCTGGCTCCTGTTGAGGGTATGGATGACCTCTTTGAGCTTGTCCTGCGAAAGGACCTGTAAAAGGTATTGGAACAGGTGCTGGAACAGGTGTTGTGTCTCTTCCAGTTGTAGGAAAACCTTCGAACCCCCTGGGTATAAATTCAAATAAAGGGTTAGTGAACCCTCTTGTGCCAGGTATGGCTTCGAACATGGAATTTGGAACCATTCTCTTGTACTAAGCCAGATCCACCAGTTTGCATGGCTTCACTGTTAAGTAATGAGACGTTTTGAATTGCCATAGGCCTCGAAAGAGGCTCATACCAAGACTGAGGTGATGGTCTTTCAAAGTTTTGATTGCTAGTTTGACTATTAGAATGTCCATTAATTTGCATAGGCTGTTTATCTCTAGCCAATCTTTGCTGAGGGACATTTGAAATATCCTCCATGTGTCTTGTGTTTGTTGGTTGGTGGGTATTCATTCGATCCAAAAAGGATGTTGCCCATCTTTTCATTGTATTCATTAATTGCTATCCCATGGCATCTTCTAGGCCACCCCATGGATTCATTGGCTGAGTAGATGGAACAGTGGATGGTCCAATTCCTTGGCCTCGTCCAATATTCTGAACATGTGGTACTTGTTCCGGAGTGCTGGTCTATTCGACCATAGGTTCTGATAAAATAGGTGTCTCCACAGGATGTGTTGTCACATTATCCTCTGGATTAGGCATTTCTACCTCTCCTTTCACGCCTTCTTCCAAGCGTTCATTTTCTCATTGTCTCTTACGTCTAGCCATTTCAATTAGTCCCACCGGGCGTGCCAAAAATATATGTTGGCTTTTTGGCTTTCGAAGGTTATTATTGTAATTATGAGCGTGCCAGCAAGGATCAATCAGTCCTTACAGAAAATTAATTGCCAACCAATTATCAGACGATTGTGTTTTAGTTCTTTCAGCCTCAATGAAGAGGGCTTTTACTGGTAGCTTGATTTAGGAGAATTAAGTAAATAATAATCAAATGAAGAACAATTGAAACATTTCATTGAAATGAAAACTTACAATGATCCAATTCAGCCTCGTAGAGGTTTACAGCGACAATCTACTTGAAACTACTCCTATGAACGAAGTGCAGTGCAGGAATTTTAAAGTACAGAAATGTAAAAAATAGGAAATGTAAAACTGGAAAAGAAATAAAGTATAATAAACTGGTTTTTTTGGATCTGAGTCTGGGGGTCTTTTCTAGGGCCTTCTCTGCTATTTATACTTCTCAAAGATGACCATCGAACTGTACTTCCAACCATCGAATTGCTCCTCTATGATCGCTGATCATATTGCCTTATAATTAGTTCCACTATGCCATCACTTGCAGTTAGGCTTCTCTCCTAATTTTGAATTTGAATGTGAGTAACCGTTGAAGCCACATCACTTTGCATCTTTTTGCTGATCCAATGCTACTCAGATCTCGTAATAACCAATACTAACTGCCACGTGTACGATCATGATCGAAAACTTGAATAGTCTTCCTGTGTTACCCTTATTTTTCCACACGTCGAATTGTAATTGGCTTATACAAAATATGTAGCCAACAAGTATATATCAAGTGATAGTTAGTTATGACTCATTCTGATATTAGTTATGACCTATTGTAATTTTTTTATTTTTTTAATTAAAGATGTGTTTATTATAATTTATATAGTGGTCATTTTAGTTATGAATGAAAAGAAACATATGAAGGATAAACTCCACATATCAAATGTAACTAACAATCCAATAAATTTTATATCTTCATTGAAATTTATTATGTTTGCATGTCTATAATAATAGATATCACTATTATATTGAAATTTTTATAGATAATAATATGACTTATTATAGCCTATTTATTTTCAATCAAAATAACCATTATTGTTCTCATAATTTTAAAAATGTCATTGACATTTTACTTTAAATAATATTTTTATAATTTTTTTTATTTAATATATTTTCTTTATGTTTTAAAAAAAAATTCTCAAAACTCAGGGGGGGCATGTGACCCCCCCTGAGCCCAACATGGCTTCGCCCCTGCCTACTCCGCATGTGTTTTCAGTCTTTCACTCTAGATACTTAGGCCAACTTAAATAATATCAAACTATACCCCTTATCTGGGTTTACTAACATATTTACTCCAAAACATTTCAAGATCATCAATTTTTTTCTCAAAATAATAACTCAATTTCCAAATCATAGTCGCAATAAGCAACGTTCAAAAGTTATGCAAATGAATGAAATGAAACATAATTAAATAATGTCATTGTACATTTTCCACAATTCTCAACATTTACCCAATATGAAATACAATATTCAATATTTCTCAATTTCCCAAATAATATTCAACATCCATATACATGTGACATATGACATAATTACATATTCACAATTTATATAACTATCAAATTTTCGTGTTCCAAGTATCTTTAACATACTATCCCTGACAAATTTCTCAACAAAGGTCCATCCATTACATAGATGATTCAACAATACAACAAACATATGATTTTTCCTCATTTTTCTCAACAAACTCTCATGATCACATGAGTTTTCCTCAAAATCAACCCTTTCCCCAATTTCCAAAAATGTAGGATTTCCATCCAAAATGATTTTATTTAATTTTCAAAAGGTAATATTATCAATGGACTTTCAAGAGTCACACATTTCATAAATTAAAATTAATTTCATGAGAGGGACGGGAAAATACCACTTTACACACATTCAAAACCCACACTCAATCCCAACTCATGATCTAATGATTTCATACTATGACATGCCAATATTATATATATAACTCAAAGAAACTCCCTATCTTAAGTTATGGAGAAGAGAAGAGAATAGAAGAAACCTCCAAAATCGACAAGTCGATTTTTGATCTCCACCACACAAAACGTAACCCTTGATGAGATTTCCAAATTTGATAAAGGCATCAGGGTCAAATCGCTAATGGTTTAGGAGAAATCAAGGATTAAATGAAGTTTGGTGAGAGTGAATGAAGAGAGAAGGGAGAGAAATGAGTCTAGAGAGGGAGAGAAATGAGTCAAGAGAGAAGTGATAGAAATGAGATGGGTACTCAACCAAAGGAAAGAAAAGGAAAAAAAAAAATTGGACTTCCACCTGTTCCTGCACGTGTAACACCTTTCCCACTCGTGTGGCCCGTACCTTTTCACACATGCAACACTCACCCCTGCATGTGCCCTCCGCACCTACAAGTATTTCAGTTGCTAACCCTGAAAATTGCCCCCTCACTGCATACGGCACCCATTTTCGCACGTATGACACCTTTCCCACATGTATGACTCGAACCCTCGCATGTGCGGTTTTTGATACTACTCCAAGTTTTGCAAGTTTTCCAAGCTTACACCAACCCTGACTCCAACTACGCCCCCGAAACAAGAGAAACTCAACTCTGGAAACAATATGGAGACGTTAATTCAAGAAAGATTTCAAGAGTGTTGAACTTATACAGTTGGCGAGGCCTTGAATTGGTTTTGAAATCCCGAAAATGAGGAATTAAACACGATTAAGAGGGTAATAAAACGGGTTATATACCCCAGGACATCCAATTTTAATCTCTCCTTTTGAATTTTTGTAAGAGATAATTGGTTTGGACAAATCAGGATTTTTTTTTTAATTTTATAATTATTACGTTAATGTGTTAGCCAATAGCATTTTTTAATCAAAAATTAAAAAATTAAGTAGGAAGTTTTGGAGCTCCTTCAAGGCTCCTTACGAAAAGTCACTTTAGCATATATAGATAGATATTGCAGTCAATGTTAATTGATATTTTGGGAAACATATATTGTGAAATCCTATAAGCTTTTGGTAATATTTGTATCCTTTGGTAATTACATCTTTATTATAAAATATATATATATATAAATATTTAACTTTCCAAATATATAGAGATCGTGGAAGTTTGTGGGTGCTTTTTTTTTTCCTGAGAAGCCAAAAATTTTAAACAAAACAAAAAATAGATTAATAGTATAACGTAATGTTTTTGTTTCTCCATGTAAGACCAAACCATTGATAAATATTGTTGAACATTATTCCTGCAACGTGTTTTTGTTGAAAAAAATATATTTGGTGTACGGGAAAGAAATAAACCTTCTCGTATAATCCTGTTGATCAAGATTGCACTCCTTCGTACGTCGTCGCTTCACTCCCTGAAAACACAAATGTGAGCTAGCTGGCGGGTGTGTGTTGGATACCTCTCCGATGCCTAAGTCAGTTCAATAGACAAATTAACAAAAAGCTCTATGTATTCGGGAATCAAAGTTGTGTTACCTCTCCATAGGTGATGTTTGTGAGCTTTTGTAGGTTCCGTGTGGCACAATCCTAGTAGGACTTTTACTCTTCCATGTAGAGTCCTCCTAGGATTCATACTCCTGAAAGATAATGCTTATCCTTCAACACCCCCCTCATTGCTTAAACTAAGTGAGATGGTTCTATCATAGTCAGACTTCTATGTGACCGAGGTAAGCATGGCTATGCTTAGCCGCAAAATAGACCGAACTGTCCTTAGTTCGGTTCGTCCTTCCACTGCCCTTACCTCAGTTCATCCTCCACAAACCGTGGTAAGCCTAAACCGAGCTAACTCTTAGTAAGGTTTAGACCGAGCTAATTACACTATCACGACCGGTGTAAGTTGTAGTATGGTGACCAAGCTAACCGTAAGCCCTTTGGGACCGGAGTAACTTCAAGTCTTTTCTAAACCGGAGTAACTTTATGGCCATTTTACTCAGCCCTTCGCACTGTGGCCCATTACGGCCCATTGCCCATCTTGGCCCAATTTTCACATAAATTACCCTCTCAATTGCCCCTTAATTCCATCTACGTAGCATGATAGGGATTACCTGTCTATTCACCCAAAAAATTTTTATTCACCCAAAAAAAGGATTACCTGTCCATCAGCCGAGCTAAAACTTCGGTCTTACTACTGGGCTAAACTTTTAAGCCCTTCCAGCCGAGCTAAAACTACTTTAGCCTTTCCAGCCGAGCTAAGGCTTTTTTAGCATTTCCAACTGAGCTAAAACTATTTTAGCCTTTCTAGCCAAGCTAAAGCTCTTTTAGCCTTTCCAACCGAGCTAAAACTATTTTAGCCTTTCCAGCCAAGCTAAAGCTCTTTTAGCCTTTCCAAACGAGCTAAATTTGCATTGAGGTCTGCTTGTCCAGTCAAAACGTCTTTTGAATCATAGCAACTGAATTGCTTCTCATTCCGAGGACACGTGGCACGCTCTTATTGGTTGAAGGTAGCTGTCACGCCGTTTTCGTACTTCGTGTTTTTTGAACAGTTCCCGCCTCTTTTGTCGTTCCCTCTACACAAAACAGACTTTCCACGTTGAATCTACCACTACACTATTCATTTCCTTCTTCTCCCTCTCTATGCCTCTTCTTCTCCAACCGTTGAGCTCCCTGAGTTCGTGTTCGTCCCTACTGTTGTTGCTCTCATCCTTCTAACTTCTTCGATCAGGTAAGCTACACTGATCTATTATTTTTCTTGTTTTCGCATTTGTTCTTTACAATCCATGGCATATTGTTTTGTGTTTTTGCAAAACACATTTTCTGCTTAGCCTTGTGTTTTCTGCAAAAACATGTAATAGCACCACTTGGATTCAAGAAATAACATGAGAAAAACAAGTTTTGATCTAGAATCATGTCCCAACCGAAGTAGGATACTGTTTGTGCTAGGTGCCAGTCTAGGCAGACCATTCAACCGAACTAACACTCACGTTATACCATTAGTTTCAACAAGACAAACCATCTTGTGTTAACTTAGCCGAGCTAACAAACCGAACCAAGTCCACAATTAGTGTGTCTGAAAGCCTCACTTCCGACCGAGCTATGTCTTGGGGCTAAACCAGCACTCTTAGTTTAGACCAAACTAAGAAAACTACCCCTAGAAGCTCAACCAGTCTAACAAAACCTTCCTGCTAACTGATCTATCGACCCGCCTGCCCAGATCGAGCTAATAGGCCCCTTGCTCAAACCGAGCTTAAACCCGCAGTATGCCACATAGTCGAGCTAATGCTTCATCTATCTTGCCTTTATTTTCTCTTAGTACGGTCCCACGGTCTGTGCTTAACACCTTTGTTTTTTACTTTGCAGACTTAGATTGCCCAGGCTCTTTGAGCGCTCAACTGAGCTACACAGCACAAATCTTCGACTGAGCTAGCACTCGACTTTAATTTATACCTAACTTCGGAGTAAATAGGGAAATATAGGTTTTTAGTAGACACCCCTGGTGGCTTGGCCGAATTCCGAAGGGAGTATAACATTCCTGACGATGTCTATCTTACCTTGGCCAAACAAAATATCACACCATGGGGAAACCAAGGTTTTGTACCTTTCACCCTCCTTTCCATTATAGAAACCGAACTAAGATTCCCCGTACAGCCTTTGCTTTGTGAATTCCTTAGGCAGACTAGGATATGCCCAACCCAGCTTTCCACCAACTTATACCGCATAATAAATGGAATAGACGAGCTAAACCGCCGAGCTGGTATTAACCTCGGCTTAACCGAACTTTTCCACCAGTATTCAATAGGCTCAAAAGAAGATGGCTGGGTCTATTATCTAAGAATACGTCACCACCGAGAGAAAATAATAAAGAATACATTGGATAAAGACTTAAACGATGATGATTTTTTCTGGGTGTCTGGGAATTTTGAAGACCACCAAGCCCAGATCCCAGGCCACAGTATAAATTGGAAGAAAGGAACCCCTGGTATAATTACCTCGGCTTCTTTGCACGCTTCTTCTTTATTTCGATTTTCTGTTTCTCAACCAAACTGACAGTTGTCTTCTCTATGCAAATTCAGCCCATCTTAAGTCGCTATACAGCTACCCCAATCTAGGCACACTTCGCGCCGCACTACGATACCCAGAGAGAAGTTGGGCCAAACTACTGAATTTTGAGCCGACTTACCGATATAGCAGCCGACGCAAAGCCAAAGTAACTGACTTTTTGTTAGAGGCTTCTCCAAAACCAGACCTAACCTTGCCACAAATCAACCTAGTCCGTACTACTGCTGAAGAAGAAATGGCGAAGAGGAATAGAGTAAGGGCCCTTCTAATCGAAACACACCCAGCCGAAGTACCACCAACCAACCAAACTCAAGAGACCGTGGTGGCTCTTCCATCTCAACAACCTTCCTTATCTCACCTAAGCAAGCATGCCCGAACTACCCGAACCGAGCAACGCCTTGTTGATGAGGACGAAACCATTCTTCCACCAAGCCCCCCACTAAGCCCGCAACTGGAGCCTTCCGACCGAGTTGGCTCTTCGAAGTGGGCTCCTAAAATTACTTTTCAGAACCGAGCTATTCAGGACACTGACTCAGTGGTCACTGAAAAAGATCACCTCATGGCATTCAACCTTGCCAAGAGTGTTTGCTTACCAGAGGACATTGAGCACCACAAGAATTTGACCGAGCTAAAGGCTATCCTGTCGGCAACAAAATCCATGATCCTAGTAAGTAGCTCCTCTTGTCTTTCTAATTTTTTCAACTCTCTGCTCGGTTTCGTCATTAGTTTCTCTCCACTCCTTTGCAGGCCCTGCAGAAGAACCACATCGCTCATAAGCGAGTGTTGGAACTTAGGAAATCAACAAGGCAGGCCATAGCAGAGGCTGAAGAAAAAACAGCTGAGCTAAAGGAAGCCCAACAAAAGACAGCCGAGCTAGAGGCCGAAGTGACACGTCTAACCGGACTAGTTACTTCGGCTAATGCTGATAAACAAAAGGCATTGGCTGTGATGAAGGACAAATACTTGCGCGAGCTGGCCAACCTTGAAGGCAAGAAGAACGCTGAGATAGCTGAGCTGAAAAAGAAGGAAGACGACGCCGAGCTCCGAGGTTTCAAGGAAGGTGAAGCCTTGTATATCAAGCAGTGCGAAGCTGGGAAGGACCTTTTTTTCAAATGCGGGTGGAGGGCGGCCGTGACGCAGCTCGGTCATCAACCGAAGACGGAGGTCTACAATCCTCCACCATATTTCATACCGAGCTCAATGGCGGAGTATGCTGCAACCGTTCAACAACAATTTCTTGAAGAATCAGATGAGGAAGAAGAAACCGTGCCCAACGATACCTCGGTTGTCAATGACCCTACTGATCAGTCAGCTCGGTTGGAGCCAGTGGTGGAAGACCTGACTGATGAGTCAGCCATCAAACTGCAGGTTGCCTATCAGGTGAAACCGGTCTTCAGGTTGATGTTGATGCTGATCTTGATGCTGAAATAGATGATCTATTTAACTGATTTTGTATTTCTATTTCTTTCTACTTGATTTCTGTATTTTTCTTCTGTTTGTTAGACAGAAAGTTTGTAACAGGACTGAATTAACACCCTCTGTACTTGCTTTAAACTTGCCAATGAAAGTCTTCTTTTTGCTCAAATTGTTATCTCGGTCTTATCTTTGCAAACTAACTGGGTATATCTGCCAATCACTCTTTAGCCGAGATCCTTACTTCGGCTGAAGAGTACAAAGAGTTGGTTTAATCTTGCCAACCACTCTTCAGCTTAGATCCTTACTTCGGCTGAAGAGTACAAAGAGTTGGTTTAATCCGGCCAACCACTTTTCAGCTTAGATCCTTACTTCGGCTAAAGAGTACAAAGAGTTGGTCTAATCCAGCCAACCACTTTTCAGCCGAGATCCTTACTTCGGCTGAAGAGTACAAAGAGTTGGTTTAATCCAGCCAACTACTCTTCAGCCGAGATCCTTACTTTGGCTGCAGAGTACAAAGGGTTGATTTAATCCAGCCAACCACTCTTCAGCCGAGATCCTTACTTCGGCTGAAGAGTACAAAGAGTTGGTTTAATCCTGCCAACCACTCTTCAGCCCAGATCCTTACTTCGGCTGAAGAGTACTAAGAGTTGGTTTAATCCAGCCAACCTCTAAGTTGGTTTTTCCTGCCAACTTAGAATAAAGTGTTTGGTTATTCCGACCAAACGTCTTGCAGCCTGGATCCTTATCATGGGCTTAGGAAGGGTGTTGGTTTAATCCAGCCAACCTCTAAGTTGGTTTTTCTTGCTAACTTAGAATAAAGTGTTTGGTTATTCCGACCAAACGTCCTGCAGCCTGGATCCTTATCCTGGGCTTAGGCAGGGTGTTGGTTTAATCCAGCCAACCTCTAAGTTGGTTTTTCCTGCCAACTTAGAATAATGTTTACAAAGTCCCTAACTCACTAAAACTATCTTTTACAGAAAACAACTATGCTGAAAAGAATCGACTTTGTTTTATTGAGAAAAATAAAAATTACATATACTTGAAAAAAGCTAAAAATAAAATAGTTTGAGATGGGCAATGTTCCATGGCCTAGGAATGGCTTTGCTGTCCTCATCTTCCAGGTGGTATGCCCCTTTTCCAACTAATCCAACCACTTTGTAAGGTCCTTCCCAATTGGGCCCTAACTTGCCGTCTCCCGGCACCAAGGTGTTTCCTATCACTTTACGTAGTACCTAATCGCCGATCTTGAATTGCCTTAGATGCACTGTTTTGTTGTATTTCCTAGACAACTCTTGTTGGTATGAGGCAATGTGAACTAGTGCTTTTTCTCTTCTTTCTTCTGCAAGGTCGAGCTCTAATGTGATGGCTTCGCCATTTAAGTCTAGATCAAAATTTTCGCTTCGAATTATGGGGAGGCCAACTTCTAGTGGGATTACTGCTTCCATGCCATAAGCTAAGGAGAATGGTGTTTCTCTTGTTGATCGTCAAGGTATGGTGCGGTAAGCCCATAAAACATGAGGAAGTTCCTCCGCCCATTTGCCTTTTGCTTTTTCTAACCTTTTCTTCAGTCCATCCAAGACGACCTTGTTTGATGCTTCTGCTTGACCATTTGCTTGGGGATATGCCGGTGTAGAATTGTAGAACTCTATCTTGTACTTTTCACAAAAGCCTCTAAAGATTCTTCCGTCGAACTGAGTGTCGTTGTCAGATATTAAGGCTTTTGGTATGCCAAACCGAGTAATGATATTCTACCAGACGAACTTCTTCACATCTGTTTCCTTGATTGATGCCAATGCTTCTGCTTCCACCCACTTTGTGAAGTAGTTTGTTGCTGCGAGAAAGAACATCCTGTTGCCGGGTGTTGTTGGAAGTGGTCCTACTATGTCCAAGCCCTACATTGCGAAAGGCCATGGGCTAGTCAATGGTAGGAGTTCTCTGGCTGGCTGATGTATTTGGTGTGCGAACTTCTGACATTTCTCGCACTTCTTCATATATTTCTCTGAGTCTGCCTGCATATATGGCCACCAGTATCCTTGCGAGATGGCTCTGTAAGCTAACAATCTTCCTCCTTGATGGCTTCCGCACACACCTTCGTGTATCTCGAACAAGAATGCTTCCACTTTGCTGGGGTGAACACACTTTAGATAAGGTCTTGAGAATGACTTTTTGTACAATGCCATAGATGGGGAGAGCCAAAATCGCTGCGACTTTGCTCTAATTTTGTTGGCTTCTTTCTTTTCTTCCGGTAAGACTCCATC
The DNA here is from genome assembly GCA_025200525.1 of Camellia lanceoleosa. Classification (NCBI taxonomy): domain Eukaryota; kingdom Viridiplantae; phylum Streptophyta; class Magnoliopsida; order Ericales; family Theaceae; genus Camellia; species Camellia lanceoleosa. The sequence goes on from CM045761.1 coordinate 105,597,661, forward strand.
TTTCAAGAACAGTATGATGGGATCCATCCATGAGGGGCCTAGTTCGGTGCAACATACCTCTTCTGCTTCGGGGTCTTCAATGCTTGGTCTTGGTAAGTAGTCGATGAGCAGCGGATGAGGGATGGATGTATCTGTCATTGAAGCAAGGCCTGCTAGTTCGTCTGCTCTGCTATTTTCCTCCCTGCCAATCTGTTCTATCCTCACTACTTCAAATTTCTTGATCTCTTTTCTGACTAAGTCTTGGTACTTAGCCATCCTCTCATCCTTCGCATCGTAGTCGCCTGAAATTTGGTTTACCACCAGCTGTGAGTCGCTGTAGACCATTAGCTCGGTGGCCTTCATGTAGAATGCTGACTTGAGACCTGCAAGAAGCGCTTCATACTCCGCTTCGTTGTTTGATGCTGGGAAGCCAAGGTTGACAGCTTGCTCCACAACTAGGCCGTCTGGTGAGATGAGGACTATGCCAAGTCCTGCACTATGCCGGTTGGATGCTCCATCCACGAAGAGCTTCCACATCTCTCCAACGAACAACTTCCAGCATGTGGAGGGATCAGATGATGCCGTGGGGTCTGGAATGTCGTTGGTGTTTTCTCCAAGGTCCATGCTTGCTGTCTGCCCTTCGCCATCTGATGGAACCAAACCTTTATTTGTTGGTGAGTCTTGGCTTGGTGTAGCATGGTTCGCTTCTTCCTTGCTTTTTTTACTTTGGTCTGCCTTGGAGTCTGGCTGAGTATCCTGTACTAGGGGTTGCGCTATTTCGGCGTCAACTTCCATCCCTAGTTCGGTTGTGTCAGTCAGGTTGACTGGGCAAATATGATGACTTCTTGGGGTAAACTCTGCGACGAAATCGGCCAAAGATTGGGCCTTTACTGCGGTTCTGGGTTGGAACTTGATGTCGAATTGTCCCAACTCTACTGCCCACTTCAAGATTCGCCCCGAAAAGTTCGCCCTCTCAAACAAAGCTTTTAGTGGGAAAGCTGTGAGGACGACTATGGTGTGGGCGTGAAAGTAGTGCGACAACTTCCTGGAGGCCATCATCAAGGCCAATGCCAGTTTTTCCAGTGGTAAGTACCTTGTTTCGGCTCCCAGCAATGTCTTGCTAACATAAAAGATGGGCAGATGTTGGATTTTCCTTCTGCACGGACCAACACTGCGCTAATTGTGTGCTGAGAGTCTGCCAGGTACAGAAAAAGTTCTTCTCCAGGTACTGGGGTGACAAGCAGTGGTGGAGAAGACATATATTCCTTCAAGTTCTCCAGAGCTCGGTCGCATTCTTTGTCCTACTCGAACTTGGCTTTTAATGCTTGAAAAAATGGTCGTAGTCTGTCTGACGACCGGCTAATGAATCGGTTAAGTGCAGCTGCCATGCCGGTGAGATGCTGCACTCCTTTCATTGAGTTAGGCCTCTCCAGATCCTGAATAGCTTTGATCTGGGAGGGGTCTGCCTCTATACCCCAGTTGATCACCAAGAAGTCCAGGAATTTGCCAGATGCTACACCGAATGCGCACTTGGAGCATTGAGGCGCAACTTATGTCTCTTCAGTATCTGGAACATCTCACCTAGGTCTTTCAGATGGTCGTTCTCATCCTTGCTCTTGACCACCATGTCGTCGATGTAAGCCTCCATTGTTCTGCCTAACAACGGCTCAAACATCTTGGTGACCATTCTCTGGAATGTTGCCCCTGCGTTCTTTAGGCCAAAGGGCATGACCTTGTAGCAATATAGTCCTCTTGGAGTTGTGAAGGACGTCACTTCTTGATCTGGTTTGTACATGGTGATCTGATGGTAGCCTCTGTACGCATCAAGAAAGCTAAGTTGGTTGTACCCCGCCGTTAGGTCTACCAGTTATTCTATCCGTGGTCGAGGGAAGCTGTCCTTTGGGCATGCTTTGTTGACTGTCTTATAGTCGATGCAGACACGCTCCATTCTTCTTAGGCACCACGACTGTGTTGGAAATCCATTTAGTAGTGCACCTCTCTGATTGCTCCTACCTCCAGCAGGTTTCCCACTTCTTCCGCCACTATCTTGGCGTGGTGGAGTGCCGATCTGCGGGTGCGCTAAATGATTGGTCTGGCAGATGGGTGGACATTGAGTTAGTGGCAGATGAGGTTTGGATCAATGCCTGGCATGTCGTAAGGTGTCCAGGCGAACACTTCAATGTTAGAGGTCAAGAATTCCAACGCCTCTAATCTCTCAGTGCTGGACAATGACGAACCAAGCAAAAAGAACTTATCTAGGTTCTTTTCATCTATTCTTACCTCCACCAAGTCTTCCACCGCTTTTTGATCAGCCGCTTTGCCAACTTCTGCGAACAGTTCATTGCTTTGAGGTTCTTCCACCGAATGAACATATCCCTTGGCAGTGCGACTGCCATTTACCGTGACAAAGCATTGTTTGGACATGATCTGGTCTCCATAGACTTCTTCAATTGCCCCGAAGTCGTTGGGGGAATCGCATTACTTGATGGTAGGATGAAGCTACCGCTTGCATGGCATGCAACCATGTTCTGCCCAAGATGATGTTGTAAGTGGAGGGGACTTTTAACACCCAGAACTCCACTTGTTTCGTCACGCTTCCTGCCCTGACTGGAAGGATAATCTTGCCGACTGGCCACTCCGGCATTGAGTTGAATCCAATCAGGGGGGACACGGCAGGTGCCAAGTCCTTGTCTTGTAGCTTCAGTTGTTTGAAGGTGTCGTAGTACATAATCTCACACGAGCTTCCCTGGTTGATCAAAATTCGTTTGATGTCGTAATCCTTAACGCGGAGAGTGACGACTAGTGCGTCGTTGTGAGGGCAGTATATCCTGGCCAAGTCTCTGTCTGAAAAAGAGATGACATTGGTGAGCTCCGTTCTTCCCTTCTTGATGATAGGTTGAGCGCTTAGTACCTCCCTTAAGTGCCCAGCCTTCTTGATCGACCCTCTGAGCTCGCATACACGCTCAGGTTCGAATACTCCATGTATCACATTGATTACGCCTTGAGGTGGGGCGTCAATTGGCATCCCATTGGGGTTATTGTGGTCTTGGGGAGCTGGTTGCATCCCTCATTCAATGTATTTATCTAGGTGACCAGCTGCCACCAACTCCTCCAGATGCTGTCTCAAAGGCGTGCAATTTTCAATGTAGTGCCCTTTTTCTTTGTGGAAAGTGCACCGCGATCTTTCGTCGTAGTCTTTCTGTGCTTCTCTTAGCTTAGCTGGCCATCTGACGAAAGGCTCATCACGTATTTCGCTTAGAATCCGACAAATCGGTTTCTTGAATACTGTGGTTATGGCAGTGCGGACTCTCAACCATCTTTTATCCTGGTCCTCTCCGTCGTCTCGCCTGCCTCATCCATTTCTGCTCGGACGGTCTACCGCGTTGACCTTTGCTGAGGCCTTTTTCTCTGGTACTGCGGTCGTGCCAGATTTTGTTTTGGCACGGGCGCCATTATCTTCCACCCTGATGTGCTGGTGCACTCTTTCCATCAAGGCTTCTATGGTGAGGGGCGATGTCATGGTGATTGAGTCCCTTAGTCTGTTCCCGACTAGAAGGCCTCTTTTGTACTGTGCTATGGCGAGATTGGTGGGGCAGTCCCCAATCTGGTTGAATGTCTCCCAGTAGCGGCTATTATAGGACCTTAATGTCTCTTTTTCGTCTATGTCGATGGAGAGTAGCTGGTCAATCTCCACCGGGGTTTTGGTGTTCGTTCTGAACCTTGTTACAACACCTCCGCCAACTACGTCCAGGAGGTTATGCTATCTTCTGGAAGTTTTTCAAACCAAGTAAAGCCTAGGTCGCCAAGGCTTGATGGGAAGAGGATGCACATCAAAGCCTCGTTTCGCCGATATACCGCTATAACCTGGCGGAAGTGGCTTAGGTGCATATAGGGGTCCGTCTTTCCCTCGTACATGGTGAATTTAGGCTGGAGGAAGCCTGAAGGCAGGGGCGCGTTTTCGATTGCTGGAACGAACGATAAGGTCTACAGCCTCGCTAATGCTTTGTCCGTTGGTTAAATGGCGGTATGATATTGGCATTCCAACCTCGACGCTTCCATGCGTCCGAGAGCCAACCGAAGGCGTGCAGCAAGGGTCGCATACTGGTGTCTTCCTTCCATCGTGCCCTTTCTTCTAGCACAGTTCGTAAGTCGGACGATCTAGGCATCTCCAACTGCCTAGATGATGTCTGGTGCATGCATGAGGGTCGATATGTGCTCCCCTCAGTATACGACCTTTCAGACCTCATTCTCTTAGACCTAGAAAACCGGGTCTTGGAGGTTCTGGTTTGATTATCGCCTGTCCTGAGGCTTTTACTCTCTCCTTGTGACAGTGTGGCATGCCTACGACGGCCTTCTGAGTGGCAAGGGGGCATCTTGCTTTTGCGCCCCTCTTCTGTCGCCACTCCTTTTCCTTTCATCTGGCGTTTCATAGATTCCATGTCCACCGCCATCTATCGTATCAATTCATCCTGCTCCTTTATGCAGTCCTCCTGAGTTTGAGGATCGATCCTTCGCCTTTGTCTGTCAGGACTTTGTGAATGAGAGTGACGGGGGCTGTTATTCTGCCTCCCCCTAGCATCCCTCCTGGGGTTCTGCTATTGTGGCTCCAAGTCTGCCATGGGAGGGATAAGAAGCAAGCCTTCGCGCCTCCCACCTCCTTCTAGGGTCTGTCCGTCAATGGCGGACTGCGGCAAATCTTCGTTGTGCTCCATTAACTTTTTATTTAGTAAGGAAAACTTGATCAAAAGGTTTTGTTCTGCTTGTTCCCACAGATGGCGCCAATTCTACGGGAAAGAAATGAACCTTCTCGTATAATCTTGTTGATCAAGATTGCACTCCTTCGTACGTCGTCGCTTCACTCCCTGAAAATACAAATATGAGCTAGCCGACAGGTGTGTGCCAGATACCTCTCTGATGCCTAAGTCAGTTCAATAGACAAATTGACAAAAAGCTTTGTGTATTCGAGAATCAAAGTTGTGTTACCTCTCCATAGGTGATGTTTATGAGCTTTTGTAGGTTTCATGTGGCACAATCCTAGTAGGACTTTTACTCTTCCATGTAGAGTCCTCCTAGGATTCATACTCCTAAAAGATAATACTTATCCTTCAACACCCCCCTCACTGCTTAAACCAAGTGAGATGGTTCTGTCATGGTCAGACTTCTATGTGACCGAGGTAAGCATGGCTATGCTTAGCCGCAGAATAGACCAAACTATCCTTAGTTCGGTTCGTCCTTCCACTGCCCTTACCTTAGTTCATCCTCCACAAACTGTGGTAAGCCTAAACCGAGCTTACTCTTAGTAAGGTTTAGACCGAGCTAATTACACTGTCACGACCGGTGTAAGTTGTAGTATAGTGACCGAGCTAACTGTAAGCCCTTTGGAACCGGAGTAACTTTGAGCCTCTTCCAAACCGGAGTAACTTTATGGCCATTTTACTCAGCCCTTCGCACTGTGGCCCATTACGGCCCATTGCCCATCTCGTCCCAATTTTCACATAAATTACCCTCTCATTTGGAAAGTTGAATAAATATACTTTTAGCTATAGATTTAATTACAAAAGATAAATAAATAAACAAGTTACTTAAAATATATAGGATTCTTAAGATAACGTCTTGCATTCTTACAGAATGGAATAATATTTAGTGGATGTTGAATTGTAGGTCACCAATCATAATCTACCATGCCGTTTGGACAATAGAAGTTTCTCTATAAATTATACTAACCTCTATTACCCGTGCCATGCATTGGTTAAAATAAGAAAGACATATGTGTAAGTCTTAATAAGTAGATTTATTGTTAACAAGTCTTGTAAGAATTAATGTCATTTTTTTATCAAATACTATTAAAAAACGTCATTAATTGTTAATTTTCAGCGATAGTTTGAAAATTGTCAAAAAAATATTACTAATTATAAGTTTTAGCGACAATTTAAAAAAAATTATCGCAAAGAAATATAACTAATTTTTAACTTTTAGTGACAGTTTAAAAAATTCCTCATAGAAAAATTGTAAGTTTTAGAGACAATTTAGGAAAATTGTAGGACTTATTTTTAGTAGGACTTTGATGTGAATTAAGTCTAATTATAAGGACCTATTGGTAGTTTACCCTTAAAATAATTAATTAAAAACTATTTTGAAATTAAATAACAATAAATCTTTGTTTATAATATAAAATTAAAATAATTTAACATTAATTAATTCCCATGCAAAAATTATGTTTATGATAAAATATATATACATTTCTTCTTGATGAATTTTGTAATTTTATTTTGTCAATTAACCAATTACCTCAATTTTTATTTTGTAAAATTCACTCAGCATATCTGTTTTGTAAACTTCAATCAATTAAAATTAATTTAAATAAAAAATTTGAAAAAAATATATAAAAAGATAAAAACAAAAAAGAGGAAATATTAGTAAATGACCCCCTTCGAGTCACTCCCCAAAGAAGACTTGAGGCCAATTCAACATTTTACTGACCCTTAATTTATTTTGTTGATTTAGCTTGAAGAGTTAGAGTTGGGATATACATATGAAAAATGGCCTAAAAGCTAATCGATTTAACTTTTAAGCTAGTTTGACCATGATCTAATCATTAAAAAATTATTTTAGTTTATGCATAATTTATGAATCCCTTGATCGACTTTTTATTAAATTGATAAATAGCAAGTATTTTCATGATTAAAATAAGAAATATGCATATGTTTATGAATATTTATTAACAATTTTGAATTTGGGTAAAAAAAAATTATATAGTTATGTTTAAAAGTATTAAATGAATAATTAGGCATATTTATATATTAAAAAAACTATCTAAATCGAGTCACCTGAAATTTTGGGCCATATTCTGGCCATAGCCTTACACTTAATCTAAAAAATTCATTAGTTATTATATCATAGTTTCTCAAATTGTGATGGATATGAGTTAGTTTGGGGGTTTCCAGTACAGGACTGGCTTAACCCTTAAGCCATCAAAGCCAATGCTTTAGTTCACAAGTATTACCAATTTATTTTTTTTTATCAGCAAAAACTTTATTGATATCCTCAAAACATACATACATATTGATTACATCAACAAAGAAAAGGCCAAGAGTGAGAAGCATCTCACAGTGTATCCCATGATCCCAACTAGGTTGGCACTAAGAAAAATACCAAATCATTTGCTAACTCAAAGCTGAAGGGTTAGAGAGAGGCCAAGCCCAACAATACAAAACAAATACTAAAGCCAACTAACAACATTGAACAAACAAAAACCAAGAAAAAAAAACACCCGCAGTAATTCCACAATAGCAGCTCATTAGCGTAGAACCTGCAACCAATACTCCCCCATACTAGAATGAGCTCATGAAGATCCTAAGCAACACCTGACTTGTGGAAAATTAAACACGACATCATTGACTGAAAATGAAGCACCCCCAAACCGTGATCTCATCCAAATTTCTAACCTCACCTTGATACACTCGCACAAAACATGAAAATTGGGCTGAACTGCCTTAAACACACACTCGTTTCTATATCTCCACACAGACCACAACACTGCTGCTGGTAGAGTTTCCACACTAGATTAACTTTCTTCCTAAACTTCCAACCCATCCACCAAAGTAATAGGCCATCAATGGATCTGGGAATAACCCACTGAAAACCCCACCAATCAGCAATAGCAGACCAAATTTTCCAAACAAAAGGACAATGAAGCATAACATGGTTAATTGATTCTCTAGCCTCATGACAGAATAAACAATTTAGGACATCTTCTCCTTCTAGAATTCCAAACCTTTGTAACAACTCTTTAGTTTTCAGTCTTCTTCTCCAAGCTAACCACAAGAAAATTTTTGCTTTAGGTGGTGAAAAATCATTCCAAATAAGATCAACTGATCTATGAATGGGACCATCATTAAGCACACCCCAAGCATAAACAAAATTAGCCTTGAATATACCTGACTCTGAAGACTTCCATCCCAATCTGTTAGCAAAATCACTTCTGAAAACAGGGCTTGACCCCAGAGCAGTGATTAATCTGTCCAATTCATTTTCTTCCCAAGCCCGAAGGGTTCTTCTAAAATTGAAAAACCACCCGGATTGACTATCTCTTCTAGCAACTAGTATACTCAATGAAATCTCTTTATCATTAACCAACTGGAATAATCTAGGAAATTGGCTTAAAAGGTTTGTTGAACCTAGCCAAATATCTCTCCAGAAACTGATTCTTTGTCCATTACCTATTAAGATTTCCACATTATCTTTGTAAAATTGGAGAATACTACCATTCCTTTGGGCTACTGATAAGATATCTTTCCAAATCTGAGATATAGGACCATGAACATCCTTATTAGGGAACCATTTTCCTCCAACTGAACCATATTTCTTGCAAATAACCAGTTTCCACAGTGCCTCATCTTTTTGCCTATATCTCTACCACCACTTCAAGAGCAAACCATCATTGGCTAGCCTGATGTTTTTGATCCCCAACCCTTATTGTTTCAAACTCATACAAACTTCATTCCACCTAACTAGATGCAACTTCCTACTATGCTCTGAATCACCCCATAAAAATAATGCTTGAATCCTATCAATCTCTTTTGCAACACACTCAGGTATTTTAAAAAGAGACATGTAATACACAGGTAAAGCAGACAGCACAGACTTAATGAGAGTGACTCTACCAGCAAATGACAACACTCTTCTCTTCCACCCGGATAACTTTTTCTTGAAATTCTCCACAATTGGCCTTCAAGTCAATCTCCTGCTAGGGTTGGCTCCCAATGGTAATCCTAGATACTTTAATGGTAATTTCTTGCTTAAACCATTCAATTTTGCAGCAAACTCATCAACCAACACATTTTCCACAACCACCACACACACAACACTCATCAACCAACACATTTTCAACCTGTTGGCCAGAACTTTAGCCACCACTTTATAGACTGAACTAATAAGGCTGATAGGTCTAAAGTCTCTAATTGAGTCTAGACTATCTACTTTAGGAACAAGGGTCATAAAAGAACAATTAATTCCATTACCCAATACACCATTATCATGAAACTCTTGCATGAATTTCATGATATCATCCTTCATAAATTTCCATCCCTTTTGGAAGCAAGTGAGATTAAATCCATCTAGCCCAGGAGCTTTATTACCATTGTATTCCTTGATTGCTGCCCAGATCTCTACTTCTGAAAACTCCTTCACTAAACAAGTTTGAATCTGACTTTGATCAATGCTTCTAAACTCACCCCCCAATCTTGGTCTAATCTTCTAAACTTCAGTGAACAAGATTTTAAAGTGAGCTGCCATTGCCTATTTCAACTCCGCAGGGTCCTCGTATAGAGTATCATTAATCTTCAATGAATCAAAGAGGCTCTTACTTTGCCTTCTAGATGAAATTATATGAAAATACCTGGTGTTTTTATCCCCCTTTAAGGCCCAGTTTAGTCTAGACTTCTGCAACCAGATCCACTCTAGCCTTTTTCTAAGCTTCCATGCTTCATTTCTGATTTCAATTCTTTGTCTAACTTCATCTTCTATAAGATCTCTCTCTTTAGCAGTTAGATCCCATGAATGTAACTTAGCTTCAGCAGCTTTGAGCTTGGACTCCACATGACCAAATACCTTCACATTCCAAATTTTCAAAGCGTGTTTAAGTGATCTCAGTTTGACCATAAGTTTGAACCCAGCCCACCCTTCCACTTGTGTACCAACCCAAACCTTTTTAACTTCTTTTAGAAAGCTCGGATGTAACACCCAAGCATTTAAGAATTTGAATGGTTTGGGACCCCAATTCCTATCATCTTCTTCAATAAAATTGGACAATGATTAGACAGTATTCTAGGCAGGGCCCATAACTTAAAATTAAACCACACAAGTCACTCCAGATTTAATAGGAATCTATTAATCCTACTCCAACATACACCTGTCTGTGGGTTACTCCATGTATATTTCCTACCAAGGAACATCAACCAATTCAATATTATTTGAAAATTCATTGAACTCTTGTATCCCACTATCTCTTCTCACATAGCCTTTCATTTCACCAATAGGTTTAATTTCATTAAAATCCCTCCCTAAACACGAAGGTTTTGGAAAGGATGCTTTTAAATTAGTAAGGACCTTCCACAGTTGACTTCTATCTCTACAATCATTAGGAGCATAGACATTACCAATAACACAATCAAGACTATGAAAGAACTTTCATTATGGAACAACTTTAACTGTAAAATCCCTTTCAGGTGCAAACTTAATCACCACCATTTACGCCCTTTTTGGCTAGTCTTTCCTCATCTTGCCTGTCTATCTCCATAATTTTTCGAATAACACTATCTTTGTTATCCCCAAATTCAATACCCAAATCTTTCTCTACGTTCACGGTTGCTTGAGCTTCATTTCGGCTCAAAATCTGTTTATAAGCACCACTTCTAATTGACATAGATGAAGACATCACAGATATCGCAGCTCTGAATATCGCTCCTCTATGAAATCCTTTGTAAAAATGATGAGAAGATCGCAACTTCTTCTTTCTTCTTTGTCTTGGCCCCTTTACTTTACTAACCGAAGCTTGACCACACTTTTGAACTCTTGCTCTTTTTTCCAGAAATAAATGATCCCTAGTTGAGCTAACAAAAGCCACAGCTACTTTATTTCCTTTGTCTCTTCCATTTGCTGGTGATTGCGCAGGAACTGAGAGAACATGGCTTTGAGGATCCTTCTTCCCTTTGTCTGAACCAATACGAAAAGGTTGTTCCAATCCAATCTTGGGTCATCTACAGCTTCAAGAGTAACCTTTGGTTGGGCTTCATCCACAAGATTAATAGGATGTACTAGCTCAAATAGGCCATGATTTACCATATTCTGGCATTCCAGACCCGAGCCTAGCCCATTACACCTCCTATCATATTGGGCTTGGTTTAAAACCACCTTCAAATTAATATTGGGCCTAATAATTTTAGTTTCACTAAAACTTCTCATCAAGCCCACTGACCCAATATTTCCCATGACTCTGCAGTTATCCACCTCATGCCTCTGTAATGATGTACTATGTATGCTTGTCTTAGAACACGAAAAACCTTCCACCGAAATTTGGTTTTCCAATTCTCTTGACGTTTCATTGACAATTGAGACTGTGAGGGAGTTGCAGATGCCACCTTGTATGAACCCCTTCTCGTCCATGTCAACCCGTTGATGTTTTGCCACCTCATCTTGATCATCCGAGTCATTATTTCAATCATTCTTGTCAGCATTATCTTCTTCATTGTCTCTCTGTTTGAGCACAGAACTCTGATCATCGCTCTCATTGCTACCCCCATTCACCCAGAACTTACTTCCATCTACAACCCTTATGGAATGGAGCCCATGACTCTGCTCAATATACTTTACCACTCTTATTGGATACGAAATACCCTTGCTCTTCATGGTAACAACATTATTAATAACTTCCATATGTGATGTGAGAATTTCCACCTTACTGCATTTTAGTGATGCCATACTCAACGTTTCATCATACCCACTACTTCACCCCACACCTCACCAATCTTTTGGAAATTTTTTGTATTCCACAGATTTGGTGGAATTCCATAACAATACAACCAAATCAAACGTTCACAATCAACTACCATCCCTCTCTCCCATTTTGCTGCCGACTCACACTAGTCCTTAATCTATTTGGTGATGAAGTTACTTCTGTTCCTCATTGCTTGAACTGATGGAAAGGTTACATATGCTACTCTACTCCCACCTTCCTTAACTTCAATGTTTTGTAAACCTCTGTTCTGCAGATCCACCGTAAAATCTTTGCATGAAAGTTGATGTTTCACCTTAACCACCAAACTGTTGAACAACCATCCATTCCCATACTATTCTGCATGTATACTTAGATCATTTTCCTTCTTCATCGCTTCACCTCTCACCACTTCAGCATACGTACTTCTTCCCATTGGATCCCTAGCTACTCCACTTAGATCCTTTATTGGTTCATGATATTCCTTTGACAGTTTCTCCTTGCCAAAATCAGCTCTCTTTACTTTCAGAATTTTGTTATCACACCAAACGCCATCTATTTTCTGTGTTGCCACCTCTGCTGCTATTGGGCAACCAAACCTGACAAAGCCGAATCTTGATCTTGTTGCCTTTCTTCTTTTGTTTGGAATGAACACATCCTTTACAACCCCAAAATTCAAAAACAGCAAGAACAACCCTTTTGGATTCACTACTTCAGGTAGATCGTCCATAAACAGTATGTGAATACCAGAATTTGACCCATGATTTCGACTTCGTCTCTTGAACACTGGTTGCCAACCTCCTTTGTTAACCACACCTCCTTCTCAACCACCAGCCATTCTTAGTGCACCCAGCTTCTTGAGCAAGTTCCCTCATCTATCGTGATCTGCCAGATTCACGTCTTGACAAGTATTACTAATTAAGGCCCCAAATTTTTGAAAATTATAATTAAGGCCTATATAATTCTATCATTCTTTTGTTAAAAAAAAGGCTCCACCCATTAAGAAAGAATGTCTAAAATTGTTATTTAAAAGGAGTAATATTATACAAATAAATATTTTTTTAGTAATTTCTTTTACTAACTGAAATAAATATATAATATGAGTAATGATATATAAATTAACAATTTTTATAAACATTTCTTACTCTTGGACGTGACATCTTTCTTACAAATTGTATAGAATTTTCTCTATAATATTATTGTAGTAGATCTCATTTCAAGTTCTAAACTTTTATTACTTAATGATCAATTAATAATAAAAAAAAATACTAATAAAAATTATAAGTTTGTATAGTGTTTTCCTTTCCAAATATGTTGTTGTGTGTAACAATAGAAAATATTACATTTCATCTTTCTCAATGTTTTGGGATTGATGAAAAAGTTCGAAAAAATTAAAAACTTCCGAAATATTGATTTGTAATTATGATTCAATTTTAAACAATGAATATCAATCTCAATCAAACAATCAATAATAAATCGGCACAACGATTTAACGTGAAAAAAATCACAATTGAATATCTCCAATTATGATAAAAAAAAATTACGGGCCAAGCCTACAAAACAATCAACTAAGTAGAAAGAAAAAAAAAATTACGTATAAGAACTTTCAATTATTTAGCGAATCTACGTTCGAATTGAACTAAATTCAATGTGCCTTTTCCATTCCCGTCTTCACCTTGAAATTACTTTGTCCAATGTTGAATCCAAAATGTCGATGTCGAATCCATGTCGATGAGCCACTCTAGAATCTACCAAAACTTCACACCCAAGTTCTATGGAATTCATCGATGAACATCTCTATCTTTTTATGAATAAAGAACAAAAATAACACTTGATGTTTGTTATGCAATTCGTTGATCAATTGATCACCTTCTAGACATCAAAAAAACTCATATAAAAATACCCTCCAATATAAAACACTTTATATTTTACTCATTTCTGAGAATTTGGACGGGTTAAATCGTAAAACGAGCAAACGTTGCACTTTATATTAAATAGAGTCACGAAAATTGCTCGAACCACCATTTCACCACTCGAGCGGTATGAGTAAAGGCAGTGCAAACATATAGGTCAACCGCTCGAACGCAACATCTACCGCTTGAGCGATAAAAATCGTCTTCGAGAAGTTTAGAACGCAGACAGAGATACTGGATGAACCACTTCACAAACACATTTAACCGCTTGAGCCGTCAAACAACTCGATTCCCATACATAATCAGCGAAATGGAAAACAAGAAATGCTCAAGAGACGAAATGTCAGCACAAACTCCTCCACACAGATATAATTCTGATTGAATTCGCATCTAAATATTCACAGTTTCACTGCAATAAAAGAGTGAATAAAAATATAACTAAATGGAGTTTTTTCCAACAGAATTGCCAGTTACAAAAATCTAACAAAGCTGATAATGGGACAATACAACTTCTCAAGAATTTTTAGAATTAATTGAAGTATAAAACTATGTAAAAAAAAAAAAAAAAAGTTTGGTCCTTTCCAAATGCTTGTATTATTAATAAATTGGCATAAAAGAGATTAAGTGAATTAACTATATTATTAATTCAAAAAAAATATTTCAACAAAACTTGATGTGAAGATTTAATTAGTAATTTCGTATATCAAAATCTTAGAAAAATAATTTTTACATAATAATTTCACATAACATAAAAAATTTGTAAAAAGCTTCATTGTAACTTATTGCTTTAGCCCTCAATTTGTCTTGGGTTGGCCTTGTTCCAGTATTAGATTAAACACTAAAATTAGTTTGAAAACTGAGTTTGAATCGATTTTTATACTAATAATTTTTAACTCAAGCCTAGTCTTTAGAAATTTCTTTTGATTTTTTGTCCAATTCATGAGTTACTTGGCCCACTTATTTATTTATTTATTTATTTTTGAATTAGAAAATATACTTTAAAATATTTTTTGTAACAAAACTAGGAAATATGGGCATCCATCTTATTTGGCAATTGTTTAAAACGTTACCATTTCTCCTAATTTTTCTTCCTTAAATTAAAATAAATAAATTCATATTATTTTTTCCCCATTTTGAGGTCCTTTTATTCAAGAAGAATCTAAAACATTGTAAAAAAAAAAAATTAAAAAATTAAAAAAGAAATAAAAGACAAAAAATAAAATAAAATTACTTGAATTTTTCTCAATAACCAAAAAAAATAACTTTTAAAAATTTGTCAGACGCACCAAATTTTTTTCCAAAATCTTTATTCTAAAAATTTAAAAAATAAAAATATACTAAAATTGCATTCAACAAACCATTCATGCAATGTAAGTTTGTATATAAATAGTAATTACCGAATTTGAAATTAGGATTCTACAATGACGCTTAAAAAAAATCATATACGAACACTAGATAAAAAAAAATACAAAGTAAATTTAAGAAAAATTGTTAAAGAAAATATTTTTCAAGCTAAAGGTATTGGGTAGCAACTTAGGAAGTCAATTTAAGTACAAATCATAACTCATATTGCAATTCATACAATTTCTACAACAAAATATATAAAAAAAATTAAATAGAAAATCAAAACAAATAAATCAAAAGTGTTTAAAAATTGAATGCTTCATTACATACCGACATTCAGTGTTGTTATATTGTAATTCATACAACCCTTACACCAAAATAAAAAATATAAAGAAAAAAAAGTCAAAACAAATCTATCTATATCTATATATTATATAAGGAAAAAGGGACTTTTTAACCCACAAATTTTGTGGGAGCTCTAATATCCCAATCTTAATTTTTTAAATTTTTTATTTAAAAAAAAAAACAACTCAGCATTTATTAATTTCTCCAAACCCATAAGCTTTTGGGAGATTTAGTCAAAATCTCCTCATAATAAAACTTTAATACATTAAGGACAAGCATAAGGAAAATGAGTTTTTTAACCCACAAGCCTTGTAGAAGCTTTAATATCCCAATTTTCATTTTCTAATTTTCTTGATTTAAAAAAAAAAAAAACTCAACATTTATTAATTTCTGCCAACTTACAAGCCTTTTGGGGGATTTGTTCAAAATTTCCTTATAATAAAACTTTAATACATTAAGGACAAGCATAAAAAAAAATCCTTAATTATTATCAAAATATTAAACTTTAATATAATATAACTTTTGATGTAGATGTCAGTTTGTAATAAAATTAGTATTTCTCGAATTCTCTCATCAATATCTATCAAATAAGATTCATGTTGAATATGAAATTCTTAAAAAAAAAAAAGAAGAAATTATTATCTTTGAAATTGATGTAAACAATAACAGTAACATGTTACTTTTTTATTTTATTCTTACTCAATGTGTTTTCTCCTTAGAGGTTTATGAAGCAAAATAAATTGGATGGTCTTTTTCACTAAATAAGGGTTCAATGGAGGGATTTTGCCAAAATTTCGCAAGTCTTTTTGACTTCTCCCTAGGGGTGAGCATGGTTCGGATTGGTTTGGACTGGGGTAAAATCATGACCAATCTGTTATCTATGGTTCCTGAAAAATTGCAATCAATCCAATCCATTTAAATCGTGGAACCAATCCAATCCGTTTAAATCATGGAACCAATCTGAACCAATCTATTTAAACACGAATTGGATCAGTTTAGGATTACGGATTCACATAATTAAATAACAAAAAAAAAATATAACATTTTAATTTCATAAAAACATAAATATAGTATTATATTAGTTCAACAATAGCAACATATATTTCTATAATAACGACATACTGTTCTAGAATTTAAACAATCATAAGAAAATGGGATCCACCATAAGTATTTAGAATATTACAAATTAAAACTAGAACCAACAAACAAAAACAATAAAAGAAGATACCATGCAGGTTTGAGGTTAGGTTTTATATGGAATAAGAGAAGATACTATGCGAGAGAGTATATAATATAAATATAGGCCATTTGTATACAATCTGGATCGATTCCAATCTGTAACTGTGGGGTTAATTCAGAACCGATCTGTGGAATATAGATTTTTAAATTTTCAATTCGAAACCAAACCACGAATTCAAAAAATCAATCCAAAATCACGAAACCAAATCAATCCAAAAAATCAATCCAAACCACTAGTGGACTGGACTGGATCGGATTACGGATTTCACGGATTCCTTGCTTAGCCCTACTTCTCCCATATCTATTGCCGCACCTTTTTCAACTTCTTTCATACACTATGGTTAGTGATGAGATTGTTAAATTATTTTTATAAAAAATCTAAAAAAATAATTTGTATATTAAAAAAATATCTAAAACAAATATAAATTCTTATTAAAAAATAACATGTTGCAATTGTGAAAAAATAGGAAAATAAAATTACACTATGCATTTCATTAATATTGCTCAAAAAATGTGCAAAGTGTTTGTGTAAAGGCTTTTTTTTTTATCGGCAAAGAAAAATTTTATTAAAAACATGAAATTACAGGTACAAGGAAATAAAACGCATTGAGAGAGATTCGAAGAGTAAAAACTCTCCTACTACTGCTACTCGCGTTTTGACAACCAACCCCTAAGCCTCACGAATTTAAAATTTAAAACACAACTAAAAAATAAAATAAACTAAACTTGAGCCCCCAACCTAACCACCCTATGCCTATGCTCAAATTTACGCCCCATTAATCGTCACCACGCTACCCATCTGCATTTCACGCCTATGTCAACAGATCACCCTATGCCCACGCCACCCACGCCAAGCTGCTGCTAGTCTGGCCAACCACCTGTGTTGCTACTCCGTCCGAGAAGACCCACGCCAACTAATCCGACGGAGAAGACCCACCCCAACCACCGCCAGATCTGCTAGTCTGGCTGAACATGAGCTGCCAAAAACACCCACTAGCAATGCAGTTCAACACCCACGCCCAAGCAACTGCAGCTGCTGCAACATTCTTCTTGTTTACTGCCAAAAAACCACACCACGCCACAGCTGGGACACCAACTCCTGGAACACCACCCACTGCAGATCCAAACACCAACCAGCAGTTCTACTTCTATCCGAAAACCTCCACGCCACTGCAGCACCAACATTAGC
Organism: Camellia lanceoleosa; assembly: GCA_025200525.1. NCBI lineage: Eukaryota > Viridiplantae > Streptophyta > Magnoliopsida > Ericales > Theaceae > Camellia > Camellia lanceoleosa. The sequence goes on from CM045761.1 coordinate 105,615,161, forward strand.
TGCAATGTTCTTCTTCTTTCCCACACCCAAAATCTTCTTCTTCTTCATTCTCACACCCACTGCAGATCTAAAACCCAAGCTTTTCTTCTTACACACACCCACTGCCAGGCTACGCTCCTCTGCACCTGACTCTTGGAACACCCCACTTGACAGCCTCTTCTTACACACACCCACTTGACAGCCTCTTCTTGCACCATTCACTTACCTCTTCTTGCTTCCTTCACCTCGTCTCCGTGACCCGAACAATACCCTCCATCGCAGACACCTAGCACCATCGCCAGCCTCTTCTTGCTTCACCATCGAGAACCACCCGAGACACCAGCATCGACCACCATAGGATTGAACGAACATCACCCCTCAAACTCCCACTCGCATAGAGCGCTCGAATGAAGATCCTAAACTACTCTGGAACCTCCACCCCTCAAACTCCCTCTTCGCAGCGAAGTGCCCGAATGAAGATCCTGAACCAACCCACCCATTGCCGAAACTGAAGCTCATGGCCGAAACACTACCATCGAACCACATCAATCGAGAAAAGAACCCACCAAAACCACCCAACAAAGCTTCCAAAACACCAAAACCTGCGAACACAAGCAACGAATCCAAAAACGTAATGATAAACCCTAAACAAATCTAGAGATTAGATCCGAAAAAGAGGAAAGCGGAAACCAAATGGGGGCTCAAGATTATTAGGAGAGAAAACAACAACACAAAGAGAGGAAATTAGGCCAGCCAACCGCCATGGCCAAAGGCGGCGGCCGGCTGGCCAACGGTGAGGTTAGAGATGGAGTTTTTTTAGAGAGAGAGATTTTTGAAAATATTCTCACCTGTAAAAAAGTGTTACACTTGTGTAAAGGCTTGACACGTGTTTACTCTCAAATTGTTAAGCGAATATAGATGAAATCAAAGAACTCAGCTTTAATGACTAACAAATATTAGAAGCCTAACCATTGAAGCCTAATAATTATTAATTAATAGAATTCAGCAATTGAAAGGTCTCAAACCACATCTCTTTGCCTTCTCAAATGCTTCCTTTTTTTGGTTCGTGCATTCATTTTAATATTGATAGAGAATTGGACATGTGGAAGAGTGAGACACATTAAAATTATATATTGATTTATGTCATTATTGTGATGAAAAATAAGGGTTGTCTTTCTTTTCTAGTGATTTATCTAGTTTTACCTCCAATTAAACGTCAAGTGTGCTTCTATATCATCATTGAACGTTGTTTTTATTTTTTTTTAGATACGTTGTCTCACAATTGTTTGTGTTTTGTGTTATGAAATTTAGTACATATGTATTAACCTATTAGATGGACTTAATGTAAGAAGTGTAGATTATTTCAATGCCATTCTCGAGATTAGAAGTAAAAAAAATATACACAAAAAGTTAATAAATAGACAAGATTTTACAAAATTTATTTGTGAGTCTCATTTCTTGAAAATCCTATAATTCATTTATTTTTTGTATTATATTTTATGTTTAGTTTCTGTATTTTTTTAAAAATATAGTTTTCTTTGTTTTCTTTAAAAGTTTATTTTTAAAAATTAATAAATAAATAAGTAAATCATTTTCTATTTTAAACAATTTCATTTTTTTTATTATTTCTTAAAATAGTTTTAGTTTTGGGCAATTACTTACTCTCTTTTTTTTCTTCTATATATTGTAATTTTGTACATTTTAAGTGTATGATATTTTCACAAAAACACTCAGAGATACACTATGATAGAAATATCATGCAAAAATCAATTAAGAAGAAGAAAAATAAATAAAACATACGATGAATGTAGAGTAAAGATCAAAACTTCCAAAGCAAGCAAGTAAACAAATAATGAAGTATAATAGAATGTTTAACAGACATTTGAAAATTTGCAACAAAATTTTATAACTTTCATTTTTGTTCAGAAAATTCTATTTGGTACTAGCTAAATAAAATGCTTTTAAAATAGTTATTTTTTTTAAAAAAAATTTGAAATTAAAACTATAGTAAATTTATGTAAGCATAATTGCTAATTACATTTTTTTACTTAATGTATAATATTATATTGATTACCCTTTTCAGGTTTATTTTTTAAAGTATTTATATAGAAGTAAAAAAATGTCGTTAGGAATAAATTTCTCCTTAATTTAGTTATAAATTTTGCGCATACATTATTTTTAAATTTTGAATAAAAGAAAACATAAAATAATTGATTGAAAATATGCTATATTTGTTATATTTCTTTTTCTGTGTGCAAAAAAAAAAAAAAAAAAAAAAAGATATTTAAAAATTACAAGTCACATATATACAAATAATTGTAAACACAACCCGTACATAGTACGGGTGAAACAGTAATAAATAAAAGTTTAAGTTAAATGCTTAATTACATGCCTCCATTCCCTATTTACAAATTAATTTTTTAGCAACTTTACGCATCATCATTGCAGAAAAAAGTGAAGCACAATTCATAATGTAGTGAGAGATTGATTAAATATCAAGTAATACCAAGAGAAAACCTAAAATAGAAGATGTTAATTTCAATAATAATTACCTTTCATAGTTTTTCTCCCCACAGTTTTTTTGCCCCCCCCCCCCCCCGCTTTGCCGTATGAAGTGAGAGATGATAGTCATTAGCTTATGAAGAAATTGTAATAATATTTTAGGGATAAAATTGATGTATTGAAGTTGTAATGTTGTAAGGTTTTAAAATTGAACAAAATATGGAATGGGAGAAAGTTAGGTAAAAAAGGCATAAAGTATAAAGTTTATATTTCCTTTTCAAATTTTACAAAATATGGTATAATTAATTTTAAGTAATTAATATCCAACAGTTTTTTTTTTATAAATAATTTTAAAATAAAAAAAATTAACAATTTTAGGATGAGGATTTGGAGGCCTTAGAGGCTTCCTCATTAAAAACCATCTTTTACTTAATATGTATATATATATATATATATATGTAGATATAGATATAGATTATATTATATTTAAAAAAAAAAAAAAAAGCTATTTACCCTTCTACTTTTTATATATACACTTCATATTATGTTTATGGAGAAATTATAAAACAAATTCTCAAGATTTGACTCGTACAATACACGTGTTACTTTTTTTTTTTTTTTTCAAAAAATATTTGACGATGCAATGTCTGTTATAAAAGAATAATTTTAATTTTAATTATTTATTTTAATATTCTATAAATTGTTACTTGAATACATATTAATTTTAGTTAAATTATTTGTGTATTTTGATAATTTTAGTTCTATCGTATTGTAAAAATATAATTATCATATAATAATTTTGATATTAAAAATAATAGTTAAATTAAAAGAAAAATTAGTAATATAAAATTAAAAGTAATTCCAACTATTTAATTTTCTTTTTTATTCATTTGAAAAATAAAAATATGTAGAAATAGAAATTATATAAAATTTGTTAAAAAAATTAAATATAAATATGTTGTAGTTGGATTATCATTTAACGATTTTATATGATATATATATATATATATTAAATTATAAGATTGTAAAATAAACACTCTTAATTAAATTAAAATATCAACTATATAAAAGTAATTTAACAATGATTAACCAAGAAAGAATCATATAACATCTAAACCCAAAAAAAAAAAAAAAATTAAAGTATCCAAACAATCGATAAATCTGAGTGTGTGAAGTGTTTAGTCATCTGTAATATGATATCAAAATATAAAAAAACTTATTGTTCAACAATTGAAAAAATAACTCAAGCCGTAAATCCAAACTTTAGAAGTTCTTCGAGAGTATTGTTGTATAGATTTTTCTTCTTATGAATTGTGATTATATAATACACGAGAAAATAAGAAGAAAAAAAAAGCAATTTAGTATTAAAAAAAAAATCCATTAACTTTGAAAGAATTAATTCACCATGAAAAATATATGAAAAAGAAATATTTGTCAAATAGAGTCCATATAAAATAGGTAAAGTTAGTATAATTTAAATCAAGTTTGAGTTTGTGTACAGCTCTATATGTAATTAGCAAAATACATGCTGATATGGTTCTCTTAGAAAAAAAACAAATCCTTATAATGTGCCAGTGAAAAATGACTTATTTTTGTTAATTAAAATTAACAAAAAAATATATTTTAGTCATTAAACTCAATATAGGTATATATAAAATCTATAAAATATTATTTTTTTATCAATTTTACTTAACGAAAATAGTTATATAATTTATATTAAGAACATATCAAAAAATTAAGATTTAAATGGATAAAATTAATAAATTTACAAATATCAAATTTTGAGATTTTTTTAAATAAAAGATTATACATATCATCAGTTTCAATACATAGCATAAAATGGAGACATAATCTTACTTCAATTTTTATTTGAATTTATTTATTTATTTATTTATTTTTTTGGAATTCAAAAATACCAATGCCAATCCCAAATTAAAAAGAGGAAAAGGCCATTGTAGAAACCACCAAAATAACCGCCCCGGTTGATGTAAATACTATCCGGTTTTATTCCTATCCATCCATTCATGTTCTCCCGCTATATAAACCCCAACAACTCCTTTCTTTCAAACTCTCTCTCTCTCTCTCTCTCTCTCTCTCTCTCTCTCTCTCTAGATAATAGTAATATTTGTCTGCCTATTTACAAACTAGTTCTGAATTGCTTTTTGTCTGTGTTTCTTTGTCCCAATGGAGGCCTCTTCTTGGTTTCTTAGGGTTTTGGTAGTTGTGATATTGTGTGGTACTGTGTTTCTTAACAATGGTGGGGTTGTTGAAGCCTCACACCTGTTTCTGCTATTGAACTCAATCACCTCCACAGAACTGGCTTCCACTTTCAACCCAAAAAGCACTGGATGAATGGTAAGTCCCCTTATTTCCAAAATAATCATCTTGCTATTTATTTCTTATTTCCTACTTATTTATTATATGTGCAATTAAAAAAAAGAAAATGTTTGAGACCCCTTTTGGAAGACCCCACCCTTACAGTGATGTGGACCAATGATGTGTTTGTATGTATTTATTTATTTATTTTTTCTTTCTTTCTTACTTACTAATCACGAGTGAGTGAGGGTTGTAGGGTGATATTTTATGGGGATCTGAATCATTACTGTTAAAAAAATATGCGTGTTATGAGTCAGTTGTGTTGTGATTCTGTATGTCTGTTTTTGAAACTCTCTCTGTATATCTATCCATATATGTCTGCTATTGTGTTTCTATGGAGATAGTTATAAAAAGGTAGTTTATGAGAGGTAAATTTGGGAATATGAAAAAACCATAACATAAATATCAAGCCAAACTTTTATTTTATAGAATAAATTATCAACATGTGTATTGTGTGCATAATTTAAGAATGGTTTAATTAACAAAGTTTGTAATAACTGTATGATTTTTATAGAATTGTTCACTAGAATAATTTGTTACTGGTAATTTTGATATTGTGTAGTATTCTTATATGTTTTTGTTTTGAAGGCATGAGTCAAAAATCAACCAACTCATTTTGTATGCATTTTTTATTTATATATCTTTGTTGGGAATTTGAGATTCGGAAAAAGAAAATATTTTTAAGATGGTTAGGGTCAATCTACACCTAACATAAAAATTTATTGTCAATAACTTCGTACTATTCTAGTAGTCTATATATTTAAATAGAAGCATTATTTTTTAGGAAGCCTCAAACATGAAATCTTGACTGGAGTATACGTTATCATTGACGATACATGCATTGTAAAATTATTATGCAACCTAAATTCCAAGTTATTTAATTTAGTTATCTTTCCCAATATGAAATATCTTTCAGTTACCCACCAAAATATATATATATATATATATCTCTGCTTTGGTCTCTCTTTAACCAATTCAAGCATAGTAGTCTAATCCACAAACAAATCACAGACATGACTTTACTAAATTTTTTAATATGGTCTATTTTAAAAAATAAAATAAAATTTGTCCATTAATGTATTCAAATTAAGTCATAAATTTCTCCATAAATGTGTAAATATTTTTTAAAAGCATCTCTGATGTGGAATTTCTCTTATATTATTTGTGTACATATTAGTTCCAACTGTGGAGTCAGGTCAAGCTATGAATATATAAATATATATATATACGTAGTGATTTGTGAGTATTGTTATTTAACCTCTTTTTTCTTTTATTTTATTTTTTTGAATAAATATGGTTATATTGTGTGGTAAGTGAGCCAGTTTAATGATAAATAAAATTAAATTAAAAAAAAAAATTTATTGATACAAATCAAAAGTAGAAACAGTACAAATGAATAACATAATATGAATAAAAACGAAGATGCCAAAATCAAAAGTACCCTTACCTAAAACATGTTCCAATTAGGTCAAGGTCGCTACTAAGAAATATATGTTTGGGAAAGTTGTAAATATATAGAATAATCTGACACACAGAAAGAGTTACACCAAAGATAAGAATGAATTTACACCACGCACAAAGGAGAGTTGCATTATCATGAAAATTTAATTTTTTTTCGATCCTTCACTGAAACGCAATTTTCCCAAGTTTTTTTTTTTAGTTCATAAATGCTTACAAATGAATAACATGGTTGTTGATAATTTGAACCTCCAATTTATTCTCTGAAAATTTTTTTATTTTTTATGGAATTTCTCTGAAACTGTTAAAAGTGATAAACATGTTATTTTATTGGAGGGCAGGATTAGCAGCAACTGTTGCAAAATATTTGATTCAAATTGGTTAATTGCATCTATCAAATTCGTGCACTAGTGTAGGTGAAAGTAGGGGTGAGAATTAATGACTCTATCTAACATTATTTAGCATGATAAGACTGGTTTTATTTTTTTGACAAGAATCTAATTGTAACACAATATGATAACATGATAAATAATTAGGTTAGATTAGTATCAGATTTGATTGATAATAAACCCATTTTATGAAAGATTTGTTACATATTTTAATATTATATATCTATCTAGGAGTGTTATGACAGGTTTAGTCACATATGTAACCTCAAATAATTAAGTAAAGGCGTAAAATAGAATTATGGATCAGTACGATCTTTTTCTTTTTTTATTTAAGACAACTCATTATTTTCATTTATTATTTTGGTAATAAACAAAAAAAATAATAGGGTTTAATGTTTTGCAATTATTTTTTATAAATAAATTTTATAAAATTTAATTTGTAGGGAATTTTTTTTCACACACTTTGTACGGGAAAAAAATAAAAATTGATTTAGTATTTAAGAAATTTAAAACTCGGAATAATACAAGTTAAATATGAGTAATATAACATGGATCCTTATTTTAAGAAGAATGATAGAGATTTATAATTTTAGTTTCACAAATTCATCTACAATGATTTGATAAGAAAGTTAGGCCCTATGTAGTTGATGTAGGACAAATCACAAATTAACACTTATCATGCTATATTATTGTTTGTCAAATTATTATTATTTTTTTTAATAATTTCAAACATTTTTCTTATAAAGTTGTAGACCTCCTCTACTGCACAAATTCTCCCAAATCCTATTTTGTTCACAGATTCAAAAAGTGGGTTAATAATACACACACATTTATTCATTTATTTATTTTATTTTAGGTGAATATACACACATTTGGACTGATGTAGAATAATAAGACCTACCACTTTAGATAGGTGTTATGTATATATATATATTTTTTAAATATAAGATTCACATATTTAAATAAAAAGGAAAAAAAAATTCAGGATTTAAGTCTTGTAAGAAAATAAATCTTAAAGTTTTAATTTTATTAATTTAACCCATAAAATTTTGTTTTATTTTCAATCTAAATAATCTGCCAATATCCATTAAATAAAATCGATAAAAAAATAAATATTTTAGTTATTAAATTCAATGAAGAGAGAATTTTAGATATATATATATATATTTAAATTAAGTTTAATGATTAAAAATATTATTTTTTCATTAATTTTATTTAACAAAAATGAATGAGAATTTAAACTGAAAGTAATCAAAAGATTAAAATTAAAATTAATAAAATAAAAAATTTATTTTGTCACAAAATTAAACTTTGAAATCTTTTTTTTTTTTTGCATAGATCACACAGTAAATTCATTTTCGATTCCCCATCCAACTCCAAAAAATGAGTTGTCTTGTCACGGCTTAAAGCCTTGCACGTCAGTTTTGGAATCAATATTTGGGATTCTTTTTGTCTTTATTTCTTGGAAGTGTCGATGAAAATATTTATTTTATTTTGGAATAATATCAATTTATTGTATTTTTTGTATATAAAAAAAAGAAGAAGAGAGAGAGAGAGAGAGAGAGAGAGAGAGAGAGAGAGATGAGATTAATAGTAAATTTAAAAATAATACTAATAATTAATTTTTTAATTTTTTATTATAAAGTTTCAAATATATTTTGTAAAACTATAACTAATTTGTAATTTTTCCTTAATTTTTCTTTGATCACTTCTGTCTTCTCAAAGTTTAAAACCACGAAATGATTGTAGAATGGGTGGTGGTATTTTTCATGAACAACTCTTTCAGTGGTTCAATTCAACCATCACTTATATTTCTTGACGGACCTCTTCCAAAACAACAGTGTTAGTCACTTGGGCCTTCGGTGTCTCGCTGAGTACAATCAATATCTTTGGAGTCACATCTATCGACATTACTTGATCTGTATAGAGGGAGTGTCTTGCATAAATTTTAGAATTAATCAAGTTTACCTAAATATCGATTATCAAAAAAATAAAATAAAATAAATAACAATAATAATCACAGTTCACTTATACTTTATATGTTTGATAATTTTTCTTTTAATATCTTGTAATTTCAAAAGAGGTATAAATTCTAAATATTTATTTAAAATACGAATTATCTCCTGTAATTTTAGAAATTACATCTCACCCTTTGAAATTTGTTATTTCATAATAGATTCCCAATTTACTAAAAAATTATCAAGTCATTCAACAATTTTTAATGACGTCAAAAATTTATTTCAATTAATAATTTAATTAATTTTATTATTATATAGGAAAGTAGTTAGGGTTTTTTTTTTTCAATTAATTCTTTTAAATAAATTTTTTTGACAAGGGAGTATTTGTAATTTTCCAAACTACAAGTAATAATGTAATTTAAGCAAATCTCAAGAAATATGTTTATAATTTACCCTAAAATGTAAGTTGGAATATAATTTTTTATACTAAAATTACGATTTAAATTATCGAAATCAAAATTACCCTGGAAGCGAATGAAGTTAGAGGGGTTGTGAATCGTGATACACTACAACATATAAGGGTTTGAGAGAGTTAAATGTATTGGTCTCTAAAAGTAAAAAAAAATTGTTACAAAAGACATTTACAGATCAATTTTCATCGTCACAAGGATAGTCGTTAAAAAGTCGTCTCCAAAAATAAAAAAACAAGGATTTTTGCGACTGAATTTTGAAAATGTCATTAATAAATAGACTTTTATGGACCAAATAATTTGATCTTAAAATGGTTTATTTTTTGAGACAAAAAATTTAGTCCCAAAAGGATTATAATTCATACCTAATGTCTAATTTTTGTTGTTAAAAATATAATAACAACACTTTTCGCAACAAAAATATTTGGTACCAAAAAAATAATTTTGTCTTTAAATTTTAATATCTAAAACCTTAATTTTTTTATAGTCATAGTTCAATGACATTGAGTATAGCAATTTCTTGTATCTAAATTTTATTCTTATATATATATATATTAATATATGCACATCGTGCTTTCAGTGAACAAGAAAAGAAAATTAAAAAAATAAAGAGATAGGGAGAAAAATAAATAGGGAGGAAAAATAAATAAACAAATAAATAAATAAAAAGGAAACGGGAGAAAGGTGGGCAGGAGAAAGAGACAACACATGAGTGAACAAAAAAAGAAAGAAGAGAATGCGGGTGTGAGACAGAGAGAGAATGCATGAGTGAACACAAATGGAGGGAAATAACTGAGAATTAATCTTGACCTTATAATAAATTTGAAAATTAATCTCATCTATTAATACAAAATGTATTTTTTTAGACATTTTGGCACATTTTAAAAAAGAATCCTACTCTACCATACAAATATATATTATATTTTAGAAATTTTGGATGAGACTAGTCACTTGTACATTTTCTCTACTATTATTAGAGTGTAGGTATATCTTAAAGGCTGCCTCTCACTGTGAGGTATGGCTATAGGTATGAATAATGGAATTGGTATGATAGAAGTACGTTGATACGGTAAAATTTAAAAATAATAGAAATGCAGACGCTTTGCAGACGCTTGTAAAAAAATATTTATTTTTAATTTAAAGTAATGTAAAAATTAATTAAATAGTTGAATTTGTTAAGATTCAATCTACAATTAATATTTAATGTCAAAAGTAAAAGTATAAATCAAAATTAAATGTCAATATATTAAATAATTTACAAACCATAGTTTAATTTTAAAATTATTCTAAGAATAAAACAAAAAATATAAAAAAAAAATCTAGTGAAATGAGTTTTATCTCTGTAGTAGAAGAAAATATTATTTCAACTGAGGTGCGGTACGGCTTGGGTATATACTAGGTATGTCTGGATACGGCAAAAAAAATTTGAATACGTGTTTCGTGTATCCAGTACCTATGCAGAAGTACTATACGAGATATTATATGCCAGTAAGTAACTGGTATGAGTACGACATATTTTTCGAAATATCTATGTTTCATATGATTTTTTCTTTACTTTGGCTAAAATAATATTTGAAAATATGTTTTTGGTGGTTTTTTTATTTATAAAATAAAATAAAACTAGTTATATTTAAAAAATGAAATGTTGATAATAAAACCAAATAGGATAATTGATATTACCCATTACACAAAGTTTGTAGTTGGTGACGCTAAAACCAGTGTGATTAAAGGGTAGTTAATAAATGTGTTTTTGGATCCTAGGTTTTTGGATTTTAAAAATATATATTTTCTATTATTGTTCACTTGATTGAGGCCACTTATGTTATTCTTGTTTTCCTATTGCTTCCCATGATTATTATAATGAATTTACCTTATTTGGATGATTTTGCATTGAAATTTATTGTTTCCTTATAGCTATTATTATTACCATTGACTTTTTTTTTTTTTTGTGCGTGTCCTTTTTTATCCGTTTCATGTCCACCTTTGGGCTCCAAACGACCGACAGATCCAAATGGTGAGTTTTTGTACATAATTTGATTATTCATTACCACAAAAAAATAAATAAATAAACAAACAAACAAAACAAACAAACAAAACAAAATTGGACCTTTCTAACAAAATAAATTTTAAATTTATCAATTTAAATCTTGATTTTTTGTTTTATTTTCAATCTAAATTATCTATCTATTTCGTTAATTAAAATCAACAAAAAAATATTTTAGCCATTAAACTAAATAAAAATGATATTTTAAGCATTTGTATTGAGTTTAATAGCTAAAATATATTTTTTTATTTTATTTCATTTAAACAAAAATGAATGAATGGTTTAAATTTAAAACAAATTAAAAAATTAGAGTGCAAATTTACCAAATTAACAACTCAGTGTTCATTTGTCATAAATATCAAACTCAATTTTTTTTTTTTTTTTTTGGTAATTTTTTTAGAAAGTTATTATAATTTACTTCAACATATATCTCTTGTAAATTAAATGTGAACAGGACCAATGTACTACAATGGAATATACCATTTCTTTTACCAGTACAACCCCAAAGGTGCAGTTTGGGGCAACATTGTGTGGGCCCATTCGGTATTGACGGACCTCATCAATTGGAAGCCACTTCCTCCAGCAATCTACCCTTCAAAGCCGTTCGATCAATACGGTACTTGGTCTGGGTCAGCCACAATTCTCCCAGGCAACAAGCCCATCATACTCTACACTGGGATAATTGATAAAAATAACACACAAGTCCAAAACTATGCAATACCCACTAACTATTCGGATCCATACCTCCAAAAATGGATAAAACCCAACAACAACCCGTTAGTGTCCCTGGTCGGTGTGAATAAAACCGCTTTCCGTGACCCGACAACTGCATGGTTCGGCAAAGATGGGCATTGGAGGATGTTGGTGGGAGGAAGGAGAAAACATAGAGGGATGGCCCATTTGTATCGGAGTAGAGACTTCATGAAGTGGACTAAGGCCCAACACCCATTGCATTCTTCGGCCATGACGGGTATGTGGGAATGCCCGACTTTTACCGTATCTTTGGATTACGAAAATGGGTTGGAGGTTTCGTGATTGAGGAAATATTAAGCATGTTTTAAAGGTGAGTCTGGATGAAACAAGATATGAGTATTATACAATTGGAAAATATTTCTCGAAGATTGATAAATATGTACCAGATAATACATCCGTTGATAGTTGGGCCGGGTTGAGATATGATTATGGAAATTTTTATGCATCAAAGACATTTTTCGATGCTGGAAAGAATCGGAGAATCTTGTGGGGGTGGGCTAATGAGTCAGATACTTCTATTGAAGATGTTAAAAAAGGTTGGGCTGGAATTCAGGTAATATATATATATATATATATTTAATAAAGGATAAATTATAAATACATTTCTTGAGATTTGCTTAAAATACAGATTGCCCTCTGTACTTTGAAAAATTACAAATCCTCCCTTATTAGAATTTTTTATTTAACAAAATTAACTAAAAAAATGAAATTTATAATTGCTCTCCTATATAATAATAAAATTACCTAAATTATTAATTGAAACATATTTTTAATATCATTAAAAACTGTTAATTTACTTGATGATTTATTAATAAAAGGGACAATTTGTTATGAAATTAGAAACCTCAGGAGTGGAATGTAATTTTTAAAATCACAAGGAGCGATTAATATTTTAATCAAATCTCATAAAGTATATTTATAATTTACCTTTAATAAATCATGAGTACATAATGAATCATAATACACTCACATACTCGTACATTACTATTTGAGGATCTCCTTTTCATTGATTAAGAACTTAAGCTTAATTTTTTTTTAATGGCATTATTTTAGACAATTCCAAGAAAGGTCTGGCTTGATAAAAGTGAAAAACAGTTAGTACAATGGCCGGTTGAAGAATTAGAAACTCTAAGGAGGAGAAAGGTTCACCTAAGTAATCAAAAGCTCAATTTGGCAGACCATGTTGAAATCAAAGAAATTACAGCTGCACAGCTTTGATTCTTGTAGTAGATTTTCTATTCTAATCATCTTGTTTTGTGGCACCAAAAATGATCACCTTCTTTAAACACTTTCATGAATAGAATTCACACACATGGGTGATCATCCCTTCACATGCATTAACATATTAGGAAGCATGGGTGCGATAGCATGGGTGCAAGTACATATATGAATATGAATATATTGATACGGTAAAATTTACAAATGTTAAGATATAGATATGGTCTGATATGTTCATTTAAAAATATGTTTATTAGAATTTGTAGTAGTACATGACAGAAAACAATTAAAAAATTAAAATCTTTTGTAGTGGTCCAAAAAAAGAAAAAGAAGCCTAAAGTTTTTTTTTTTTTTTTATAATAATTGCAAAAATATTTTATATTTATTAAGTTTTTAAAATAAGCTTAATATATTTTTAAAAATATCTTATATTTGTTTAGGTATATCTATATCCAAAAATATATATATATTTATGCTCCTGTAAGTATCCACAAAAATATTCGAAATACACTCATCTCATATCTAACTGCACTAGTTTCAAAGCCAAAGTATTTCTTATGTACTTGGAGTATATTCAGACTAATCCACGTAGTCATAAAAGTAAATAATTGGTATTCGTACAACAATATTTGCGGAGCACAAATGCCTAATGATGTAAAAGTTATGCAATAGCGTTAATGAAAGTTCGTTATACACTAGCTCTGATAATTATGCAGGCTGATGTTGAAGTGACATTCTCATTCCCAAGTATGGACAAAGCTGAGGCATTTGACCCTAGTTGGGTTAACATGGATGCCCAAGAACTTTGTAAACACAAGGGTTCAACTGTTCAAGGTGGGGTTGGACCATTTGGGCTTCTGACATTGGCTTCACAACACCTTGAAGAATACACTCCTGTTTTCTTTAGGGTTTTTAAGGCCAAAGACAATCATGTAGTTCTCATGTGCTCTGATGCTACAAGGTTTGTTTCTTTTATGTATTTGTTTTGTGTTATCAGTTTTTGTACACAACACATGATAATAATTGTTTTTAATGATAAATTACAAATATACTCATATAGTTTATTTAAAATACAGATTCTCTCTTATAATTTGAAAACTTAAAAAAATATCTCATTATTACAATTTTTTATTTAGCAGAATTAACTTAAAAAACATAAAATTTCGAACTGTTCTCTTATATAATAATAAAATTACTTAAATTATTAATTAAAACAAAATTTTGACATTATTAAAAATTGTTAATTGACTTGATGATTTATTAATAAAATGACTATTTGTTATGAAATTAGAAACTTCAAGAGGTTGGATGTAATTTATAAACTACATGAGACAATTCGTAAATGTATTTATAAGTTATCCTTATTTTAATTGTTTAACATTTGACTTTTGATAGTTCCTCTTTGAAGAAAAAGCTGTACAAGCCATCATTTGCAGGTTTTGTGAATGTGGATTTAGCACAAAACAAACTTTCCCTTCGAAGTTTGGTATGGCTTTTTGTGTTTTTGTTTCTAAATTCTCTTTTTTGATATCTCATTCTGTCTAAATTAAGATTTTAAATTGAACAAGTTCAGTCAGCCTAAGCATCTATCCAAGCTTTATGAAAGGTGTATAGGGGTCTACTCAAGTCTGAGTTTGAATGAATGCCTGAGCTTGACTTTTGCCTAAACTTTTGCTCGAACCTTTAACCTGAATTTAACTCAAAAGAAATTAGTCTAGGCTCGGGTTGCCTAAATTCAAACACACACACACACACACACACACACACACACAAGTTTTTTTAAACTAATGTCGAAAAAATGTCTCCAAAAATACAAAAACAAACTATAATAAACATTAGTTTGAGTTATGTGTATCCAACAAAATATATTACACTATGATATGGTGAGAAAATAATCCCTAATTTATAATATTTCACATTTATTATATATAATATATTAATTAATAAAGCTCCAAACTCCTCTCTATTGATATTTTCCCTTTTATATGTAATTTATATGAGGTCCATCAATAAAGCTCTCTTTTGTCAATCAAAAAAAAAATTTAATTAATAATAGAATTTAGTTTACTCGGGTTCTAAAAACCCTTGCCCAAATTAAATTTGGGTCAACAAGTCGACCCAGGTCGCCCTAACAAATTTCAAATTGTACTGCTCAAGTCTTAAATTTTTTTGAATTGAACTTGAGTTGCTCAAGTTAGGTCTGGTTGAGTTACACCCCTACTCTAAAGGCTATAGCTAACTGTGAACTTTTTTTTTTTGTTTTTTTGTTTTTTGGCAGATTGATAATTCTGTTGTGGAAAGTTTTGGTGTTGGAGGAAAAACATGCATAACATCTAGGGTTTATCCAACTCTAGCAGTATGCAAGGATGCTCATTTATATATATTCAACAATGGTACTGAAACGGTCACAGTTGAGAATCTGGATGCCTGGAGCATGAACTATCCTTTAATGAACTAAGTGGAGATGAAAAATAAATAATATGACAAGGGTTAGTTGGACCAAGATCCTCTCAATTATTAGTAAGTACCATTTTACCTACTTATCTATGAACTTGTACATATTGACCCCTCCAATTATAAAATTTTTACAAATATACCCCTTCTTGAGGTGATCCAGAGGAGATGAAACTGGTATATTTTTAAAGTTGAGGGGATCAAAATTTACAGGTTCATATATGAGGGGAGAAATTGATATTTCACTAATAATTGAAGGGATTTTGGTGTAAGTTACACATAAGATAAGGTTCTTACTAATATCTTCATATTGTAATATTTGTATGGGTTTATATGGATCTTAAAAATAGTTATTAAGTACCTTGTCAAATTTTATGAGTTCAATTTATAGGATCCAGTCTATGTTCCACTGTTGAAAAAAAAGATGCAGAAAATGGTGAAAGTTGTGAGTAAATAAGTACTGGATTTTATTTGGGTATTTCTTTTTCAAACCAATAATTACTTGCAAAGAATCATCATAAATATTTTTCATGCAAATTGAATTTTTGTTTTGTTTTGTTTTGTTTTATTTTCTCCATGCAAAATGTTTTGTTTTACTTATTTATTTATTTATTTTTTTGAGTAGTGTGTATGGTATTAATAATGTGATAATTAATTTTGCCAATGCCTATTTTAAGAAAAGTTATTCAATAGTTGTGAGTGTGGGGATATATTTTCTGAGTACCAACACGTGGCAAGGTGACGCCGACGTGTCAGCCGAGATGCCACGTGTCCTGGTCGTGACGCCGAGGTGATCTCGGCAAGGCCGAGGTTATCTCCGAAGATATCGGAATCCGAGATAAGCGGATAGAGGACAAGAGTCCTAGAATGAAGAGGGAACTCAACCTGGATATGGACAAGAGTCCTAGATTGGGAGAAGACTTCAGTTTGGGTAAAGATAAGACTCTTAGAGAGTTTATCCTGATCCCACTGGGAGTCCCAGATTAGCAGTAATCCTAAGTCCATTAGGGCCAGGCTCCTATTGGGACTAGGATTGTATTGGCTATAAAAGAGAGGCACCCCCATGGGTCTAAGGTATGTTTTTGATACTCAAGCTTGTGAGTTGAATACTTGATTTATCTTTGAGAGATATACTGACTTGATCATCGGAGTGCCCCCGGGTGGTCGAAACCACCGCGGGATTCTTATATTTTTGTTGCAGGTCAGTCAGGTGCCATCTATTCTGCCAGTGCTCTCCAGCTGGTTACTAAGCGGGCAGTGTGGTCGGAAAATCACTCACACAATTTGGCGCCGTCTGTGGGAAAGAAAGAAGAATAGATGGCCAGTGACGGACAGAAGGATCGGATTGAAGACAAACACATCTGCTGGGAGTGGGAGACCTATCGACCTCGACATTGAAGGGAACGACCGCAACACAAAAACTCATGACCAGAGTCACGGAGTGAAAGACGCCGGCCAGGAAGGTGACGCATCAAAGACAACAGATCGAAGCAGATACTACAACAAAGATGACCTCCAGGTATGGAAGGATAAATACCTGCGGATGAACGAAGACCCTTCCAGAAGGGATGCAAAGACAGGGGGCATGAGCACTTCCAAAGAGATGACATTCAAGTATAGAAGAGCTCAGCCTAAGTGAGCAGATCCTGGATTTCAGATCCCGGATCCGAGAAGACATCATCTCGGCCTAGATGAGTAGGCCGAGAAGGCGAGCTCGGCCTAAGTGAGCGGATCCAGACTCCGGATCTGGATCCTAGAAGACATGATCTCGGCCTAGATGAGTAGGTTCGAGAAAAGAAGAGCTCAAACCGAAAGTGAGCGGATCTAAGAAGATAAGATCTCGGAGCTTAAGTCAGAAGAGAAGAGCACAATGAGCAAATCTAAGATCCCAGAGGATAAAAAGGAAACACACAAGATCAGACTAAAGTTGGCCGGGTTGAAAACCCCGGCCTAAGTCCAAAGATAATGCTTAACCGTAGTTAAGCCGAGATAATGTTTAACCGTAGTTAAACCAAGAAGATGCTTAACAGTAGTTAGGCCGAGAAGATGCTTAACTGTAGTTAAGCCGAGAAGATTCTTAACCGAAGTTAAGCCAAGAAGATGTAACGATGAGTTAAGCCAAGAAGATGTATGATGGTTAGGCGAGAAGATGCTTAGTAATTAAGCCGAGAAGATTCTTAACCGGTTAAGCCAAGAAGATGATTAACGATAGTTAATGAGAAGATTCTTAACCGAAGTTAAGACCAAAGATTCCTTAACACTTGTTGAAATTTGTAGCAATTTACAATTTGTTGAGTGAAACCATTCCTTAACACTTGTTGAAATTTGTAGCAATTTACAAGTTGTTGTGACAAAGATTCCTTAACACTTGTTGAAATTTGTAGCAATTTACAATTTGTTGAAATGAAACCATTCCTTAACACTTGTTGAAATTTGTAGTAATTTACAAGTTGTTAAGTCGACAAAGATTCCTTAACACTTGTTGAAATTTGTAGCAATTTACAAGTTGTTGAATTGAAACCATTCCTTAACGCTTGTTGAAATTTGTAGCAATTTACAAGTTGTTAAGTGACAAGATTCATAACACTTGTTGAAATTTGTAGCAATTTACAAGTTGTTGAGCTGAAACCATTCCTTAACGCTTGTTGAAATTTGTAGCAATTTACAAGTTGAAGTTAAGCTGAAATTGTTCCTTATCTTCACTTGTTGAAATTTGTAGCAATTTACAAGTTGAAGTTAAGCTGAGATTATTCCTTAGCTTCACTTGTTGAAATTTGTAACAATTTACAAGTTGAAGTTAAGCTGAGATTGTTCTTTATCTTCACTTGTTGAAATTTGTAGCAATTTACAAGTTGAAGTTAAGCTAAGATTATTCCTTGTCTATCACTTGTTTGAATTTGTAGCAATTTACAAGTTGAAGATAGACCGAGATCATTGCCTAACACTTGTTGAAATTTGTAGCAATTTACAAGTTGGTCAAACCGATACAGAGATTAACACTTGTTGAAATTTGTAGCAATTTACAAGTGGGAGTTAAGCGAGATCTTGTTTCTCTTAAGCTTGTTGAAATTTGTAGCAATTTACAAGTCGAAGTGAAGCCGATGTTATTGCTTACAGACTTATAGCAATCTACTGGTTGGTTAAACCAAAGAAGATGCTTAACACTTGTTGAAATTTGTAACAATTTACAAGTTAAAGTTAAGCCAACATGTGATCATCTGTTGAAATTTGCAGCAATTTACAGGTTGAAGTAAAAGCTAAGTATATTGTTTAAATCCTTGTTGAAATTTGTAGCAATTTACAAGTAGGATAGACTGAGATTACTGTTTAAACACTCGTTGAAACTTGAGAAAAGTTTGCAAAGTTAACATTGAATAGTATATGTCTTATGCTTGTTTGAAATATATGAAAAGTTTGCAGGTCAGTATCTTGCCGAAGTAAAGTTTGTAGTTATTATACCCGAGGTATGTAACCCCGAGAAGATTGCACAAAGAAGGCAAAGAATGAAAGGCACGTAGAATATTCTAAGTATAGAATCATACGAAGGCAATCAAGAAAAGACAAAAGCACAAGCATTCAGAGAAGGAAAGTTGAATTAGACATTCAAGAACAAAGGGGCACATCGGCCATATGCAGAGCTTACATTGTCTAAAGGTACAAGAGTACAAACGACAAGGAAGGAATGATGCTTAACCGAAGTTAAACTGAGGTGATGCTTAACCGAAGTTAAACTGAGGTGATGCTTAACCGAAGTTAAGCCGAGATGATGTTTAACCGAAGAGGAGATGCTTAACCGAAGTTAAGCCGAGATGACGTTTAACCGAAGTTAAACTGAGATGATGCTTAACTGTCACACCCCAAACCCGCCCCTAAAAGTTTGGGGCATGACCCATTCGAAATCAGACACTAAACCTGTTATACATATCATACGGGGCCTGGACGGAAGCATTCAATAATATAAAATACATAGAAGAACATCCATATGCCTCGACTCAACCCCACAAATAGGCACATAACAAAAATAATAATGAAGAAGGAATTATTTACAATCAACCCAAAAATAGACATCTAATGTATAAATTGAAACTCGGCAAAACTTTATAAACGAACGACTTGGTGGTGCTGGGCGCCTCAAGGTTGACAAGAAGAATACAAGCTTTAAAGGTTGGGGTGAACTCCCGATTGGCTACCTCTGAAGCAGACGGACAAAATACTGAGAATGGCGAACTCGGTGAATAATAGTACATAAATAATGTGATATTTAACTGAATAACCAAGCGTGTAATCAGAGGTACATATGATTATCTACATGTCGTGATTATCTCCACAATAGCCATAGTCCAATTTCATATGAGAATGGCTTTAAGCCCGGTTTATCTGAAACGACCATAGGCCTCTGGATCTTGAGAAACGACCATGGGTCGAGAATAACTTGATAATGCGAAACAACGGAAATAGCAGAAATAACAGAAATCACGGAAATGACAGAACGCATAAGCATACTAACAGATATAACAGATGTATGGATTCAAGAGGTGGCTCGTACGGATTCCAGAGGTGGCTCCCACCAAAGTGTAACGCCGTTAAAAGACTTTGTTCCATACCAGAAATATACATATATGAAACATAGTCTTATCGAAGCGAGTCTTATGCATTTCAGTTCAAACCATTTTCGTAATCATTTTCATAATCATTTCCATATTGATTTTGCATAAGATTATATGTGGTACACCCACTAGCCATCGAGCGGTAGGTCCGAAGACCACAAATGGTAGGTCCAAAGACCTGGCGGTAGGTCAGAAGACCACAGCAGTAGGTCCAAAGACCACAGCAGGTGGGTCGAAGACCATAACGGGTAGGTCCAAGACCACAGTGGTAGGTCAGAAGACCTAGCAGGTGAGTCCAAAGACCACAGGTGAGTCCGAAGACCACAAAGTTGATACCAATGACCCACGGTATTGTTACCGGCGAGCCAGGCCACGGTATTGTTACCGCGGAGGGCCATCCGGACTAAGGGTGCCACAAATACTTTTAGAAAGCGGATATTCGTTAGTTCATTTTCAACATATCATAGCCTTTCAAGAATCAATCATTTCGTTTCATGGTATCGAAAACATATAACTTAAGTTCTGAGCGTTCTTGATAATGAATGGTAACATTAATTATCAATAGCAAACAAAACATATGATACAATGTTTCATACGGTTCTTTGTACCAGATATACTTGTTTAAGTAATTAGCGAATCTTAACATTACCCATAATCCGTAGGTAAATCGGACCAATTCATAAATCAACTTCATAGTGTTAATAGTTGTATGCAATTCTTATGCGAAGTATAGGTAATTCTTAGGATGGTACATTGACAATAGTCATTAGTCATAACTCAAAATCTGATTAAGTTCAGGATCATACCGTGTGTGATCACTCTTTTAACGTTCCCATCAATTCTCAACCAACGCACACATGTTAACACATTAACTCACGGATGATAGAATGTCAATAACAATAACGACTAACGGTAAATAACATATGGTTGAGGTACTATTACTCACGGTGTTTGGTGTTTGGTGCACTTGTCGTTGTCCCTATACAATTGTAATACACAAAGAAATCGGATCACAAAACTTATTTCGTTCTTAATTAATTCTCTTTATCCAAATTACATCTCATTTCAACACTCCACAATTGAGTTCATGTCATCGATTCTTACTAAATCAATTCCCTAATTTTTCCTTTACATTATTACATGAATTCCAACATAATTCAAACACAACTTATTATGATCCCTCACAATTCAATTCAGCATTATTAACGTAACTTAACATAACCAACGCAATCCCACATAATTCAAATTAAATTGCTAAGGCTCAATTTACATCATCTACATCATCAATAAACCCTTCCCACCAATCTCCTTCCTCACTAAGACATGATTCACAAAGCTTCTAACAAGTTCATTCGCAAATTTAAACATAATTTCCAAGTATCACCAAATTCCAATTAAACTTGTATATACATAATTCAATACGTCAATTTCATTATTCTACATTCAATTTGGGTTAAATCTTTGGTTATCATCCTTAAGAAACTTAGGGTTTCAAGAAAATAATGAGATTTCAAGAATAATCAAACTTATTAACCCAACACTATTTTTCCATCAATTACACATCTAGGACTCATAAACCATTATTTAAACCCATCAATTAACTCCCAATATCTTCAAACCATAAAACCCCAATGTTCAACACCCAAATTTCCCATAATCTCATAATTTCTTCCATATACATAACATAAATGAAAACTTGCACCATTATACCATGAAGACATCTCCAATCTATCTATGGATGTAAATATTAAAGAGTCTTCAACCCTTACCTCAACAAACAAGCAAAAGGGTGAGCTTGAGAAGAAACTTTCACCAATCCAAATTTTAATCGGGTAAAAACATTGATCCTCCTTAGTTCTCCATCCTACATGCCAAAACCATGGTGGATTGTTGATAGAAATGGGTGAAATCAAAGGTTTGAGAGTTAGGGTTTCGGACTAAGGCAAAGAGGAAAGAAGAGGATTGAAGAGAACATGAAAAAAGACCCCAAAACCGTGTTTTAAACGCTGCTGCCCCGTTATTCCCGCTCGAGCGGATGATTTACGCTCGAGCGGACTGCCCTCAACCTGATTTCAAAACTTTGAACATGTATAACTCTCCCATCCGAACTCCGTTTTAGGTCGTTCTTGTGTCCAAATTGAAGCCCCGGAAATAAGCTTTCCAATGGTTCAAACCTCACATCCAAATTCAAAGTGTGGAAAAAGAAAAGGGCAAAAGAGTGGCAGCTGTTCGAAAAATAACTATCCAAATTAAATTCTTTGATCCAATCTTACTTTACCATCATACTACCACCTCAACCAATACTCCAAAATAAGATAAGAACATTCCAAATACATTAATAAAGGATAAAACGAGCCCACGTGCCTCATAAGTACAACTCAACACGAGGCCGCTCGGCGTCAACTCTTCGCTCGGCGTGCGGACCAACAAAACCATCCGCTCGGCGTAAACTCCCCGCTCGGCGGAGAATCACAACTCGAGAATCTCGGGCCGTCTGCACAATTCTTTGGAAACTCCAAAAGTCCGCTCGAGCGTCAACTCTTCCGCTCGGCGGAGGGAAGAATCGGTCGTCACACCTTCCCTCCTTAAAAAGAATTTCGTCCTCGAAATTGAAGAAAACCAACGAAGACAGTTCAAACATAACGAAAATCCCCACTTGATATAGAGAGGAATCACAAATACTTGATCAATATACATATATCGAATTTCAACGGTGAGGAACCATTTGTAATCCCAAGTCCCTAATGCTCAACTTTAATTCCAATTACTTCCCCATTAGTTCTAAAATTTCCCGTTAACATTCCCAATAACTCCAAAGCTTCATCTCATTATTCACAATCCTCATATATTTGATACCTTCCAAATGCTATAACAACTTAAAGACATTCAGACATGGGGTTACTCAAATATTCCACCACATGTGACTCATAAGTCAGGTCAATCTCTTTAGGTTCACAAACAAATTCTAACCCGATGACTTTGGGGCTCTTTGCTCCCTATTAGAATTAGACTTATTAAGCCAAATCAGATTTCGAACAAACTCCAAATAACCACTCAAATCCATATCAAGGAATTACATGTTCGAGTAAAGTATTAATAAAATCAAACCAGATCAAACCTTAATGATCATGCTTTCCAAATTACTGAAAGTAATACTCATTTCATACTAGTTTTCCAAAAGCAGATAAAGGCAGTAGTTTGAAGCTCAACATAGAATTTTCATCAATTAGCAATTGAAGGACTTATTCGTACATAGCAAAATATTTCTTTCAGAAAACTTGCCATCTTGGGAAAATTATCCAGAAACTTATCATATCATAAACTTGTCAGAAATTCGTAACATTTTTGTCACTTCAGAAAACACTTATCATATCGAACATTTCGTAACTCGAACTATGAATTTCCTTAAACATTGAATAGCATAGTTATATACTTTGATTGAAGCACAAGGCACAATACTATAAAAGCATATGATTGATTTCATTCTGTAATTATGTCCATTACAGTCATGAATTCAGTTTCCTTAGCAGAATGACTTTAAACCCAACATGTATAGAGCAGCCATAACTCCACAGATATAAAACGGCCATAGGCCCAGAAATATAAATACACATGTAACTGCAGAACTCAAAAAGTTATTCCAATACTATTGTATTTTCAGAACGGCCTTAGGCCTGGAAATACCGAATGGCCCGCGGCCCAGAATGTTACAAAATAAGTCACTAGATGCACACAGACTTATATTACGGAAAAGATTTCTCAATCTCAAATTCTTAATACACAGAGGTAAGATTCAAATTCTTAATACACAGAGGCAGTAATCATTTGTTGTTTTACAAGTGTCATATAGATAAACACATATTATAGGCGGGACTCTTCATGTCATTCGACTATTATTTAGAAAAAGTCCCAAGTACAAGTTGCAGATTATCCATATCTGAGCAGATTCTGATTACGGATTTGATTTCAATCACAGATTCTGAGAGGTCGAGAATCTGAGTACAAAGTCTGATTCCCTATCAGAGGTCGTTGGTAATTCCTTAGTTCACAAAATTATATTACTTACATACTGTCTCAAGGTCACTAATCAATTTCCCAAACATAGCTCACAATGCACAACAGTGTATTCACAGAAACATGAGATCCAATAGTGAGTTTGGTATTAGTTTATTTTAGAATGGCCTATTGGCCCGAGAATAATCGAAACGACCTTTCGGTCCGTAACGACCTTCTGACCCGAGAATAGCCTTTCGGCCTCTTGAAATCGTCAACCAAAACAAATTCACAATTTTAAAAAAATCATTATATACAAAATTCCTTCTTATAACCAGTCATACTTAACAAAACTTCAATTATTACATAAAGCACATCTTATCAAAATATTCCAATACGATGGCTTCTCAAATTCTTGATCTAATCCTTGTTCTGACAAGGAGTCATAACAGCCATAAGGTATGAGACATATAACATTCCTTTAATCTTAGCTATATCCAATACTTAAATGTAAGCAATGTAAACGACAATTATATTACCATCATTTCCCCAGATAATGATCAATAGATAACACACATTGTATCTAACCATTTATATATAAGTGACTTACGGTCGGGTTCAAATTCTTACCACGCCTCTGCGATTACAATATTCACGTTGCATGTCTTGCACTCTTCACCAAATTTATACAAAATAAACAAAGGCAAGAAAAGGACATACAATGATATAAATTGTAGCCATCGAGTTAATAACGGCGATTAACGTTGCCATCGTTCTTGTCTTTTCATGTACTGATAACATATCATGCATGATGCCTAAATCTTTCTAGACATCCTAAAGCTCAATGGATTCGTGTGTGAGATGGCAACTCGTGCTCTGATACCACTTGTCACACCCCAAACCCGCCCCTAAAAGTTTGGGGCCTGGCCCATTCAATCGGACACTAAACACATATACATATATCATACGGGGCCTGGACGGAAGCATTCAATAATATAAAATACATAGAAGAACATCCATATGCCTCGACTCAACCCCACAAATAGGCACATAACAAAAATAATAATGAAGAAGGAATTATTTACAATCAACCCAAAAATAGACATCTAATGTATAAATTGAAACTCGGCAAAACTTTATAAACGAACGACTTGGTGGTGCTGGGCGCCTCAAGGTTGACAAGAAGAATACAAGCTTTAAAGGTTGGGATGAACTCCCGATTGGCTACCTCTGTAAAGCAGAGACAAAATCTGAGAATGAGCGAACTCGGTGAATAATAGTACATAAATAATGTGATATTTAACTTTGAATAACCAAGCGTGTAATCAGTAGGTACATATGATTAACTACATGTCGTGATTATTTCCAACATAGCCATAGTCCAATTTCATATGAGAATGGCTTTAAGCCCGGTTTATCTGAAATGACCATAGGCCTACAGATCTTGAAGCGACCATGGGTCCGAATAACAAGATAATGAAACAACGGAAATAGCGAAATAATGAAATCACGGAAATGACAGAACGCATAAGCATGCTATGAAATAACGGATGTATGGATTCAAGAGGTGGCTCGACGGTTCCAGAGGTGGCTCCCACCAAAGTGTAGCACTTCGTTCGTCTGACACTTTGTTCCATACCGAAATATTCATATATGAAACATAGTCTTATCGAAGCGAGTCTTATGCATTTCCGTTCAAACCATTTTCGTAATCATTTTCATAATCATTTCCATATTGATTTTGCATAAGATTATATGTGGTACACCCACTAGCCATCGAGCAGTAGGTCCAAAGACCACAGGTGTAGGTCCGAAGACCACAAATGTAGGTCCGAAGACCACAATGTAGGTCCGAAGACCACAATGTAGGTCCGAAGACCACAACGGTGGGTCCAAAGACCACAGCAGGTAGGTCCGAAGACCACAAAGTTGATACCAACAGCCACGGTATTGTTACCCCCGGGCGAGGGCCATCCGGACTAAGGGTGCCACAAATACTTTTTAGAAACTGGATATTCGTTCGTTCATTTTCAACATATCATAGCCTTTCAAGAATCAATCATTTCGTTTCATGGTATACTGAAAACATATAACTTAACTTCTGAGCGTTCTGATAATCGAATGGTAACATTAATTATCAATAGCAAACAAAACATATGATACAATGTTTCCTTGTGGTTCTTTGTACAGTATATACTTGTTTCGTAATTAGCGAGAATCTTAACATTACCCATAATCCGTAGGTAAATCGGACCAATTCATAAATCAACTTCATAGTGTTAATAGTTGTATGCAATTCTTATGCGAAGTATAGGTAATTCTTAGGATGGTACATTGACAATAGTCATTAGTCATAACTCAAAATACTGATTAAGTTCGAGGATCATACCGGTGTGTGATCACTCTTTTAACGTTCCCATCAATTCTCAACCAACGCACACATGTTAACACATTAACTCACGGATGATAGAATGTCAATAACAATAACGACTAACGGTAAATAACATATGGTTGAGGTACTATTACTCACAGTGTTTGGTATTTGGTGCCTCGTCGTTGTCCCTATACAATTGTAATACACAAAGAAATCGGATCACAAAACTTATTTCGTTCTTAATTAATTCTCTTTATCCAAATTACATCTCATTTCAACACTCCACAAATGAGTTCATGTCATCCAGATTCTTACTAAATCAATTCCCTAATTTTTCCTTTACATTATTACATGAATTCCAACATAAATCAAACACAACTTATTATGATCCTCACAATTCAATTCACATTATTAACGTAACTTAACATAACCAACGCAATCCCACATAATTCAAATTAAATTGCTAAGGCTCAATTTACATCATCTACATCATCAATAAACCCTTCCCCCCAATCTCCTTCCTCACTAAGACATGATTCACAAAGCTTCTAACAAGTTCATTACAAATTTAAACATAATTTCCAAGTATCACCAAATTCCAATTAAACTTGTATATACATAATTCAATACGTCAATTTCATTATTCTACATTCAATTTGGGTTAAATCTTTGGTTATCATCCTTAAGAAACTTAGGGTTTCAAGAAAATAATGAGATTTCAAGAATAATCAAACTTATTAACCCAACACTATTTTTCCATCAATTACACATCTAGGACTCATAAACCATTATTTAAACCCATCAATTAACTCCCAATATCTTCAAACCATAAAACCCCCAATGTTCAAACCCCAAAATTCCCAAAATCTCATAATTTCTTCCATATACATAACATAAATGAAAACTTGCACCATTATACCATGAAGACATCTCCAATCTATCTATGGATGTAAATATTAAAGAGTCTTCAACCCTTACCTCAACAATCAAGCAAAAGGGGTGAGCTTGAGAAGAAACTTTCACCAATCCAAATTTTAATCGGGTAAAAACATTGATCCTCCTTAGTTCTCCATCCTACATGCCAAAACCATGGTGGATTGTTGATAGAAATGGGTGAAATCAAAGGTTTGAGAGTTAGGGTTTCGGACTAAGGCAAAGAGGAAAGAAGAGGATTGAAGAAAACATGGAAAAAGATCCCAAAAACCAGTTTTTAACGCTGCTGTCCCGTAATTCCCGCTCGAGCGGACTGATTTACGCTCGAGCGGACCTGCCCTCAGCACAGATTTCAAAACTTTGAACATGTATAACTCTCCCATCCGAACTCCGTTTTAGGTCGTTCTTGTGTCCAAATTGAAGCCCCGGAAATAAGCTTTCCAATGGTTCAAACCTCACATCCAAATTCAAAGTGTGGAAAAAGAAAAGGGCAAAAGAGTGGCAGCTGTTCGAAAAATAACTATCCAAATTAAATTCTTTGATCCAATCTTACTTTACCATCATACTACCACCTCAACCAATACTCCAAAATAAGATAAGAACATTCCAAATACATTAATAAAGGATAAAAAACGAGCCCACGTGCCTCATAAGTACAACTCAACCTGGAGGCCCGCTCGAGCGTCAACTCTTCCGCTCGAGCGTGCAGACCAACAAAGCCATCCGCTCGAGCGTAAACTCCCCCGCTCGAGCGGAGAATCACAACTCCCAGAATCTCAGGCCGTCTGCACAATTGCTGGAAACTCCAAAAGTCCGCTCGAGCGTCAACTCTTCCGCTCGAGCGGAGGGAAGAATTCTGGGTCGTCACATTAACCGAAGTTAAGCCGAGATGATGTTTAACCGAAGTTAAACTGAGATGATGCTTAACCGAAGTTAAGCCGAGATGATGTTGAAACCCGAGAAAAGTTTACAAGCAGAGTTAAAATCGAGAATAAAGAATGGCTTAAACACTTGTTGAAATTCTTAGAGAATTTACAAGTTCGGCAAAAGATTCGCCGGAGTCAAACGTCGTTTTGATTAGAACAGAACCACTAAGTGCACGCCAGAAGTGGTGACCAGAATTATGAAAGGAATAAATGCTTCAAGAAACAGCGATGATAGTTTGCAGAGGCCAAGAGAAAGAGGGTCTAAAGGGGGCGAATTAAATACCAGAAGTTTTAATACATCGGCGAAAGAAGAACACATCAGTGCGTGACTACGACGAAGCCAACTTCCTAATGTGATCCTAAGTGCAACTTATGTTCACATTAGAGGCGAGAAGATGCAGGAGCAAGGAATGATAACACTTGTTGAAAATTTTTGAGCAAATTACAAGATGAGTTAACCGAAGATTATGAAGTCTACCACTTTGTAGCAATTTACAAGTTTGGTATAGCCGAGATAATACTGAAAGACGTTTCCGAGATATGATCATCCGAGATGACCAACTAGCTTGTTAAGAGCTGAGAAGGTTGGCAAGTACAAAAATGAAGACCTTAAAGAAATAGGAACCGAAAGCAAGAACGTCGAACTGATCAGCTTCGGTGGACGACGATGGTTCAGCCTCGGCAGTCAGTTAGGAGGAGCTTTTCTACCGTTACCTCGGCATCAATTTCAAGAAAAAAGTAAATTACTCGGCATCAGCGGCAGGTTGTGTCTCACCCCCAGAAGACAGTTTAAAGGAACTTCTCAACAGCCATCTCAGCCACGAGCTCAGCATCAATCTCCTGAAGAGTTTGATCAACGCTCTTCTCGGCGATTGGCACCTCGGAGTTTTGAAGGCAGGATTAAAAGCAAAAACCTGGAAAAAGACACAGAAATACAGACTCAAGAAAAATAGCAAGAAAGTGGTGAAACAGTGCAAGTGTTCAAGACAAAAAGATTGCATAGGTGTGTTAAGCCAAGAACAGTGGCAGAAATCAACAGATATATGAACAGTGTGTATTCAAGAAAGATGATTTGGAAACAACGGGTAAAACAGTAATGGTGATTAACAAATGAAGCAGAGCTTCTTGGAAAGCAACAAGAAATAAAACCAGGAGGTACAGTGGCTTACGAGAAGAGAAGCGGAATGAGAATGCCGAAGTCGGCGGCGGATGCGAAAATGTGAGAATGACGTAAGCTTCACCGGGAGGAGAGGAGAGATGCTTGAGCTTGAAAGCTTGGGACAATGACGGATTTAAGCAAAAGAGCTAGAAAGAGAAAAAGCCAGAGGATTGAATAAAGAGAAAAATCAGAGTCAAGAGGATGACAAAGTTCAAAGATAAAGCCAAGTGCACAGGCACTAAGTAAGTAAATGAAGAAACAAGAAAGTAATGGCCCAAACACGATGCTAGCAACAAAAAGTGGATATGGCAAGAACAGTGCCAGGCATTCAAACAATTCAAAACTTGAAAACAGACGAAAATAGAAGGCAACAGAGGGCAAGTAAACGGATTCAGAAGAATTATGAACCTACCAAGTGAAGTGAACGCCGATATGAAAATCGTCAGAGTCAAATAGATGACTGGAAATCGGGAACTCACCAGAAAATGTGAATAGAACGGATGCAAAGCTCTTTGAGTTTATGAAATTAATGAAACCAGAAACCTCGGCTAGAAGGTATGACCACGAATATCTTGCAAAGCATGAAGCTTGATACTTGACAGAAGTAGACAGTAGAGTCCAGGAAACTTTGAGGTCGGCGAGTTTGATCTCGGACAGAGGGGCACAGATGAACGAACAGTGTAGGTTCCATCACCTCAGAATGCCGAGGTAATAGAACCTAGGCGGTTATTGGGGATATATTTTCGAGTACCAACACGTGGCAAGGTGTGGCCGTGTCGGCCGAGGTGCCACGTGTCTGGTCGTGGACGCCGAGGTGATCTCGGCAAGGCCGAGGTTATCTCCGAAGATATCGGAATCGAGATAAGCGGATAGGGACAAGAGTCCTAGAATGAAGAGGAACTCAACTCGGATATGGACAAGAGTCCTAGATTGGGAGAAGACTTGATTTGGGTAAAGATAAGACTCTTAGAGAGTTTATCCCGATCCCAATTTGGGAGTCCCAGTTAGCAGTAATCCTAAGTCCATTAGGGCCAGGCTCCTATTGGGACTAGGATTGTATTGGCTATAAAAGAGAGGCACCCCCATGGGTTTAAGGTATGCTTTTGATACTCAAGCTTGTGAGTTTAGCACTTGATTTATCTTTGAGAGATATACTGACTTGATCGTCGGAGTGCCCCCGGGTGGTCGAAACCACCGCGGGATTCTTATATTTTTGTTGCAGGTCAGTCAGGTGCCATCTATTCTGCCAGTGCTCTCCAGCTGGTTACTAAGCGGGCAGTGTGGTCGGAAAATCACTCACACAGTGAGGAAATGATTTGTATGATACTTCACTATTAATTAATTTATCTAGTGCGCGCAAGCTGGTCCGGACACCCTGAGTTATCAAAAAAATAAAAATAAATAATTTATCTAGTGCATTTGATCACTTTAACATCTCGAAAATGTCAATAGACAAGTGTAGAGTATTAAGAACACCTAATCAGAGACGAGTCAAGTCTATTTGATGCTTAATGCAATAAATCTAAATGGGGCAAGTACAGCAAATTTTACACTGTTACTTCTATTTTTAAGGGAGATTTGGCTAA
Source organism: Camellia lanceoleosa (assembly GCA_025200525.1). Taxonomy (NCBI): domain Eukaryota; kingdom Viridiplantae; phylum Streptophyta; class Magnoliopsida; order Ericales; family Theaceae; genus Camellia; species Camellia lanceoleosa. The sequence goes on from CM045761.1 coordinate 105,646,340, forward strand.
AAGCTCTCATCATAAGATTAAAGGGATTGGATAGCAAATCTCTTGTAGAAAAAATCAAGATACAAATTTTTGGTATATAGTCTTGTAATTCCATGTGTGTGTGCCTATAATGAATAGGATTTGCACCCTCCATTGTTCTGAATAAAGGGGGTGTACTATGCTGAGACTGTGTAATGTTAAAGAATAAACTTGTTCGGTAACCTTATTTATGGGATCTTATCTATTTTGTTTCAGTTTCTTGTGAAATTTTATTATTTTATCACTAGTTTTCAATCCCGTGCTAATTTAAAAATTTTAAATTTTAAATTAATAATTAAATATAATATATGTATATTTTTAAATACAAATATCATAAGCTACATTTTTTTAGGAATACCATGTTAATTGTATACTCACTTAATAACAATAAATTACGAGTTTTATTTCGATAATTCGAATTATTTATTTGCAAAGCACTTTGTGTATGTTATTTATAATAAAAAAAATTAGTAGATCTGATAATTATAACCTCTCTATTTTGTCATGTTTGTTTCAAACAAATGGAGAATAAAAAATAATAGGGAAAATTATACAAATAATTCATATAGTTTACATGATATGTCAATTTGGTTTCTGTAATTTCAATTTACTCGATTTTGCCTCTTAATTTAACGAATTGTGTCATTTTAGTCCAATAAATAACAGTCGTTAAGTTAATTTAACAGAAATTCAAACAATGTGTCAATTTGGTTCCTGTATTTTTCACAATGTGTCAATTTAGTCCCTGTTAAAATCGAGAAAATTGAAACCATAGAGCCCAAATTGACATATCATATAAAGTATAGGGACCAAATTGATACATTATTTGACCTTTCGTTAAATTAATTTAACAACCGTTATTTATTAGACTACAATGACACAATCCATTAAATTAAGGGGCAAAATCGAGCAAATTGAAACTATAGGGACCAAATTGACACATCGTGTAAATTACAGGGACTATTTACATAATTTATCCAAAATAATACAATCATAAAAAATTCAATTACATAAAACACATTTATATATACATAGAAGATGTTATGCATATACAGTGTCGGACAAAAATTATCCACAAGATAGGTTAGGTTAGATATCAGAATCACTGGATTAAGTTTTTAATTAATAATTTTAATGATTTATTATTAGAATGGTTGGTCATAGATCTACATGCAATGTTGCGTGGGTTGCTTGCCCGAGTGTTTACAATTTACAATTTGGTTAAGAAAGGATCAATAAAATGTTTTTTAAAACACATTTAATCACACATTTATTAAGTTTCTTCGAGTAAGACTAGGGGTGCAACTCGAGTGGGTTGGGAGGCTGTCCAAGCCCAGCTCAAGTTGTGTTGAGACTTGCCCAGGCCCGCCTAAGCCCGAATTGTAACGCGAGGTTGCCTGTCCAAACCCGACCTGAATCAAACTCGAATTGTCCGAGTTGCCCGAATTGTACATGAATTATTATTATTTTCGCGTGCAGCTACATTATTAAATTATTAAAATTTGACTCTATAATACCATCAAAACAAATAATTTATATAATGTAAGAGAGATGCCACTATAGCAATCTTTACAATTCATAAGTGAAAATTTAAAAAGTAAGATTTTATGTTATTTGTATATATAATATATATTCAATATCATTTAATAATTTAAATTACTTTAATATCATGTAATGGCTAATAATTTATATGTAAATTTAATATTTTTCTATATCTATATATGTATAATTCGGGTTTCGGGTTACTCAGGTTATTTGACGTCTTTGCCCAAACCCGTTTAAATTTATTTCGGACTTTTGAATTTTTGTCCAAACTCGTACCAAATTTAAAAATATCTTATTCAAGCTTTAAAAAAATTCGGACTAAGTTTGAGTTGCTCGGATTAAATCCGTCCAAGTTGCACCCCCAAATAAGATTGGTGATATGAGCTATTTTATTCTCTTTCCTCCCCTCCCTCTCTCTCCATCATTGGCTAGATTTCTTACAAAAATGAATTGTTGCTTGATGCAGTATTTGGGCCCTTTTGTTAATATTTGTCATAATTTTGTTTTTTTATTTGATTCAATCTTTGAATGAATGTTTCTTTTTCTAGAAATTGTTGATGAATTGTCTGCATATCTGTTGAATGGGATTTGACAATTTTTTTTTTTTATCGTAGGATCATAAATCTATCTTACTTCTGAAAAGAATTTCTTAAAATAAGTATCAATACTCAACACTTGAAATATTTTAGGATGATAGTTAGATCAGTGATTAGATACTTATCCTCTTATATATCTACATGTTTTGAAAACATCTTCTCTCTGTCCCTCTTAGATAAAGACCTGATTTTATTTCATACCTGACAAAGTCATCAAGATTTTGGTTCCTAGATTTCACTATAACATATAAGAGCTTTAGAGATGAAATTTTTTAGTATCTAAAAGTAAAAATTTTATTACAAAAGGTATTTAGAGACCAATTTCTATCGTCATGAGGATAGTCGTTAAAAAATCGTCCTGAAAAGTCAAAAATAAGATTTTTAGCGACAAAATTTTGAAAATGTCACTAATAAATAGAGGGACAAAATAATCTGGTCTCAAAATGGTTTATTTTTTGGGATAAAAAATTTAGTCCCAAAAGGATAATAATTCATCACTAATGTTTAATTCTCGTTGCTAAAAATATAATAATAATACTTTTTGTAAAAAAAAAAATGTGATTCCTAAAAAATAATTTTATCTTTAAATTTTAATTTTTAAAATCTTAATTTTTTGCAGTATTCATGTTGTAAGTTGGTAACCATAAGGCGAATTAGAAACTACTATTGATCTCACTATTGATGGTAGAGGACACATTGAAGTCATGATTGAGATATGAGGGAAGAAATGATAAGGTGAATTACCAAGTTCAATATATTTTTCTTATTGTCTCGGGCTCTCTTCACTGTTCCTCTTTTTTTGTATTTCTCACCAATTATCATCATGTAATCAGGTAGGTGTCATTTGGTAACACTTACGTTTTTAATTTTCTATTTATATTTATAAAAAATTTTAAAATTCAAATAAAAACTTGTTTGGTAAAATTTTTGATTTATAAATCAGTGGTCTCAGTTTATAAATTTGGCCAAAAAATGAAAACACAAAAAATGTGTTTCCATTTTGAGTTTTCCGTTTTTTTTTTTTTACCACCCAACACTAGCCACCACCTGACACCATTTTCCACCACCATCTTTCGCCACTACTCTTCACCCCCCACCACCACCTGCCACCACCACTCATCACCCACATGCCACCACCACCCACCATCACCACCCACCACCCACCTGCTACCCCCTCGCCGCCACCACCACCACCACCCACCACCCACCTGCCATCCACCCGCCACCACCCACCACCTGCCACTACTATCCACCGCCTGCCACCACCACCACCTACTTGCCACCACCACTCACCACCCACACCACTTGCCACCACTGCCACCACCACCAACCACTCGCCACACCACCCGCCACCACCACCAACCACCCACTACCACCACCACCACCCGCCACCCACTGCCACCACCGCCACCACCCACTGCCACCGCCACCGCCACCCACCCACCCACCTACCACCACTACCACCACCACCACCCACTCACTACCACCCACCATCCGCCACCCACCCACCCACCCACTATGACCACCCACCACCCGCCATCCACCACCCATATGCCACTACCACCCACCATCCGCCACCACCCATTCGCTACCACCCATCGCCCGCCACCGTCACCCACTCACCCATAACCACCACCCGCTACCTACCTGCCACCACCACCCCCCCCCCACCCACCATCCACCACCCCCCTCCTACCACCACCCGCTCCCACTACCACTACCACCCCCCCCACCACCACCCACCACCCGCCACCACCACCCATCCGCCAACCACCACCATCCACCCGCCACCACCCATCACCACTAGCTACCTACCACCCACCGTTACCACTTTCCACCACCGTCTTCTGCCGCCACTTGCCATTTCTCACTCTTTTTTATATTTTTAATTTTTTTAAACATTTTGTCAATTACCAAACGCATTTGTAGTTTACATTTTTCTAAAAATAAACAAAAATCAGTTTATTAAATTTTTGTAAATATAAACTGAAAACGTAAACGTTACCAAACACACCCGTAGTATATAAACTATGATATGACTAAACAAGAGCTTGTAGTATGTGTGGCTGGCCTTTGGCCATCAAATTTCTTTTAAGTGAATGATTTAAATTGAAAATAAATTAAAGAATTAGAATTTAAATTGATAAAATTAAAATTTTAAATTTATCTTATTACAAAAATTAATTTTTGAATTTTTTTTTTTGTAATTTTTTTGAATAGTGAATTTTCTTCTCCCCCCCACCAGCCAATTAAAATTTTGATTTTTTTTGTAAATTTTTTTTAAAAAAAATTGTAATCAATTTTTGTTTTTTTTTTTTTTTTGTATAAAAGATTATGCACATCATCAATTGTGTTTGGGAACACATAAAAGTAACCTTTTTTTTTTTTTTTTGGCATTTTTTTTTAAAAATTATGTCAAAAAATTTAAGTTTTGCAATCTATCTAGAATAATCTAAAAAGTAATTTTTTTTTTTTTTTGAAAAATTCCAAGTTTTTTTAATTTAAAAAAGTCAATGAGAGGGCAATTTATACTGAATTGGGCCGAGCTGGTGGTTGGGCCGAAGTAAGCCCAAGTGAAAGGGAAGCTTGTACGTCGGCCGGAGTGTTGCGGTAGCCCGGTTTATAGGCATGAGTGGTGTAGCTCGATTTCTTCTTAGTCCGGTCTCGACGTGCGACCCCGGAGTAGAAGTGAAGAAATGGAGAGCCGAACTAATGGCAGTTCGGCTGTTGATGTTTGGTTACTTCGGTCGTAACATGTGTTAAACCGAGGTAAATTTTGTCTCAGAATGTCTTTCAGCTTGACCCCCTTATGTTTAGCTCGGCCTTAGCATGGGTACGCCGAGGTAAGTTATAGAAGTAAGGACCGAACTGGTTGTTACTCCGGTCAGTGGGAGTTCGGCTGTAGAGGGTCCATCTCACTTGGTTTAAGCAGTGAGGAGGGTGTTGGAGGATAAGCATTATCTTCCAAGAGTATGAGTTCTAGGAGGACTCTATGCAAGGAGGAGTAATCCTAGAAGGATTCTACACTTGGAGGAATAAGAATCCTACCAGGATTGTGCCACGTGAAATCTATATAAGCTCATCAATAACACCTTTGGAGAGGTAATTCAATTTTGCTCCCTGAATACATTGAGCTTTTGCCTTCTTGTCTTGTTTACTGACTTAGGCATCGGAGAGGTTTCCGGCACACACCCGCCGGCCAGCTCACGTTTGTGTTTTCAGGCGGTAGAACGACGACGTATTGAGGAACGCAGACTTGATCAACAGGATTATACGAGAAGGTGAAATTCTTTCCCGTACAGTCAAAATAAGCACACACACACAAAAAGTTATTATTTTTTTTAACTTATTTTTTGTCTTTTTTTAAAAAACTTTTTTTTTTTTATTTTTCAGTTCATCCTGTCGAGTTGAGTCTAGAAATTTGAACCTTTTTGAAAGATTTTAGGATAAAATACCAAATCTTATTTCCTATCATATGATCTGTTTAGTCTTTTGTTATTTCTTGTACTATGAAAAGTCCCATTTATTTATGAATTACGTTACTAGCCCAATTTATACATGTGAGGGTGCTAGGCTTCAGGCATAAAATAAGAATTTCTTATTTTATGAAATTACACATTTGCTCAAAATACGGGTTTTTGCAATCCTAGTTGGCATGATTGAAGAATCCCGCATAATGTGATTATGCGTACCCACACTTTGTTGACAATGTGAATGTGGCGTTTTTCTGTGTTATCGGGTGATCTGTCCATCGGGTGCGTGGTGGGTGGGGTAATCTTTCGATTATGCATACCCACTACTTTGTCAACAGCTGTAAATGTGGCATGTACTGTGTTATTGGGCAACCGGTTCATCTAGTGTGTGATGGGTGATGGTTTTTTTTCATAGTTTGTGCTTGATGTGGATAAGGTAGTATGTGTGATTGATTTTCATGTGGTGCAGTGGAGAAATTATTTAATAATGTTAGACGTGGTCATATTTTAAATTAATCACTAATTATATAGTTTTATGTTTGAAAGAAATGTAGAGAGTGATTGAAAGAGGCAAAAGCTCTGTATTTTAATGTGTATAAACCTGAAGGAAAAACTCCATTATATAGGAGAGTTTGATACAAACATCATTATTAGACTACACCATTAGAGAAATCAAAGAGAACCGAAAGCAGCCTAAAGCAAGCATCTGTGAGAGGGCGCACTACCTATACAACGAAGCAAAGCTTCACCTAACTAAAGGAAATGATGGAGAAGCATTATCTGAGGAATGAATGATGCTAACTAATAGTATTATAATGAAACACTAACTAATATATATTTATAATACTAACTAATATATATTATCAATATATATTGATAATATATATTAACAGCCCCCCTCAAACTCAAGAAGGACAAACATCAACCAACTTGAGTTTGGAGACAAGATCAACGAAGCGGCCAGGAGAATGAGCTTTGGTGAAGATATCAGCAGGTTGATCAATAGAAGAGATCGGATGGAGATGGACAGTACCACGAGTAACGTGTTGACGAATAAAATGGCAATCAATCTCAATGTGTTTTGTGCGATCATGGAAAACATCATTGTGAGCAATTTGAAGAGCACTATGATTGTCACAAAAGAGGGCAGTAGCGCTAGAGGGAGGAACACCCATGTCGCTGAAGCCAAGCCCCAGAGAAGCTCTTGAGTAGTATCGGAAGAGCACAGATTCGGTATTCGTCGAACGGAAAGCAAAGGAGAGATTGTTTCTGTCGCGCCAAGAAATAAGAGAATCACCCAGAAAAAGGCAAAACCCAGTAGTAGAGCGGCGGTCAGTAGGATCTCCAGCCCAATCAGCATCAGAGAAGGCACGAAGCTGGAGAGAGGAGCGAGCGGAGTAATGAAGACCATGAAACATGATGCCCTTGAGATAGCGAATGATACGAACTAAGGCAGCATAATGAGTGGTACGAGGAGCGGACATAAACTGGCTGACAATATGGACGGCATAGGCAATATCAGGACGAGTAACAGTGAGATAGACAAGACTGCCAACCAGCTGACGATAGAGGGTAGCATCAGAGAGAAGAGTGCCATCAAGAGGTGTAAGACGACTCTGAGGCTCCAGGGGAGTTGAGGCAGTCTTGCAATCTGTAAGACCAGCACGTGTGAGAAGATCAGAGGTATACTTAGCCTGAGAGAGAAAAGAACCTGTGGAATCATGAAAGATTTCAAGACCCAAGAAATAGCTGAGAGGACCAAGGTCTTTCATCTCGAAATGATGGCTAAGAAACTGCTATGAAGAATGCCATTGATATCATCACCGGTGATAATCATATCATCCACATAAAGAAGGAGCAAGGTGGTTCCTTGAGCAGTTTTGCGGATAAAAAGAGCAGTATCATAAGAGCTGGAGGTGAAACCACAGTCATGAATAGTAGAGCTGAACTTGGCAAACCAAGCTCGGGGAGCCTGTTTGAGACCATATAAAGCACACTGAAGTTTGCAGACTTTATGAGGTGGATAAGTAGACCCAAGGGGAGGTTGCATGTAGACCTCCTCAAGAAGAACACCATTAAGAAAGGTAGAAGGAACAGATAAACGGAATTGAGAGAGAGAGGAAAACATTTTGTGTTCCCAAAAGACCACATGACGAGAGATACGGAGACGTTGGGAGAGAGGATCCCAACAGCGATACCCTTTATGTTCAATACCATACCCCAAGAAGCAACAAAGGCGTGAACGAGGTTCAAGTTTGGTACGTTCATGAGGTTGGAGAAGAACAAAACAGGTAGAGCCAAAAACCCTAAGGGTGTCGTAAGGGGGACGGGTGCCATGTAAACGCTCATAGGGAGTGTGATTATGAATGACTGGTGTAGGGATACAATTGATAGTGTAAGCAGCAGTGAGAGCGGCTTCACTCCAAAAATTTTCCGGACAAGAGGAAGAGAGAAGGAGGGCTCGAGTAGTGTCAAGTAGATGCCGATGTTTCCGTTCAGCACGGCCATTTTGTTGGGACGTACCTGGACAGGAACGATGAGATTGAGTACCATGACTCTGAAGGAGGGAAAGAAAGTCAAAATCTTTATATTCCATGGCATTGTCGGAGCGAAAAATCTTAATAGTTTTAGAAAATTGGGTTTTAACCATGGCAGCAAAATTGTAATAAAGTTGTTTGAACTCAGAGCGATTTTTCATAAGAAACAACCATGTAAAACGAGAAAAATCATCTATAAAAACAACAAAATAACGTGTGCCTCCCATAGTAGGAGTAGGAGAGGGTCCCCAAATATCAGAATGGATGAGATCAAAGGGCGCAAGAGAAACAGAGTCACTTTTATTAAACGACAAAGCAGGTTGTTTGGCAAGTTGACAAGACACACAATTGAAAGCATCAAAACTTACAGTACCCAAATGACCACTAGAAATTAAAGACTTCAAACGACCAACAGAAAGATGGCCTAAACGATAGTGCCAAAGCTGAAAATGAGATACAGGAGGAGCAGTGGTAGTAGTGGTTGGAGCAGTGATTTGAGAGGAATCCGGAACATGAAGATGGATAAGTTCGTAGAGACGTCCACGCTTACGGCCTCTCCCAAGAGTTTGCCCTGTCCGAGGGTCCTGCACCAAACAACCAGTAGGGGAAAAGGAAACAGTTAGACCATGCTCACATAATTGACTAATGGAGATAAGATTTAAAGTGAGAGCAGGCATAAGATATACATGGGATAAAGATAAGTGAGAGGTGGAAATAGACCCAACATGACTTACAGACAGAAGAGACCCATCAGTAGTATGGATAGAAGGAACAGGAGGAGGCGAAGAGAGAGGAGTAAAAATAGTAGGATCAAAGGTCATTTGATTACAACAAGCGGAGTCAAAGTACCAGGAAGTGTTACCTGCGGTGGTAGACAAAGCAGTAGATGGAGGAGTACCGAAATGCTGCCAAAAATGTTGAAACATGGCTTCAACATCTGTGTGAGAGAAGACCGGAGTGGAAGGATCTACAGGGACAGAGGAAGGTGAATCTTTGGAGGCAGCAGCAGCAGTGCGTGGAGCAGGCATGGGTTTAAATGGAGTCCTAGAACGGTGAGAGTTGCTGCAGGAAAAATTCCCGGTGGAGGGACCATGGCGAGAGGCACGGGTAGGATTGCGGAAGCAATCTTGTTGGAGATATCCAGGGCCAGTCTTGTTGCAAAATCGACAAAGACGAACGGGACAATGAACCAGAAGATGAGTCGATGGAAGATTGCGGTTGTGACAGTAGTTGCAGGCAGTGGACCGCTGTGATGAAGGCAGTGAAAGAGAACTCCGAATCTGAGGAGTAGTAAGAATAGAGTCCACAGGGTGTGGATGGAGAGTACCAAACCTGGTTTCCTCTGACAGGAGTTCAGAAATGGCCTGCTCAAGAGTGGGTAAATGAGTGCGATGTAGGAGAGAGGCGCGTACGGGCTCAAAACGAGGAATGAGAGCCATGAGAAACTGAACCAAGCGCTGTTGGTCACGGTAGGTAGTAAACAAGGCAGCATCCTCAGTATGAGGCCATGGAGGCTCAGAAAGAGCGAGCTGATCCCACACATAATACATTTGGGAGAGGAAAAGCATTAATGGTCTGAGCTGTATCTTGACGCATACAGTGAAGATGGCTCAGAAGCTGATATTGGTGAACAAGACCAGTAGTCTGATAGCGTTCTCGTAAAAAATCCCAGATGGCCTTGGCTGGAGAGGAAGCAGAGTCAAGTTGGAACCTACCAAACTGAAGGCTGATGGATGTAATAGAAGTATTGCGAAGCCAGGTGATGATCTGATAGTTTTTACTATCCCAATCTTCCAGTCGGTCGACATATTTGGTAGTGGAGTCCGTGGCAGCGGATTCCATGGTTGCTGGGACCGGTTTGCACACATCCCCAGTGATGATACGCCAAAGTTTCTTGCCTTTGAGGAAGCCAAACATGGCTTGTGCCCAAAGGACATAATTAGTCCCGTCAAGAATAACGGAAATAGGGTGAGTAGAGGAATCGGGGCGATCCATGAGGGAAAAATAGCACAATCAAGGTAGAATCTGAAAAAACGGAGGTTACCAGTGAATTCAGAAGGTCGAAATTAAGTGAAAAAGGAGTGGATTTTTTTTTTTTTTTTTTGGCAACAAATTTGGTCAAACAAAGACCAAATCAAACAGATGATGTCAGTCGGTCGGCTTACGCAGCGCGGCGCGGTGTATGTTAGCAGGAGGGGTCAAGCAGTGCACGGTAGCAGGTAGGGCTGACGTTGGCTGACGTCAGAACACGCGGCTTATGTTAGCAGAGGATGCCGCAGCGCACGATAGCACGGGATCGGGTAGAGGACGCATGGAGCGCGTGGGATGCGGAAGGCGGAAGCAGGCGACGCGCCGGGCACAAAAATGGCGCGTGAGGGCGCGTGTGACGGCGGAAGAGGATGAAACTGGTGGTGTTGGAATCGTCCGGAGGAGACGAAGGCTCTGGTGTGGTGAAAACCGTATTTTAGAGACGGACGAAAAAAATGCAACAGTCGGCCAAGCAGATGAGATGCAATCTACAAACAAAAATTGGATGCAGAGATGCAATCTGTAAACCAAAAAAAAAATATAGAGAGTGAAGAGGCTAGGCAGAAAACCTGTGCTCTGATACCATGAAAGAAATGTAGAGAGTGATTGAAAGAGGCAAAAGCTCTGTATTTCAATGTGTATAAACCTGAAGGAAAAACTCCATTATATAGGAGAGTTTGATACAAACATCATTATTAGACTACACCATTAGAGAAATCAAAGAGAACCGAAAGCAGCCTAAAGCAAGCATCTGTGAGAGGGCGCACTACCTATACAACGAAGCAAAGCTTCACCTAACTAAAGGAAATGATGGAGAAGCACTATCTGAGGAATGAATGATGCTAACTAATAGTATTATAATGAAACACTAACTAATATATATTTATAATACTAACTAATATATATTATCAATATATATTAACAATGTTGTTTCTTATGCTTAACATAAATCGTGAACTCCTATCTCTGTTTATCAATCAAAACACGTCACATGTTCTTACTCTAGAAATACTGATGTGGTTTGTATATATTACATTGTGTGTGGTGTGGACAGGACGTGAACTTAGAAAATTGTAGTGTTGTGTTATACTTTAATGCACAAGATTGAGGGGAAAATTTGTAAACAGGTGTGATGTTATTCTCGTTATGTAAAATTACATTGGCTAGGTTGGTGTGTTTTTTTGTTAGGCGAATTACATTAATAGTCACTATAGTTTAAGAGTTATGTCACTTTAATTCTTGACTTTTCAATTGTAACACATTTAACCATGATTTTTTAATCTTGTTCCAAATAAGGACAATTGAAGATACCATTTCTTAATTTTAAGGACAAAATCGTCAATTTGATAAAATATAAACTAATTTGATAAAAATAAATGTCAAAAAAATATTTTTGAATTTTTAAAAATTATTTCTACCCACCAAAGATAAAATTATGTAAAATTGATAAATCTTTTAGATATTTATTTATTTTATCAAATTAATTTTTATTATATGTTTGGATGATGATCATATAATGAGTGGTTGTTAAGATTTTAATATGTAATCGGTATATTAATATATGAAATGTTTTTTTGTTTTGGATTGTTTGATTTAATGGATTTGTTTATAATGATATCAAAATTGTCGTCATATTTGACTTTTGAAAAAATAGAAACTAATTTAATGAAAATAAAAACAACCACCCATTACATGATAATCATCCAAACACATAATAAAAATTAATTTGGTAAAAATATAAATAAATAAATGTTTAAAAGATTTATTAATTTTACATAATTTTATTTTTAATGGGTAGAAATAATTTTTAAAAATTCAAAATATGTTTTTGATATTTATTTTTCAAATTAGTTTATATTTAATCAAATTGATAATTTTGCTCTTAAAATTAAGTAATGCTATATTCAATTATCCTTATTTAGAACAAGATTCAAAATTCAGGATCAAATGTGTTGCAATTGAAAGTCAAGGACCAAAGTGATACAACTCCCAAACTATAGAGACCGTTAGTGTAATTCGCTCTTCTTTGTTGAATATGTCGAATTATCTTTTTAATTATCAGGTTGATAATGAGTACCTATATAATATGGAAGTTACTATAATCTTTTTGAATTTTTGAATGTCACATTGTCTATATCTATATGAGGTAGTTTTTGAATGTCACATGGTTGGCGTGACTTAGTTCATGTTTTGACCTTTTTCTTTGTTCAGACTGCATAAATCGGTAGTGATTGTGGGGAATGATTTTGTGAATTTGTTTTTTTTTTTTTTTTGATCAGCAAAAGAAACTTTATTGATGACGAAAACATACATATACATATGAGATGAACATCAATAAAGAGGTGGAAGAGCAGAAGAGCATCATAGCTAACAAATCCAATCCCAACTAGGTTGGCACCGAGAAGAAAACTCAATCATTTGCAAGCTCAACCACAGAGGGATGATGAGAAACCATGCGCAGCAAGAAAAAAAACAAAAGAAGACCCCCACAAACTCAACCCCCAAAACAAACCCACAGATTCACCTGCAAAAAAACAAAAGAAGACCCCCACAAATTCACCTGCAGAATCACCCATAATCAAAACACCAAACCTGAACAACATCCCAATGCTCCCAGCCCAGAGATCAGCAGCAACTTCAGCACAAACTCACCAAACTAGTGAGCTATCTATCAGCAGCAACAACAGATTAATGCAGAACAACATCACCAGAACAACAGCCTTAGCCACCAAACAAAACAGATCAGCAAGACCAATATGCCAAGTACAAGAAGACCAAAAATCATGTATCAATCCTCAGAAGCCTGGCCTATCAGAAGCTCAAAATCCATTTCTGTTGCAAAACAAACCACATTGCTAACACCTAAGCATGGCAGACCAGCCAACTAACCAATGCTATCTCCTCAGCATAGCAGCAGGCAGGCCATGAAACAGACTACAGCATAGCAGCACACCAGAGAGCAGCATATCAGTTCAAATACAGAGGCTAAAACCATTTCTATCACTTAAGCATATCAGACCAGCTGAATACGACCTCATTTTGAAGTCTTTTATGCTCATTATGCTGGCATAATCTCCACAGCAGAACATCAACAGATAGGAGCTCCCAAGAATATACTGGCATATCCTTCACCTAACTCAAAGAAAACAAAGCCCCTCCCAGGCACATCCTAATCAAAGACTAGTTGACAAGAGCAAAGCAGATCAAGGCATCAAACCAAAAATATAGCAGCAAAACCACCATACAGTAGGGGCTGCCCCTCTACACCAATTTGCAGACCAACATTGCCACACAACATCACCTTATCAAGCAGAAACTAGTCAGTTGAGCTCTCCAAGATGCCAAAAGAACTTAGAGTCAAAGGGGCCCCAAAAGATGGGACAGAGTATAAGCTCCAAAAACAAAATTATCTTCATTGTCTAGGCATGCACTTCTGTCATGCTTGTTAACTCCCCAGACCAGTCTTGCTCTATCTCTCACCAAGCTTATTGATCCATAATAAATGGGCTCTTCACAAGCCAAAATTCTCAGTCCATACCCCTTTATTTCTCTACAATGTTCTAACAAAAACACTTCACTGCCCTCTGGAATCCTAACAAGTACCAACGTACTCCCCCATGCTCAGATTCAGACAGAAACTCCTTTAACCCAAGCACTTTGTCACCAGGGCATCACAACAGTTGCAGATCAACAAATACAACTGCAGCAACAAAACAAAAAACAGCAGCAGGCAGAACAGAATTTCCCTGAGACACACCAGACTACACAAAGCAGCAGGCAAACAAAACAAATCAAAGGCAACAAAACACTATATAAACAACAGAAGGCCACCATACAGCAGTAGATCAAACTCCCCTGTATCACACCTTTCAGAATATCTCTCCAACCAAACTAAACAACAGTCAAAACAGCCACCGCACCAACAGCAGACCAGGGATCCTGCAAGCACCTCCACTCTACCACCTTTAAAACTCAAGTGGACCCAATACACCTCCTAATTTGCTTAAAATTAAAAACAACATCATGAACAGAGAAGGACGCACCACTGAAATGAGCTCTTATCCAGATTGCCACTCTCACCTTGATACAGTCACACAAATCTTGAAGATTGGGCTGTACTGAATTAAAAACGCAATCATTCCTATATCTCCACACAGACCACATTATGGCTGATGGTAAAACCCTCCAAATTTGGTTTACTTTCTTCTTAAACTTCCAACCCAACCACCATAGAAGCAAATTTTCAATAGAACTAGGAATAGCCCACTGAAAACCCCATCAAAAAACAATAGCAGACCAGGTTCTCCAGACAAAAGGGCAATGAAGCATAATATGTTCTGTTGATTCTCTTACCTCATGACAAAAAATGCACCTCCGAGCGTCATCACTTACCAAAATTCCTAACCTGTGAAGCAGCTCTTTTGTTTTCAGTCTACCTCTCCAAGCTAATCAAGAAAAGAATTTAGCTTTTGGTGGGGAGAAATTATTCCATAACAGATCAACTGATCTCTGGATAGGACCATCATTAACTAATCCTCAAGTATAAACATGATTAACCTTGAACACACTTGACTGCATAGGCTTCCAACACAAACAATCAACACCATCACTTCTTAAAACAGGGCCATCCCCTAGAAAATTCAGAAATCTAACCAACTCATCATCTTCCCAAGCCCGAAGTATTCTTCTGAAATTAAAAACCCACCCAAATTGATGAGATCTTCTAGCTAATTGCACACTCAAGGAAGCCTCTTTATCTTCAACCAGCTGAAACAATCTAGGGAATTGACTTAACAAGTTTGTTGATCCCATCCAAGGGTCCCTCCAAAAACTAATTCTCACTCCATTCCCAACTACAATCTGGGCATTATCCTTGTAGAATTGAAAGAGCCGGCCATTCCTTTGAGCAACTAGTAATATATCTTTCCATATCTTAGATGTAGAACCAAATTCAGCTGGAAAAGGGTACCACCTGCCCCCTATAGAACCATACTTCTCACAAATTACCAACTTTCACAAAGCATCATCTTCATTGCCATATCTCCACCACCACTTTACTAGCAAGCCATCATTGGCTAACCTGATATTTTTGATCCCTAGACCACCTTGCTTCACACTCCTAGATACCTCTTTCCAACTAACAAGGTGAATCTTCCTATGATATTCTGAATCGCCCCATAAAAATGATGCTTGAATTCTATCAATCTCTTTTGCTACACATTCCGGCATTTTAAAAATGGACATGTAATATACAGGTAAAAAACACAGCACAGATTTTATGAGTGTAACCCTCCCAGCAAAGGACAAAACCCTTCTCTTCCACCCAGATAACTTCTTTTTGAATTTCTCTACAACAGGTTTCCAAGTTGACCTCTTACTAGGGCTGGCCCCCAATGGTAAACCTAAATATTTCAAAGGTAGCTTTTGACTTATACAATTCAACTTTTCAGCATACTCATCAACCACCACATCAGCCACCCCCACTCCACACACAACACTTTTAGAAAAATTAATCCTTAAACCTGAGATTACCTCATAACACCTAAGAATTCTTTTAATAGCCATAATTTTAGACCATTCAGCCTTACAGAAAATCATTGTATCATCAGCAAATTGCAAATGGGAGACATTCAAACCATTCACACCTACTGATACACCTTTAAAAAGACCCAATTCCTTGGCTCTAGATATGAGTATGTTCAGACCCTCAGCTACAACATTAAACAAAAATGGTGATAACAGATCACCTTGCCTTAGACCTTTTTGGGGACAGAACTCAGGTGATGGTGAGCCATTAACCAGAACTGAGACTCCAGCAAAAGAGATGCAACTCTTCAACTACTTAATCCAAACAGCTCCAAATCCAAAACTCTCCAACATTTGATTGAGGTAGTTCCAGTTTACCGTGTCATATGCTTTTTCAAAATCCAGCTTAAGAATTAACCCCTTTCTATTTGATTTCTTCCACCAATCCACAACCTCATTTGCTATAAGAACTCCATCCATAATGTCCCTCCCTCCTAGGAAAGCTGATTGGACTTTGCTAATAACTTTTGGCAGAACTAATCGAAGCCTGTTAGCAAGCACTTTAGACAACACTTTATAAATGGAACTAATGAGACTGATAGGTCTAAAGTCTTTAATTGATTCAGGACAATCAGATTTAGGAACAAAAGTCACAAAAGAACAATTAATGCCATTTTCCAACATTCCATTAGCATGAAACTCCTTCATAAAATCCATGATATCACCCTTCATGATCTTCCAACACTTTTGAATACAAAACAAGTTAAAACCATCTGGACCTGGAGCTTTGTTTCCATCACATTCCTTGACTGCTGCCCATACATCTGCTTCTGAAAAATCTAACTCCAAACGTTGAAGTTGGCCTTGATCAATGCAATTAAATTGGCCCCCTAGTCTTGGCCTCACTTTCCAACCTTCAGAGAACAAATCTATAAAATAAACCCACACAGCTTGTTTTAACTCCAAGGGCTCCTCATATAAAATATCATTAATCTTCATTGAATCAATGAGGTTCCTACTTTGTCTTCTGGAGGCCATAATGTGAAAGTATCTGGTGTTTTTATCCCCTTTTAATGCCCAATTTAATCTAGATTTTTGCAACCAGATCCACTCCAATTTTTTTCTACTCTGCCAAACTTCATCTCTGACTTCAATTCTCTTTCTAACTTCAGCTTTTGTAAGATCTCTCTCTTCAGCAACTAAATCCCAGGAGTGTAACTCAGCTTCAGCTACTTTGAGTTTGGATGCCACATGACCAAAGACCTCCACATTCCATATCTTCAATGCCTACTTGAGTGACCTCAGTTTGGCCATAATTCTGAAGCCAGCCCAACCTTCTACTGGTGCACTAACCCAAACCTTTTTAACTTCTTTAAGAAAGCTCGGATGTAACACCCATGCATTTAAAAATTTGAAAGGCTTGGGACCCCAATCCCGCTCATCTTCCTTCAAAAAGATTGGGCAATGATCAGACAAAATTCTAGGAAGGCCCCATAACTTAAATCTAAACCATTCAAGCCACTCCAGATTTAATAGAAATCTATCAATTCTACTCCAACACACTCCTAACTGTGAATTACTCCAAGTGTATTGCCTCCCTAACATAGGTACATCCACCAATTCCAGTTTATTAGCGAAATCATTAAACTCCTGCATGCCCCTATCACTTCTAACACAACCTTTCCTTTCCCTTATGCTTTTAATTTCATTGAAATCCCCCCCTAAACACCAAGGTTCTGGGAAGGATGCTTTTAGCTTAGCAAGAACCTCCCAAAGATGCCTTCTCCCACAACTATCATTGGGGGCATAGACATTGACAATGACGCAGTCAAGTCTGAGATAGACTAAACCTGATAACAAAACGAAGTTCCTGGAGCTGCAACAACCCTTAATTTGAAAGACCTCAGGTTTCCACAAACACGACAAACCCCCTGCACTCCCTTCTGCATCAACCCCTATATACCCCAGGTCATCTTCTGGCCATAGGGATCTAGCAAAATTCTCATCCATACATGACTTCTTTGTTTCTTGAATTAAAACCACATCCACCATTTTTTCCTTTATGAAATTTTTGAACCTCCTTCTTTTCTCAAGCTTACCCAAGCCTACATTCCAGGAAAGAATTTTCATTATGAAACTACTGTTACTCCTAAAACTCCTTGGGTGCAAAACTTAAGCACCACCACTAATCCCCTTTTTGGGTACTCTTTCCTCATCTTGCTTTTTCATCTCCATAATTTTCTGAATAACACTCTCTTCATTACCCCCAATTTCAATACCCAGAGCTTTCCCCATTTTTACAGTTTCATGGGCTTCACTTCGGTTTAAAATTTGACGATATGCACCAGAACTAATTGACATGGATGACGAAATTGCAGATGCCGCTACTCGAAACATAGCTCCTCGTGGGAAACCTCTGCAAAATTGAGTAGCACCTCTAATTTTCTTTTTCCGTTTGGACCTTGAAACTTGAGCATCTTGTTGTCCCTCAGCTTTACTGGTTAAAACTTGACCAACCTTTTTTCCTTTATCCTTTTTTGCCAAAAAATGTTGCCCACCATCTGTAACAACTTGAACTGAAAAATCCTTCTTATCTCTTATTTGAACTGGTGATTGGTCAGAGCCTGAGTCGTCTTGACCTTCAATGACCTTCTTTCCTTTGTCAGATCTTTTCTGAGTTGGTTGTTCAGAACCTGAATCATCGTGGGCTTCAATAAGGCCATTCAGCTGGGCTTCAGACACTTGGTAAAAAGAAGGCACTAGAGTAATTGGCCCAGGATCCACCACATTCTATTGTTCTAGGCTCATACCTAAGCCATTACATATCCCTTCAAATTGTGCTTGATTTAGCACTACCTCCAAATTAATATTGGGCCTAATAATTCCATGGTCACTGATGCTTCTCATAAATCCAGTTGAATCAAAATCACCACAAACTCTACAATTTCCCAGAACTTGGCTCTGCACTAATTTGCTTTGCATGCTTGCCTTGGAACCTACTCCGCCTTTAGCCGCTTTTTGGTTTTCCAATTCTGTAACCGTTATCAACAATTGATACTGTGGAAGACGTACAATGGCCACCTTGCAACAACCCCTTCACTTCCATGTCAACCCAGTCTTTTCCACTTCATTTTGAACTGCCACATCATCATTTCGAGCATCCTTGTCAGCATCGTCTTCCTCTTTGTCCAACTGTTTAGACACAGAGCTCTGGTCCCCTCTCCCATGGCTACCTTCAGCAGACCATGATGTACTTCCATTAGCAAACTCAACAGAATGATGCCCATGTCTCTGTTCAAAACACTCCACAACTTTTATTGGGTATGAAATACCCTTGCTTTCCATGATAACCGTCTTGTCAATTGCTTCCAACTGCGATGTAATAACCTTCACCTTACCATATTTCAGAGATGCCAAGCTCAAAGTTTCCTCATGGATGGCCACCACTTCGCCCCAAAGCTCATCTATCTTTTTAAAATTATGAGAGTTCCACAGATTTGGTGGAACTCCAAGACAATACAACCATGTCAACCTTTCACAATCAACGAACATCCCTTTCTCCCACTTCGTTGCCGACTCACACCAGTCATCAACCCATTTGACGATCTCAGAATTTATGTTCCTCATTTCTTGAACTGATTGGAAGGTTACGTATGCTAATCTACCCCCACCCTCCTTCACCTCAACATTTTGTAGGCCTATGTTCTTTAAATCCTCCTTAAATTTTCCAAATGAGAGTTGTGGTCTTAGCTTGACCACCAAGCTGTTGAATAGCCAATCATTCCCGTATTCTACTGCATGAAATCCCAGTGCTGATTCCTTTTTCATCGCTCCACCTTTTACTACCTCAGCATATGTGTACCTGTTTCTTGGTTCCTCCACTACTTTTCTGAGCATCGTTAATGGTTTCTTTGTTCCCAGTATCATTTGCTCCTTGCCAAAATCAGCTTTCTTCACTTTCAGGACTTTATTTTTGCACCACACGCCATTGGCTTTCTGTACTACTACTGGACAGTCAAATCTCACAAATCCGAATCTTGATCTTGTTGCCTTTCTTCTTTTGGCTGGAATGAACACATCCTTTACAACCCCAAACTTAGAGAAGAGTGAGAACAGTCCTTTTGGATTCATTTCTTCAGGTAGATCGTCCACAAACACTATGTGTATACCAGAATTTATCCCCTGACCTCGAATTCTTCTCTTAAACACTGGTTGCCAACCTCCTCTGTTAACTTCAGTTCTTCCCCCCTCCATTGTTTCCTTGTTTTTACAAAAATACTACAAAGTATGGAGACTTAATTTTGTGAATTTGTAACTCTGTATTTATAACATTTGGTCGCATTGCAGTGTGGATCTCCACAACTGACAGCCATTCTCACAAAATAATAAGTTATATATTTTACCTTTTTAATACATAAGAAAAAAAGAAAAGAAAAGAAAACATAATAGAAATATGGGCATAACTGTAAACTCAATTTTTAAAGAATATAATAAATTCATATTTTCAAAATCAGAAGGACTAATTGGTCAATAAAAAATTTATTAAACGAATCATCATTCCTCAAGATGAAATTTATGAATAAATTTTTCAAAATTGTAAAACAAAATCAGTAAAGATGAAAATAATCTTAAAAAAAGTTACCAAATAAACAAACCCAAAACAGCAAATGGGGTGTCATCTTACTTTAATTTTTTTTAATTCTTATTTTTTTTTGGGTTTTAAAATTCCCATGCCAATCCCAATAAATTAAAAAGAATATCGTTGTATTTGGTTCATGAATTTAAATAAAAATTTAAAAAATAAAATGGAAAATGCTCATGAAAAGTGTGTGAAATCTATATATAAAACAAAATGATTTTTGAAAATATCTCTCTAATACAATTGGATAGAGTGAATGAGATTAACCAATCTATGTAATTGATGGTTCGATTTACTTTGATCAAAATAAAATTTTTCGCTCAAAGTAACTTCATAGCACCTTCCTCCCATCATTCATGTGCCTCATATCTCTTCCTCATGGAGCATGGCTCATTGAGCCCATTATGGGGCATATTTTAATGATCCAAATCGTTACTTTTAAAGTATGTTGAATAGAATTGTGTGGGAGTGGATATGGAATACTTCTTCGATCCAAACGAGCCCTTGGATAATCTTCCCAACAGTGACCTGAAATAAGAATAAAATTTCGGATGGTGGTGCCGGAATTAACACTCTAACGGACAAGTCAGTTTTGTAGAAGGGGTGGTGTTTTTTGGATTTCTTGAGGTTCAAGCTTCTTTTTTACATACCTCTTTCTCCGGCCTATCTTCTTTTTTTATAGAGTCACTCTCCTTGATCTCCACTCCATGCAGCTTAGCCCTTTCATTTTCATCCTGTTATCCCCATCTCCTTACTATACTTCCTCGAAAGGGACATTCTGGTCCCACTTGATGGTTCCATGCCGACTCGCCCAACATATTCGGCTCTTCTATTCGGCATAGGTACTCACAATTCAGCACTCCCCAACGTTTTCATACTTAATCGGACATTTATTCAAAGAAGCCTTGATTCGGTGGGCTTTGGCCTTATTCAACCCATTTTAAGCAAGCTTGACCTTATTTGGCCCACAATTACTTGGCTCCCAAGAATATTCTTACAAAAATTAAGTTGATTAGACATCAATTACTCTTTCATCAAAGCACATTCGTATTTAGTTTTATATTTTGAACTACATTTATCATTTATTTTTTTAGATATAAATTACCCTTTCATCAAAACACATTCGTATTTAGTTTTATATTTCAAACTACATTTATCATTCATTTTTTAGATATAAATATAATTTGATGAAAGGGCTACCAATATTCAATCAACTTATTTTTTTACAAGTATGTTATACTTAATGTACTCTAAAAAGTTGATGGCTTGAATCATAGAAATAGGCTCCAACATGGGCCTAACAAGCCGTGTAATAATAGCTGCTGTGCAACACCAAATCCTTCTCTTTCATTTTGCATTGGATTAATTAACTATTTTTTATTGTAATATGAAATATATTGATTTATTGCATTAATTAATTATTGAATTGCTGAAATTGATCTAGGTTTATTTTCTTAAAATTCTCGAATGTTAAAATTATTAATTTGGTGCTTTAGTTACTAACCAATTCTGTGATAGAGACATTTTCAACAATTATTGTATTTTATTATATCGATCGAAATAGTTTGAGAATTGTTGCATTGTAAGTATGTCAATGTATTTTGGTATTGTGTAATGACCCATGAACACAATGTGCTATGTAAAAGTTTCATATGATATTAAGTGTTCCAACGGAAAATTTTCATTTTTCATCAAACCACCGATTAATTGGGAGGATGTTCGGCCGGTCGACTGGTTAGTGTAAATTTACTAAAAGTTTGAAGTAAGGAAGAGGTTGTTCGAGAGGACAACCGACCAGTCGTCTGGTGTATGGTCCCATTGGCTATCTATAGTAATTTGGTTTTAGACATCTTCAATTTGATGAAAAGTTTAAAAAATTCTTAATTTAATGTTAACATTGGAGTATCAAAAGTGGACTTCTTTTTTAATAAAAGAAAAGAATAAATGTTGAAATAATCTTAGAACATGTCCAACTGTGCATCTTTTTCTTTTCACTAAATGGATGAATAATCTCACTACAAGAAAAGTGGGTTTAAAAGACGAAACTTTTTGCGACGGCACAACTTGCCGTCGTAAAAAATGTGATTTTTTGAGACGGCACGACTTACCGTCGCAAAAAAAAAAAATGTGACTTTTTGAGACGGCATAACTTGCCATCGCAAAAAATAGAGTATTTGCGATAACATAAAATGCTGTCACAAAAAAGGAGAGTATTTGCGACGGTAGAGATTGTTGTCGCAAAAAAAATAGAGTTTTGCGACTGTACCAGCTGCAGTCGCAAAAAAAAAGAGAGTTTTTTGCGACTGTAATAGGTATTGTTGCAAAAAAAAAAAAAAGTAAATATATATATAGCGATCCCGGTTTTCCCTTCATTTTTTTTTTAATTGTATTCCGAACTCGGTTCTGTAAATGTGTTGTTGTCTTATTCCCGTTTCCATCCTTTACTCTTTGTATATATACAATGTATAGAAGACTAATGCTAATACATTGAATGTGATGGATTTATTATGAATGAATCTTAGAGATGCATTATGTATCTATTATGAATATGTAAGATACATTAATTTATATAATGAATTCATTAATATAGAGGATGCATTATGTATCATGAATGTATGAGATACATTAATCAATTTAATGAAGTTCATTGAATGAATAACTTGAGAGTTTCTCTCTCTCCCTACACACCTTCTCTCTTGGTTTTCATCTCCCTCTAGTGTAAATCTATACTAAGTCCTTTGTAAGAAAGGTAGAGTGGGTTGAGGGCTTCATTTTAATCTGAAAGTTTGGCGATTTGGAGCACTTTGGTTTTTGGCCTTCATCTTCTCCATTTGGTCTCTCCATTTGAGGTAGGGATTTCCTTGTTCTTTTTCAATACTCTCTATAGATAGACATGTGGTAGTTTTGTATTGCATGAAAATCATATCCGTGTTGGATTTGTTTGAAAATCATAAGGGAACCTAGGGTTGGTTGTTTGAAAATGGTTTTGTTATCATTGGTGTGGTTTGGACTAATTAGAGAGTAAAATTAGCATGTTATTGTTGAAAGAAGAGAAAGCCCTAAATTATATTTTGATTTGATAAAATAAAAAAGGTTTATGGTTGAACAATGTTGGTAAATTTCTATTGTTAATATGAGTTGTGTAGAAGGTGTTATGATTAAAGGGAATAATTATGGTATTGGGGTTATTTTGAAATGAACGTATTGAATCAAGTTGGGTTATGGCTTATTATCCATGGAATTGATTTTGTAAAATGAAGAGAATGTAATTGGTTTTATAAAAAGGGAAAAGTGTTTTTGGAATAAGTGATGGAACATGTTGACTTGGCAAAAATATGAAAGTTGATCTTGAAAATGGTAAATGAAATGTTAACTCTATGTGAGTCTCGGAAAATAAATTTGAGAATTGAACTATTGTATCATGAGTGTTGAATACACATATTTGGGGGTTTTATCCTTACCTATCGTACTAGTGTTGTTGTTGGGTTTAAGGTTTGCTTGAGAGTTGAGTCTCTTTTATTCGGTGTACTGAACACATGCATCTAGAGGTTTTGTCCTTGGTCATCGGTGGAGGATGACATTGTTGTGTTGAATTGTGACGTATGCATTACACTTGTGTTGATTAAACATTATTGAATAGTTTATGTGTATGTATTACACTTGTTATTTATGCTTTGTTGTATTGATTGATTATGTATATGAAATTGTTTATATACATTGTGTTGTGTGGGAGGAGATAGGGGATGTACTCCACGGTTTAGGGGAAGATAGTGGATGGACCTCTAAACCGGAAACTGTTTGACATTGATACAGCACTACAATGTGTATCATTTGTGAAGTATAGAAGTGTTTTTGTTTGATATTGATACAACACCAAAATGTGTATCATTTGTGAAGTATGGAAGTATTTTTATGCGAGATTGATCTGATTACTAAAATGTGTATCTATTATGAGGTATGAAATGTTTAAAATGAGTTATTATCTTGCTTATCGCTTTGGCATATCCTTAGCTTCTTGTGCATATAGCGGTAGAAGCGAGTTTTAATTGTTATCGTCGGTATCTGAGTATGTTATGGGTTGCGATGGTAATAGCTTTTGAAAGGCCGATTTGCCTCATTTGTGGATTATATACATGATCGATGATTTGTTATTTCCCTTTTATTTAAGGCATGCATGTATTGATATGAATGTATTGGGAACAAACCAAAATGCCATTTTGAGATTTTGGAAAGTGTAAAGGAAAATGGGGTATTTGTGAACATGTTTTCAAAAAAGGTCATTTTGTTGTAAGTACGGAAAATGGGGGAAGAATAATGGGCTTGGTGAAATTGTTTTTTTTTCTAAAACTGTTATAGTCATGAAAGTTTGGAAAAATGGGTAATGAAAAGGAAAGAAAGGTGAACCGCTTATAGCGTTAAATGAAATGGCTGTTTTCGAGAAAAGTTCATACTTATGTATATTTTGTATAAACTGTCACATTACTATTCTAGTATGAGATTGGGCATTCATGATCATAGCTATCTGTAAGTTGTTATTGTTGAGAATCATGTTGAGATCCCTACTGGACTATATGTTCATCCCACGTTGTTGAATCTTTTTCAGGTGATAGCCAGGATGTGCTACAAGGTTTTGGATCTTCTTATTTGTTGGCCACGGGGCCTCTTTTGTGTTGGCGGAATGCCATTTATGTAAAAGGGTTATTCCCTTCTTCTTGACTTTTTAATGATGTAAGCCCAAGGGCAATTTATTTAGTGTGCTCATATTGTATATAATTTGCATACGAATGAGAAAATCGTTATTTATTTCCATTTGTTTAACCAAAGAGTTTTTTTTCCGCATGTTATCTCTAATATTGAATTAAACTAATGAATTTGGTAATGATTTCGAGTAATAACAAAGTGGGGCGTGACAATATATATATATATATATATAAGCTTTGAGACGGTTTCATATATATAGTCACAAAATTATTTAAATAAATGCAAACGTATTTTTTTGTCACAAAAAAAATAAAATAAAAAAAATAAAAATCGACGTCCTCTTACTTTTTTGAACATTTCTCTTTGCACCCATTTTTTCATCTTCCTATCTCTCTGTCTCTGTCTCTCTTCTCTT
This sequence comes from Camellia lanceoleosa, assembly GCA_025200525.1. Classification (NCBI taxonomy): domain Eukaryota; kingdom Viridiplantae; phylum Streptophyta; class Magnoliopsida; order Ericales; family Theaceae; genus Camellia; species Camellia lanceoleosa. Next base: position 105,671,818 of record CM045761.1, read on the forward strand.
TCTCTCTCTCACTCATCACTCTTCTCTGTCTGTCTATCTCGAGCTCTCTTTCTTTATGTGTCTCTGTCTCTCTGCTCTCTCTCTCTCTCACTCATCACTCTTATCATGCATCATGCATCTCTCTCTTTCTCTCTGTGTCTCTGTCTCTCTCTCTCACTCATCACTCTTCTCCATGCATGTCATCCTCTCTCTATTTCTCTCTGTCTCTCGTCTATCTCATTTCTCTTCTCTCTCTCTTTTCTTATCTCTATCTCTCTAGCTCTCTCGTTCATCTCTCTCTGTTTCTCTCTCGTTTATCTCTTTTCGCTCTTTCTCTTTCTCTCTCTCTCTCTCTTTCTGTCTATATCTTTTCACCCATTTTTTCATCATCCTCTATTTCTCTCTCTCACTCATCACTCTTCTCTCTCTCTGTCTATCTCTCCCTCTCTCTCTCTGTGTCTCTCATTCATCTATCTCTTCTCTTTTCTCTCTCTGTCTTTTTCGCTCATCTCTCTTCTCTCTATCTCTCTCGCTCATCTCTCTATCTCGTGATCTCTTTTCTCTATCTCTCTCTCTCTGTCTCTCTCGTTCATCTCTCTTCTCTATGTCTCTCTCGCTAATCTCTCTTCTCTATCTCTTGTTCATCTCTCTTCTCTCTATGTCTCTCTCGCCCATCTCTCTTCTCTCTATCTCTCTCTCTCTCATTCATCTCTCTTCTCTCTCAGTCTCTTTTTCTATCTCTCACTCTCTATTTCTTTTCTCTTTTTGTCTCTCTCTCTCTATCTTTCTCCCCCACTGTGTCCACGTTGCTCACTCTCTCCATCCCATCTTCTTTATTTATTGAGCTCCCTCTCGATTTATTGATCCACTACAAGAAAATGCACTTTTAGCGACCACTTTGTCTCTCTCTCGCTCATCACTCTACCTCTGTTTCTTTCTCTCTCTCTCCCCTCTATCTGTCTCTTATTCATCTTTCTCTCTCATCACCCACCTCCTCTACCACCTTCACCACTACTGTAAACGCCATTCCACTACCACCACTACTACCACTGTCGCCACTTCACCTTTACGACTACCATTACTACTACTATCGCCACCACTTCATTACCACTACTGCCACTACTACTACCATTACCTCTTCTTCACCCCTGCCACTCCATCTACTCTACTACTACGATAACTTCACCACTAATCTCCTTCGCCACCGCCACCACTACCACCACCACCATCTCTTATCCACTACCTTTACCACTACTGCCGCTCCCTTTTCTCTACCACAAAAAATTAGTTCATAATTTTTAGTAATCAAAAAGAATGGGTTGCAGAACAATATTTTTCATTGATCACAAAAAATTAACTTTTATTTTAGTGGAAAATATTTTTCATTAAAATATTACCCCTATTTCTACCAAATAAAAAATAATAATAAATTGTTTTTCATTAAAATAAAAATGAAACAAATAAATTTTCAATCTTAGTAACTAAAAAAAAATGAATTTTTTTTAAAAAATTCATTAACTACAAATTGTTTTTTATTTTAACAAAAAATAAATTTTTTTGACGACGACAACCCTTGTCGCAAAAAAAAAAAAAGAAGTAGAGTTAAATGACGTTATTTTGTTGTTTAAATTTCATTTGTGACCCAAAAAAAAAAAAAAATTTGATTTTTTTTTTCTTTTTCTTTTTTCATTCCCGATTTGTTTCCCTCCCCCTTTTTTTTCATTCCCCCCCCCCCCCCGGTCCAAGAGCAACAGCAACGTCGGAGTCGGATGAGGAGGAGGAGGAAGGACGGCAGTGATATGGATGATATACGGGAGTCTGGTGTACTACCACTGTGCATACAAGAATTCAAGCATACTCACCCTCCTCTCTAACGTCTTTCTTGTCCTCCTCTCCTCCCTCGCCATTCTCGGTCTCCTCTTTTGCCACCTCAACATCTCGTATGTCTTTCTTTCTTTACTTTTTACTCATCTCTCTCTCTCTCTCTCACACACACACACACATACGCACACACATGTTTATACAGAAGTTTTTGAAATACCCCCATTATCTATGCTGATGCCCTAGGTTTTGTTTATGGTTAGTGATTGATTTGCAAAAGAAGCACCTTTTTCCCCTGTTTATGATTTAATGATTTAATTCATAACCAAAGTTCCATAAGTTTTGAGAAGTCTATTATGTGTTTGTATTGTTAGATTGAATGAATGAATGTAACTGTAATTTTGTGAAAAACCTTGTGCATCTTGTTCAATTATTCTATCCATGGAATTTCCTTCAAGAAATTCTACCAAGAAAAATAATATATGGTTCATATTCAACTCTTGTATGGAGCCCACATCTTAAAATGAATGTGAACAACACATTAATTTTTTTGGGGAATTTTCTTAAAAATACCTGGGTTGTGTTTGGGTCATGGTTTTGTGTAGGAATTTGGAAAGGTTTCACCTACCCAAATTTATGATCCAAACACAACCTTGGAGTCTAAATATGACAGGAAAATGATTGGAATCTTACATATGGGATGATTCCACCCTGTTACATTAAGTTTTCATAAGTTTTTAAATGTTTTGCACATTTGAATTGAGGAGCAAGAACTTTGTGAATTTTGATTGGGTCCACCCTTATCTATTTTACATAGAAGCTAGGGTAAATGTTTGTTGAAATTTCCAGAATCTTAAATTTGAATATCAGTGAATCATGGTGTTAAATTATAGATCTCATCCTCTGTATTTGCATTGATTGTAAAAGAAACAAAAGTGAAACACATGAAACATGTGCCTAAGATTGAGATAAACAAGATCACTATAGGTGTATGTATCTTTATTGTAATTTCTTGGATAAAGAAAGTGAAGAATATGATCAGACGACACATGAAACATGTGCCTACATTAGAAGAGGAAACCAAATATGTTAGTTTCAAATTATAAATTTAGTCTCCTTGTTTTGGTAGTTGATATTTTGTGTATGAACTGAATTAAAAAAGGAAACCAAATATATAGTTTCCAAATTCTAGTTTTTCCTCTTCTTGAAGATGGTATTACTATCTTACTAGTGTATCATCTATGTGGGGATGGGGAACCTCTACCCCTTGCCTATCTTGTGGAAAGTGTAACACTTGCACCTACATGAGAGAAGATGGATTGGGCCTGTCCCTTGTCCAAAATGCAGGTAGTTTTCTTGTACCTAGCTAGTTTGAGTGATCCCCAATTGCATGTTTTTCAGCATGATAATATTTTTTTCTACTGTATCCTGGTGTTTTAGTTAATTTTTTTTCTTTTTCATTGAGCTAATAATACCTCTTTGCAGTTTCTCCCGGACAACCAAGCTCAATTTCTGATGATGAAGGTGTTAGGAGTGGCCAGGATGCAGCTAATTTGATAAATCAGAAAGAAATACACTGGGGGTAAGTTATATATATATATATGTATAGAAGAAATGACAAAGGCATAGAAATGAGAACATAGTTTGTGTTACGGGAGAAAGATGGACACATAGATGACTAGTTTGTGTCAATCAATTCATCTTCTTAGAACATCGAATAATTGCAATCAAGAAACTTTTTGGTTCAATATTCTCATCCTCATACATTAGTTTATACAATATTATAAATTATAATGCATCATATTTTTGGAACTAGCCTTTTCATTTCTTGGTTCAGTTATAGGGCACAATTGTTAAAATTTGATTTTACTTTAAAACAGCCGCATTTAGTTCAAGATGATAAAACACTAAATTTTTTTTACTCTAGGCAAATTAGTTTCTTAAGAAACTTGAATTCGAGGTGTTGACGCCCCAAAATCACCAAATGGGGTCGGATTAGCACGAAACTTGGCACACACGGCCGCCTAGGCATGAGAGACTTGTGAGAAAAGACGGCACTCGAATCAGGTTCCCAGTTTGGGAGTTAGAGGCGAATTTCGGTCTAGGCAAACTAATTCCTTAAGAAATTTGAATTCGAGGTGTTGACGCTCCAAAATACCAAACGGCGTCGGTTTAGCACGAAACTTGGCACACACGACCGCCTAGGCACGAGAGACTTGTGAAAGAAGACGGGACTCCAATCGGGTTCCCGATTTGGGAGTTAGAGCCGGATTTCACTATAGGCAAACTAGTTTCTTAAGAAACTTAAATTCGAGGTGTTGATGCCCCAAAATCACCAAACGACATCGATTTAGCATGAAACTTGGCACACACGACCGCCTACGCACGAGAGACTTGTGGGAGAAGACGGGCTCCAATCGGGTTCCCCGTTTGGGAGTTAGGGCCGGATTTCACTCTAGGCAAACTAGTTCCTTAAAAAACTTGAATTCGAGGTGTTGACGCCCCAAAATCACCAAACGGCGTTGGTTTAGCACGAAACTTGGCACACACGACCGCCTAGGCACGAGAGACTTGTGGGAGAAGACGGGACTCCAATCGGGTTCCCGATTTGGGAGTTAGAGACGAATTTCACTATAGTAAACTAGTTTCTTAAGAAACTTGAATTCGAGGTGTTGATGCCCCAAAATCACCAAACGGCGTCGGTTTAGCACAAAACTTGGCACACATGACTGCCTAGGCACGAGAGACTTGTGGGAGAAGACGAGACTCCAATCGGGTCCTCGGTTTGGGAGTTAGATCTAGATTTCACTATAGGCAAACTAGTTCCTTAAGAAACTTGAATTCGAGGTGTTGACACCCCAAAATCACCAAACGGCGTCGGTTTAGCACGAAACTTGGCACACAAGACCGCCTAGGCACGAGAGACTTGTGGGAAAAGACGGGACTCCAATTGGGTTCCCGATTTGGGAGTTAGAGTCAGATATCACTCTAGGCAAACTAGTTCATTAAGAAATTTGAATTAGAGGTGTTGACGCCCCAAAATCACCAAACGGCGTCGGTTTAGCACAAAACTTGGCACACACGACTGCCTAGGCACAAGAGACTTGTGGGAGAAGACGGGACTCCAATCGGGTTCCCGATTTGGGAGTTAGAGACGGATTTCACTCTAGGCAAATTAGTTCATTAAGAAATTTGAATTGGAGGTCTTGACGCTCCAAAATCTCCAAATGGCATTGAATTAGCACGAAACTTGGCACACACAACCGGCTAGGCACGAGAGACTTGTGGGAGAAGACGGGACTCCAATCGGTTTCCCGATTTGGGAGTTAGAGCCGGATTTTGGTCTAGGCAAACTAGTTTGTTAAGAAATTTGAATTGGAGGTGTTGACGCCCCAAAATCACCAAACGGCATTGGTTTAGCACGAAACTTGGCACACATGACCGCCTAGGCACGAGAGACTTGTGGGAGAAGACGGGACTCCAATCGGGTTCTCGGTTTGGAAGTTAGAGCCGGATTTTCGTCCAGCCAAAATTATTTACTTAATTATCTTTGTAATTATATAGTAGTTAATTTTTTATGTTTTTTTGTAATTAAAATATTAATACATAATTATATTGTCATTAATTATTTTTATTTTTTGTTTTCAGATATTTCCCATATAGTAGTTTGCTTCTTGTGGAATACAAGCGTGTGAAGATTGTGATTTATTTTTGGTCTTGTTACCCACGGAAGAATCATGAGGGAAACTTTTGTTTTTGATTTACGTTATTTTGAATTGTGAACAACATTATGTATTTAAACACTGTATATGTATTATGCAATATTATGTAGTGGGATAATTTTGCTAATGTGTTGTAATGAATGAATGCAAGAATATTTTTATTATGGATGAATTGTTATTTTTATACTGGAATTTTTATTATGTAATTATTGGTTTCTTTTTCAATTATTTTTCATTTAATACAGGTAATTTTCATATTTTTAATTTTTTTATTGTAGGTTTTTTTTTTTTTTAGACGACACCACATTGCCGTCACAAATAATATTGGCAGACTTGAGACAAAAGCCTTTTGCGACGGTACTCTTTGCCGTCGCAAATAATCTTTTAGAGACGGCATGTCGTGTTGTCTCAAATATTTTTTTAGCGACGACATATATCCCGTCACAATAAAAATTCTTTAGCGACGGTATTTTTTGTCGTTGCAAATAACACTTTTAGCGACGGCAACATAGTGTCGTCTAAAAAAATCTCAGATTTTTACATATTAATGGCGACGGCAAAATTCCGTCGCAAAAAGGCAACTTTGCCGTTGCAAAAAAAAGGCGACGGCAACGTGCCGTCGCTAAAACCTTTTTGCAACCCCCTTTGTTGCGACCCCTCACTTGCCGTCGCTAAAAGTCATCTGGCGTTGCAAAAAACCTTTTGAGACGGCATTTTGAGTATTTGCGACGGCATTTTGCCGTCGCAAAAAGTCAAATTTTTTGTAGTGTCTCTCTCTTGACATGCTCGATTTTTTTCTCTCTCTTTAATGATTTTTTTCCAATCAGACTCTAATCAAATAAAGGATATAAAGGTCACGTTGGATTGATTTCATAAGATACATGATACGGAGAGTACACTAAGGTTGAGTGAGAAAATATTTATGTATTGGTATTAGATTAAAGATGTAGGATAAAAAAATTTATTTATACAAGACCGAATTAATAATATTATAGATAGTATTAATATATAAAATAATATTTTAAATTTTTAGTTATAATATTATAATAATTATTATTATTTTTTGTTTTAAAAAATATAAATTTTGTTTAACAATTCACTAATTCCTTCACTTAATTTTTAATTCTAACCCGGTCATGGGATTGATAGTCCTACTAATAAGAGAATTATTAATCCAAACAAGTAATTAATCCCCTCATTTACGTTCCCAACTAAATACTCTATAAATAAGTCTTACATATCCAATCTCCCATCTAAAAACCAAACAAACATGACCATAGGAGTACAATTCTACTATTAATGACGATCTCTCTCTTGACAAATCTTTTCCAGTCCAACTCTCCCTTTGCTCGATTTTCTCATCTGACTTTGTTTCTCTCTCAAATGATTTTTTTCCAACCCGACTCTTTCCTCGATTTCCTATCCTACTCTTTCCTTTTTGTTTACACTACAACAAAATGCACTTTCGGCAATTAAAATTGGTGACAAAAAAAAAATTTGGTCGCTAAAAGTTGTGAAATTGACAATCAAAAATTTTTTTAGTCGGCAAAAATAAAATATTTAGGTACTAATTTTTTTTAGTCGAGGTATATGGGTTATTGGTGACTAAAAAAAAATTTAGCCGCTAAAAATGCCAGAATTGGTGACAAAAAAGAATTTTAGTTGCCGTATACTGAATGTTAGCTACTAAAACTATTTAGTCGCCGAATAGAAAATAAAAAATTATTTTTTACCTTTTTTGATCGCCAAAAGTAAAAAATAATTTTTTATATACGGTGACTAAATTTTTTTTTTGGTCACTGAAAATAAACTTTTGCCTAAAAGTTTATTTTTAGGGACAAAAAAGAATTTTAATCGCCGTATATTGCATTTTAGCTACTAAAACCATTTAGCAATTGAATGAAAAATAAAAAAAATTATTTTTTACCTTTGGCGACCAAAATTTTAGTTGCCAAAAGTTTATTTTCAACAACAAAAAAGAATTTTAGTTGCCAAAGAACTAAAATTTTTGGAGGGAGACATTTCAAATATTTTCAAGGGATTTATAAAATACTTTCAGCGACTAAAAAATTTTAGTCGCCAATAACCATCTACATAATTAATATCTCATGCTCTCACGCTCTCACTCTTCTCTCCAAACCCTAAACAAAGCCAGTGCCTCTCTCTGTGTCCCCTCGGCGTCCTTCTCCCTCTCCCTCTCTTCAGATTCTTTTTTTTTTAACTATGGAAAATATCATTTTCTCAGTTCTTGAAAATATCGGTGATGCAAGATCACTTATTTATAAAACCTATCCTATACAACAGATATGTATCTAATACCGTAACTAACTAATCTAACTTATTTACATGTGTGTTAACAACTTTTTTTGATCCGCAAAGAAAAATTTCATTAACAGCATAAAATTAAAGGTACAGGAAGATGACATGCACTGAAAGAGATTCGGAAAGTACAAAATACCCCTACTACTGCTACTCGCATCTATACAACCAACCCCTTGGCCTCACGATTTTTTTTAAACAAAAAAAGTTAAGAATGACTTAACTAGAAAATAAAATACATGAGTTAGTAAAGCAACTTAACAACTAGTAACAGATCTCCTAACAGATTCTCTAACCACCATAGTTGTAGTTAGTAAAGCAGTTGAGCTGCATGGTAAACTTGAACTGATAGAACTCTTCTTAAATTGATTGAGCTGAGGAAGAGATAGACGACTGAACTGAGGACTGAACTGAGTAGGTGCAGGTTCTGAGCTAGGTGCAGGTTCTGAGCTTGAGCTGAGCTGAGTAGGTAATGCTGCAGAGTTAGTATCCTCAACACTATCACTCTCTTTAGATTCTTCTCCCTCATCTTCTTTTCATTCAACCTCTCTCTCTCTCTCTCTCTCTCTCTTTCTCCCTTTGTTTCTCTTTCTCTCTATAAACCTACATTCTTGCAGCATCAGATTTGGCCTCCCTCTCTTCATCAATGAACTCGTCGACGGCGGTGGAGGGCTTCTGGTGTCGGCCTTCTAACGTCCCTTCTCTACATTGACTGAGTAGCTTTGTTTACCCAAACACATTAGCTGCCCTAGATCCCCAAATCTCCTCCATTGACAACCAAGAAAAAGTAAGGTTTTTTTTTTTTTTTTAAATCTTTTTAAAAAAAAAAATAAATTCTCTCCACTTAACTTGCATTTCATCCCCATGATGAAAAGCTATGTGATATGAATAATAGACTTGCTAAAATGTTTTGTGAATGTTGAATAATGGACTTGTTGAAACACATTAGCAGCCTCTGTGATGTTCATACATAATGAACATTTTGCATTGCAAGTGTATGACGAAATGCCACAATGATTTATTTTTTTATTTTTTAAAACAATGAGATACATGTGAATGGGAGCAAATGGCCAAAACACATGTAAAAATTAAGTGATTTAGAAAACAAAGCATGTGTAATATGTTTAATTAAATTTAAATCTCATAAGCCAACCATTACCTGTGGAATATATTTTTGCTACCTGTTGAGCCAATTCTTGTATTGGATTACTATTGGAATATCCCAACAGAGGTGTAACTCATCTAAAAGTTCTAAGGGCTATAATAATTGTGAAGTCCTCCCACTCATTTTGAGAAGTGGAGCATTGCTTTGAATTTTGGTACAATAACATAAAGGGTCATAAAATAACCACACAACTTTGCCCTTTAAAATATAAAGATCATATTCTCTAGTTTTGCTCTTCTTTTTGCTGTTGTAATTAGAATTAGACTGAGAGTAAACATCTTCAAGGAAGCTAAGTAGGAACACACAAATTCTACTTATGTATTAGTAGTTTAAGTGGTATTCTAAGAACCCAATTAAAAAAAAAAAAAAAAATCTATTCAGTTCTATGGTGTTTACATGAGCAGTGCTATACAAACAAAAATTATGTACAGAATTTTGATCCAAATAATGTGGTAACCTTGTGTCCTATCACTTTAAAAACAAAAGTCCAGTGATCCATCAATGGAGGGGAAAATGTAGCTTTTAAAAGTAGTTGAAATATAGCTCTTCTTTAGTATTGGATTCATGCTAAATTTTGTTGTGGTTTCTTTATGCTATTTTTTTTATTTGGGTCCTTGGATTTGTGAACGGAAATGAAAAGGAAAAGAAAATGAAGGGGAGGAAACTAAATGCCTTTTTTTTTTTTTTGTGTGGCTTGGTTGAGTTAGGAAAATGAGAAAGAAATGAATAGCTATTAGTGAACTCATTTGATCTAGTGCTATTTATTTGATTTAGGAAAACTAAATGCTATTTATGGCTTGGTTGGGTTATGCCATTTTTTGTGTGGCTTTGTTGAGTTAGGAAAACTAAATGCTATTTATTTGATTTGGGTCTCATTTACTTTACGAACTCATGCATCAAGCATTGTCTGCTTTCATAGATCATAGATCATTTGAGGTAGGTACAGGTTGAGGAAAGCAAGCTTTTGGATGCTCCCAGTACTCTTTCATGGGTCAATTGTAAATGTTTCTAATTTATGTTGTGAGATAGAATGAGCACTTTTGTCTGCTCTGTCAATAAAAATGTTTGTACCAATGTTTGATTCTCCAATAATGTACAGACGGCATCATTTAAAAAAAAAAAAAAACATTTCCTTATTTGCTATGGTTTATAAAGCACATTTCTGTTTTCTTTAATGCAGCACTGCTGCTTCTTTGTCTCACAATGATGCTTTTTTGTTTTTGTTTTTGTTTTTGATAAGTTCTTTGTCACAATGATCCTGCACTTGTTATATAGCTCCTGGGTCATCTTCATCTACATCTACATATGCAATTTTCATAATGATGATGTTGGAATGTGCATGTATCTTTGTACAATAAGATTGATGTTATAATTTGAAATGTCAATTTTATTGAATAAGTGCTAATGGTAATTTTTATTTTTTTATTTACAGATTGCTTTTGCATGGGCTATTGTGGATATTTATTTTTGTGTACGGAGAGCATTTGTTCTGTATATGGAAGACATTTATTTTTCTACAACCCTCTGTTTTGGAAATTCAATGTTTTTGTATGTAATATTTAATTTAGATGGATTCTACTTGGTTGGTGTGGATTTATATGATATTTGGAATATGATGTTACAAGTTAAATTTTTTGGATAGTTGATAATGAAATGGGTATTACTGATAATGGATTTAGATGATAATTGATAGATGTATTATTCTGTATATGTATAGGTTACAGGTTGTATTGATAATGAAATGCATATAATTCAGAATTTAATGAAAAGTATTCAATTTATGCATTTTTAAAAAAATTAATAAATAGAGCTTTTGGCGACTAAACATTTAGTAGCCAAAAAATAAAAAGGAAACTTGTTGGCTACTAAATAGTTAGTAGCCCAAAAAAAAAAAGTTATTGGCGACTAAAAAATTAGTATCTCTGAAAAGGAGTACCATGATTTTAGCGACAAAAAAAATGGTAGCCAAAAAAGAGTGTTTTTAGCGACTAAATATTTTAGTCTCTAAAACAAAAAACCACATTTATTGAAAACTTTGGGCGACTCAATTTTTTGTCGCCAATTGGCAACTTTTGGCGACTAAAAAAATTAGTCGCCAACACCTTTCCTTTTGCCGACTAATTGTATAACAGCGAATTTAGTACTTTCGATGACTAAATATTTTTTAGTTGCCAATACCTTCCCTAAAAATCTTCTCGCGACCAAGCGGGTGAGCGAACTATTTAGTCGGGAAAATTTTTCGATGACTAAAATTTGACTTTTGGCGACTAAAAATTTAGTCGCCAAAAGTGCAATTTCTTGTAGTGTTAGCATTTGTTGAAGATGTGAGTTGACTTTTTAATTATTTTAGCCTGACGTTAAAAAGTTTCATTTAAGATAAATTTTTTTTGGCTTTTTTTACTTTTATGAGAAAAAAATGAAATAATTATGATTTGGATGTGATATTTTATCTTATTGACTTTTTAATCTAATTTATCTTTTTATAACTATTGTAGCCCAAAAAGTTTGAGTTTGGGGTTGCTACTGCGCATGATACGTAGCAGCAACTGTTGCACATCTTATTAGGCCCATTTCAGAGTCTAATTTGATAATTTAAACCGTTCATATTTTAGAAGTTATCGAGTAGAATATACCAGTAAAACATCACGTCAATCAGATATCGTTGGCTCTTTCATCAAATCACATTTGTATTTTAAAAAAAAAGAAGACAAATGTAACTTGAAATATAAAAATCAATACAAATATGATTTGATGAAAGAGATAACAATATCTGATCGACGTGATTTTTTATAGGTATATTCTACTAGATAACTTTTAAAATGTGAACGGTTTAGATTATTGAATTAGGCCCTGAAATGGGCCCAATAAGGTGTGCAACAGTTGTTGTTACACACGCGCAGTAGCAACCCCAAAGACAAAAAGTTTATGCTAAACATAGCCTTTTACTTTTTTTGACCAAAGATATTTTCTCTAACTTTCTTTTTAATTATCTTTTTCTCAATTTCTAGGTTTTTTTTTTTTCTTTTTTAGATAAGTTGTAGTAAGTAAGATTATATCAAAAATGTTATAATCACAAAAAACAGCTATATGAACAGCTGCCATGTTCCTCAATTTCTAGTCATTTATCAGAATATGTATCAAAAGTGTATATAATACACACTATTTGAAATATGTATATCATTGTTGGACAATCTTCACTGTATTTAAATAGATTAAATTGTATTGTGTACAAAACAACAACTAGAATTTTAAGAAATAAAGAAAAAGGAGAGAATTTGTTTGATTACAAAAATCAAAGTAGAAATAAATAAATAAATAAATAAAAACATATTTTATTTTATTATCAAAACAAAATTAAAATCTGATTTAAATAAACAAATTAAACAGAATAATAAATTAAACAACTTACTTGATTAATTTCTTTGAATAATTATTTGATCAAGTCCAGTATTTGACACTGTGTCCTTAAGATAGATTCGTCCTCTCCACGGTACTTTCAGAATTTGGACGTCTATCTCCCAGGATAAAATGATCTACTACAAACAATAGCAGCACTACAAATTGTTTGCCTAACAAATACACTAAGTGTTTATACTCTCTCTGACAAGAAAATAATGCAACAACATGAAGAGAATGTTTTCAGAATTATGAAGGACAAAAATTAGAGTTACAAAATCCAAATGAGGGCTGTCCTATTTATAGATGGATTGGTGGCTGCAGATTTTGAATTAAATAGGTGCAAACCTATTTTGAACAGGTATGGTTTTGAATTTATACAGATTTGAATCTGTTTATATTTCAAACAGATAACAAAAACGGGAAGGGCCCTATTTGGGTGTGCAATAATACTAGACTGGTTTATTTTCGGGAAGGGCCCTGTTTGGATGTACAATAAAACCAAACCAGTTTAATTTGAATTAATAAAATTAAATTCAAATGTTTTTGACCCAAAAAGATTAATATTGGGCCGAACAAGCCCAACCCAACCACACACCACGCACCCGTGCCCAAGCCCAACCCAGCTCGCTTGATCGGACGGACGGCGGCGCGCGCGCATGTGGTGATTTTTGAGTTTTATGGGTCTAACCCATTTTTCCCATAACCTCTCCCCTAAAACACTTGGGTACCCCTTGGGGCACACCCCAAGTACCAAACCCATGCCTTACAAACCCTTTCAAAACCTCCCACCAAATCAAAGTGGGACAAGCCTTATTCAAACCTTTAAGGAATTTCCACCAAAACTCCATTTCCATGGAGCATACTTTGGCTTCAATTTCCCATTCACTCGGTAATGGTTTTGAGCAACCAAATATACCACGTGAAGCACAACGCAGCATAGAACGTGTTACCACTTTGACCCGCGTAAATCGACGCACGAGGCCCACCTCAAAATTAGACCAAACTTAGGAAAATTTTTTGGTTTTACCCAGAATTTTATAACCATTTCCAACAATCCCCCACATAAATGAAATTTGTTGACAACGGAAATGCAACAATATGCAGATTTATCGAAAGAGTATAAGTCGAAAATATCTTGCATCAGGATAGGTAGTTTTCGGCCTTAAACCTTCCCTAGTGATAACCTATCGGACTTACTGGCTAACCAATGGACGCGATGGCGTGAATTGTTCAGCCGTTTGTGTAAGCCAAGACAATAGATTTCACACAAAATATCTTCTGACACATCATGGTTCTCACTGTTGTGTTACTAAGTTCAAAGGGACAACTCTTATGTAAGTAGGGTTACCATTATGACGACTCTTATGTAATAGGCTTCAATCCCATCCCCTTCGATGAACTATACACTAGCTCTTTTGTCAAACCTTTTGTTAACGGATCCGTAATATTCTCTTTTAGATTTTATATAATCTATAGAGATTATTCCATTTGACAACAATTGCCTTACAGTATTATGTCGACGACGAATATGTCGTGACTTACCGTTATACATGTGATTCTGTGCCCTGCCTATTGCAGATTGACTATCACAATGAATGCAAATAGCTGGCACAGGTTTTGGCCACATTGGAATGTCTTCTAAGAAGTGACGAAGCCATTCTGCTTCTTCACCTGCTTTGTCTAAAGCAATGAACTCGGATTCCATTGTGGATCGTGCGATGCAAGTTTGTTTCGTGGACTTCCAAGAAACAGCAGCGCCTCCTAGAGTAAAGACATATCCACTAGTGGATTTTGAATCTTTAGTATCCGATATCCAATTGGCATCACAATAACCTTCAAGTACTGCTGGATATCGAGTAAAGTTCAAACCATGATCACGGGTGAATCTTAGATATCTAAGAACCCGAATGATCGCTTTTCAATGGTCTTTTCCGGGGTTACTAGTGTACATACTCAATTTACTGATAGCATAAGTTATATCAGGACGAGTACAATTCATTAGGTACATTAGGCTTCCAATGATTTGGGAGTATTTTAACTGAGACACTGCATCACCTTTATTTTTCGATAAATAAAGACTGATGTCTACAGGTGTTCTTGCTAAATTCAAATCATCATTGATAAATTTATCAAGAATTTTCTCAATATAATGAGATTGAGATAATGCATATCCGTCAGATGTTTTAGTAATTTTCATTCCTAATATAACATCTGCGACCCCCATATCTTTCATATCAAATCTTTTGTTAAGCATTTGCTTATTTGATTTGATCATCTTTTGACTGCTTCCAATGATAAGCATGTCATCCACCTAAAGACAAACTATGACATATCCTTGGTCAGTGTTTTTAACATAGACGCATTTGTCACATTCGTTTATCTTAAACCCATTAGTAAGCATTGCATGATCAAATTTTTCATGCCATTGCTTAGGTGCTTGTTTTAATCCATAAAGGGATTTTACAAGTCGACAAACTTTCTTTTATTGCCCTGATACTACAAACCCTTCGGGTTGTTCCATATAGATCTATTCATTTAGATCACCGTTTAAGAAAGTTGTCTTAACATCCATTTGATGTATTTTTAAATTAAACAACGCTGCTATAGCAATAAGTATGCGAATGGATGTTATTCTTATCACAGGGGAATATGTGCCAAAATAATCCAGACCTTCCTTTTGTCTGTAACCTTTAACTACAAGTCTTGCTTTATACTTGTCAATTGAACCATCTGCTTTCATTTTTCTCTTGAATATCCATTTATATCCAAGAGGTTTAGAACCTGGTGGACGATCCACCAATTCTCAAGTATGATTATGCATAATAGATTTTATTTCATTATTAACAGCCTCTTTCCATAAAGGTGCTTCAGGACCTGTCATTGCTGCCTTAAAGCTTTGAGGTACATTTTCTAACAGGTATGTCAGAAAAATCTGGACCAAAGGATTTTGATGTTTTCGTTCTCTTACTTCGTCTTGGTTCATTATCAGTTAAATCCTGTTGGTTGAGACCATTACTAGTCTCTTCTGTTTGATTGTCATTAGTCTCTTGAGTTTGTGTACAATCATAAGTTCTTTTCTGTGAACTTAATTCCTGTCCTTCCTTATAAGGAAAGACATGTTCAAAAACACAGCATTCCTTGACTATATAATAGTGTTCACATTTATATCAGGTATTTCTGATTTACAAGTCAGAAACCGATATGCACTACTATTCTGAGCATAACCAATAAACACACAATTTACTGTTTTTGGTCCAATCTTAGTCTTTTTAGGAACAAGAACTTCAACTTTTGCCAAACACCCCCACACTTTTAAGTATTTGTAGGAAGGTGGTCGACCTTTCCACAATTCATAAGGAATGCTTTTGGTTTTCTTGAGGGATATTCTATTAAGAACATAATTAGCAGACAATATTGCTTCCCCTCACAAGTTCTGTGGTAAGCCTGAATTTAGTAACATGCCATTCATCATTTGTTGTCTATGATGTGCTTGATTCATAAATTTCAAATCCAAAAATTCAAAATAATTATGACTACACAAATCAGAATTAATGTTTTAACAAAATCATATCCTCATAAAAATTTTGCCTAATAAACGAACAATTCAAAAACCCAATTGATTGTATACATTCTTGCAACTCATTTATAAATAAATGTCACTGTCATAAAAATATTTGTGACAGAAGAAAATTAAATTATCTCAACTAATGCAAGAGATACACCCCATATTAATAAAATGGTTTATGGTTTAACAATTTCTACTACATAAGTAAAATAATTATTAACGACATCTCATGTCACATAATTCAAAATAAACCAATAATCAACATAAAAAATTTCTTAAATTACTTCCCAATTAAACGGAACGATATAATTACATACATCTTCATGTTTAAATTTCTCTGATGTTTAAACACCCATTCAAAATTGATTAGAAATATTCAAATTAACCTGCTTATGTCCAAAGTCGACATAACAATTTATCATTCCAAATCACTTGAAATTATTGTTAAGAAAAAACTTGAGTTAATATGATACATGCATATCAAACGCATCAACTAAAAATAATGAATTAACAGAATAAATTAATCATTCATGATCCCATCACTTGCATCATGAAATAAAAGGATTCTCAACTCATAAATAAAATCCAACGCATTTAAACTTTAAACTTCAAAATGACAAAACATACCTTCATTTAATAAGTTTGATTTGTACATAAATAAACAAATTAAATATGCATTAAAATGTTCTTGTGAATATATATATATATATATATTTTCCGACTCAAGTGCAAAAACAATTCAAGACTATGAATCCACATTGTAATAAAAATAAAATTAGTTTGTAAAACTAATATTTTACTCTAGAAACAAATTCTTCCATGTATACTCACGATGAACTATGATAAAGTCAAAAGAATTAACACCTTTTCACAAAGGGTTCAAAAATAAGTGGTCTACCAAACGAAACCATAAGTCACTTACAAAATTAACAGATTGTGACCGAGTCACAAAGTTACATGATTGATTAACAAAATTAATTTTCTAGTTACTAACCAGAAAATAAATTACAATACAAAATAATTTTATTTTCCTTGTTACTAAAATTAGTAAAATAAAATACCGAAATAATATCTGATTACAAAAATCAGAAAACCAAACCACAAATTAATTTTCTAGTTACTTAAACCAGAAAATAAATTATAACACAAAATAATTTTATTTTTCTTGTTACTAAAACTAGAAAATAATATAATTTTATTTTCCTTGTTACTAAAACTAGAATATAAAATATCACAAAAATATCTGATTACAAAAATCATAAAAACACAAAATAATTTTCTAGTTACCAAAACCAGAAAATAAATTCTAGTTACTAAAACCAGAAAATAAATGATAACACAAAATAATTTTATTTTCCTTGTTACTAAAATTAGAAAAATAAAATTCCAAAATAATTTTCTGTAACACCAAATAATATTCTGCAATTGTTAATGACACCAGTATATTACGACTAGTTGTCAAAGAAAAGAGACAGTATATTACTACTATCTGTCAAATAACATAAACCACTATTTGTTTTTCCAACCAGAATATTATTTTGAAAATACAGAAAATTAAATACAATAAAAATACCAAAAAGGAATCTGTCTTAAGATTGTTGGACAATCTTCACTGTATTTAAATAGATTAAATTGTATTGTGTACAAAACAACACCTAGAATTTTAAGAAATAAAGAAAATGAGAGAATTTGTTTGATTACAAAAATCAAACTAGAAATAAATAAATAAATAAATAAAAACAGATTTTATTTTGTTACTGTGTGAGTGATATTCCGATCACACTGCCATCCTTAGTAATTAATTTTGAAACCTGAGGCGAGTAAACGGCTCCTGTTAACTGCACGAGAAAGAAAAACTCGTGGTGGTTCTTCCACCCGGGGGCACTCCGACGATCAAGTCAATATCTCTCAAAGATAACAAGTGCTAAAATTACTGCTCAGGAATACCAATTGCGTACCTTAGACCCGCCGGGGGTGCCCTTCTTTTATAGTCTTTCTCTATCCTAGTCCCACTAGAAGTCTTACTTCTATGGACTCTCATTCAGTACATACTTTGGACTCTACAAGAGATAAGGATAAATTCCCTAAGAATACTATCCTTATCCATCCTGAAGTCTTTCTTCATTCTAGGACTCTTGCCCCTTATCTGATCTTCTCGGATTCCGATATCTTCGGAGGTGACCTCGGCATATCCGAGATAACCTCGGCGTAACTACCACGACACGTGGGACCTCGGCGGACACTTCGGTGCCACCTCGGCCACGTGCTGGTACTCAAAAAATACATTCCCACAACTGCCCCCTAGGTTCTATTACCTCGGCATACTGAGGTGATGGAACCTATCTTTTTTTTCTCGTACATCGGCTTAGAACTTTCTGGCGAGATCATTCATTTCAGGCCGACATGTCTTCATTCAAGAACAAGAATTCAGATCAATCTTACTTCGCGCATGAGCTGTCATGCACCATTTTTCAACCGTTTCACAGACGCGTTTCTCCTTTATTGGTCCATCTTTGGCGGCGCTGCCGAAATCTTTTCTTTGCTTGCGCCGTCTGACGCATGCGTTAACCTAGGCGCATTTAATGCTCTGCTTTTGCCGCCGTTTCACTTTTTGGACAAAACATTTGCCTCTCTCTTCTTCGCTTCACTTTTGCATTTTGAATACTCTACATTTTCTCTCTCTAAAGCTCTTTCTCCTTCGAATCCGCCATTATTCGAAGCTCTCGACTCTGCTACTATCTTGCATCTGCCATTTCTGCGAAGCTTTCGCCACTGTAGCGTCCGCCATCTGACCTCGGCGTAGCTCACTCCGGCCTTCACCTTTTCTGGTAAGCCAGTTTCCCCCATTTTTCTCAGTTCTTGATCATTTCTGGAATTTCTTGTTCGCTTTATTCTGCTCCATCATTCAATCTGTGAATCATTCACTTGAATTTATCCTATTTTATGGTTTCGTACATGTCATGAACATTTGCACTGTTGCATCCCTGTTCTTGGTCTTCCATCCTTTGTGTTCTTGAATCTGAAGCTTCGCTCTTGCTTTTCTGTTTTCCAGATTTTCTGCCCTTCATACTTGTTCTTCGTAGATTTAGGTTTGGGATTTGTCTGCAGGACCTTCATTTTCTAGGAAAAACTGAAACAAATTTATCAATACATACTTTATCCTCAAGCCGAGGTCCCCAGAACCCTTTAGGAATATTCTGTCTCTGCAACCAAGTACTCGTATACCAAATCCATGGGTGCGTGGAGAGATAGGGTTAACAACCCAACCAAACTAGAATTTTTTAGGCAAGAGTTCTCCATCCCCGCCGATGTTCACCTCAGGCTAGCTGGGGAGAACGACTCCATTATGCCCGAGGATGATAACATGTCTTTTCCTATAGTAGCCTTCGTCCAGTGTGGACTTCGATTCCCTCTTGATCCTCTCTTTCGCGAGGTCCTTCATTACTATTCCTTGAACCCTATGCAACTTGCCATCAACGCCTATAGGACGCTTAATGGTATAATAGCCTTAGCTCGGCAGGAGAGTGCCAGGATTACTCTTGCCGACATCCAATACTGTTACACCATGTGTGCCCTCAACCTAAAGGAGAAAGGTTATGTGTACTACCTCAAGCCGAGGTCCACCGAGTTTAAAATTGTGGCCGACCTCCCTGACTCCAACAAAGGTACTGGAGATGACTACCTTATTGCATCACAGTAGCGGGAGTTTGGCCGGATGAAGAAGTCCATCTTTTCCTCTCCCCGGCGTAAAGAGGGCAAGGGTAAACCCAACGTCTGTTTGTTTATGTTGCTTTCTTAAAAAAAAATTTAAACTTTATCATTTACGATGTTATGTTACATTTTTGCGGGCGTTACTTAACCTAAGGACTTTCTTGATCCTATTACCACAGGAAAGGCACGAAGAAGCTCCTAGAGCTCCCTGCCCACAAACACAAAGCTCCACTGCTGTTAAACTTCATCCCCACCTATAAATCAACTTTGCCCGACGTTCCGAGGAAGAAGAAGAAGGGCCTCTCTCCATCTTCCACCACCACCCAGACTGCATCAACATCTCGGTGATCAAGGGTCAACCTCCGATCGGCCGATCTACCATCGACATCTGCCCAATTCACGATCGATGTGAGAAAAGCGTCGGCGACGACTTGTCAAAACAGCCGAGATGGTGCGCCCGAAGCCCGTTGTTCTAGATCTCCTCGCCGACCTTCCAGCTAACGTGGATTCTGACCGTCTCAAGCGGTGCCTCCACCGAAAAAAGACCAAGCCCCCACCAAAATCCAAGGCCACTGAGGCCGATGTTGAAGATGCTTTACCAATCTCTCAATTGGCCGAGAACAAGAAGGCCTCCTCTGCTCCTGCCAAAAGACCCGCTGAGGCCCAGCCATCAGGGTCTACTCAGGCAAAAAGGCCGAGGTCATCGTCTGGGATGACTTCGGGATCTAAAGTTCCAAAAGTTCCTTGGGTGCCTCAAATTACCCTTGAGAACAGGCCTGTCTATGCCCATGAAAGCGTCGCCGATGTCATCATCGGCGTGGTACTCAGCACTGCAGTTCTCCTTGAGGGCGATCTTGAGCGCAATGCCAAGATGAACGAATACGAGAACTACGCTCTCATGCTGCAACGCTCTGTCCAAGTAAGTCTTTGAATTTGATAACTTCTCTTACTGCCACTTTTCTTCATACTTGTAAAGTCTCGTAATATTTTGTGATAACATCTGCCTTGTGAACTTTCAGGCCATTCAACACGCCCACACCTTCTCCATGCAAGCATTTGAAGCAAAGGAGAGATTGTCCGAGATGGAGAAGGAATTTTCTGCCCTTCAAAAACAAAATAAAAGTCTCAAAAACAAAATGAAGGTTCTGGAAGAGCAAGCCGAAACAACTCGGGCTCGACAAGAGGTGACGAGAAGCGAAATTTCTGAAGCCATTAAAAATGTTGCGGCCTTGAAGAAAGGCCGAGGAAAAGCGGCCGGTAGAAAAGAGCTCCGAAGCGGCTACAAGGATCGAAATAAGCGACGATGACAAGGCATACGCTCAAGGCATGGCCGATGTGGCAGAAGAGTACAAGTTGCAAGTTAAGCAGGCATGCAACATGGGTTTTAACCTTGGTTGGATGTCCTTAGCCAAAAAACTTGATCTTCCTGCTAACTCGCCATGGCGTAAGGCCGAAGCTATCCCTCTCCCCTTTCCTCCTCCTCCACCCTCAACTCAGGCTGAGGAGGAAGTTGAATCAGAATCCGAGGCTGCGGATGAAGGTGAAGAGGATAAAGATAACGAGGCCTTGGTAAGGAAACCAAAGGATGCCAGTGGGAGCAAGTCTCATCCTGAGGGTGACCAAGTCATGGACTTAACCCTAGAGGAGGATGAGGAGGTGCCCAAGGAAGCTACCACGGGCGTGCTATCTTGACACCTTAAAGTAAAAGCTGTGAGAATACTCTGGCTGAGATCGACGCCGAGATTGTGGCAGATAAGCAGGCCGAGGTCGTGGTAGACAAAGATGCTGAGGCTGTGGTAGAAGAAGACGTAGAGGTTATAAAGCAAAAAGATGCCGAGGTGGTTACGCGAGAACCGGAGGTTCATTAACCCTCTGTTCAAGTTGAAGAAGTTTGAATGTCTTTTGTATTTTCTTCTTTCTTTTGTACTCTGTTCCTTTTGTTTACTCTTGTCAATGTTCCCTGAACAATATAAGTTTCTTCTTTATGGCCGATGTGCCTTTCTTTGTTGCTTTTGAACAATATACTTCTGCTAGGCCATTGTGCCTCCTTTATACACAACTGTTTCTCTTTGAATGTTGTAGTCTTTAATCTTTCTTCATTGCTTCTATTTGATTCTATACTTAGAATATTTTGCATGATTTACATAATTCTTCCTTCGCATAATCTCCTCGGGGTTACATACCTCGAGTATGTTTACCTGTAGATTTATCTCGGCCAGGACTTCACCTGTAAATTTTCCATAAACTTCAACAAGTATAAAGCATATAAACTTAATTTAACTTCATCTTGTAAATTGCTACAAATTTCAACAAGTGAAGATAAACAATTATATCGGCTTAACTTTAACTTGTAAATTGCTACAAATTTCAACAAGTAAATATAAGGAATGTATCTCAGCTTAACTTTAACTTGTAAATTGCTACAAATTTCAACAAGATAAGGAATTTATCTCGGCTTAACTTTAACTTGTGAATTGCTACAAATTTCAACAAGTAAAGATAAGGAATTTATCTCGGCTTAACTTTAACTTGTAAATTGCTACAAATTTCAACAAGTAAAGATAAGGAATTTATCTGGGCTTAACTTTAACTTGTAAATTGCTACAAATTTCAACAAGTAAAGATAAGGAATTTATCTCGCTTAACCCATTTAAGCATTACTAATGTCTACTCTCTTTTAATGTGAACCTAAGTTCCTCTTGGGTTCTCATTATTCAAAAAACAACATCATGCAAAGTTGTATAAGTTCGGAAAAATTCTGCTAAGATTTTATTGATCATATCGGCAAAAAATCAATGAACAACTAATGATAGAAAAACTTTAAATTACAAGTGTTCCATGGTCTAGGCAATGCTTTGCCCTCATTATCTTCGAGCGATATGCCCCATTTCCTAACAGAAAGTAATGCAGAGGGTCCTTCGGTTTGGGCCAAGCTTGCCCTCTCACGCAGGATCCTTCTTATTATGGCGACTTTTCTCAAGACTAAGTCGTTCACTTGAAAATCCCTTGGATTGACCTTCTTGTTGTAAGCTTTGGCAAAATTTGTTCTTTGGTCTGTTGGAATTTGGATTAAACTTTCTCTCTTCGTTCTTCCAGTAGGTCCAGATCTCGGGCTAAGAGCACATCATTAGACCCGTTCTCAACTCCCTGTGTTCTGATCCCTGGGATGCCGATCTCCAATGAAATGACTGCTTCTATGCCATAAGCCATGGCAAAGGGGGATTCCCCTATTGATCTTCTCGGCGTAGTGCGATATGCCCAGAGCACGTTGGGCAATTCGTCGACCCACTTTCCTTTTGCTGCCTGCAGCCTCTTCTTTATTCCATCCAGAATGACTTTGTTTGATGCTTCGGCTTGCCCATTACTTTGGGGAAAGCTTGGTGTTGAAAAGTAATTCTTTATCTTGAACTTTGCGCAAAAATTCTTGATGAGTTCTTTGTCAAAGCGTGTTCCGTTATAAACGCGATTGCTCTTGGAATCCCAAATCTGGTGATGATGTTTTTCCAGATGAAGTTCTTCACATCCACATCTCGGATTTTGGCAAGAGGCTCTGCTTCTATCCATTTTGTGAAGTAGTCTGTAGCTACCAGTAGGTACTTCCGTTGCCCAGTTGCTTGGGGCAATTGTCCAACAAGATCCATGTCCCATTGGGCAAATGGCCAAGGGCTAGAAAGCGAGGTTGGTCGGGTGGTGATGTATTATGAGTGCAAACCTCGGCATTGTTCACACTTCTTCACAAACCTGCATCTTTTTGCATATAGGGCCACCAATACCCACAGGTAATGGCCTGTGAGCTAACGATCGCCCCTGCGTGGCTTCCACAAACTCCTTCATGAATTTCATACAAAAGTCTTCGACACGAAGAGGGTGTACACACCTTAAAGAGGTCGATGAAGGATCTTACATGCAGAGATGTCCTTCTGTTGTCGGTGAATCTTGCCGACTTCAATCGACCTTGTGTGCTTCCTTCCGATCTTGGCGGCTTGCCCTCTTTCGAGAACGCTATAATTGCATCCATCGGCTTGGTCCCATGTCCACACATAATGCTTCTTGCATTGTGTGTGGTGACTCTATCTTTCGGGCACGATAGGTCGATCATTATTGTCCTCGTCTTTCGAGTTTGCATTGAGCTTGCTAAATTAGCCAACGCGTCGGCGTGGTTGTTATCTTCTTGGCTAACCTGAAGAAGTCTGCAGTTTTGAAACATGTCTGCCAGCCTGATGACTTCTTTTGCGTATGCCGACATCCTTTCATCTCGGGCAGCAAACTCTCATGTAGTTTGATTCACTATAAGTTGTGAGTCACAAAAAACTATTACCTCATCTGCCTCTGCTGCTATTGCCAGCTTCAATCCAGCAATCAATGCTTCACATTCCGCCTCATTGTTCGAGGCTTTGAACCCCAGTCGAATAGACTGCTCCAATATCTCCCCATCGCATCGGGGGAAATTAACACTACTCCTGCCCCTGCCCCCTGCCGATTTGAGCTCCCATCAACAAAAAGCTGAAAGGAGTCGCCGATGTAAATGCTGCAGGGTCTGAGTTTTTCCTTCCTTGGTTCTTTAGCCTTTGGCTGGGCTTGTCCTTCCTTGTTTGGACATCGTTCATCTTGGCTCAACAGAGCCCGATGTTCGACGTATTCTGGCGAGAACTCGGCCACGAAGTCGGCCAAAACTTGGCCCTTAATTGCTGTTCTCGGCCTGAACTCTAGGTCATATTGGCCCAAAACTACGACCCATCTTGCTATTCTTCCAGTCAAGTCTCATTGTTGCAACAAGGATTTTAGTGGGTGCTCTGTTAGGACCACAATCTTGTGAGCCTGAAAATAATGGTTTAGCTTCTTAGAGGCCATTACCAAGGCCAACATCAGTTTCTCCAGTGGTAGATATCTTGTTTCTGCGTCGGCCAAGGTCTTACTTACATAGTAAACCGCCTTCTGTTCTCCTTTTTCTTCTCGGATTACAACAGCACTCACTGCGTGCTCTGAAACTGCTAAGTATAAATACAGTTCCTCCCCAGGTTGGGGTGTTGAGAGAACTGGAGCTGAGGTAAGGTATTTCTTCAGGTCGACCAAAGCGGCCTCACATTCCTCTGTCTATAGAAAATCCGTGGCCTTCTTCACCAGATTGAAAAAAGGTTTATATTTGTCCGAACTTCGGCTTATGAATCTGTTTAGGGCTGCGGCCCTTCCAGTAAGCATTTGAACCTGTTTCGCCGATGTTAGACTCTGCAATTCCAGAATGGCCTTGATCTGATCTGGGCTGGCTTCAATGCCCCTTCTAGTCACCAGGTATCCCAAGAACTTACCGGATCCGACTCCAAACGCGCATTTCGATGCGTTTAGTCGGAGCCGATATCTTCTGAGTATGTCAAAGACCTCTTCTAGGTCGGCAAGATGATCCTTTGGTTCCTTGGTCTTCACGACCATATCATCAATGTAGACTTCTGATTCGGCCAATCAAGTGTCACGAACATCTTGGTTACGACCTTTGGTAAGTTGCTCTGCGTTCTTCAACCCAAAAGGCATAACTCTGTAAAATCTGAGACCTTTGGGAGTGATAAGCCATCTTCTCCTCATCCGGGGTACATGGCTAGCTGGTGATACCCCTGTATGCATCCAAGCTCATCCTTCCATGTCTAGATGTGGCGTCCACCAAGCTGGTCAATCTTTGGCGGAGGAAGGCATCTTTGAGACAAGCTTTGTTCAAATTTGTAAAATCTCTGTGAGACCCTCCACTTGTCGTTCTTCTTCTTTACTACCACGGTGTTTGATAACCATGTCGGATAATTGGCTTCTCTGATGGCCCTGGCCTCTAGAAGTCTGGCTACTTCCTCTTCCCTTTGCTTGCGTGCATCAACGTCGGCCTTCTGGCTCGTTGTATCACAGGTTTGGCCGACCTGTCAACGTTAAGTCTGTGACATGTGACCTCGGGGTCAATGCCAGGCATTTCATATGGTGTCCAGGCGAACACCTCAATATTTTTCCTTAGAAAGGCTTCCAACTTCCTTTCTTCTTCCTCGGCTAATCTTGTGCCGAGAAGAAAGAAACGTTCCTCATCGCCCTCTTGGACGAAGATTTTCTTCAATGCTTCTTCACTTTTCTCGGTCGGCTCCTTGCCGACGTCATCTAGGACCTTCATGTCCTCTTTTTCAACTTCTGCTTTCTCTGGTTCCCGAATGCTGCAGGTTAACTTCATTGCTGCCATGGAGCAATTTTTACTTCTGGCCGATCTCCTCTCGACTTCCTCGATCCCATGTTACATTTGGGAACCGTAGCGATTGATGCAATGTTGAGAGCCCCCATTGCATGCAACCACGGCCTCCCCAGGATGATGTTGTAGGGCGAGGGCGTATCGATCACAATGAATTCTGTCTTGATCTTCTTCGTGCCAGCTTGTACCTCTAAGCTTGTTGCGCCTAAAGGCCATGTCGGCGTTCCATTGAAGTCGACCATCGGGCCGTTGGACTGTTCCATGTCATCAGGGTGAAGGCCTAACTCCTTGTAACATCTGACATACATGATGTCGCAGGAGCTGCCTTGATCAATCAAGATGCGCTTCACCTGGCACTCCCCAACCTGGAGGGATACTACCAGGGCATCATTGTGCGGGTGCTGAACCATATCAAGGTCGGCCTCTGTGAAGGTTATCATCGGTCCTTGGCAATCTTCAGGCCGAGGTCTTTTCAGTCCGACCTGGTTGACGTGCTGCAGATGTTTTACCCTCTGTGTCTCCCCCCGTATGTCGTTTTCATTCACCTTTGAGTGGATCACATTAACCACGCGAGGTCCACACACTTGTGGTTCTTCTTATTGGGGAGGCGGGGCTGCTTTGGTGCCAGGGCAATCGTGCCTGTTCTTCCCTTGTTTTGGCCTCATCCACAAGGTCTCTCAGATGGCCTTGCCTCACCAAATCTTCTAAGTGGGCTTTAAGGGCTCTGCAACCACGAGTTGGGTGCCCTGCTCATTGTGGTAACCAACGCCTACCAAGGTTTCTCCCATAAATTCTCTGATGCTCTTCTTGCGCCTGAAGTAAATTTGGTTTGAATTTGATCAAGGACCTTTTGGACGGAATTGAACACCAAGTAAATCCTTCTTGCTTAGCCCTCAAGTCTGTCTCTGTTTGTTGGTCCATTGTTACCTCGGCCTCGCTTTGACCGTTGCCTTACAGCCGTCTCCTTATTCCCGATGTATCTTCCTCGGCTCGCATACTTCTCGATTCTAGCCATGAGCTCTTCCATACTCTTTGGCGGGGTTTTTGCCAAGGACTTCCATGATGGGCAGTCATCCTTGAGCCGTTCTTGAAAGAGCGACCGCCACCTCCTGGTTGCATTCAGGTATTCGATTGAACACCTCATAGTACCGCTTTGCATAGGCCCTAAGGCCTTCATCTTTGCCAATTTTTAGGGCCATCAATGCATCCACCCTCAATGGCTGCAGTTTGTTTGTTATGAACCTGGCCACAAACATCTCGGCCAGGCCTTCCCGACTCTTCACGCGCCCTTGGTAATTTGTGGAACCAATCGATGCAATCTCCCGAAGGATGAAGGAACACTTTGCGAACAACGGCTCATTCCCTTGTATAATGCCATTGAATTCAAAAATAATCCAACATGGAAATTAGGGTCGACTTACCATCATATATCTGGAACCTCGGCATCTTGAATCTTTTTATATGACGAATTTGTCCAATTCCACGAGAATGGCGTCCTCGGCTTAGGGGAGGTTACTTGACTCGGCATTCTCCTACTTCCTCTTGAGGTAATCTCTCAAGTCCTTTTTACTTCTTCCTGTAGCCCGGCTGTCATTGGACTTCAGCCTTTTCGGCGCACTACTCTCGGCCTCATGGTGGCCCCTTTTCGATCCTTCTCCGCAGGACGCATCGAAACACAATATCCGCCCCGGAACATGCCGATGTTCTTTGGGGTCTGCTTCCTTCTCGCGATATGTCCTTCGGGACTCTTCTCTCCTCGGCTCTTCTCGGCCGATTTCCCTGGAGGGTCGTGAGAGTGCCTTCCGCTCCTCGTGTGCTGAGGGGCTTCAGGGATTTCTTTCCGCCCTTTCTTCTGGGTATTTGCTGCCGGCATTAGCGTGTCCTGTAGCGGGTACGGCGGTTGCATGACATTATTTTGCATCATGAAGTTGACGACCGACTGAAGGCCTGCCAACTTGTTTGCCATCTCCTTTACTTCTTCATCCCTCCTCAGACATCTGTCTTTCCAGATCTGGAGGCTGTCCTCGTTATAGTACTTGCCCTGGTTCGCTTTCTTTGATGTGTCGCCATCTTGGCCGACATCTTTCTCTGCGTGATTCTGATCACAAGCTTCTTCGTTGTGGTCTCCTCATTCGGCGTTAGGATCGACGGGTCTTCCACTCCCAACTGGAGTGTCGTCCCCAATATTTTCCTTCTGCGCGTTACTGGCCATCTACTCTCCTTTCGTTCCCACAGACGGCGCCAAATTGTGTGAGTGATATTCCGATCACACTGCCCTCCTTAGTAATTCAATTTGTAGAACCTGAGTAAGCGGCTCCCTGTTAACCTGCACAGAAAGAAAAGGCTCCGGCGGTGGTTCTTCCACCCGGGGGCACTCCGACGATCAAGTCAATATCTCTCAAAGATAACAAGTGCTAAAATTACTGCTCAGGAATACCAATTGCGTACCTTAGACCCGCCGGGGGTGCCCTTCTTTTATAGTCTTTCTCTATCCTAGTCCCACTAGAACTCTTACTTCTATGGACTCTCATTCAGTACATACTTTGGACTCTACAAGAGATAAGGATAAATTCCCTAAGAATACTATCCGTATCCATCCTGAAGTCTTTCTTCATTCTAGGACTCTTGCCCCTTATCTGATCTTCTCGGATTCCGATATCTTCGGAGGTCACCTTGGCATATTCGAGATAACCTCGGCGTAACTACCACGACACGTGAGACCTCGGCGGACACTTCGGTGCCACCTCGGCCACGTGCTGGTACTCAGAAAATACATTCCCACAGTTACCAAAACAAAATTAAAATCTGATTTAAATAAACAAATAAAACAGAATAATAAATTAAACAACTTACTTGATTAATTTCTTTGAATAATTATTTGATCAAGTCCAGTGTTTGACACTGTGTCCTTAAGACAGATTCGTCCTCTCCACGGTGCTTTCAGAATTTGGACGTCTATCTCCCAGGATAAAATGATCTACTACAAACAATAGCACCACTACAAATTGTTTGCCTAACGAATACACTAAGTGTTTATACTCTCTCTGACAAGAAAATAATGCAGCAACATGAAGAGAATGTTTTCAGAATTATGAAAGACGAAAATTAGAGTTACAAAATCCAAATGAGGGCTGTCCTATTTATAAATGGATTAGTGGCTGCAGATTTTGAATTAAATAGGTGCAAACCTATTTTGAACAGGTATGGTTTTGAATTTAAACAGATTTGAATCTGTTTATATTTCAAACAGATAACAAAAATGGGAAGGGCCCTATTTGGGTGTGCAATAATACCAGACTAGTTTATTTTCGGGAAGGGCCCTGTTTAGATGTACAATAAAACCAAACCAGTTTAATTTGAATTAATAAAATTAAATTCAAATGTTTTTGACCCAAAAAGATTAATATTGGGCCGAACAAGCCCAACCCAACCACTGCACCACGTGCCCAAGCCAGCCAGCCAGCTTGGCCAGGACGGACGGCGGCGGCAATTGGACGTGTGGTGATTTTTGAGTCCAATGGGTCTATCCCATTTTACCCATAACCTCTCTCTCTAAAACACTTGGGTACCCCTTGGGGCACACCCCAAGTACCAAACCCGTGCCTTATAAACCTTTTCAAAACCTCTCACCAAATCAAAGTGGGACAAGCCTTATTCAAACCTTTAAGGAATTTCCACCAAAACTCCATTTCTATGGAGCATACTTTGGCTTCAATTTCCCATTCACTCAGTAATGGTTTTGAGCAACCAAATATACCACGTGAAGCACAACGCGGCATAGAACGCGTTACCACTTTGACCCGCGTAAATCGACGCACGGGGCCCACCTCAAAATTAGACCAAACTTAGGAAAAATTTTTGGTTTTATCCAAAATTTTATAACCATTTCCAACAATCATAACATTTGAAATGTGTATATCATAACATGAAAATAAAGATCTGTGCTATAGCATGACCCTTCCCTTTGTTTTGTGTTATCGGTAGAAGGAAGAGTCTTTAACAGTGGAAAAAACATAATCTCAAAGGGTGTGTTTGGTTTGCTTTTGAAATAGTGATTTTCAAAAAAAAAATTTAGGGAGAGGGTTTAGAATTTTTTTTGGTTTGTTTGGTTATGTATTTTGAAAGTAGTTTTGGAGTTTGAGAATTTAGGATGATTTGATATTTTGTTATAATTTAGTAGATGTGTGTGCGAGAAAAAGTGATTGATTGATGTGTAAGAGAAAAAAAGTGAATTTGAATTTTTTTTGAGAAAAAACCACAAACCAAACAAAATTTTGAATTTTTTTTTTCAAAAACAACTCTCTCAAAAACAAACCAAACAAGCTTAAGAGGGAAAAAAGTAAAAAGTTTATCTTAAGTTTAAAGTTTAAATTTGAAAGACCTTGAGTGACTTGTGAGGCTCATTATAAATCTTATTTGGATAATCTGAATCATTTATTTTATAAGATTTTTAATA
This sequence comes from Camellia lanceoleosa, assembly GCA_025200525.1. Lineage (NCBI taxonomy): Eukaryota > Viridiplantae > Streptophyta > Magnoliopsida > Ericales > Theaceae > Camellia > Camellia lanceoleosa. The sequence goes on from CM045761.1 coordinate 105,702,166, forward strand.
CATATTATTCATAAAAAAAATTTAAATTGATTAAATAATTATAATATTTTTATTTTATTATATTTATCTTTAAAAAATAGACGATAAATATATTTTTAAAAATAAACTATCCATTTTTTCAAAGACAAATACGATAAAATGAAATAATTATAATTATCATATCAACTTATTATTATTATTTTTTATGAATGATAAACATTACAAAATAAACCGCTCAAATGATTAAAACAAGACTTGTGATAAATTTCACGAATCTCTCAAATTTTTTGAAGTTTAAATTTATATTTAAAAAAAAAATTGAGAATTACATCTCACAAAGAGTAGCACCTTATGTCTTATAGTTTTTGTTTTTTTCATCTTACATCGTGAATTGTTACTTTCTTAAAAAAAATAAAAATAAATGGACAACTCTTCTGCTGGGGAAAAAATATTAAAAAGTAAGGAATAAAACGGAAAAAATGAGGAGAGTTAAAGCAATAAGGAGCAGAGAGAGTTAGGAAGGAAAAAAAAAATTACGTGTTAAATTTAATAGGTAAATTTATTATTTAATAGATATTATAATAATTAATGGTATTTTTTTTATTAAATATTATTAAAATATATTACTAATTGAGAGGGTAATTTATATAGATAAATTAGGCCGAGCTGGGCATTGGGCTGTTAATGGGCCATAGTAAGAAAGGCAGAGTGAAAGGGGCCTTGGAGTTAGTCCGGTCCCAAAACTCAGAAGTTAGTCCGGTCTGAGAAAGGCTTGAAGTTACTCCGGTCCCAAAGTGCTAGCGGTTAGCTCGGTCACCATGCTAAAAGTTATACCGGTCATGGCACAATGTGATTAGATCGGTCTGAGCCCTACTAAAAGTTAGCTCGGCTTAGGCTTACCATGGTTTGTGGAGTAGGAACTGAGGTAAGGGCGGAGGAAGGGCGAACCGAACTAAGGATAGTTCGGCATACTCTGCGACTCAGTATAGCCATGATTACTTCGGTCCTATTGGAAATCCGATCATGATAAAACCATCTCACTTGGTTCAAGCAGTGAGGGGGGTGTTGAAGGATAGGCATTATCCTTTAGGAGTATGAATCCTAGGAGGACTCTACATGGAGGAGTAAAAGTCCTACTAGGATTATGCCACACGGAACCTACAAAAGCTCACGAACATCACCTATGGAGAGGTAACACAACTTTGATTTCCGAATACAGAGCTTTTTGTTTATTTGTCCATTGAACTGACTTAGGCATCGGAGAGGTATCCGGCACACACCCGCCGGTTAGCTCACATTTGTATTTTCAGGGAGTGAAGCGACGACGTACAAAGGAACGCAATCTTAATCAACATGATTATACGAGAAGGTTTATTTCTTTCCCGTACAATTGGCGCCATCTGTGGGAACAAAGCAGAATGAACAAAACCTTTTGATTAAGTTTTCCTTACCAATAAAAAGTAATGGCGCACAACGAAGATTTGCCGCAGTCCGCCATTGATGGACAAACTCCAAAAGGAGGTGGGAGGCGCGAAGGCTTGCCTCCTATCCCTCCCATGGCAGACTTGAAGCCACAATGACAGAACCCCAGGAGGGATGCTAAGGGAAAGCGGAATAACAGCCCCCGTCACTTTCGATCACAGAGTCCAGATAGACAAAGGCGGAGGATTGATCCTCAAGCTCTGGAGGACAGCATGAAGGAGCAAGATGAACTGATACGACAGATGGCGGCGGACATGGAATCTATGAAGTGCCAAATGAAAGGAAAATGAGTGGCGACAGGAGAGGGGCGCAAAAGCAAGACGCCCCCTCGCCACTCAGAAGACCGTGGTAGGCATGCCACACCATCACAAGGAGAGAGTAGAAGCCTCAGGACAGGCGATACTCAAACCAGAACCTCCAGGACTCGGTTCTCCAGGTCTGAGAGAACGAGGTCTGAAAGGTCGTATACTGAGGGGAGCACATATCAACCCTCACGCACGCACCAGACATCATCCAGGCAGTCGGAGATGCCTAGATCGTCCGACTTACGAACCGTGCCAGAAGAAAGGGCACGATGGAAGGAAAACGGCGGTAGCGCGACCCTCGCGAAATTTACGCCCGCCGGCCGGTTGGCTCCTCGGACGCATGGAAGCGTCGAGGTTGGAATGCCAATACCGCCCTGCCTACGAACCAACGGACAAAGCATTAGTGAGACTGCAGACCTCGCCGTTCGTTCTAGCAATCAGCAGCGCCCGCCTTGAGCTTCCTCCAAATTCACCACGTCACGAGGAAGCGGACCCCTACATGCACCTAAGCCACTTCCGCCAGGTTATGGCAGTATATCGGCGAAACGAGGCTTTGATGTGCATCATCTTCCCATCAAGCCTTGGCGACCTGGGCTTGACTTGGTTTGAAAAACTCCCAGAAGGCAGCATAGCCTCCTGGGCGCAGTTAGCAGAGGCGTTTGTAACAAGGTTCAGGACGAACACCAAAACCTCGGTGGAGATTGACCAGCTACTCTCCATCGACATGAGCAAAAAAGAGACACTAAGGTCCTACAATAGCCGCTACTGGGAGACATTCAACCAGATTGGGGACTGCCCCACCAATCTCGCCATTGCGCAATACAAGAGAGGCCTTCCAGTCGGAAACAGACTAAGGGACTCAATCAATGACACCACCCCTCACCATGGAAGCCTTGATGGAAAGAGTGCATCAGCACATCAGGGTGGAAGAGGATGGTGCTCATGCCAAAACAAAATCTGGCACAACCACAGTACTAGAGAAAAAGGCCTCAGCAAAGGTCAACGCGATAGACCGTTCGAACAGAAACAGACGAGGCAGACGAGACGACGGAGAGGACCAGGATAAAAGATGGTTGAGGGTCCGCACCGCCATAACCACAGTATTTAAGAAACCGATCTATCGGATTCTTAGAGAAATACGCGATGAGCCTTTCGTCAGATGGCCAGCCAAGCTAGGAGAAGCACAGAAAGACTATGACGAAAGATCGCGGTGCACCTTCCACAAAGAAAATGGCACCGCACTGAAAATTACACGCCATTGAGGCAGCATCTAGAGGAGTTGGTGGCAGCCGGTCACCTGGATAAATACATTGAAGGAGGGACGCAACCAACCCCCCAGGACCACAATAACCCCAATGGGATGCCCATTGACGCCCCACCTCAAGGCGTAATCAATGTGATACATGGAGTATTCGAACCTGAGCGTGTATGCGAGCTCAAAGGGTCGATCAAGAAGGCTGAGCACTTAAGGGAGGTAATAAGCGCTCAACCTACCATCAAGAAGGGAAGAACGGAGGCCGCCAATGTCATCTCTTTTTCAGACAGAGACTTGGCCAGGATATACTGCCCTCACAACAACGCACTAGTCGTCACTCTCCGCGTCAAGGATTACGACATCAAACGGATTTTGATCGACCAGGGAAGATCGTGTGAGATCATGTACTACGACACCTTCAAACAACTGAAGCTACAAGACAAGGACTTGGCACCTGCCGTGTCCCCCCTGATTGGATTCAACTCAATGTCGGAGTGGCCAGTCGGCAAGATTATCCTTCCAGTCAGGGCAGGAAGCGTGACGAAACAAGTGGAATTTTGGGTGTTGAAAGTCCTATCCACTTACAACATCATCTTGGGCAGAACATGGCTGCATGCCATGCGAGCGGTAACATCATCCTATCATCAAGTAATGCGATTCCCCAACGAAACCGGGGTAATTAAAGAAGTCTATGGGGATCAGATCATGTCCAAACAATGCTTTGTCAAGGTAAATGGTAGCCACGCTACCAAGGGATATGTTTATTCGGTGGAAGAACCTGAGAGCAATGAACTGTTCGCAGAAGTTGGGAAAGCGGTTGATCAAAAAGCGGTGGAAGACTTGGTGGAGGTAAGAATAGATGAAAAGAACCCGGATAAGTTCTTTCTTCTCGGTTCATCGTTGTCCAGCACTGAGAGATTAGAGGTCTTGGAATTCTTGACCTCTAACATTGAAGTGTTCGCCTGGACACCTTACGACATGCCAGGCATTGATCCAAACCTCATCTGCCACCAACTCATTGTCCACCCATCCGCCAGACCAATCATTCAGCGCACACGCAGATCAGCACTCCACCACGCCGAGTTAGTGGCGGAAGAAGTGGGAAACCTGCTGGAAGCAGGAGAAATCAGAGAGGTACACTACCCCAGATGGATTTCCAACACAGTCGTGGTGCCAAAGAAGAATGGCAAATGGCGTGTCTGCGTCGACTATAAGACAGTCAACAAAGCATGCCCAAAGGACAGCTTCCCCCTACCACGGTTAGATCAACTGGTAGACTTAACGGCGGGGCACAACCGACTCAGCTTTCTTGATGCATACAGAGGCTACCATCAGATCGCCATGTACAAACCAGATCAGGAAGTGACGTCCTTCACAACTCCAAGAGGACTATACTGCTACAAGGTCATGCCCTTTGGCCTAAAAAACGCAGGGGCAACATTCCAGAGAATGGTTACCAAGATGTTTGAGCCGTTGTTAGGCAGAACAATGGAGGCTTACATCGACGACATGGTGGTCAAGAGCAAGGATGAGAATGACCACCTAAGGGACCTAGGTGAGATGTTCCAGATTCTGAAGAGACACAAGTTGCGCCTTAATGTGTCCAAGTGCGCGTTCGGTGTAGGATCTGGCAAATTCCTGGGCTTCCTGGTGACCAACCGGGGTATAGAGGCAGACCCCTCCCAGATCAAAGCTATTCAGGAGCTAGAGAGGCCTAACTCAGTAAAAGAAGTGCAGCATCTCACCGGCATGGCAGCCGCACTCAACCGATTCATTAGCCGATCGTCAGACAGGCTGCGACCATTTTTTCAGTCATTAAAAGCCAAGTTCGAGTGGGACGAAGAATGCGATCGAGCTCTGGAGAGCTTGAAAGAATACATGTCTTCTCCACCACTGCTTGTCACCCCAATACCTGGAGAAGAACTCTTCCTCTACTGGCGATCTCAAGACGCATAATTAGCGCGATATTGGTCCGTCTTGGAAGGATCCAACATCTGCCCATCTTTTATGTCAGCAAGACATTGCTGGGAGCCGAAACAAGGTACTTACCACTAGAAAAACTGGCATTGGCCTTGATGATGGCCTCCAGGAAGTTGTCGCACTACTTTCACGCCCACACCATAGTCGTCCTCACAGCTTTCCTACTAAAAGCTTTGTTCGAGAGGGCGAACTTTTATGGGCGAATCTTGAAGTGGGCAGTAGAGTTGGGACAATTCGACATCAAGTTCCAACCCAGAACCGCAATAAAGGCCCAATCTTTGGCAGACTTCGTCGCAGAGTTTACCCCGGGAAGTCATCATATCTGCCCGGTCGACCTGACTGACACAACCGAACTAGGGATGGAAGTTGACGCCGAAATAACGCAACCCCTAGTACAGGATACTCAGCCAGACTCCAAGGCAGACCAGGGTAAAAAAAACAAGGAAGAAGCGAACCATGCTACACCAAGCCAAGACTCACCAACAAATAAAGGCTTGGTTCCATCAGATGGCGAGGGATAGACAGCAAGCATGGACCTTGGAGAAAACACCAGCAACATTCTTGACCCCACGGCATCTTCTGATCCCTCCACATACTGGAAGTTGTTCGTCGGAGAGATGTAGCAGCTCTTCGTGGATGGAGCATCCAACCGACATGGTGCAGGACTTGGCATAGTCCTTATCTTACCAGACGACCTAGTTGTGGAGTAAGCTATCAACCTTGGCTTCCCAGCATCAAACAACGAAGCGGAGTATGAAGCGCTTCTTGCAGGTCTCAAGTTAGCATTCTACATGAAGGCCACCGAGCTAATAGTCTACAGTGACTCACAGCTGGTGGTAAACCAAATCTCAGGCGACTACGAAGCGAAGGATGATAGAATGGCTAAGTACCAAGACTTAGTCAAGAAAGAGATCAAGAAATTTAAAGTAGTGAGGATAGAACATATTGGCAGGGAGGAAAACAACAGAGCAGACGAACTAGCAGGCTTTGCTTCAATGGCAGATACATCCATCCCTCATCCGTTGCTCATTGACTACTTACCAAGACCAAGCATTGAAGACCCCGAAGCAGAAGAGGTATGTTGCGCCGAACTAGGCCCCTCATGGATGGATCCCATCATACTGTTCTTAAAAGATGGCGTCTTACCGAAAGAAAAGAAAGAAGCCAACAAAATTAGAGCAAAGTCGCAGCGATTTTGGCTCTCCCCATCTATGGCATTGTACAAAAAGTCATTCTTAGGACCTTATCTAAAGTGTGTCCACCCCAGCAAAGTGGAAGCCTTCTTGTTCGAGATACACGAAGGTGTGTACGGAAGCCACCAAGGAGGAAGATCGCTGGCTTACAGAGCCATTTCGCAAGGCTACTGGTGGCTATACATGCAAGCAGACTCAGAGAAATATGTGAAGAAGTGCGAGAAATGCCAGAAGTTCGCACACCAAATACATCAGCCAGCCAGAGAACTCCTACCATTGACTAGCCCATGTCTTTTCGCAATATGGGGCTTGGACATAGTAGGACCACTTCCAACAGCACTCGGCAACAGGAAGTTCTTTCTCGCAGCAACAGACTACTTGACAAAGTGGGTGGAAGCAGAAGCATTGGCATCAATCAAGGAAAAAGATGTGAAGAAGTTTGTCTGGCAGAATATCATTACTTGGTTTGGCATACCAAAAGCCCTAATATCAGACAACGGCACTCAGTTCGACGGCAGAATCTTTAGAGGCTTTTGTGAAGAGTACAAAATAGAGTTCTACAATTCTACACCGGCATATCCCCAAGCCAACGGCCAGGCAGAAGCATCAAACAAGGTCGTCTTGGATGGACTGAAGAAAAGGTTAGAAAAAGCAAAAGGCAAATGGGCGGAGGAACTTCCTCATGTTTTATGGGCTTACCGCACCACACGGCGACGATCAACAGGAGAAACACCATTCTCCTTAGCTTATGGCATGGAAGCAATAATCCCACTAGAAGTTGGCCTCCCAACAATTCGAAGTGAAAATTTTGATCCAGACTTAAATGGCGAAGCCATAACATTGGAGCTCGACCTTGCAGAAGAAAGAAGAGAAAAAGCACTAGTTCACATTGCCTCATACCAACAAGAGTTGTCCAGGAAATACAACAAAACAGTGCATCCAAGGCAATTCAAGATCGGCGACTGGGTACTGCGCAAAGTGATGGGAAACACCTTGGTACCGGGAGACGGCAAGTTAGGACCCAATTGGGAAGGACCTTATAAAGTGGTTGGATTAGCAGGCAAAGGGGCATACCACTTGGAAGACGAGGACTACAAGGCAATTCCCAGACCATGGAATACTGCCAATCTCAAGTTATTTTATTTTTAGCTTTTTTTAAATATATGTAATTTTCCTTTCTCTCAATAAAACAAGATCGATTCTTTTCAGCATAACTGTTTTCTATAAAAGATAGTTTTAACGAGTTAGGGACTTGGTAAACATTATTCTAGGTTGGCTGGAAAAACCAACTTAGAGGTTGGCTGGATTAAACCAACACCCTTCCTAAGCCCAGGATAAGGATCCAGGCTGCAGGACGTTTAGTCGGGATAACCAAACACATTATTCTAGGTTGGCTGGAAAACCCAACTTAGAGGTTGGCTGGATTAAACCAACACCCTTCCTAAGCCCAGGATAAGGATCCAGGCTGCAGGACGTTTGGTCGGGATAACCAAACACATTATTCTAGGCTGGCTAGAAAAACCAACTTAGAGGTTGGTTGGATTAAACCAACACCCTTCCTAAGCCCAGTATAAGGATCCAGGCTGCAGGACGTTTGGTCAGAATAACCAAACACCTTATTCTAAGTTGGCAGGAAAAACCAACTTAGAGGTTGGCTGGATTAAACCAACTCTTTGTACTCTTCAGCCGAAGTAAGGATCTTGGCTGAAGAGTGGTTGGCTGGATTAAACCAACTCTTTGTGCTCTTCAGCCAAAGTAAGGATCTTGGCTGAAGAGTGGCTGGCTGGATTAAACCAACTCCTTGTACTCTTCAGCCGAAGTAAGGATCTCGGCTGAAGAATGGTTGGTCGGTATGGCCACATAGAACACAAGTTGAAACCGGGATAAGTTATCTTGACAAAATAATATCAGCCTGAATACAAAGCGAGCACAGGTAGAGCAATAAACCGAGATAACAGTTGGAGCAAAAGAAGAATTTCATTATCAAGTTCAAAACAAATACAAAGTAGGGGACTCAGCCCGGTTACAAACTTGTTGTCCAAAGAAAAAAAAAGAAAACATAAAGTCAGTCAAATAGGTCATCAAGATCGACATCAATGTCTACACGGATCCCAGTTTCATTTGGTAGCACGGACTCAGTTGGAAGAACGGTTTCAGTAGGCAGCTCACTGGTCAGGTCATCCACCAATGGCTCTAACCGAACTGATTGTTGGACAGGGTCATTTAGAACCGGAGTATCCTTTGGCGCAGCTTCTTCTTCTTCTTCATCAGCATCATCTGAGTCCTCAAGAAATTGTTGCTGAAAAACAGCAGCATATTCCGCCATAGAGCCCGGAATGAAGTATGCTGGAGTGTTGAAAACCTCGGTCTCTGGACCGTGACCAAGCTGCTCTACAGCCGCCCTCCAACCGCACTTGAAGAAGAGATCCTTGGCAGCTTCATATTGCTTAATGTAAGTCGCCTCCTCCTCTTTGAAACCCCGGAGCTCGGCGTCTTCTGCATCCTTCTTCAACTGCTCTATTTCGGCGTTTTTCTTGCCCTCGAGTTTAGCAAGTTTGCGTAGATATTTATCTTTGACAACGACTGCAGCCTTTTGTTTTTCTGCTTTAGCCGAGCTGACAAGCCCGTCAACCGACCGTTCTCGAATTTTAGCTTTCTTATTTCTTTCTTTGACTTGCTTTCGGCTTTTTTCATTACTTTGGCGATGCTTGCCTTGTGGTCTTACGGAGTTCAAGCACTCACTTATGAGCGATGTGGCTCTTCATGCGTAACTGCAAAGAGGGGACTTGAAACCAAATCGAGGTAAAAGTTGTGCAAATCAGAAAGATTAAATAGAAACAGCTACTTACGAGCACCATGGATTTGGTAGCCGAACGGATGGCCTTTAGCTCGGTCAAGTTTTTGTGATGCTCCATGTCTGCTGGAAGGCAAACACTTCTGGCAAGGTTGAATGCCATCATATGATCCTTCTCAGCAACCACCGAGTCAGTATCTTGGATATCTCGGTTCTGGAAAGTCACTTTTGGAGCCCACTTGGTGGAGCTAGCCCGGTCAGAACGCTCCGGCTGAGGGCTCGGTGGAGGGCTTGGTGGAAGGATAGTCTCATCTTCATCAACAAGGCGTTGCTCGGTCTGGGTAGTCCGGGCACGCTTGCTTCGGCGAGAAGAGGAGGGTTGTTGCGATGGAAGGGCCACCATGGTCTCAGTCTGGTTGGGCGGTGGTACTTCGGCTCTGTTGGTTTCGGTCAGGAGGGCTCTCACTCTGTTCCTTTTGGCCATCTCTTGTTCGGCAGTCAAAGGGACTAGATTGATCTGGGGCAAGGTGGGGTCCGGTTCAGGAGCGTCCTCTAGCAAAAAGTCAGTTACTCTGGCTTTACGTCGGCTGCTATACCGGTAGGTCGGTTCAAAATTCAGTAATTTGGCCCAAATTCTTTCTAGGTATCATAGCGCAGCGCGAAGTGTGGCTAGATTAGGGTAGCTATACAGCGACTTGAGGTGGGCTGAGTCTGCATAAAGAAGACAACTGTTAGTTCGGTTCTGGACTAAGAAACCGAAATACAGAGAAGTGTACAATGACACCGAAGTAATTATACCGGGTGTTCCTTTTTTCCAGTTTATACTTCGGCCAGGAATCTGGGCTTGGTGATCTTCAAAATTCCCAGATACCCAGAAAAAATCGTCATCATTCAAGTCTTTGTCCGGTGTGTCTTTTATTATTTTCTCTCAGCGGCGGCGTATTCTTAAATAATAAACCCAACCGTCTTCCTTCGAGCCTATGGAGTATTGGTGAAATAGTTCGGCTAAACCGAGGTTAATGCCTGCATAGCGGTTCAGTTCAACTATACCATTTATTATACGGTATGAGTTTATGGAAAGCTGGGTTGGGCATATTCTGGTTTGCCTGAGGAATTCACAAAGCAAGGGTGAAACTGGAAATCTTAGTCCGGTTTCTATTATTGACAGGAGGGTAAAAGGTACAAAGCCTTCGTTTCCCCATGGTGTGATGTTTTGTTTGGCTAGGGTAAGGTGGACGTCGTCAGGGATGTTATATTCCCTTCGGAATTCGGCCAAGCCACCCGGTGTCTCTACTAAAAACCTATATTTACCCATTTATTCTTAAGTTATGAATAAATTAAAAGTTGTGTTAGCCCGGTCGAGGACTTGTGCTGTGTAGCTCGGTTGAGCGCCCAAAGGAGTGCCTGGGCAACTTAAGTCTGCAAAGTAAAAAGAAAAAACAGAGGTGTTAAGCACAGACCGTTGGACCATGCTAAAGAGAAATAAAGGCAACATATATCAAGTCTTAGTTCGGTTATGTGGCATACTACGGGTTTTGTTAGACCAGTCTGAGCTCCTAGGGGCAATTTTCTTACTTCAGTCTAAAAACTAAGGATGCTGGTTTAGCCCCGGGACCTAGCTCGGTCGGAGTTGAGGTTTCCCCAGTACACTGATTGTAGACTTAGTTCGGTTTGTTATCTCGGCCAGGGTGAATCAAAGTTTTGACTTATTGAAACTACTGGTACAATCTTGAAGTGCTAGTTCGGTTAAGTAGTTTGATAGAGTGACATCGACTACAAACTACTTTTTAGTTCCGTTATATTGTAATTTTGGATCAAACTAAGTGTTCTACAGGCAGCTTCATGAAGATCATGGGGTTCTTATGAAGTTTTTCCCAGAAAACACAAGGCAGAAAAAGCAAAAACTGTGTTTTGTGAAAACACATGAACAGTGAGCTATGGATTAAAGAAAATGTGAAAACAAGGAAAACAAGACAAGTTTGAGTAGCTTACCAGGTCAAGAGGAGATGAGAGAAACAGCAGCAAAACACGAGCTTCAAAGTTGCAAGGTTGAAAAGCAATGGAGGTTCGAAGAGAGAGAGAAGGAAATGAATAGTGTGATGAATGATTCAAAAACGAAAGGGATGGTTTTGTTGAAACAACCCAAATTTTGGGCGGGATTGTTCAAAAAGCACGAAGTACGAAGACGGCATAATAGCTGCCTTCAACCAATAAAGACATGCCACGTGTCCATGGAATGAGAAGCGTTTCAGTTGCTGTGATTGAAGGGACGTTTTGACCGAACAGGTACAGCCCGGTGTGAATTTAGCTCGGCTGGAAAAGCTAAAAGGAGTTATTAGCTCGGCCGAAAAAGCTAAAAGGAGTTTTACCTCGGCCGGGAAGGCTAAAGAGTTTTAGCTCGGCTGGAAAGGCTTAAGAGTTTAACTCGGTCGTAAAACTAAGGATTTTTAGCTCGGTTGATGGACAAGTAATTCCTATCATGCTGCGCAGATGGAATTAAGGGGCAATTGAGAGGGTAATTTATATAGATAAATTGGGCCGAGCTAGGCATTGGGCCGTTAATGGGCCATAGTAAGAAAGGCAGAGTGAAAGGGGCCTTGGAGTTAGTCCGGTCCCAAAGCTCAGAAGTTAGTCCGGTCCGAGAAAGGCTTGAAGTTACTCCGGTCCCAAAGTGCTAGCGGTTAGCTCGGTCACCATGCTAAAGGTTATACCGATCATGGCACAGTGTGATTAGATCGGTCTGAGCCCTACTAAAAGTCAGCTCGGCTTAGGCTTACCACGGTTTGTGGAGTAGGAACTGAAGTAAGGGTGGAGGAAGGGCGAACCGAACTAAGGATAGTTCAGCATACTCTGCAACTCAGTATAGCCATGATTACTTCGGTCCTATTGGAAATCCGACCATGGTAAAACCATCTCACTTGGTTCAAGCAATGAGGGGGGTGTTGAAGGATAGGCATTATCCTTTAGGAGTATGAATCCTAGGAGGACTCTACATGGAGGAGTAAAAGTCCTACTAGGATTGTGCCACACAGAACCTACAAAAGCTCACGAACATCACCTATGGAGAGGTAACACAACTTTGATTCCCGAATATAGAGCATTTTGTTTATTTGTCCATTGAACTGACTTAGGCATCGGAGACGTATCCGACACACACCCGTCGGTTAGTTCACGTTTGTGTTTTCAAGGAGTGAAGCGACGACGTACGAAGGAGCGCAATCTTAATCAACAGGATTATACGAGAAGGTTTATTTCTTTCCCGTACAATACTGATTATTAATTTGAAAATTTTGTCACAAAAAATATCTCTAATTATAAGTTATAGTGATAGCTTTAAAAATGTCACAAAAAAAATTCACTAATTTTTAACTTGTAGCTGCAGTATAAAAAATTTGTCATAGAAAAAAGTTATTAATTGTAAGTTTTAGCTACAAGTTATAAAATCGCGCCAAAGTTTTTTCTTCTTCTAATTATCAATTTTTTAGCCACATATGCAAAAACTAGTCACAAAAAATTATTTTTAGTGACAATTTTTTAATACTTAATTGGAATTAAGTCCAACTATCATGACTTGTTGGTAGTTTTCTAAAAAAAAAAAAATTAGTGTATTACCTCTGTTAAAATGTATTCTCTCCGTCCCAATTTGTTAGTCTATTTTAGAGATTCTAACTTTTTAAGGGAGCATAATATCATTACACTTAAATTTAAATTTCAAAATATTTTTTTCATAAATGCCCCTTTTTTTGAAATCTTTAATATATTTATAATTACTCAAAATAGATAGTTTTGAAAAATCAAATATTTTTTACTTTGACTTTTCAAATGGGACTATCATTTTGAGACATCTCAAAATATGTCTCAAAATAGAATAATAGACCAACAAAATGGGAGGGGAAATAATATGTAGCTTAGGAAAAATTTGTTGTACAAATTGTGTATTTAAATAAAAATAAACAAATTCATATTTAATAATTTAAATTACAGAACAAAAAATCATGAAACTAAATTATACTAAAGATTACAACATGATGAACATAAATATATATCAAACTAAAATATTGAAATAAGACAAGAAGGAAATCGAAATCTGTGTGATATAATCTTTAAAACAGACTCGCCGCCTCACTATGGGAGCTGGAGGTATGTCATCATCTGTCTCATAGGATACGACAGTTTAGAACCCGTGTAGACACCCCATTTTTGACCGTCCTCAAGACTTGGACATCACCGCTTGAACACTCGGTGATTATCCATGTTTGTGTTCGTTTGGAGTTCCCGGAGTTCTCGGCTGCGCGCGCCTTGCCTCAGGACCTCCGAACTCGACCGTTTGTGTTTGGTTTTGCACCAAACGCTTGTGTTTTGCTTTGGAATGGCAGGGAATGCCTTATGAGGCATCCCTACACACCACCGGCTGGGCCTAGAGGCCACCGGCTGGATGAAGCTTCTATCGGCACTTTATTGTGCCGACTTTTTGTGCCGGCCAAGACCTTGTGTTTTTCTAAAATGGTACCCTTTTGTAGGCGAAACCTTACACTTGCTTTTTGAGATATTTTCTCACAGCTGTAAAGTGTTTTGCTCCCCTCCATACACGTGTATGGAGGGATGAGCCCTTGTTTGCTTAGCTTGTAAGTCTTACAAGTTCTATAAGAGGGAGACTCTTCCTCTTGGCTCAAGGTTGGAGTTTTTGGAGACAAAAACCAGAGCTCATATACATATATCTCTGCCATATATCTATATCTCCATCTCCCTCCTCTTGTGTGTGTGATTTTAGGCCAAAAAGTGTAGTTTTACCTCACTTTTGCTCCTTTACACACACCTTTACACCTTAGCTCGAGATTGAGAGGCTTGGAGGTTTGTTTTGTGTGATCTTGGACTAGTTTTGACCACTAGAGGAGGGCTGCTCCACCTGTTCTTCATTGGATCTTCAAGGGTAAACTTTTTACTTTAGATTCCCCATTCTTGCAACTAGTTTCTACCCCTTTTGCTTTGTGTTTTTGGATTTGTGTTTAACATAAAAAAATCTTATTTTTACTTGCTTAAGAACATTCATTAAGGTCACTTTTGCATTTGAATAAAATCTCACTCTTTTAGGCCTTGTTTTGGTCCTTTTGTGTCTCTTTTTGGAGCATTGTCTAACTTCAGTATTTTTGGCCTTCTCACCACTGAAAACCAGTGGGTTTTCAGTGGTGAGGGAGGTGTTTTGAAGTCTCATATAGGGGAGAGACACCCCTCTCCCCTTGGCTCTTTGTTTGCCTTTGTTTTGGGCTTAAAGAATAGCATGAGTGTATGGTGAGTTTTGGCTTCATTTCAGAGTATATTTGTGCTCAATATGACATGTTATACCTCTGTTTTTGGTCGGATTTATGGTCCTTAGCATGTCTCTCATACTTGCTTTGAAATGCTCCTTTATGCTTAAAAGTGTGCCATGCATTCGAGCCATATTCTTTGCATATTTTAGTTTGATTTCATGGAGATAATAGCATCATCTTGCCATGTATAAGGGCTGTGAGCCACTGTCTTGGACCCATTTGGCATGCTTGGTTTGGTTGTCTTGCATTTTGGCTTGTAAGCCTTGTTTGTATGAAGCTCTAGTATGTATGCTTGCTTGCATTTGGCCTCATTTCAGAGCTTTCTTGAGTGTTTTAAGTCATGTTTAACCTCTGTCTAATGTGGGTTTAATGGCCCTTAGCATGCTTCTTACACTTGCTTTGTAATGCCTCATTTGGCCTAGAATTGTGCCATATGTTTAGCCCCATATATCTCCATGTTTTGGCTTAGCAATGGTGGAGCATTTAGCCTTGATTTTCCATGTTCTAGGGCTGTGGGCCACTGTTTTGATCATATTTGGCATGATTAGTATGGTTACTTTGCATGATGGTTTGTTGGCCTCAAGCATATAGTCCATGTGTATACATTGGTTAGCCTATTTAGAGGATTTGGGATCATTTGGCATGCTATTTCAGACCTTAATCCATGCTCACATGTCTAGATTTGTTATCTCTCTTCATGCTTTAAAGGTGTGCCCTTTATGCTTTAAAATGTGCATTGTGTGCATTCATGCTTTTGGGACTGTTTTGGGGCTGCCACATGAGGGATTTGGGTGCCTTTTTGCATGATAAAAACCTGTTTTGGTTGCCTAACATGTGCCATGTTTAGTCTTGTTAAGTGGTGGTTCAATATCCCACTTTGTGCCTTAGCCTTATGCCTTATGGCTTGCATGCTTGTGTGGCATCTTGCTCTTGTTTTGAGGCATGATTTGCCACTGTTTTAGGGGAGTTTGAGGGCTGCCCTCCATGGCTTAAGTCCATTATTGCATGTTTGTATCTCGGTTGTTGCATGTTTGATCAATGAGGCCTTGAATGTATGCTAGTTCCATGCTTAATTGGTCCATGTTGCATGACATTTGTGCCTTGCATACTTTAGCTCTTTGCATGCTTAACATGATAAGTTGCATTGCATTATTGAACCATGTCGCATACATGCATCTCATAGCTTGGTTTGGGGTTGTCAAACTAAGCATAAGAATTAAGGGAAGTTCACACTTCAAGTGGTGCAACTTGCCTCAATTCTTGGTCACCAAGGCCTTGGACCAACACATGATAAGGCTTTGGATTTCATTTGCTTGTGTTGCATGCATTTACATCAAAATGCAATCTTAGTTCTTAGGGCTATCATGCATCAAAATGCACCATTGGTGGCCCAAGAACCAAGACTCTTACCTCCTTGAGTCCCCAAGCATGATAGGAGGCGATGACCATGCTTACATGTCCCCCAAAACCCATGCCATGCATTCTTTGTCTTCTTCTTCTTTGTCAACTTTGTCTCTGCTTGGGGACTTTCTGCCGGCCGGCAGTTTATTGTGCCAATCGGCACTGTTTTTATGCCGATAAACTCCACATGCAGCCGGTGGTCAATCTCAGCAGCCGATGAGCTCTTCCCCCCAGCCGGTGGGGTATTTCAGATCATTTGGGAGGTTTCCTGAAACTTTGAGATTTTTTTGAAGAGGCAGGGCAGTAAAAACAGAAGCAGCAATGCCATGACACGGATTTTCCGGGCTAGTCGGATCGAGCATGCATCATTCGCGCGTCCCAAGGCAGGGCTGAGGCCCCATTGCATTTATTTATTTATTCACTTTAATTTTAGTAATTAGAATTTGTAATAATTTATTTATTCATTTATTCGGTTCTGTATTATTATTTTGGTCCCTCCGAACGAGGGCAAAAATGTAATAAGTGTGCGTGAGTGGGTGTATGTCTTCCAACCCCCATTTCTTTCTCCCTTTTATTTACCTGCTTACAATGGTAGATTAGGGCACGTCTATTTTAGCATACCTTATGCTACGCATGCGTGCATTCATGCATTTGTTTACATGCAGGCTCGGCACATCATACAAACTGCATTGCAATTCTCAATTCCAAATTGAATACGTGCTATTCGCGCATTCCACATGCCATGTTTAGGGTTAGCCGAGCCTACTCTAGATTGCATTTTTGCCTGTGTCGCATTAGCCACTTAACATGAACTAGGTCATGCATATTTGCTAACCGGTTCTTGTTTTGTACGGAGTCGATGTAAGTTTTATGGCTTTAGCATATCGCATGCGTGTGAATGTTTACCATAACGTATGCTTACCATGCGGCTAAGTGCTTACATGATAAAATTTGTTTGAATGCTGTGGGTGGAGGTTGGATTGCTGAGTTGGAACAACTCGTTGAAATCAATTTTAGCCTACTTGCGAGTAGCAAAAACAACACGTTTTTCGAGATAAAGCGGATATGCAATGTTTATTCCCAAATTAGGCAATCTAGTCTATACTTATTTCTTTGCGCATAACATAGTAATTCTAGGCTAATAATTGGAATAAGAGCATGTAATGTTTTCAAAATTGGATATCACGGTTAGTAGAGGCGGTCTTGGACGCGAAAGAATGCTCATAGTGACCTTCCCGATCGTACCCAAGCTCGAGCCAAGACCACTTTGGTGATAGCGGACATGTGGCCTTGACCGAGTCGGGGTTTCCTAAATTTCCCAATTAAAAATATTTAGGTGGCGACTCATGTCCGCAAAAGCAGTCCATGTTTGGCACTACTTTTTCAAAAATCTGTTTTCTCAAACGATTTGCCGGATTTGGACTCTTTGGTTCAGATTTAGAACCGACACACCAAAGGGAGTCCGAACTGTAGCGCGAGGTCCCCCCGCGGACATGCTACAACCCGCTAATGCAGAAGCACTTCCTGTTTAGATTTAGAGAACTGTTAATGACAACACTCTCTCACACAGGAAAAAGATTATAGAAGCAAACTGACTATATACTTTGAGAGCTAAACAATTTCGTACTCCAACAAAAGAGGATTGTCTCCTTCTATACACAATGAGGGAGAGAGGAGAAGCCTTCCAACCATTAAGGCTAGTAACAAATGCAGAATTAATCATGCAAAACTGATGAAAAATAAGTGTATAAGTTACACACTCTATATATACATGTGTGTATATCTGTAGTCACTTAGTCCAAAAAACACCTAACACATTCCAGCAAGCCTCAAGTCCCAAGATCCATGGATCACAGACCCAGCCCAAGTGGGTAGTGCACACATGTGGCAATTTTTGCATAACCAACTTAGATCATAGTTTTGGCCCAAGCCCATATTTGAAGCATCCATAACTCCTTTTTTTCAAAAAATTTGAATGTCTCAAAGGGCTTATTCTCTTATCAAAAAACTTAAGATTTAAATACGCATAATACTTTCCTTTACAATGAATGTGGAATAAGTGGTTATACATTATTTCCAATACCTCATTCATGAGGCCAACTTTATGAGACAATTTCACATTCAATTCTCAATGATTTTTGGTTTTGTTTCTGTTTTTGTTTTTGTTTTGGTGTAAAGATTTTTTTTATAAAGAATCTGTACGGGAAAGAAATAAATCTTCTCGTATAATCCTGTTGATTAAGATTGCTCTCCTTCGTACGTCGTCACTTTACTTCCTGAAAACACAAACGTGAGCTAGCCGGCGGGTGTGTGCCGGATACCTCTCCGATGCCTAAGTCAGTTCAGTAGACAAATAGACAAAAAGCTCTGTATATTCGGGAATCAAAGTTGTGTGTTACCTCTCCAAAGGTGATGTTTGCGAGCTTTTATAGGTTCCATGTGGCACAATCCTAGTATGACTTTTACTCCTCCATGCAGAGTCCTCCTAGGATTCCTACTCCTGAAGGATAATGCTTATCCTTCAACACCCCCCTCACTGCTTAAACCAAGTGAGATGGTTTTACCATGGCTGGATTCGAATTTCACTGAAGTAAGCATGGCCATGTCGAGCCACAGAGTAGACCGAACTATCTTTAGTTCGGTTCTTCCCTTAATGCCCTTACCTCAGTTCCTCCTGCACGAACCATGGTACACCCAAAATCGAACTAACTATTAGCAAGGTTTAGACCGAGCTAGTTACACTACCATGACCGGTATAAGTTCAAAGCATCTTAAAACCGGTCTAACTATAAAGCATCCTTCGACCGTTTTGACATCAAGCCTCCCTCGGACCGGACTAACTTTTGGGCTTTGGGCCCGGCCTAACATCGAAGGCCCCTTCAAGACCGGAGTAACTTTACGGCCATATTACTCAGCACTTCGCATAGTGGCCCATAACAGCCCATTATCCAGCTCGGCCCAATTTTCATATAAATTACCATCTCAATTCCCCTTAATTCCGTCTGCTATGCATGATAAGGATTTACCTGTTCATCAGCCGAGCTAGAGTTCTTAAGCCTTTCCAGCCGAGCTAAAAACCCTTTAGCCTTTCCAGCCGAGCTAAACTCAAATCGAGCTGTGCTTGTCCAGTCAAAAACGTCTCTTCAATCACAGCAACTGAATCGTTTCTCCTTCCCATGATACGTGGCACACCCTCATTGGCCTATTGCAGCTGTCACGCCGCCCTCGTACTTCGCGTAATTTGAACAGTTCCCGCCTTTTGCCCCTTCTCTTTCCACAAAACAAAAAAACCCTTTGTTTCTGAATCACTTACACCATTCACTCTTTCTTCTCTCTTTTTGCTTCCATTGTTCTTCATCCTTGGCAACTGTGAAGCTCGTGCTCGCTGCTACTTTCTGCTTCCATTTCCTTCTCTTTACCTGGTAAGTTATTCAAATTTGTTTTGCTTTTGTGGTCTTTGCATTTGCTTTCTTTCATTCTTGGCACGCTATTTCTGTTTTTGCAAAACATATTTTCTGGAAAAAACTTAGCAATAGAACCCAATGAACTCATGAAAGGATCTGTAGAAACTCTAGTTTTGATCCAGAACCACGTCCCAACCGAACTAGGACACTATTTGTGTTATGTGCAAGTCTAGCTAGACCATTCAACTGAACTAACACTTGTACCACTAGCTTTAACAACTGAAACCATCTTTTGAATGAACTTAGCTGAGATAAAAAAAAAAAAAAAAAAAACCGAACTAAGGCCACAATGAGTGCTTGAAAGCCTTACCTTTGACCGGGCCATATCTTGGGGCTAAACCAACACCCTTAGCTTAGACCGAACTAAGAAAGCTGCCGCTAGAAGCTCAACCGGTCTAACAAAACCTTGCTCCTGACCGAGCTATAACTGCGGCTAACCCAGCCCTCGTAATTCAACCAAGATAACAAACCCCTCGCTCAAACCGAGCTAAGATTTGATATATTGTGCCTTTATTTCTCTCTAGCACGATCCAACGGTCTGTGCTTAACACCTTTGTTTTTCACTTTGCAGACTTAGGTTGCCCAGGCACTCCTTTGAGCACTCAACCGAGCTACTCAGCAACGCTATACGACCGAGCTAGAACACAGGCTATTTATTCATAACTTAATAAAAAATAGGTAAATATAGGTTTTTGGTAGAAACACCTGGTGGCTTGGCCGAATTCCGAAGGGAGTATAACATCCCTGACGATGTCCACCTTACCCTAGCAAAAAAAGATGTCACACCATGGGGGAATGAAGGCTTTGTACCCTTTACCCTTCTTTCAATAATAGAAACTGGACTAAGATTTCCGGTCCAACCCCTAATCTGTGAATTCCTTAGGCAAATCAGAATATGTCCAACCCAGCTTTCGACCAATTCATACCGCATAATAATGGGTATAGCCGAGCTAAACCGCCGAGCTGGCATTAACCTCGGTTTAGCCGAACTGTTCCACCAATACTCCATAGGTTCGAAGGAAGACGGTTGGGTTTACTATCTTAGAATACGCCGCTGACGTAAGAAAATAATAAAAGACACACCGGATAAAGACTTGAATGATGACTATTTTTTCTGGGTGTCTGGGAATTTTGAAGATCACCAAGCCCAGATTCCTGGCCGAAGTATCAATTGGAAAAAAGGAACACCTGGTATAATTACTTCGGTTTCCTTGTATGCTTCGTTTTACTTCGGTTTCACTTTCCGAACCGAAATAACTGTTTCCGTCTTTCTGATTGACCATCTTGGTCATTATCTGATTACTCCAACCTAGACACACTCCGCGCCGCACTGCGTTACCATGAAAGAAATTGGGCCAAGCTTCTGAATTTTGAGCCGACATACCGATATAGCGGCCGACGCAAAGCCAGAGTAACAGACTTTTTGCTAGAGGACACCGCTAAACCGGACCCCACCTTGCCCCAGATCAATCTTGTCCCTTTGACTGCCGAACAAGAAATGGCCAAAAGGAACAGATTAAGGGCCCTTCTTATCGAAACAAACAGAGCTGAGGTACCACCACCGAACCAAACTCAGGAAACCGTAGTGGCCCTCCCATCTCAACAACCCTCTTCATCACGAGCAAGCAAGCGCGCCCGAACTACCCCAACCGAGCAGCGTCTAGTTGATGAGGACGAAACCATTCTACCACCAAGCCCTCCTCCAAGTGCTCAACCGGAGCACTCCGATCGAGCTGGCTCCTCCAAGTGGGTACCAAAAGTGACTTTTCAAAACCGAGATATTCAGGATACTGACTCAGTGGTCACTGAGAAAGATCACATGAAGGCATTCAATCTTGCCAGGAGTGTCTGCCTTCCAGCAGACATGGATCACCACAAGAATTTGACCGAGCTGAAGGCCATTCGTTCGGCCACAAAATCCATGGTTCTTGTAAGTAGTTTCTTCTGTTTAATCTTCTAATTTGCACAACTCTTATTTCGATTTGCTCATAATCTTTTCCATTCTTTTGTAGGCCTTGTAGAAGAGTCATATTGCTCATAAGCGTGTGCTTGAACTCCGCAAAACTGCAAGGCAAGGTATGGCCGAAGCAGACGAGAAAAAGGCCGAGCTAGTGGAGGCCAGAAAGCAACTAGCCGAGCTAGAAGCGGAGAACGGTCGTCTGACCGAATCGTTATTCATTGCCGAGAAGCAAAAAAGCCATTATTGAAGGATAAATATTTGCGTCAGTTGGTGAAGATTGAGAAGAAAAAGGACACCGAGATCACCCAACTGAAGGAAAGCGTGAAGGGTGCCGAACTCCGAGGCTTCAAGGAGGGGGAGGCTGCTTATATTAAACAATGTGAAGCAGCCAAGGACCTCTTCTTCAAGTGCGGCTGGAGGGGTGCTGTAGTGCAGCTCGGTTGTGGGCCTGAGACCGAGGTATACAATCCTCCTCAATACTTCATACCGAGCTCACTAGCGGAGTATACTACAGACCTTCAGAAACAATTCCTTGAAGATTCAGATGGTGATGAAGAAACTGAGCCAACTGATACCACGGTCGCTATTGATCCTGCTAACCAATCAGCTCGGGCAAAGCACACGGTGGAAGACCTGACCATTGAGCAACCAACTGACACCGTGCTTCCGACCAAGACCATACTTGCGACCGAAACCGATCTCCAGCCAGAGACCGGGCTTCGGGTTGATGTTGATGCTGATTTGGACGCCGAAATAGATGATTTGTTCAACTGATTTCTGTTTTTTCTTTCTTTTGGACACGTTTGTAACCGAGCTGAGTTCCCAACTATTGCAATCATACATTGAACTTGGTTTTCTTTTTAATGTCTCTTTTCTGTTTCGACACTTATTTCGGTTGCTCTTCATGCTTTGTACTTGTTTGGATCTTTGAATGCAAAACTTCTTGCTTTGAACTCTTACTTCGGTTGATCTGCATGCTTTGTACTTGTTTTGCTTACTGTAATTTGAATGAAGTAAAGCATTCTCTGGCCGAGATAAGTTATCCCGGTTTCAGGTTTGTACCCTATCTAGCTATACCAGCCAACCACTCTTCAGCCGAGGTCCTTACTTTGGCTGAGGAGTACAAAGAGTTGGTTTAATCTAGCAAACCACTCTTCAGTCGAGGTCCTTACTTTGGCTGAGGAGTACAAAGAGTTGGTTTAATCCAGCCAACCACTCTTCAGCCTATACCCATACTTCGGCTGAAGAGTACTAAGAATTAGTTTAATCCAGCCAACCACTCTTCAGCCTAGGTCCTTACTTCGGCTGAAGAGTACAAAGAGTTGGTTTAATCCAGCCAACCACTCTTCAGCCTAGGTCCTTACTTCGGCTAAGGAATACAAAGAGTTGGTTTAATCCAGCCAACCACTCTTCAGCCTATACCCATACTTCGGCTAAAGAGTACTAAGAATTGGTTTAATCTAGCCAACCTCTAAGTTGGTTTTTCCAGCCAACTAAGAATAAAATGTTTGGTTATTCCGGCCAAACGTCTTGCAGCCTGGATCCTTATCCTGGGCTTAGGAAGGGTGTTGGTTTAATCCAGCCAACCTCTAAGTTGGTTTTTCCAGCCAACTAAGAATAATGTTTACAAAAGTCCCTGACTCACTAAAACTATCTTTTACAGAAAACAACTATGCTGAAAAAGAATTGACTTGTTTTATTGAGAAAGGAAAAAATTATACATACTTAAAAGAAAAAAGCTAAAAATAAAATAGTTTGAGATTGGCAGTGTTCCAAGGCCTGGGAATTACTTTGTCGTCCTCATCTTCTAAGTGGTATGCCCCTTTGCCTGCGAATCCAACCACTTTGTAAGGTCCTTCCCAATTAGGTCCTAACTTGCCGTCTCCTAGTACCAAGGTGTTTCCCATCACTTTGCGCAGTACCCAATCGCCGATCTTGAAATGCCTTGGATGCACTGTTTTGTTGTATTTCCTGGATAACTCTTGCTGGTATGAGGCAATGTGAATCAGTGCACTTTCTCTTCTTTCTTCTGCAAGGTCGAGCTCCAATGTTATGGCTTCGCCATTTAAGTCTGGATCAAAAATTTTGCTTCGAATTGTGGGGAGGCCAACTTCTAGTGGGATTACTGCTTCCATACCATAGGCTAAGGAGAATGGTGTTTCTCCTGTTGATCGTCGCGGTGTGGTGCTGTAAGCCCATAAAACGTAAGGAAGTTCCTCCGCCCATTTGCCTTTTGCTTTTTCTAACCTTTTCTTCAGTCCATCCAAGACGACCTTGTTTGATGCTTCTACCTGGCCGTTGGCTTGGGGATATGCCGGTGTAGAATTGTAGAACTCTATCTTGTACTCTTCACAAAAGCCTCTAAAGATTCTCGTGAATCGGCCGAGTCTTGTTCTCGATATTAGGGCTTTTGGTATGCCAAACCGAGTGATGATATTCTGCCAGACGAACTTCTTCACATCTTTTTCCTTGATTGATGCCAATGCTTCTGCTTCCACCCATTTTGTGAAGTAGTCTGTTGCTGCGAGAAAGAACTTCCTGTTGCTGGGTGCTGTTGGAAGTGGTCCTACTATGTCCAAGCCCCACATTGCAAAGGCAATGGGCTAGTCAATGGTAGGAGTTCTCTAGCTAGCTGATGTATTTGGTGTGCGAACTTCTGGCATTTCTCACACTTCTTCACGTATTTCTCTGAGTCTGCCTGCATATATGGCCACCAGTATCCTTGCGAGATGGCTCTGTAAGCTAACGATCTTCCTCCTTGATGGTTTCCGCACACACCTTCGTGTATCTCGAACAAGAAGGCTTCCACTTTGCTGGGGTGGACACACTTTAAATAAGGTCCTGAGAATGACTTTTTGTACAATGTCATAGATGGGGAGAGCCAAAATCGCTACGACTTTGCTCTAATTTTGTTGGCTTCTTTCTTTTCTTCCGACAAGACGCCATCTTTTAAGAACAGTATGATGGGATCCATCCATGAGGGGCCTAGTTCGGTGCAACATACCTGTTCTGTTTCGGGGTCTTCAATGCTTGGCCTTGGTTGGTAGTCGATGAGCAACGGATGAGGGATGGATGTATCTGCCATTGAAGCAAAGCCTGCTAATTCGTCTGCTTAGCTGTTTTCCTCCCTACCAATCTGTTCTATCCTCACTACTTAAAATTTCTTGATCTCTTTTCTGACTAAGTCATGGTACTTAGCCATCCTTTCATCCTTTGCTTCGTAGTCGCCTGAAATTTGGTTTACCACCAGCTGTGAGTCGCTATAGACCATTAGCTCGGTGGCCTTCATGTAAAATGCTGACTTGAGACCTGCAAGAAGCGCTTCATACTCCGCTTCGTTGTTTGATGCTGGGAAGCCAAGGTTGACAGCTTGCTCCACCACTAGGCCGTCTGGAGAGATGAAGACTATGCCAAGTCCTGCGCCATGCCGGTTGGATGCGCCATCCACAAAGAGCTTCCACATCTCCCCAACGAACAATTTCCAGTAAGTAGTGGGATCAGAAGATGTTGTGGGGTCAAGAATGTTGCTGGTGTTTTCTCCAAGGTCCATGCTTGCTGTCTGCCCCTCGTCATCTGATGGAACTAGGCCTTTATTTGTTGGTGAGTCTTGGCTTGGTGTAGCATGGTTCGCTTCTTCCTTGTTTTTTTTACCCTGGTCTGCCTTGGAGTCTGGCTGAGTATCCTGTACTAGGGGTTGCGCTATTTCGGCGTCAACTTCCATCCCTAGTTCGGTTATGTCAGTCAGGTCGACCGGGCAGATATGATAACTTCCCGGGGTAAACTCTGCGACGAAGTCTGCCAAAGATTGGGCCTTTACTACGGTTCTGGGTTGGAACTTGATGTCGAATTGTCCCAACTCTACTGCCCACTTCAAGATTCGCCCAGAAAAGTTCGCCCTTTCAAACAAAGCTTTCAGTGGGAAAGCTGTGAGGACGACTATGGTGTGAGCGTGAAAGTAGTGCGACAACTTCTTTGAGGCCATCACCAAGGCCAATGCCAGTTTTTCCAGTGGCAAGTACCTTGTTTCGGCGCCTAGCAATGTCTTGCTGACATAAAAAATGGGCAGATGTTGGATCCCTTCCGCAAGGACCAACACCGCGCTAATTGCGTCTTTGAGAGCGCAGTGCGGAAGAGTTCTTCTCCAGGTATTGGGGTGACAAGCAATGGTGGAGAAGACATGTATTCTTTCAAGCTCTCCAGAGCTCGGTCGCATTCTTCGTCCCACTCAAACTTGGCTTTTAATGACTGAAAAAATGGTCGTAGTCTGTCTGACGACCGACTAATGAATCGGTTGAGTGCAGCTGCCATGCCAGTGAGATGCTGCACTTCTTTCACTAAGTTAGGCCTCTCCAGTTCCTGAATAGCTTTGATCTGGGAGGGGTCTGCCTCTATACCCCGGTTAGTCACCAGGAAGCCTAGGAATTTACCAGATCCTACACCGAATGCGCACTTGGATGCATTAAGGCGCAACTTGTGTCTTTTCAAAATCTGAAACATCTCGCTTAGGTCTTTTAGATGGTCATTCTCATCTTTGCTCTTGACCACCATGTCGTCGATGTAAGCCTCTATTGTTCTGCCTAACAACGGCTCAAACATCTTGGTGACCATTCTCTGGAATGTTGCCCTTGCGTTTTTTAGGCCAAAGGGCATGACCTTGTAGCAGTATAGTCCCCTTGGGGTTGTGAAGGACGTCACTTCCTGATCTGGTTCATACATGGCGATCTGATGGTAGCCCATGTACGCATCAAGAAAGCCAAGTAGGTTGTGCCCCGCCGTTAGGTCTACCAGTTGGTCTATTCGTGGTAGAGGGAAGCTGTCTTTTGGACATGCTTTATTGACCGTCTTATAATCGACGCAGACACGCTATTTGCCATTCTTCTTTGGCACCACGATTGTGTTGGAAATCCATCTGGGGTAGTGCACCTCTCTGATTGCTCCTGCCTCCAGTAGGTTTCCTACCTCTTCCGCCACTATCTCGGCGTGGTGGAGTGCCGATCTGCGGGTGCGCTGAATGATTGGTCTAGCGGACGGGTGGACATTGAGTTGGTGGCAGATGAGGTTTGGATCAATGCCTGGCATGTCGTAGGGTGTCCAGGCGAACACTTCAATGTTAGAGGTCAAGAATTCCAAGACCTCTAATCTCTCGATCTTGGACAATAATGACGAGCAAAAAGAACTTATCCGGGTTCTTTTCATCTATTCTTACCTCCACCAAGTCTTCCACCGCTTTTTGATCAGCCGCTTTGCCAACTTCTGCGAACAGTTCATTGCTCTCAGGTTCTTCCACCGAATGAACATATCCTTTGGCAGCGCGGCTACCATTTACTGTGACAAAGCATTGCTTGGACATGATCTGGTCTCCATAGACTTCCTCAATTACCCCAGTTTCATTGGGGAATCGCATTACTTGATGATAGGATGAAACTACTGCTCACATGGGATGCAGCCATGTTCTGCCCAAGATAATGTTGTAAGTGAAGGGGACTTTCAACACCCAGAACTCCACTTGTTTTGACACGCTTCCTGCCCTGACTGGAAGGATAATCTTGCCGACTGGCCAATTTGGCATTGAGTTGAATCCAATCAGGGGGGACACGGCAGGCGCCAAGTCCTTGTCTTGTAGCTTCAGTTGTTTGAAGGTGTCGTAGTACATGATCTCATACGAGCTTCCCTGGTCGATCAAAATCCGTTTGATGTCGTAATCCTTGGCCGAGAGTGCGACTAGTGCGTCGTTGTGAGGCGATATATCTGGCCAAGTCATTGTGCGAAAAAAGAGATGACATTGGCGGCCTCCGTTCTTCCCTTCTTGATGGTAGGTTGAGCGCTTAGTACTTCTCTTAAATGCTCAACCTTCTTGATCGTCCCTCTAAGCTCGCATACACGCTCAGGTTCGAATACTCCATGTATCACATTGATGACGCCTTGAGCTGGGGCGTCAATTGGCATCCCATTGGGGTTATTGTGGTCTTGGGAGGCTGGTTGCGTCCCTCCTTCAATGTATTTATCCAGGTGACCTGCTGCCACCAACTCCTCCAGATGCTGTCTCAATGGCGTGCAATTCTCGGTGCGGTGCCCCTTTTCTTTGTGGAAGGTGCACCGCGACCTTTCGTCATAGTCTTTCTATGCTTCTCCTAGCTTGGCTGGCCATCTAACGAAAGGTTCATCGCGTATTTCGCTAAGAATCCGATAGATCGGTTTCTTGAATACTGTGGTTATGGCGATGCGTACTCTCAACTATCTTTTATCCTGGTCCTCTCCGTCGTCTCGCCTGCCTCGTCCGTTTCTGTTCGGACGGTCTACCGCGTTGACCTTTGCTGAGGCCTTTTTCTCTGGTACTGCGGTTGCACCAGATTTTGTTTTGGCACGAGCGTCATCCTCTTCCACCCTAATGTGTTGATGCACCCTTTCCATCAAGGCTTCCATTGTGAGGGGCGGTGCCATGCTGATTGAGTCCCTTTGTCTGTTCCCGACTGGAAGGCCTTTTTTGTACTGTGCTATGGCGAGATTGGTTGGGCAGTCCCCACTCTGGTTGAAGGTCTCCCAGTAGCGGCTATTGTAGGACCTTAGTGTCTCTTTTTCGCCCATGTCGATAGAGAGTAGCTAGTCAATCTCCACCGGGGTTTTGGTATTTGTCCTGAACCTTGTTACGAATGCCTCTGCCAACTGCGCCCAGGAGGCTATGCTGCCCTCTGGAAGTTTTTCGAACCAAGTCAAGCCTATATCGCCAAGGCTTGATGGGAAGAGGATGCACATCAAAGCCTTGTTTCGCCGGTATACCGCCATAACCTGGCGAAAGTGGCTTAAGTGCATATAGGGGTCCGTCTTCCCCTCGTACGTGGTGAATTTGGGCTGGAGGAAGCCTGAAGGCAGGGGCGCGTTTTCGATTACTGGGACAAACGGCGAGGTCTGCAGTCTCGCTAATGCTTTGTCCGTTGGTTCGTAAGCCGAGCGAGGTATTGGCATTCCAACCTCGACGCTTCCATGCGTTCGAGGAGCCAACCGCTGAAGGGCAGAGATTCTGCGAGGGTCGCGCACCCTGGTATCCTCCTTCCATCGTGCTCTTTCTTCTAGCACAGTTCGCAAGTCGGACGATCTAGGCATCTCCGTCTGCCTGGATGATGTCTGGTGCGAGCGTGAGGGCCGATAGGTGCTTCCCTCGGTGCAGGACCTCTCAAATCTCGTTCTCTCAGACCTGGAGAAGTGAGTCCTGGAGGTTTTGGATTGAGTATCGCCTGTCCTGAGGCTTCTACTCTCTCCTTGTGACGGTGTGGCATGCCTATCTCGGCCTTCTGAGTGGCGATGAGGCGTCTTGCTTTTGCACCCCTCTCCTGTCGCCACTCCTTTTCCCTTCATCTGGCGCTTCATGGATTCCATGTCCGCCGCCATCCGTCGAATCAATTCATCCTGCTCCTTCACGCGGTCCTCCAGAGCTTGAGGATCAATCCTCCTCCTCTGTCTGTCTGGACTCTGTGATCGAGAGTGACGGGGGCTGTTATTCCGCCTTCCCCTAGCATCCCTCCTGGGGTTCTGTCGTTGTGGCTCCAGGTCTGCCATGGGAGGGATAGGAGGCAAGCCTTTGTGCCTACCACCTCCTTCTGGAGTTTGTCCATCAATGGCGGACTGTGGCAAATCTTCGTTGTGCGCTATTACTTTTTATTGGTAAGGAAAACTTAATCAAAAGGTTTTGCTCGTTCTGCTTATTCCCACAGATGGCGCCAATTGTACGGGAAAGAAATAAACCTTCTCGTATAATCCTGTTGATTAAGATTGCTCTCCTTCATACGTCATCGCTTTACTCCCTGAAAACACAAACGTGAGCTAGCCGGCGGGTGTGTGCCGGATACCTCTCCGATACCTAAGTCAGTTCAATAGACAAATAGACAAAAAACTCTGTATATTCGGGAATCAAAGTTGTGTGTTACCTTTCCAAAGGTGATGTTTGCGAGCTTTTATAGGTTCCGTGTGGCACAATCCTAGTATGACTTTTACTCCTCCATGCAGAGTCCTCCTAGGATTCCTACTCCTGAAGGATAATACTTATCCTTCAACACCCCCCTCACTGCTTAAACCAAGTGAGATAGTTTTACCATGGCTGGATTCCAATTTGACTGAAGTAAGCATGGCCATGCCGAGCCACAGAGTAGATCGAACTATCTTTAGTTCGGTTCTTCCCTTAATGCCCTTACCTTAGTTCCTCCTGCACGAACCATCGTACACCCAAAACCGAACTAACTATTAGCAAGGTTTAGACCGAGCTAGTTACACTGCCATGACCGGTATAAGTTCAAAGCATCTTAAAACCGGTCTAACTACAAAGCATCCTTCGACCGTTCTGACATCAAGCCTCCTCGGACGGACTAACCACGGGCTTTGGGCCCGACCTAACATCAAAGGCCCCTTCAAGACCGGAGTAACTTTACGGCCATATTACTCAGCACTTCGCATAGTGGCCCATAACAGCCCATTATCCAGCTCGGCTCAATTTTCATATAAATTACCCTCTCAATTGCCCCTTAAATATAAATTTATAGACCTACCTTTTTTACCAATGAGAACACCATTTAGACACTATGTAGCTGTATCTTAAAACCAACCAATAACTTCTCATAGCTTAGGTGACCACGCAGCAATACTCAAATTGGCACACCTCATGGACAGAAGCAATTTTGACTGTAGTAAAATCTCGCCTATTGAAACAAAAAGAGAAAGAAAGTTTCAAACCATGTCATGGGTATGACTTTCGAGGTCTTTGATTAACTAATTGAAGGGTTAGTTACAATTTAATTATGAATTTGTTATACATTGTGATGTCAGATATTTATTGTAATATTTATTATCATAATATTTTGGTTGTAACTCAAAAATTCTTTGATTATAATTTATAAGGTGTGCTTATAATTTTTTTTTTTTTTTTTAAGTTATATGACTATTATATAATTGAGTTATGACATTTGTAGTGATAATATGGAACACACCCTCAAACCATAGCATTACCCCCAATTAACAAAATTTAAATTTAAATTAATTGTATAATTTTCGTAGAATTATTCAATACAATAATGTGTGAGTGGTAATTTTGATATCATATGATGCATTTTCATGAGAAGTTGTTTTAAAGTGATGAGTCAAAGTCAACTAGTTCATTTTGTATGTATTTTTTATCGGGTAAAATTTATTTTATCTCATTATGATTTGCGCCCGAATTACTTTAGTTCCTATGATTCAAATATATAGTCAGAAATTTATGTGAAATTGGTAGTTGATCCATACAATACATGTGCTATTTTTTTTTTTTCAAAAAATATCTGATGATACAATGTGTGTTATAAAAGAATAATTTTCATTTTAATTTTAATTTAAAATTAAAATTAAAATTAAAATAAGATTTTAATTATTTATTTTGATAATATTGGCACTATTTTTCTATAAAATTGTTACTTGAATACTTATATAGATTAATTTTAGTTAAATTATTTGTGTAATCTAATAATTTTAGTTCTATCGTATTATAAAAATGTAATTGTCATATAATAATTTTATATGATATATATTAAATTATAAAATAGTAAAATAAATACTCATTTTGATATTAAAAATAATAGTTAAATTAGAAGAAGAATTAGTAACATAAAATAAAAAATAATTCTAACTATTTAATTTTCTTTTATATTCATTTGAAAAATAAAAAATGTAGAAATAGAAATTTATTAAAAAAATTAAATATAAATATGTTATAGCTAAATTATCATATAATTATTTTATATGATATATATATATATATTAAATTATAAGATTATAAAATAAATACTCTTAATTAAATTAAAATATCAACTATTTAAAAGAAATTGAACAACGACTAACCAAGAAAGAATCACATAACAACATCTAAACCTAAAAAGAAAACATAATGAAAACATCCAAACGATGGATACACCTCAGTGTATGAAGTGATTAATTATCTATAATATGATACCAAAACATAAAAGAACTTACTATTCAACAATTGAAAAAGTAACTTAACCAGTAAATCCAAACTTTAGAGATTCCCCAAGAGTATTATTGTTGTATAGGTCTTTTTTCCTGTGAGTTGTGATTATATAAAATAATGTAAGAAATGAAGTATAATTTCATATATAGAATCACTATAAAATTTAAACGACAAATCCATAATATAGAATAATATAGAATTAGTATTGGGTATAGAATAAAGCACGAAGAAATAAGGGGGAAAATGTAATGACTCGGATTTTAATTCACATTGGACTGATGTATAGTGCTGCCCGTCACCTTAAAACTTAAGTGGTTGTCGGACTCTTGACATTGATGGGTTGGTAAGTGAACCTTAAATATTATAATTGAGGACCCTTGGGTGATGTTTGGAACCTTGATTGAAGTCTTAACAAGGTATTTAGGTAAGATTGGATAAAAAGCCCCAAGTTTTAGTTTTAGTTTTTGACCAACCTTCACTCTTTTGACCTTTTCTCCTTCCATACTTTGAATTTGAATGTGAGGTTGGAACCATTGGAAATCTTATTTCCGGGGTTCGATTTGGACATAAAAACGACCTAGAATGGAGTCCTGATGAGAGAGTTATACCCGTTTGAAGTTTTCATATCTGTGTTGGAAATAGGTACACTCGAGCGTAGAAATCTACGCTCGAGCGAACTGCTCGAATTCAGCAACTTAAAAATGTGATTTTTTGCTCATTCTTTGTATTTTCCTTTTCCTTCTTCATTTCTCTCACCCTAGGTCCGAAAATCCTAGGTTTTTGACCTCAAATAACTTCCATCTCCCTAAGTTTTGGCCAAGATCTTCTACCAAAAAGTGAAGAACACATGAAGATCAACATGTTCTACCGATTGGAATTCAGATTTGTGAAGGAATCTCAACAAAGCTTTGCTCTCTTGCTTGATTCTTGAGGTAGGGGTCCTAGTTCTTCTTCAATACTTGCATTTATAGATAGATTTGTGGTATTTTGATTATATAAATACAAAATTTCCATTTTTGAGCATATAGTGTTATATCATGGAAATTGGGGGTTTAGGGTTTGAAGTGTTGGGGTTCAATTGCTGGGTTAAGCTTGTGGATTATGAACCTTAGGTGTATAATCAAGGAGAAAATTGTAATTAAAAGTAGTGGTGTGAGAAGTTTCAATTGTTCTTGAAATTCTTGATTTTTCTTGAAAATCCTAAGTTGATTCATGGTGATAATTAATGATTTTACCTAAATTGAAAGTAGAATCATGAAATTGAGGTATTTAATTACATATATACCAGTTTAATTGAATTTTGAAAGTGTTTGAAAATTATGTTAAAAATTAGCGAATGAACCTTCGTTATGGATATTGTAAATCATGCTATAATATGAAATTAAATTTGGGAAAAAGATTTATTAATGATATGGATGGCATGAGACTTGGGATGAAATGATAAAATGGGGATTTAAGAGTTCACCTTGAGTTATGTTGAATTACATTTAGTGGCGTTGAATTGAATCATGTTGAATAGTATTAATTATGTTGAATTGTGTTGAATTAAGTTGAGTTGTGTTGGGTTGTATTGAGTTTGGGTTAATATAAGGGGAATTTGTCCTAATTGGATCAAATTGTCATTTGTATAAATAATTGAAATTGTTATTGTAAATGTGAAATCGGAGGATTATTAATGATGATGGTGGAGTTTGATATACATTATCACTCCCATATGAGATTTTGGAAAAGCGTATCGTTAAAGGAATTTATTTATCGGTTTAGATATAAATGTATTGGGCTATCGGTGGAGGATAGTCATAATTGTTGTACAAATTGTATGAGGATTAGGCGATTTAATGCTAATCTATTGTTGGTGTTATTGAATATGACCTTGTTTATAAATACATTGTATATGTATATTTATTAAGAGAAGAAAGGGGATGTACTCTATATGTGATTATGTTTATAAATACATTGTATATATATATATTTATCGGGAGAAGAAAGGGGATGTACTCCATATGTGATTATGTTTATAAATACATTGTACATGTATATTTATTGGGAGAAGAAAGGTGATGCACTCCATATATGATTATGCTTGTAAATACATTGTATATGTATATTTGTTTGGGAGGAGAAAGGAGATGGACTCTATTTAAAGCAAGTTGGCTGGAGTGTCCAGGGTGAAAGACTCGAAATTTTATATATAAATGGGTGTCGATTCATTCGGACGAAATATCCGTAAAATGGCAAAGTTTGAAGTGTTTATGTGTATTTTGTATGATTGGGAAAACCACTGAGTTGTAGTCTCAGTTTGGTTGTTGTGAAATAATGAAATTGACTCATGAATTGAGAAGAACGAGTGAATTGAAAATGAACTGAAGGAAAATGGATTAAGGATTGAAATTGGCATCATGTGGGTAATTGGATTAGGGGCTAGTGATGATGAACTCAATGGATTGCTTGTGACAAAAGGGAAGATTATGAGTTTTGTAGTGTAAGTAATTGGGAAATTGAATTAAAAAAGGGTTTGTGATTCTTGCGTTATGTTGTACTCTAATCCTTTGGATTTTGATAGTATGGAGTATGGTAATTAGAAATGGAAATGAAATGTGTAGTATTAGAATGGAAATGAAATGAGGAATAATTTGGAATTGGGTTGATAAATTTAAGATGATGTTCTTCCTTAAGTGTACTTGTTTTCAAAAAGAATCTATGGCTCCCTAATGATGAGAAACTACATTTATGGAAGGGAGTTTTCTTAAAGGTTCAAGTGAAATTTTAAGAAAAGATACTTTTTGTATAATATTTTGAACTTACAAAATGTCATCTTACTATATGGTATCACTCTGCATGTATGATCATTTCTATCTATGTGTTAGCTATTGTTGTAGACCTATGAGATTCTTACTGGGCATTAGTGCTCACCCTCGTTGTTTTATTTTTTTTTTAGGGAGAGAATTTCGGATTCATTAGTTGAAGCGTATGGATTTCATGTACCTTATGTGTATAATTTTACCATAGATGCTAAAGGAATGAAAAATGTATCATGTGGTTTGTAATTATTTATTTGTAGCTTCGCGACAGAAGCTTGGCATGTATTATTGCATTGTTGTTTTCAATGAGAGAGAGAATGTAACAACCCTCGTACTGATTACCGATTAACCATCAATTACGTCGACGATTCTTGTTAAACCGAATCGATAATGACCGATAATGATAATTGGATTAATCAAATCAATGAACTGATTGAAATTGAAACTGAATTGATCGAGTTTATCTATTGTATTGCATTACTATCTGTCTGATCTATTTGATTATCTGTTCATGTTTTGTGTTTAAACTGCTAATTGGAGGCCTTATCGACGGCCGAATTAGGAACCGTTTAGTGTTTTGTAATCAGGAGAATATTTGTAATTTAATGATATATTTATCTGAAAATTGATTAGGAATGACTAAATTAGATTTAAACGAGTTAATCACCAAGATTGACTTAATTACCACATTGCCATAGCTAGTGGACCTTTGTTTATTCCAATATATTGTGCCTTATTACATCTAGATCACCATTTGATCAGCCATTTTCTTGCTCATAACTGACCAAACTAGAGAGAGTGAAGGAGAAGAGAGAGAGTTGGACTCAAATTGTTGAATTTGCTTGGAGATTGCTTAGAATTGAAGTGTAATTGGCATAATCTAGCTTCCACACCTTGAAATTGACACTCTAGGTAAGGAAATCATCTTCTTCTTGTTGTCTTGAGCTAAATCTTGCATGTTTCATGCATCATTGTAGAGCTAAGCCATGTTTTAAGTTCAAGAATGTTGAATTGAAGCTTGATTGTTGCATGCATGACCATCTTGGTGCATTTTGAAGTTGATTTCATGGTAAATTGCACATGCATGTCCATGTTTAAGCTATAGTCCATGTTTTCATTTTGTTTTCCAACTATTGAGCTCATTAGAGCAAGATTTGAACCTTGAATTTGGTTAAAAGCTCATGCATGTCATGTTTGCATGTTGTTCTTGAAAATTAGTTTAAAATTGAGTTTAATTGAAACACCCTTGGGCCTTGATTTCTTAAATTGAGCTTTAAAACGTGTTATTCTGTGTGTTTGAAAGAGTTTTCCAGAAAATGGGCCCAAGAGGATCGAATTGGGAGCATCAAAGTTGAGTTTTGAACTTGGAACACAACCTGCATTTTTCCAGATTTTTGTCTTCCGCTCGAGCGGGGGAAGTGCCGCTCGAGCGGGGAAATCAAGCTCTCAAAGATTTGTTTGACTTTGTGTTGCGATCGCTCGGCGGATAAATGCGCCGAAGCGAGAAATCGAGCATCCAAAGATCTTGCATCGTTCATCACCGCTCGGCGGAGGAATGTCGCTTCGGCGGAAGGAAGTTGACGCCGGCGGGGACCTTTGCTTTGCTTGTCCGCCGAAAGGGAAACTCGCTCGAGCGGAGACCTTATTTCACTGAAATTCTGAAATTGTGTCCTATGCGCATCTTTGCATCCTCGTTCCATCCTAGGCATTCTTAGGCCTAGTTTAAGACACCTTAATGAGGATAGATGTAGAACACACCGAGGCATAATAGGGAGTTAATTATTATACTTCCCAACTGTTAAACTTAGAGTGTGTTCAATTTGTTAACTGTTTAGGGTTGGCTCTCGGGGACGCGCTCTAGCTGCTAATAACCCAATCTCTGTGAGTAACAGTTGTGTAAAGATATGTTCAAAATGGTTATCTTTTGAATACTGAACTGAATTGTTTATTGAACTGATATTGTTTACTGAATGAATGTATGTCCTGTATTCTGAACTGTATTGTGGCATCCTTAGCATTGACTGTTCCTGTTACAGAGCTCTGTCGGTTCCCTTGTGGAACCATACTGTTCACTGATTGATGGCCATCATTACTGTTGAGTCTGTTAAGACCCGGTCCTTTTGGACCTACTGTTTATAGGCTAATGGGTGTACCACATATGGTGATTGATGAAATCTTGAAAAGTGAAATCTTGTTTAATGAATCGATTTCATTCTTGTAAGGACATTCATTCATAACCTCTTTCTGTTGTATGTTATTCACGGGCTTTAGCTCCTTTGTTTATATATATATGTAGGTGCTCACCACCAGGCCGAGCTAGGAGCGTGGGTTGGTCCTCGCTTTTGTCAAGCCGGCCTATGTGCCTCGGCCGCGAGGTTCCGAAAGTTGCCATGCTATGGCTTGGGCGTTTTGTGTCCCATCGGTCTCCTTCTTTTGTACTCTTTGTATAGACATCTTGTTCTCTTGTCTTGTTGAGGAGGATTAGGTCCCGTCTTGAATGATTGTATATGATTGTATAGATCATCGTTCTAAACTATATGAATGCATGAAAAATGTTTTGGCATCTGATTTTCACTCAATGGACACTAGTTATTTCTTGTATTGGCTTCCGCCATGTACTCTTTAAGCGTATTCTTGTTGATGAGCCTTCGGTAATCTCGGATTACTGGCCAGTTACGGTGCTAAACCCATAGGGCCGGGTTTGGGTCGTGACAGAGTGGTATCAGAGCGATACTTAACCACGAGTTATACCGCACACACGTGTCCAAATGAGCTATAGGGTGTCCTAGAAAAGCAAATAGGGCATCTCATGAACTTGAAAAGTGTGTGCTTATGACTGACTGATTATATGTTAAAATGTTAAACTGTTTAATGATACAACTGCTTATAATGATAACTGTTATAACTGCTTATAGTGAAATGGATAATGCAAATGAACCTGAATCATCATCCTCTGAGGCCAGAATGGCCAGACTTGAACAAATGATGGGACTGATAATTGAGAGACTAGATCAACAACCGAACCAACAGCCCCCACCTCCACCTCCTCCTCCTCCGGTGAAACCGGAACAGAATGTACAGAATGTGAATGCTAATGAGGTGGACATTATTGCACTGACCCATAAATTCAGCAAGATGAAACCGCCGTCCTTTTAGGGAGGCTTAGAACCGCTAAAGGCTGAAGCTTAGGTGCTTGAAACAGAAAAGTTGTTTGAAATGTTTCCGTGCTCCGAAGCTAATAAAGTATTGTTAGCAACCTTCACCCTTCAGGAAGAAGCAAGAAGGTGGTGGATGTTGACCCGCGATGTGAATACTATTGTGACTTGGACTCAGTTCAAGGAGTCCTTCTTTGAAAAGTATTTTCCTCAGTGCATCAGGGACAGAAAAGTAACGGAGTTTGAACAATTAAGACAGGGCAAAACGTCTGTTGCCGAGTATGAGAAAAAATTCACTGAACTTGCTAGATATGCACCATATATGGTGGATACCGAATATAAGAAGGCCAGAAGGTTTGAAGGAGGCCTTAGTGCTGCTATACTGGACAGAATAAGTGTCTTGAAGTTACCGACTTTTGTGGGTGTTCTCGACCTGGCATTGATGGCCGAGACGAATATTACAGCAGTGAAACAATCTGAAACACCAACAACTGAGTGGCAAGGTAAAAGGCAGGGTTTTAAATTCAAGAAAGACAAGCATAACCCAGCAACCAAGAAACAGAACACGGGGTCAACGACTAGCCCCAGCCAAGGGAGTGGGTTTACTTCACCCTGCTCCGTATGTGGCAATAAGCACGAAGGGGTTTGCTACCAGATTTCTGGAGCTTGTTTCAGGTGTGGCAAGGTGGGCCACAGAATTAAAGATCGCCTCTGCGCCCAAGCAGAGTAAGTCAAGACTTAGCGAAAGATCACCGCAACACCAAAACCGAACCCCAAAGCTCAGGAAAGAGCCTATGAGGCAGTACGAGTGTTCGCCTAGTACGGAGGCGTGCAAAACTCTTGAGGCTGTTGTGTCGTATCCTCTCTATCGTGCTCAAAATGCTTATGTATTGATTGATTCGGTCTACACATTCTTATGTGTCACATGCTTTTCGCGTAAATTGAATAGACCCTTAGAACCCATGAACTATCTAGTCATTGTATCATCACTGTTGGGGATCCATGACATGTGCATATATGTATCTCGCCAGTGAGATTATTGTTGGGGATATGCACCTATTTATTGATTTACTGCCATTGAATATTGATCACTTTGATGTAATATTGGGGATGGATTGGTTACAAAAATATCATGCCACTATAGACTGTGTAACAAAACAAGTAGTTTTCCGTCCATCTGGTTTGCTGAATTTGTGTTTAATGGGAGTGGAGTAGTACCTCCTCCGTATCTGATTTCTTCTGTGAAAGCTGTTAAACTGATTAGAAAGGGGTGTAAAGGATATCTGTTACGTGCTAAGCGTGTCTTGATGTTAGTGTTAAAACCGATATGAATTGTATTCCTATAGTCGAGAATTCGGATGTATTTCGGATGATTTGCGGAGGATTTGATTGACAGAAATTGAATTTCTTGTGGATGTGATTAGTACGGTACCGATATCTAAAGCTCCTTACAGAATGGCCGCAACTGAACTGAAGAAATTGAAAGTACAATTGCAAGAATTGTTAGACAAGAAGTTCATCAGGCCCAAGATTTCATGGGTGCACCTGTTTTGTTTGTAAAGAAGAAAGATGGTTCATCGAGACGTGCATTGATTACATGGAATCGAACAAGGTAATCAGAAGAATAAATATCCATTACCGCGTATTGATGATTTATTTGACCAGTTACAGGGTGCACAAGTATTTTCCAAGATTGATCTTAGATCAGGGTATCATCAGCTGAAAGTCAAACCGGAAGACATTGATAAAACTGCTTTCAGAACGAGGTATGGCCATTATGAATTTTTAGTTATGCCGTTCGGAGTTACGAATGCCCCTGCTGCATTTATGGACCTCATGAACAGAATTTTTAAACCATACCTTGATGATTTCATTGTGGTATTTATTGATGACATATTGATCTATTCTAAGACTGTTGAGGAACATGAACATCATCTGAGACTTGCCCTGCAAACCTTAAGAGAACAGAAACTGTATGCTAAATTGTCTAAATGTGAATTTTGGCTTGATCATGTTATGTTTTTGGGGCATGTTGTTAGCAAAGATGGAATTTCTGTTGATCCGCAGAAAATTGAAGCTGTAGTGAACTGGCCTAGACCAACCAATGTGACTGAAGTCCGAAGCTTTTTGGGATTGGCTGGATATTACAGAAGATTTGTCAAAGATTTTTCCAAGATTGCCTTACCACTGACTCAGTTGACACAGAAAGGGGTATCATTTGACTGGACTGACCAACGGGAATCAGCATTTCAGGAGTTGAAAACTAGACTTGTGATTGCACCGGTTCTGACTCTACCTTCAGGTACGGATGGTTATACCGTATTTAGTGATGCTTCTCATAAGGGTTTGGGGTGTGTTTTAATACAGAATGGGAGAGTTATTGCTTATGCTTCCCGACAGTTGAGACCACATGAAAAGAACTACCCGACCCATGACTTAGAACTTGCTGCAGTAGTGTTTGCACTGAAAATTTGGCGTCACTATTTGTATGGAGCAACATGTGAAGTGTATACTGACCACAAGAGCCTGAAGTACTTTTTCACTCAGAAAGAACTGAATATGAGACAGCGGAGATAGCTTGAACTGATAAAAGATTATGACCTACAGATTCTGTACCATCCGGGAAAAGCCAACACCGTTGCCGATGCTTTGAGCCGAAAATCGATTGGGAACTTAGCCTGTTTGCTCACCGGACAGAAAGAATTGCTTCATGATCTGGAAAAGTCTGAAATTGAAATTGTTTTGAAGGAACAAGGTGGAACCTTAACCTGCTATTTCTGCTCAACCAGCATTGATTGAGAAAATTAAAGAAAAACAACAACTGGATGATTTCTTGAAAAGGGTTATTGAAGAAAGAGATTCAAAACCGAGACCGGGGTTCAAATTTGAGAACAATGTATTGAAATTTCAAGAAAGACTGTGTGTGCCGAATGACACTGAATTGAAAAGAAGAGTTCTGCAAGAAGGCCACAGTTCGAAGTTTTCGATTCACCCAGGGAATACGAAAATGTACCAAGATCTGAAAGCAATTTACGGTGGCGAGAATGAAGAAGAAATTGCCGACTTTGTGTCCAAATGTCTTCACTGCCAACAAGTCAAAGCTGAACATCAACGACCTGCCGGATTACTGCAACCCTTACCCATACCAGAGTGGAAATGGGAGCATATCACGATGGATTTTATCGTTGGATTACCTCGCTCCAGAAAAGGTATGGACTCTATTTGGGTTATTGTTGATAGATTGACTAAATCGCACACTTCCTACTTGTCAAGACAATTTATAATGCGGACAAATTGGTCATTATCTATATTGAGAAATTGTGAGATTGTATGGAGTGCTGTGTCTATTGTTTCTGAGGATTGAAGTTTACATCGAGGTTACGCAAAGCCTCTGACCGCATTGGGTACGAATTGAAAGGTAGTGCCTATCATCCTCGAAGACGGATGGCGGTCGAAAGGACCATCCGGACTTTAGAGGATCTCGAGAATGTGTGTCCTTGATTTTCGAAGCTGAGGAAAGTTATTTGCCGTTGGTGAATTCGCCTACAACAACGGCTACCATTCGAGGCATTGTATGGCGAAAGTGTAGATCTCCAATCTGTGGCGAAGTTGGAGATAGGCCGTTCTTGGGCAAGATTGTGAATGAAACAAGCGAAAAGATAAGACGTCTGACGACAGACCTAAAAGCGAGTAGAGAAGAGTTATGCAGATGTTAGAAGAGCGAGACCGAGAATATGAAGTGGGTGATCACGTGTTTGTGAAAGTGACACCAATGAAAGGCGGACTTCGCTTTGGAGTCAAAGGCAAGTTAAGCGCCAAGATATGTCGGACCGTGCAGGTTATTGAGAAAATCAATCGATGGCGTATCAAGTTGCTTCCTCCGAAATGGAGCATATGCATAATGTCTTCCACATTTCGATGTTGAGAGACTACCTCGGGATCCTTTTCATGTGATTGAGCCTACTCGGATAGTGCTTAGTGATGACTACACTTACGAGGCGGCCTATCTGATTGTGAGCAGACGGATCAAGCGAGAAACAAAGAGATCCCATTAGTGAAAGTTGATTGGCGAGAACCATGGTGGTGTGTATGCCACTTGGGAAAGGAAGA
Organism: Camellia lanceoleosa; assembly: GCA_025200525.1. Classification (NCBI taxonomy): domain Eukaryota; kingdom Viridiplantae; phylum Streptophyta; class Magnoliopsida; order Ericales; family Theaceae; genus Camellia; species Camellia lanceoleosa. The sequence goes on from CM045761.1 coordinate 105,743,342, forward strand.
TGACATGGCTAAAAGATATCCCGATTTGTTTCCCTTTGGATCTGTTTTCTTCGGTGAAGGTAACTCGAGTTTAGAGGACTAAACTCCTTATAAGGAGGAGGCTGTAACAACCTCGTCTTGATTAGATTAACCAGAATTACGTCTTGATTCTTGTTAAACCGAGCGATAATGTGATAATTGGATTAATCAAATCTTGAATGGCGATTGAAATCGAAACTGAATTGATCGAGTTTATCTATTGTATTACATTACTATCTGTCTGATCTATTTGATTATCTGTTCATGTTTTGTGTTTAAACTGCTAATTGGAGTCCTTATCGACGGCCAAATTAGGAACCGTTTAGTGTTTTGTAATCAGGAGAATATTTGTGATTTAATGATATATTTATCTGAAAATTGATTAGGAATGACTAAATTAGATTTAAACGAGTTAATTACCAAGATCGACTTAATTACCACATTGCCATAGCTATTGGACCTTTGTTTATTCAAATATATTGTGCCTTATTACATCTAGATCACCATTTGATCAGCCATTTTCTTGCTCATAACCGACCAAACTAGAGAGAGTGAAGGAGAAGAGAGAGAGTTGGACTCAAATTGTTGAATTTGCTTGGAGATTGCTTAGAATTGAAGTGTAATTGGCATAATCTAGCTTCCACACCTTGAAATTGACACTCTAGGTAAGGAAATCATCTTCTTCTTGTTGTCTTGAGCTAAATCTTGCATGTTTCATGCATCATTGTAGAGCTAAGCCATGTTTTAAGTTCAAGAATGTTGAATTGAAGCTTGATTGTTGCATGCATGACCATCTTGGTGCATTTTGAAGTTGATTTCATGGTAAATTGCACATGCATGTCCATGTTTAAGCTATAGTCCATGTTTTCATTTTGTTTTCCAACTATTGAGCTCATTAGAGCAAGATTTGAACCTTGAATTTGGTTAAAAGCTCATGCATGTCATGTTTGCATGTTGTTCTTGAAAATTAGTTTAAAATTGAGTTTAATTGAAACACCCTTGGGCCTTGATTTCTTAAATTGAGCTTTAAAACGTGTTATTCTGTGTGTTTGAAAGAGTTTTCCAGAAAATGGGCCCAAGAGGATCGAACTGGGAGCATCAAAGTTGAGTTTTGAACTTGGAACACAACACGATTTTTCAGATTTTTGTCTTCCTTCGGCGAAGTGCGCTTCGGCGAAATCAAGCTCTCAGCATTTGTTTGACTTGTTGCAGATCCGCCAGCGGATAAATCTTGGCCTTCAGCGGAGAAATCGAGCATCCAGCATCTTGCACTTTGTTCATCACCGCTCGGCGGAGAATGTCTTCAGCGGAGTATTATGTGTCACGCTCGAGCGGGGAAGTTGGCCTTCGGCGGGGACCTTTTTGCTTTGCTTGTCCGCCGAAACCTTATTTCACTGAAATTCTGAAATTGTGTCCTATGCGCATCTTTGCATCCTCGTTCCATCCTAGGCATTCTTAGGCCTAGTTTAAGACACCTTAATGAGGATAGATGTAGAACACACCGAGGCATAATAGGAGTTAATTATTATACTTCCCAACTGTTAAACTTAGAGTGTGTTCAATTTGTTAACTGTTTAGGGTTGGCTCTCGGGGACGCGCTCTAGCTGCTAATAACCCAATCTCTGTGAGTAACAGTTGTGTAAAGATATGTTCAAAATGGTTATCTTTTGAATACTGAACTGAATTGTTTATTGAAGTGATATTGTTCTTGAATGAATGTATGTCTGTATTACGAATGTATTGTGGCATCCTTAGCATTGGTATTCTTTATTCTGAGCTCTGTCGATTCCTTGTGGAACCATACTGTTCAGCGATTGATGGCCATCATTCTGTTGGAGTCTGTTAAGACCCGGTCCTTTGGACCCTCTTGTTTATAGGCTAATGGGTGTACCACATATGACTAATTGATGAAATCTTGAAGATGAAATACTGTTTAATGAACTGATTTCATTACTGTAAGGACATTCATTCATAACCTCTTTACGCTGTATGTTATTCACTGGGCTTTAGCTCACTGTTTATATATATATGTAGGTGCTCAGCCACCAGACCGGAGCTAGGAGCGTGGGTTGGTCCTCAGTTTTGTCAAGCCAGCCTATGTGCCTCGCTGCGAGGTTCCGAGTTGCCATGCTATGGCTTGGGGCGTTTTCGTGTCCCCATCGGTCTCCTTACTGTTTTGTACTACTGTATAGACTGTCTACTGTTTTACTGTACTGTTACCGAGGGATTAGGTCCCCGTACTGAATGATTGTATATGATTGTATAGACTGTACTGTTCTGAACTGTATGAATGCATGAAAAATGTTTTTGGCATACAGATTTTCACAGCTCAATGGACACTAGTTATTTACTGTATTGGCTTCCGCCAGTTCTGACTCTTAAGCGTATTCTTTATTGATGAGCCTTCGGTAATCTCGGATTACTGGCCAATTACGGTGCTAAACCCATAGGGCCGGGTTTGGGTCGTGACAGAGAACATGTATTATTGTATTTCTATTACTCAAGGGTAATACATATATAAAAAAAAAATGGACCTAAATTACAAGCTTGGGTAATGTTTCCGATTAATTAAAATATTGGGGCGTGACAGAAAAAAGGCAATTTAGCATTAAAAAATTTATAATACCCTTGAAATAATTATAAAGAAAAACGTGAAACGACAAAATTAGTATTGGGTTTATATATTATCTCAATTTACCAAGAAAAATACATGGAAAATAAATATGTGTCAAATAGAATCCATATAAAATAGGTAGTATAATTTAAATTAGGTTTGTGTTTGTGTAGAACTCTATAAGTAATTAAAAAAATACATATGCTGATGTGGCTCTCTTAAAAAAAAGTAAGCTCTTATAATGTGCCACTTAAGTATGAAAAAATTATTACTTTTAATAATATATGTATATATATAGGATGATTAAGAGCACATCCACTCAATACTTCAAATATGATGTGACACTCTAACAATCATATTTTGATATCAAATATCAACTCTACTTGATGTGTCAAAAATTGATGTGACTTTTGACATCACTCTTCCATGTGAATTTTGACATGAAAACCCCTTCATGCTTTCTCTTTTCTTTTTCTTTTTTTACATTTAAAAATAATATAATAATATATTCGACATATCGAGTGAAGAGCTTCACGTCAAATCCAATTTATTACCTAAGCCTTCAAAAAAAAATTGACATACTAAATTTTGAAGGTTTTAGTAGAGATGCTCTAATACCCTCAAATTTTTTAGTTATTTTCTTTCTCTTTCCCCTCTCAAACATATAATTTATAATTTTACCATTTATTCAATTAAATTATAGTTAATTATTTATTGTAATTTCTAACTTCTAATTTTAATTTAATTATTTTTTAGATCACAATTAATCTTAAATCCTTAATTATTTATTATAATTATTAAAATTTTAATCTAATTATGCTTTAGATCACAATTAATCCTAAATTCTTAATTATTTTTTTTATAATTCCTAACATCTTAATATAATTTTAATTTAATTATATTTTAGATCAATTATTAATTATTTTATATTTTAATTAAATTAAATTTTAAATAAATCCTTCATTATATTTTATATTTTTTTTTATCAATCTTTACTTGTATTTTAATTTAATTTAGTTTTAATTAACATCTTAATCTAATTTTAGGTTTGGAGAAGATGTGAGCAAAATTGTCTTTTTGTTGTGTTACTTTCACTTTATTTTTCAAAAAATCAAGCCCACTTTAAAAATGATGTGTGTGATATACTTTCCATTAGTTTAGATGAAAAAACTAATGGTGACACTTTAGTACCAAATCATATAGAGGTTTCCATGGCTATGTTTGAACCATGGGAATAAAGTCTTCCGACTTCAAACCACAAAAAGGTAAGATGAATTTTGTTCTTTTTCATTTATACATCATTAATCTTGTTTGTTAGAAATTTAAGTTTCGAAAAGAACAAAATATTTTTAAAATGGGTCGGTTTAATCTACACCTAACATAAGATTTTATTTTCAATAATTTCGTGTTAATCTAGTCTATACATTTTAAGGGAACTTACCTTCAGACCTTAAGTCTTAACTCACTATAAGAAAATGCACCTTTGCCGACTAATTTTGGCGACTAAAACATTTTTAGTCACCAAATGTAAAATATTTGGCGACTAAAAATTAATTTGCCGGCATTGGTTCAAATATGTAGCTACTAAAATATTTTAGTCAGTAAATATTTATAATTGGCGACTAAATTTTGATTTAGTCGGCAAAATTCAATTTTTTTTGCGACTAAATAGGATGTTAGTCGTCGTTTTCCTACATTGTAGGTTGAAAAAAATAAATTTACTCTGTAAGACTGCTTTTTCCCGACTAAAATATAATTTAGTTGCCAAAGATGACGTTTAGCGACCAGTTTTTTAGTCGCTATTGACTGCTATTTGGCTACCAAAACATTATAGTCGGCATTATTTATTCCTTTCCCGACTAAATATTAAATTAGTCGCAAAAAGGTTGAAATTTCAACTCGTGCCTCTTTTATTGGTGCGCGCGCGTTGCTCTGCAAGGCAACAGTACTGTATCACTCACAACTTCACAATAGTGTATCGCACACACACCTCACCAAATCTCACAGAAATCTGCCCCCCTCACCGTGGCCTACTGTACGGGCGACATTGCGACGGCCACCGCCACCGCCACCGGCGCAAAGCACCACCGTCGCAGCCGCACATCACAGGTTCTCTCTCTCTCTCTCTCTCTCTCACTTTCGCGCTCTGCTTCTCACTTTGTCTGTGCGTTTGTCTCTCGCTCTCTCGCTCGAGCTCTCTCCTAGAGTCTATGTGTCTATCTCCCACAATCTATACTTGTTTTGTATTCATATATATATATATATGTATGTATGTATGTGCAGTTTTTGTTTTTGTTTTTTTTATTATATATATTTGAAAAATTGTAGAGTTATTGATGATAGGTTTTCAAAGAATAGCCCTGCTTGAGGCCTCTTCTTATTTCATATTTGATGCAAATATGCTCTCAAAGTAATTGAAGTATAGCACATATTTGGTGAATATCTATGGGTTTTTAACTTTTATCACTTTGTGTTCGTTTCCTTTGATTCTTTGCTCTTAATATACCTGTATTCTTGTTCCAAACTCTTCACTTCTTTTGACCCATTTTTAGAGTCACTTTGATGCACCTTACTTGTTTTAGGGTTTCAATTTCTGGGTATTTGATACATTGTGCCTTTGACTATCTTCTTTTGTAAACTAGTAGATAGATTAGGTAATATATATATATATATATATGGGGCAAAGAGAATCTGGTGTTGGAGCTGTACTTTTCTAAGGTTTTGGGTATAATCAATTTGATTAATTCTTGTAAAATAGGTGGACATGGATAAACAATTGAGAGGCTATTATGGTTCAGTGAACATTATCAAATATGAAGAAGAAACCGATTCGAGCCTCTCAGATCGAAGTTTTAATTAAATGTTTTAGTGTTAGCTTTTAATTTTTACAGTGGGAGGAGTTCTCATTTTCACTCTCCATATGATGGCTATATCATGTTATACTAACTTTGATCAACATACATTGTGCTTATATACACTTTTTATCGCCTTGCCTCCATATGCAAACAATATCTTCTATGAATAATAAACACCAACAAAGAGAAGTAGCAGGCTCTGAAATTTGGAATGGATTGCATTAATTTGATAAATCATAGAAGATATGAAACTCTAGAGATCATTACTTAATAAAATGTTTCTATCAAATCGTATATGATTGAGCCTTGCTAAGATGAATCGTCTAAGGACTTGTTTTTCTTGTTTGATTGGATTAAGACGTTGCTAAACTAACAGGAATCATTGTGTTCATAATCCTCATCTCTAAGGCTATGCCAAATTAAGCTTATCCTTGTTATTGTGACTTTTTAACTATTGACATTGTGATGGTTAGATGTGAATTAAATCTGTTATTTATTAGCCAAATTACAATGGAGGTGGTGATTGTCAAAAAGCTTTAGTTGGTGAAGTGAGTTGATTTGAAGCCAATAGTCGTGGTGGAGATGATTATGCCCGAGTGTCATGAGGTAGTGTGATTGTGGTGGTGGAGATTGTATAGGCATAGCATTAATAGCCACAGTAACATATTAGTAGTGGCGCTGTGTAGTGGTTGAGCTTGCATTAATTGCAAGTATGGTGCTGGTGGTGGCAATGCAGTCTTGATGGTTTTATTGAAAGAAATGCTCAATTCCAGCTGGCCTTTACTTATGTATGGTGACACGGTTATTATTTTGTCCCAAATTTGTTTCAAACCTGGTCATGTATGCTCCAACTCAGCACCCAATATTTATTAGTTTTTAACATATCAGAAGAATAGATATGTCCATATCTGTTGATATGGTGAACCACAACACTAATAGGATGTCATCAACTCACTTAGCTTGACAACACATCATATTCAATAGATACTACAGTAGTTTTTTTTTTTTTGGTTTTTTACATATTAGAAGTATAGACGGGTATCATACATTGATATGGCGAACCTTCACACTACGGATGTCATCAACTCACTTGGGCTTCACTTATCTGACACAACACATCATTGTGTCAGACCTCTAAATACATACTTACACCCGACACCCCTACCCCAGTTCATGTAATATAGTTTATAACTATTCATTATAAAGGTTGAATTTTTTATTGTCATTTATTATTTATTGAGGATGGATTGTTGGATGTTATTATATTATTCTTGGGTTTATAAATATATTGCACTTTTGCTCATGTGAAAATTTGTTCAATTATGTGGTATTTGCTGTTTGGATATTGGTAATTCCAATGCCATCATTATGTATTTATTTTGGGAAAACAAAAATTGTTACTTACTTTTTCATGCTTGATTTAGCACTAAAAAGCTTTCATTGTTAACAGTTCTCTCAGTCTCTTCATTTGTGTGGATATATTTTGATAAAGGCTCTCTGTGCAGCTTAAGTCAACGATCTCTACCTATGTTGCAATTGATGTTTTTATGCTTTAGTTTAACTAACGTTTGCTATGGTCTAATTGCTTTTGTTTTAACAACTTTAACCTATGTTGCAAATTGATGTTTTTATGCTTTAGTGTAACTAATGCATGCTTTGGGTTAATTGTTTTTGATTTTGTCTTTCTGATATTTTCTGCTCAAATTTGTTCCCTTTTCACTTTGGCAGGAGCATTTTCTTCATCTTCTTCCGGTTCAAACAGTTTAGTGTGAAGCATTTTTCTCTTAATTAATGAAGTTGCTCGATCGCTCCTAGTGACTTCCCTGCTTTTCTTTTCTATTTTTTATTTCTTTTCTTTGGTAAATATACTTATATCCTATATGTGATAGACCCTTAAGAAAGTGGTGTTCAGATGTTACCACGTAACAAGGGAAGTCGCGATCGATTTTCTGCAACGTCTCTGGCTTTCTTCCTTTTTATTTTTATGTTTGTGTTATCTGGTTTATTTGTTTTATGTTCTCCTCTTGAATTTTATTTGAAAGCACGGAGTAATAATAATATTTTCTCCTTTCTCATTATGCAGTGCATGAGTAGAACTCCAATCGATTACAGTGCCAAACGCTGTGATAAATATCGCGAAATGATGGCATCTTGTGGTGAAATTAAGAGGGGTTTGTATGCATATCTAGGAACTTTCTTGTTTTCTCTTAGGTGCCACTTTTTCCATTATAAAAGAATAAAATGATGAGTCATTGGTGCTTTTAAGATGGGGGCTTTGTTTTATTTATTGAAGAAAATTTATATCATATTTCCTACAAACCTAGACTTCCGTATACAAGATTTACATATCAAATTTAGAAGGAAAACTAAGAAGGTTCAATCCTAGTAAAAGATTGTGTTTCTAGATGTCTTCATCTAGTCTAATATGATTTTTGATCCATCAAAATGCAAAATATCATGTTCTAAGGTTTTGGTTTTTTTGGGGGTTGTTTTTGGGAGTAGCATATTTTGAAGGATGAAGTTCGTATTTGCCTGATCATTGTTTTTTTGGGATGTCATTAGATGGTTGTAGACTTTCCAATTTGTTGGATTTGTTAGATTCATTTTATTTTTGATTTTTTGGGAGGCATTGTAGTCTATAAACTTAAGTTCTTTGAGACAATGTATTCAAGATTGATGGGATGTGGTTAGGGGAGATTTAAAATAAGTTATATATCATATTAAATAAAAAAAAAATCTTATGATTCACGATTCATTATTTTAACAAAATGATTCAAGTTTTGACAACAATGGTCCCTTGCATGTTTGAAGGAACATAGTAGTCCCTTTTGGAGTGTAATGGTTCCATGTCCCCTTGTTTTTATGATTTGTTTAATGGAAAATTACGATGACCCTATCCTAAGATTCGGTGCAATTAATGCACTAACCCCTTTATTCATTTTAGACACAAACATCCTTTAGAATCCAACCTATATTGGTTACTACCCTCTGGCACTTACACCATTTGTTTAGTAAAAGAATGCGAGAACAAATAAATTGGTTCAATTGCTAAAATTCTATTTGATTGTGGTTAGTATACAAATTGTTCTAGTGTTATGGTACGAGTTTATTTATTTATTTAATATTTGTACTTAAAGAGTCAATATATACAAGTAGGGAACACATGCCATTTCATTTTTGTTAGGGTATTCCCAAAATTACAGTTTTTATAACCACTTATTTATATCACATTTTGTTAATTAACCAAATGATGTTGGTGTCCAAGGACAACCAATGTAATATCTATTAGACTTTAAGGGAGGTTTATGTTTTTTAAAGAAAAACAAGGGGGTAACGAGTATGTTAAAATTTTAGGAGAGGTCACAGTAATTTTCCCTTTTCTTAATTGTATGAATTTCATTTTGTAATTCCTTATTAGACGTTATATGATTATCCTGTATTCTTCTTATCTATTGGATTGTCCCATTTTACTAGTAAAATTTTATTACTTGTAAGGGAGGTGGGGGGTGGGCTTCGGGTTAAATTCTACCTTTCCTGTTGCTCTTAAAAAATGTAACTCCCCTATTGTTTATTTTGCAAAACTTATATTTCTTCTTGTTAACACCATTATATAAGCCTCAAAATAAACAAAAATGTCAAAAAAAATGAGACATAAAACACAAAAAATTGCCTTCATTTCCTCTGTGGAAGACTGGAAGAGAAAACTAAAATGAGCTTATTCTCATAACTGTAACTTACTAACTGTAATTCTAGACTTTCCATTATCGATGGGTTGGCTGAGTTTTTTTTTATTATTATTATTATTTAAATTTGGAAAAGCTTGTTTCTATGTGTGTTAACACCCTATGCTGCAATTGAAATTTCTCATCCTTTTAGTTGGTCACTGAGATTTTTGTAATGGCATAAGCAGCCTAATGTGTTATCACTTGATCTTTATAGATGTCATATTTAAGTTATTTACCGTTATCTTTATCATGCATCATGTATGCAGGCCCAAGTCTTCGAAGGATGGCTAAAAGACACAAGGGTAAGTATGACCTTTTTGATTTCATGCCTTTTTTTTTTCTTTCTTTTTTTTCCTTTTTTTTTTTCTTTTTTTTTTTTTCCTTCTTCCAATTAAAGCTGTCAAAACTTTTATATTGGTGTTTACTTCTATTTATTCATTTTTTCTTTTCATTTAAAAAATATTTGGATAAATTATAAATTCACTCCTTGTAGTTATGGAAAATAAATCCTGCCCTCCAAGGTTTCAAATTACATTACAATTTTCTTCTTCGTAAGACAACTGTTAGGTCAACTAACAATATTGGATGATGTCAACTAAGATGTGCTGGTTCTTGCTTTTTAGTGCAGAGTGGGAGGAATCTCAGCAGGGGGAAGCAATTGCTAAAGGGTTTGCCAGTAAGAAAGACTATTGGAGGCATCAAAGTGAAACGAACCCCAAAATGTGCAGAATAACTTATGAGCTATATGAAGAGGTAAATATTGTTTTATTTTAGAAACTTCTTGTTAGTTGTTCATGTGTTATAATAACCGTTTCTTGCTTTTTATACTCGAGAATGAATAATATGGAGTACATAGTTTATGGTTGAATTGAATCATATGGTTTACATTCTTAATTTGAATTCCATTTCAAGTTTTTTTTTTTTTTTTCTTCTTGTCTATTGAGTTTGATTGTCAAAATATTTTATCTATTTCAATCCTATGAATCAAGAATCAGTTTCAATGTTGAAGACAAATTCATTATCCCACTAATCGTTCATTTCTCTTATTCATCTTATTATTTACCGATAAATATAATAGTCAATCAGTATGTGAGTCTTATTCATCTTATTATTTACCTATAAATATAATAGCCAATCAATATGTGAGTACAAATGTGCCAAGAGGCATTTTTTTCCATTAAGAGATGGAGAGAGTGGAAGAAATTAGGGGTAAAGAACAAAACAGAAGATCGAGTGGAGAGAGAATGTAGAGGGAGGGAGGAGAGGGGTAGATAGAGTGGGTATTCGGTTGCATACATCATCTTATGTTGACATTGGTGCTGATGAACTTTGTATTAGATTGGCTAAAAGAATTTTCTTCAGAGAAAAACTACACTTTTGAGTGGCTTAATGTATTATACTAGGCTCTCTCACACATGTTCTAGGATTTTTTCAAAATATGAGAGAGAGAAATATAAGGTGATGTTTGTTACAGAAAGTAGCTATGCTGACATCATCATTTAATGTCATCCTCTTTTGTAAAATATTTATAGAATCTTATTCCCTAAAACTGTGTGTCTGTTTCAGAATAGTAACCCATAAGAGTTTTTTTTTTTTTTTTATAGCAATTTTATGATTAAATGATCTTGATGGAAAACCTCTTGGGCTTGGCTCAACAAATCTGTGAACTTTAATTAAAGTGTTGTATCTCTCGCACTATGCTTGATGTCAATTTCATCCTCTTCTTCAGTTAACATCCATGTTATTATTATCTGATAACTTGGATTTCAATTCATAAGGCAAAACAGGAATCAACCATTTTATTCTTCATAATTTGCTTAAAATCATAGGTAAAATAATTAATATTTTTGCTAAAAGGAGGAACCAAAATCCATTTGCATTTGGTTAATAACTTATTATGCATGGATCATATGAACTCTTTCCTACCAGTAAGGGTGGGAGCTCACTCCCAATGGCTTTGGTGAGCAAGTGGCTCTGGGTTTGAGTCTCCATGGGGGCAACGTGGTTTCCATCCACCTGTGCTTCTAACTTTTCTTCACTAGGACACTGATGGGGTTGGGGTCAAGCTATGGGTCAAGCTTGTCTTGAGGAAGTGCCTGCATATTCCCCTTGTGTGCGCGATACCCCCTCTTTGTTGGGCCTGTTTAGGTCTCTCCTGTCTGGCTTCTCGGTGGGTTAGGGCCCCTTTGGCCATGCCCAACGAAGATTGCTACTATTGGTCACCCCGTCCTTTATTTATCAAGCAAAATATGAACTATTTCCTATGTCATGTGTGACCCCTTTCCAAATAGGTCTTGTGACAATTGACGGAATGTTACTCTATCCCGTAGGTTGGGATTTAGAGACGAATACGCCCAAAACTTAGTCGAAAAAGGGCGTTTCGGGGGCGAATCTTCAAAACAGCCCCCGAATTCGCCCCCGAAACGCTGTGTGGCCGACATGAACATCTGCCCCATGCCAAATATGACTTGTTTCAACTGACGAAATATTATTCGGACCCATACGTTGGGATTTGGAGCCGAATACGCCTAAAACTTAGTCGAAAAAGGGCGTTTCGGGGGCCGAAAATTGAAAACAGCCCCCGAACTGCCATGTGGCCGACATGAACACCTTCCCCATGCCAAATTTGACTTGGACAACTGACGGAATGTCATTCGGACTCGTAGGTTGGGATTTAGAGACGAATACACCCAAAACTTAGTCGAAAAAGGGTGTTTCGGGGGTGAAACTTCAAAACAGCCCCCGAACCGCCGTGTGGCTGACACGAACAGCTTCCCCATGCCAACTAGGACTTGTGACAACTGACGGAATGTTATTCGGACCGGTAGGTTGGGATTTAGAGACGAATACGCCCAAAACTTAGTTGAAAAAGGACGTTTGAATGAAACTTCAAAACCTGACCAACACCGTGTGTACGAACACCTTCCCCATGCCAAATAGCACTTGTGACAACTGACGGAATGTTATTCGGACTCGTAGGTTGGGATTTAAAGAAGAATACGCCCAAAACTTAGTCGAAAAAGGGAGTTTCAGGGGCGAAACTTGAAAACAACCCTTGAACCGCCGTGTGGCTGACACGAACACCTTCCCCATGCCAAATAGGACTTGTGACAACTGACGGAATGTTATTCGAACCCGTAGGTTGGGATTTAGAGACGAATACACCCAAAACTTAGTTGAAAAAGGGCGTTTCGGGGGCGAAACTTCAAAACAACCCCCGAACCGCCATGTGGCCAACACGAATAGCTTCTCCATGCCAAATATGACTTGTTACAACTGACGAAATGTTATTCGGACCCATATGTTGGGATTTAGAGCCGAATACACTCAAAACTTAGTCGAAAGAAGGCGTCTCGGGGGCGAAAATTGAAAACAACCCCTGAACTGCTGTGTGGCTAACACGAACACCTTTCCCATGCAAAATATGACTTCTGACAACTGACAGAATGTTATTCGGACCCATAGATTGGGATTTAAAGCCGAATACGCCCAAAACTGGTCGGAAAATGGCGTTTCAGGAGCGAAACTTCAAAACAGCCCCCCAACCGCCATGTGGCCGACACGAACAGCTTCCCCATGCCAAGTAGAACTTATGGCAACTGACGGAATGTTATTCGGACCCGTAGGTTGGGATTTAGAGACGAATACGCCCAAAACTTAGTCGAAAAAAGGCGTTTCAAGGGCGAAGCTTCAAAATAGCCCCCGAACCACCGTGTGGCCGACACGAACACCTTCCCCATGCCAAATAGGACTTGTGACAACAGACGCAATGTTATTCGGACCCGTAGGTTGGGATTTAGAGACGAATACGCTCAAAATTTAGTCGAAAAAGGGCGTTTTAGGGGCGAAACTTGAAAACAGCCCTTGAACTGCCGTGTGGCCGACATGAACACCTTTCCCATGCCTAATAGGACTTGTGACAACCAACAAAATGTTATTCGGACCCGTAGGTTGGGATTTAGAGATGAATACGCCCAAAACTTAATCGAAAAAGGGCGTTTTGGGGGCGAAACTTGAAAACAACCGTTGAACCGCCGTGTGGCCGACACGAACACCTTCTCCATGCCAAATATGATTTGTGACAATTGACAGAATGTTATTTGGACCCGTAGGTTGGGATTTAGAGCCAAATACGCCCAAAACTTAGTCGAAAAAGGGCGTTTCAGGGCCGAAACTTCAAAACAACCTCCGAACCGCCGTGTGGACGACACGAACAACTTCCTTATGCCAAATATGACTTGTTACAGCTAATGGAATGTTATTCGGACCCATATGTTGGGATTTAGAGCCGAATACGCCCAAAACTTAGTCGAAAAATGGCGTTTCGGTTTCGAAAATTGAAAACAGCTCTCGAACCACCGTGTGGCCGACACGAACACCTTCCCCATGCCAAATATGATTTTTCACAACTGATGGAATGTTATTCGGACCCGTAGGTTGGGATTTAGAGTCAAATACGCCCAAAACTTAGTCGAAAAAGGACGTTTCGGGGGCAAAACTTCAAAACAGCCCCCAAACCACCGTGTGGCTGACACGAAGACCTTCCCCATGCCAAATAGGACTTGTGACAACTGACGGAATGCTATTCGGACCCGTAGGTTGGGATTAGAGACGAATACGCCCAAAACTTAGTCGAAAAAGGACGTTTCGGGGGCGAAACTTGAAAACAGCCCTTGAACCGCCGTGTGGCCAACACGAACACCTTCATTGGCTGTATTGGGACAAAATTTGGAATATCCTGAGAAGGTCATGTTATTAAATTATTGTAATAAGAGGGACCAGAAAGTTTCAACAAGTACCTTAATTGCATAGGCAAATGCATGCTGCGTATAAAATCTTCATATGAGGTGCCTCCTATGCCTAATTTCAACTCCAACTGCCATGTGAAACAGGTTACTAACTCGCGCTTAAATCAAAGAAATTATAATAAAATGAAATAAAAACAAACGTTTATAGTCTGCAAGAATCTCATTTATACACAATTATAATTACTGCCATGTGCAGCAGCACTGCCACCAACCAATTAATTCATTGGCTGTATGCACTCAAGGGGCAAGGCAGGGCTCCCATCACAAAACAAAAGTCCACCCTGAAACTAAAACTTTTTTAGTCACTCAAACAATACCTTTGTTCATCTCAACAAGTCAACATTGTTACTTTCTATTTTTCCCGTCACTTACTTCCCAATATTACCTGTCTCAAGCTAAGAGCTATTCCAACTCTTATTTCCAATATTAATTTTATTGATCCTTGTGTTCCCACTCATTGATCTCAACATCTCTCAATAGCTGCATTATAACATGACTGCTGCTTTTTAATTGCTTGAACTCTCTTTCTTTCAATTTTTTTATTTGATAAGTAGAACTCTATGGAGGAAGTCCAATCTTAACATAATTGCTTTTCCCTTGAAATTAAAAGTATCACTGTTTCTTCACAAAGTCCAAATAAACTGACTACGAAAAACATTAAGGACTCATTAGGCCGTGTATGGGATTACATCAGAGCAGATCCAAGAACGGGATCCAAGAAAAAAACAATAACCTTCCCTAGAATGAGGATACATTTTTTAGGTTAGAAAATTAACAGATACAGTACTTTCCCAAATTGAAGGAACTTGACTCCCTTTCTACCTTTATTTCCATATTCAGTGCTACTTTTCCAAATAAATCAGCTAAACAAACCCAAAACCTATAACTGTATATCCTACAGGACCCAGGCAAAAAGAACTTGCTATCCCTCTACTTCCCAAACCTCAGTCATGAAGCACGGACACTGCTATGGTAAAGGCATGTTGTGTTGGACACAGCATGTTACGGATGATCTTGAAAAGCATGTTTGACACTTCTTAAAAGTGTCTTAATTAAAATTTTAAATGCCTAATATCGGATACTTTACGGCATATCGGCAACACTTCTTGAACCCTCCAACCACGATCTATGTGATGAATATCTTAATAATAACAAACAATGTTCCGTATTTTTTGGAATGCAACTCATGCACTCTAAATACATTTTGAAACATTTATAAGATGAAATATATTTCAATGTTCTACAATTGTTTTACATTAGATTGCAATTGTTCCGTGAATGATATCTTGATGTCTAAGTTATAAATATATGACCTTTAGTTTTAATTAGTATTGTGTTACCTGTTTTCATTACCTTTGAATAAACTATTTGAATATTTGACATAAAGTACATTTATAAAAATATAAATTTTCAACATGTTCCAAGCGTACCGTGTCCTACATTTAATACATTATATAGCCTCACAGCCATCTCAAGCTTTGTTTTGAAGCTATAAATGACTCTAAAACAAGTGACTGTATTGTAAAAAACAGTAGAAAATACCATAATAAAGAATAAACCAGATGATGGTTATAGAATATAAAACTTGGCACTAGTCAATAAAACCATAAAGTGAGAATAGAAAAGGAAACTATCACTTGTTGGCTTCATGAACTTACTATTGGTGCCAGAAGACCCCCAAAGACAATAATCCCAGATACGAAAAAAAAGCTTGTCAGGTATAGCTGCTTCAATGTCTTTGGTGTCTACTTCAAAAAAGAGATGCACAAGGTTAGCTCAAGAATCATCACTCAAATGCATAGATAAACCATACCAAACAATTACCACCCATGTTGGCACGCACAACAAAGCATCTAAAATCTTTTGCCTCTTCTATTCTTAGCCATATATATACCCCTATAGAGCCCATTACACACATCACTGATTCCACAAAGCATGCATGCTGTTAAGTCAGGCGTGTATGCCATCATTACAACTTCACTTTAGCAATGCCACGTGTGCTTTGTATAGTTGGTTGAATTTCATGTAGATTACAAAATTTATTTGAGAATCACCACATGAGGGAGAAATGGAATCGATGATGGGATTTCAGGCATCTCAGCTTCCTCTTCACCATTCTCATCAAGAACCTTTTTAGCACTCTTTATGCGTTGTTGTACACGTAATCTCTGAACCTAGAGAAAAAACAAGTATTCAATCAAGCAAAATGTAAAATACAAAAGGTGATATTTCATATTTAACAGCAGAGAAATGATTTCATGGAATGAAAATCTGAGTCAATTTTACCTCTTCCATGAGGAGAAAAATCTTATTGCGCCTACTCCTTATATTGTCTTGGATTTCCAGCAGCTGCATCTGAACAAAATCCTGAACAGTCTCTGGTCCTTCTATAACAAAAACTCTGAGCTCTTGAGCAACAATCATTTTACAGAAGAATTTATTGCCACAGATTGAGAAATCACTGAGATGGCTAGTCCAAAAGACCAGCCGCCATTGATTCCCAAAGAAGATTTCACATAACTTACCGGATTACTAATCAATCTAAAATAAACCTCGATCAGCTAAAGCATAGAATGGACAGATCTTGCTGAAGAGAAAAACATCCAAGCCTTGAAGGCTAAACAACCTATTTTAAAAATAACTTCACAAGACATTCACTACATGCATCACCCAAACAGCTAAAACACTGCTGAAGACGGATAAAATAACACTTCCAATGCATAAACCCAGTAGTTTAATTGTATAAATAGAAGGATAGCATATTTAAAAAGCTTGAAATCCAGCATTAGAGAGTGACTGATTATCGTTCAAACTTGTGGAGCTCCAAATCATCAAAATATTGTCTAAACCATATTCAAAACTACAAAAAAAAAAAAATTGTTCAGAACCGAACATGAAATAAAAGGAAGCATCTTAACAACCAAAACTGCAGACATGCTTGAACATAATGAGAAGAATCAGAGCCTTCTTCCCCTTCTGCCACCCTTTCGGCGAGTACTGTCGGTAGGAATCGGAGTCACATCCTCTGAAAAAGGGCAGAATGTCAAATTAGCAACCATAGTGATGCTTAATTGTGAGCCCAAGTTTAGAAGAAGATGATGAATTTCAATTTAACTAAAATGACAATTTTATGACTCGTGCCACAAGCTTGATCAATTTGGAATGGAAGTCCCAGTGATGAATCAAATTCACATCAATAGCTCAACATCAATTCAAGTACTCAATAGCAGGAGCAATTGACCCTAGCCAAAAGGCCAAGAAATATTCGGTAATTAACAAAAAAATATGGTATAGTATTCAGCAATTAACAAGGAACATGATATACAAAATTCTCAACACTCGCATAAAACAAAGCTAGCAAGTGAAAACAAACCAACCACTGAGTGGTTCTATTATAACGGGGTTACAAACACACCCCCAAATTATAATACAAGTACACCAGAGCAAAAGATTTCCGTACCTATGCGACCAATTTTCATGCCTGAACGAGCAAGAGCCCTGAGTGCAGACTGGGCACCTGGACCAGGGGTCTTAGTCTTGTTCCCTCCAGTAGCCCGGAGCTTAATATGAAGAGCATTAATGCCAAGCTCCTGCAAGTAACAGCAATAACTAGTAAAGTAGAAGTCCTTAACAATAAGGCTTATACATACATATATGTAGAGAGGGCATGCATTATGCTAATCACATACATTACAAAAGAATGGAAATATATGCCATACAGAAATGACTAAAGAAAAGAAAATCTACATGATATTATATTCAATCCTCCCTCCCTCCAAAATTGGCAAGGACAAGAAATTATGTTCCACCCCTCTCCCCGGGGTATGTTACACAGACTCTTCAATATAAATCCAATACCCGTGTCCGACATTCAACACTCGGACAAGGATATGAGATATGCGTCAGATACTTTATAACTGATACTTCTTATATAATTGTATTATTATAAGTACATATTGTTGTATAATTGTTATATGTTTTTTTGACAATATAAGTTCCATATAACACCATTTTATCTCACATACTTGATTAAAAATATAACATTTTTTACCGATTCCGTGTACCCTTAAATTTATGGTTTGATGCGTTTAACATCTAGATACATACCAACACCCAACACCCAACACCCATACCCATACCCGAGTCCATGTAATATAATGTATTTAATGCATCAAATTACATTCAATCATAAAACACAAAAAAACAAATGACTAAAGACCTTGCATCGTTGTGAAACATCTTGTGCTGCAAGCATGGCAGCATATGGTGAAGATTCATCTCTGTCAGCCTTCACCTTCATACCACCTGCACCAAGGTAAAGCATAAAAAAACATGTCATAGAACTGAGGATAAATAATAGAAAACATAAACATATGTCACTCATAATCTCATTACAATTTACAACAAAAGCGCATCCATTAACAGTGAGAAACAACTTAATCAAGATGCCACCAAGTAAAATAGGGATCGTAAGATTTTATAACTTAAATTCTGCAATCTGCATATATTAAAAAAAGCTGTTTCAGGAAAAAAAAATTTGATACAGTCCTCAAAAACAAAAACTGTTTAGCAACCAAGGTACAGATGATCTAATATGGTACCCACTCCAACATGACAATTTTAAACATCGTAGGTGAAATATCAAAAGCCACTTGATGAGAATAAACATAAACTAGTAAATCATACCAGTAATGCGAACCAGGGTTTCTCTTCCTGACAGATCAGTCACATGCTGTAACACAAACATTGCACTAATAAGTAATCAAGCCACAGACAGCTTTAATGATAAGAAAATAATGTTACCATACTTACAATGAAGGTGTCATTAAAAGACGCAAAAATGTGGGCCACACCAAATACAATCTCCCCATCTCGTACACTGGGACCAAGAGTCACAGTCTCCTCCTTGGGTTCCCTGACCTTTCTCCTCGACTATGAAATCACAACAGCAACGTAAAACTAAGTCTAAGCGTCAAAACTCAAATATGGTATTGATTATTAAACTATTGACCAATCTGATTGCATAGTGAGCTAAACCTTAATTTCAAACTAAAGCCATAAATATATGATGCTACCCACCATAAATTGTATCTACTTTCCAAGCTAAAGACAGCATTTAATTCTACAAAAGAAAGTGAAAAAAATTTGCTTCCTTACATATTATTTTTCTTTCAAAAAATTCATTTTTCTTCAGCACAAACATCACAATTAGGGGCAAAAAAGCAGCAGAACCATAATTTGGCCATAACAGAATGCAGATGTTCGAGATACAACTTAGATACAGTCAGCAAAATCAAGCATTTTAAAGAATTACAGCATCTGGTGTGCATGAAAGTGTATTTAAATATATAATATGTGCATGTATATAGCTATAGCATTGATAGAACAATGGAAAATTCGTCGATTTTATTCAGTATTCCTAAAGTAAATGGAAAAAAGAACATAAAAGAAAAAAATAATTTCTGGATCTGATTAGAGTATTGTTTTTGGCTCTGAAAAATGAAAAATAAAAACAATAAAAAGACAATTTTTTGCTCTCGTTTTATTACATTTTCACGGTAAACAAACAGAGATTCAGGTCTCAGTTCAGGAAAAACAAAAGTTCATGACCAATCTGATTGCATAACGAGCTAAACAATTTCTCAGATCGAGAGAGAGAGAGAGAGAGAGATTACCATGGCTGCGAATGAATCTGAGAGAGAAAAACGAAGAGAGGAAAGGACTTCAGCTTGCGGAGTTTTGTAAACCCTAGCTGGTGACGCGCAGTGAGATGTATCATCCACTTTTTATAGCTAGGGTTGCTGATCTACTGTGTATGTGCCCTTTTGGAATCACGGCAAAACGCCACGTTTTGCATCCAAAAGCCAAAAACGCTCCTGCCCCAAAACGCCACACAGTGCATTTGGCAACACGGCAAAACGCAACACTGAAATTACAATTTGGGCCTATGAGAAAAAAGGTGAAAAAGTAAAAAATAAATGTTGAGTAGGGATATTTTGGTCATTTTTGAGTGACGTGATATTTTTAAAAAATATTAAATCAAAAATCAAAAAAGTCAGTTTTTTACCAACTTTCCAAATCACTTCCAAAAAAGCCAAAAAATTTGATAAAAAGTCAAAAGCTAACTTTTTACTAACTTCCCAAAACACCCATATGTTAAATACCGAAAGTATCCCATTTTTCTCAATCACGGGCGTGTCCCCTGCTAATAACTATGATTTGGTAATAATAATAAAAAACTCAGGGTATGTTTGGTTTGAGTTTGGGAGATGAGTTTTAGAGATAAAAAGTACGAAAAGTTATTTGGTTTGATTTTTTCAAAAGATGTTTTGAAAAATTATTTTGAGAGAGAGTTTTGGATATATTTTCAAATTTATGAATCATTTTCAATGTTTTCAAATTCGATACCTGCAGTTTAAGCTATGTTTGGATCTCGAATTTTGATAAGAAATTAAAAAAAGGAAAGAAAATGGAAGGGAAATGTGAAAGTTTTTATTTTTCCTCCATAAATTTTTACTCAAATTAAAGATTCAAATATACAACACAAATCAGATTATTGTGAACAGTTTAAAATAATTTGAACACCTATTTGTTATCATTTTTTTTTTCAAAAATAAAAATAATTAAATAAATTCAAGAACAACTATGGTTTTAAATTCAAAGATAAATTTTGGGTGTTTTTCAAAAGGTCAAGTTATTTTCAAAAATAATTCTTTACAAATAGTTTGCCAAACAAATTTTATTAATCAAGACAGGCCTAAAATCTACATACCTCTAAATATCATGCTATATTTTTTTCCAAGCCTATACATATCCTTACTTTAAAACTTCAATCAAATTGCAGATATCAATGATGATCCTAGGCAAGAACAAGATCCTCCCTCTCTTCAAATCACCATCCTCCACTCCCCGACACCGCCTACTCAAATTCGTCGCCCGCCTCATCCCTCGCTCCGAGCGATGCACATGTGACGAATGTGAAGTCTTCTCAGGCATCTTTGGCAACACATTCTAGCACGACAACATAAGCCCTGCTATGCACTACCAATTAAAACACACCCTCCCACAGCTTCCCATGGCCGTATTCCCTCACCTCAGAAGGATCTGCAACGCGGGCTTCATCGTGGGCCCCAACGGAGAAAACTCATACGTCACGCATCCCGAGAGAATGACAATCTCCTCACTTTACGTGTCAGGTGGGCGGACTTTGCTTGTGACTCCCAAGACTTCTTTTTTGGCTTACAAGTACATGAAATCGCACCAACCTGGTTTTAGGCATGAGAGGGTGGTGGTGGAGGGTTTTTTGGCTTCCAATCCCACCTGAAACCATCACCCATGCTCTGCGTGACTGTCCCTCCTCCTGAGCCCTATGGACCCTCCTAGGCATTCCCGAATCCCTCACCCCCTCCTTCTCTTCGAACACTCCCCACTGGCTCTGCGTTAATTGTGAATCAAACGTTCGCCATCAATCGTGTCTTTGGGCTGTCCTTTTCCCCTTCACCTGTTGAACCATCTGAAAACATACTTCGCATTTTGATACCAACCTCTCCCTCCCAACCTTGCCGCCATCACCGCTAATGCTGTCCATTGGCAATTCATCTCTAATTTTCCCCACCCGCCCAAGACCAAGATCTTATCCTTTGTAAATTGGAAATCTCCCGACCATCCCAGATTCAAACTTAACATTGATGGAGCAGCTCGTGGTAATCCAGGGGCTGCCTCAACAGGAGGTATCATCAGAGATTC
The DNA here is from genome assembly GCA_025200525.1 of Camellia lanceoleosa. Classification (NCBI taxonomy): domain Eukaryota; kingdom Viridiplantae; phylum Streptophyta; class Magnoliopsida; order Ericales; family Theaceae; genus Camellia; species Camellia lanceoleosa. Next base: position 105,765,108 of record CM045761.1, read on the forward strand.
CAATGGTACTTGGATCAGTGGATTCAGCCGCAACATTGGATACATAACTAGTGTAGCAGCAGAATTGTGGGGACTTTGTTACGGGTTACAATTGGCAAGAGACCTCAACATGCCTAATATTAAAGTAGAGACAGATGCAACCACTGTGCAACATCTTTTGAACAATCGGCCTCCAATACATCACCCGTTTAGTAATCTAATTTCTAATTGTATGTGGCTCCTCGACCATCTCAGAGTACAGGACATTCATCACATTTTCCGTGGAGCAAACACTTGTGCGGACCTGTTGGCCAAAGAATGACACAAGCTGACTGAAGGCCTTCATATTTATCCTACTATGCCTTGTTTTATTACTGAACATGTTTGTATGGATGCCATGGGAACTTCTTATCCCAGATTTGTGCTTGACTTATCTTAGCTTTATAATATCCCTTTATTACCCCAAAAAAAAAACAGTTAGTGATAAAATTTTATATTTTAATGCTCCAATGGAGCTGTTAAATAGGCTCCCAATAATGTTAAATTTTAAAAGACTCGCTAATTGGGGTGAATTATTTAAGAAGAAAAGAGTGACAAATACAAGAGAAGAAATATGACATTGTTAATTTAAATTAAAGTAAAATGGTACAATGTGACATCGACAGTAGTAAAAGTTTAGGATCTAAACATTTCCATGGTCCAAATGATCCCATCCTAAAAGTTTAAATTAAAGTAAAATGGGACAATGGTCCTCTAATTTTAGGATCTAAACATTTCCATCAGAGCACTCATTCAATCATTAAATTAATAAACTTTTAACACAAAATTAGACTCCCGTTTGATCACTTTTTATCACAAAAGGTTTGATTGCTTCTCTTTCCCATATTTTCTCATCAACCAAACAGAATTCTAAAGCAAAATATAAACAACCACAACTAAAAAGAACAAAAGCAACCAGATGGTAACCACAAGAGAAACACATCTCCAAAACCCCCCAGTCTCTTCCACAAATGGATCATCACCCCATTCCAAAACCTCTTTATCATACTTATTATTATTCCTCTCACCACCCACCACCACACAATCTCTTCCTTCTTCAGCCAATCTAATATGTTCTAAAATATGAGGAAAAACCTTCAAATAAGCCTCTTCCCCAATCAACAAATCTGAATGCCCAAAACCCTCCACCACCACCCTCTCATGCCTAAAACCAGGTTGGTGCGATTTCATGTATTTGTGAGCCAAAAAAGAAGTCTTGGGAGTCACAAGTAAAGTCCGCCCACCTGACACGTAAAGTGAGGAGATTGTCATTCTCTCGGGATGCGTGACGTATGAGTTTTCTCCGTTGGGGCCCACGATGAAGCCCGCGTTGCAGATCCTTCTGAGGTGAGGGAATGCGGCCATGGGAAGCTGTGGGAGGGTATGTTTTAATTGGTAGTGCATGGCAGGGCTTATGTTGTCGTGCCAGAATGTGTTGCCAAAGATGCCTGAGAAGACTTCACATTTGTCACATGTGCATCGCTCGGAGTGGGGGATGAGGCAGGCGACGAATTTGAGTAGGCGGTGCCGGGGAGTGGAGGATGGTGATTTGAAGAGAGGGAGAATCTTGTTCTTGCCTAGAATCATCATTGATATCTGCAATTTGATTGAAGTTTTAAAGTAAGGATATGTATAGGCTTGGAAAAAAATATAGCATGATGTTTAGAGGTATGTAGATTTTAGGCCTGTCTTGATTATCCCATGACTAATAAAATTTGTTTGGCAAACTATTTGTAAAGAATTATTTTTGAAAATAACTTGACCTTTTGAAAAACACCCAAAATTTATCTTTGAATTTAAAACCATAGTTGTTCTTGAATTTATTTAATTATTTTTATTTTTGAAAAAAAAAAATGATAACAAATAGGTGTTCAAATTATTTTAAACTGTTCACAATAATCTGATTTTGTGTTTGTATTTTTGAATCTTTAATTTGAGTAAAAATTTATGGAGGAAAAATAAAAACTTTCACATTTCCCTTCCATTTTCTTTCCTTTTTTTAATTTCTTATCAAAATTCGAGATCCAAACATAGCTTAAACTGCAAATATCGAATTTGAAAACATTGAAAATGATTCATAAATTTGAAAATATATGCTTTCTTATGTTTGGGTATATGTTTGATCCAACTTATTCCAATTAAAAATTGATAATCTATAAACAATATATGAAAATACGCTCTCCCTAATTACGAGATAACTAATTCATAAAATTTATTTAAGTATATCATTTTTCTTTTCTAACTAATTTCCTTTACTTCTAATTACTTTTTACAGTAGATAGATTTCAGTCCCCAAATTTGTCAACTTGTCTATATTGTTGTGAGAATGCAGAGAGAGAGAGCTTACAGGGATGAGGGGAAGCCACATTTTGAAAGTGGCTAAAGGAGTGAGCTTGAAGAACATTGAAGAGTTGGTGCAAGTCAAAGAAGCTATTTGGGTTGCAGAGACATGGCCTCCCATAATAGCTATATGCATGGCTAACCCTCCAACACAGTGTGCAACCACATGTACCTTTGTCATTGACCCATGCATACTATGGATTTTATTGATCACTGTAAAAATAATAATAATCAAAATCAAGAGTTAACTTGCAACAAAAGCATTTGATTTTTCATTTTTATGTATTGGTTACTGTCATGTTTTATTGCATGGACCCTTCTAAAGTTACTATTTGTATTGAAAAGTTGACACTTAGATCAGGATATGAGATATACATATATATATATATATATATGTGTGTGTGATATGCCTAGTTATAAATGCATCTAACAAAAATGTATAAGCAGTCAAGTTTATTGGATTAAACACGTTTTTTACCACTGCAACTTATGAATAGCCATGTATAAGTTATCGTGTCCTGTATTGACTATAACAAACTAAGGTTTTAAAGACTAAAATATATTTGTTGTCAAAATTGTCATTATTATATTTTTAGGACGAAATTGGACATTTAGTAACAAATTTCTCTCCTTTTAGGACCAAAATTTGTTTTAAAAAATAAAATTTTTTTGAACAAATTCTTGTCCCAAAAATGTGCATTTATTAGCAACATTTTCAAAATTTTGTTGCTAAAAAGTCTTCTTTTTCTTTTACTTTTCAAGATAAACTTTTAGTGGCCATCTTTGCGACAATAAGAATTGGTCTCCAAATATCTTTTGTAAAAAATAATTTTTTTAGGGACAAAAAAATTTGATCCCTAAAACTTTTATTTGTTGTAGTGTTATACGAATTGGACACTTCGATATATACCTGCCCCGGCACATATTGCCAAGTTCACATGACATAGCATAGGTATCAAGAACTTCTAAGCTGAACTAAAATTTAAATATTAGTAATTTACCAGAAGGTATATCAAATTTGCCAATATCCTTAATGGTGAAGTTGTTGGAAGGATTCAAAGGGTGTAATCTTGGTTGAAGTAACCATGTTTCATGGCCATCATCTAGTAGAGTTCTAACCAAATCATTTGGTTCTGTTGGTAGGCAATAACTCTCTGTGGAATGTCCATTAATTAGTAGTACTGGATTTAGTTTCTTTTCCCCTTGAGGCCTCCATGGACTCTGATTGCATTTCCATTGTCTGCCACAGATGATAAACCCATCCTCTGCACAATTTCACAAGAAGCAAAAAATTACTTTGAAATTGGATATTTTTTAATGCTGTGTTTGGTTTAAGGATTTAGGGAGGGATTTAGAAAGGGAAAGGGAAAAGGTGTGTGAAACTATGTGAAATATAGGTATGTTTTATTCATATTTCACCAACCTTTTCCATTTCCCTTTCTCAATCCTTCCTCAAATCCCCCAACCAAACATAGTATAAGGGAAATTACGAGAGAGAGAGAGAGAGAGAGAGAGAGAGAAAGAGGAATGGGGGAAATAGATGGAGAATAAAAAATGTGGAAAGTAGGGGCAATAATTGCAAATAGATGGAGAATAAAAAATAATTGAAGTAGGGGTTCAAAGAAATAATTGCCAAAACATTATGGTTTCTTTTTTACTCTTTTGCCCCTCACCCCTTCTCTCTTCCCTCATTTCTTCTCTCTCCTCTCTCCTCTTTGGCCCCCTCCTTCGCCCAACCTCACAATGGCCAACCATTACTATCTTGCAACCTTCTCAGGGTTGAGGAAAGGGCATTTTTGTCATTTCATAGGTGGATTCAACCTCTTAGTAGAAGTGAGCGCAGGTCAGTTGCAGTCACGGAACCTCTAATCTGCCATTCGTCCGTCAGATTGGCAGATTGGAGAAAATCAATCCGCATCCGTCCACTAATCCAGCGGATTGGTGGATTGGCAGATAGATGCGAATCGGTTTGAAAGTTTAAAATTTTTTAAATTTTCAACATAATTCAACTTGTGTACTTCCTCTAAAAAAAAAAAAAAAAAAAAGGTATTACTGTCAATGACTTAAAAAAGTATTACAATCACTGCATGCGTCATCCCGTCATCCAAATAAATAAAGTTTGAAACTTTAGAATATTACAATCACTGCATGCCTCATCCATACAAAGTATTATAATCTGTGATTCTTAAAATATAAAAACAATTCAAACCACTAAAACTATGAACAGAACAGTAGTAGAGATTGTATTCCTCTGTATTGTCACATCTATATTTTTTTTTGAAAACAAAAACCAGCAGCATATATCATCTTTTTTTTATTATTATTTTTAGATTTAGATTTAAAAACCCAAAAATATAGATAAATAATACCTTTTTTTTTCAATTCAAAAAATATATTCAAGCTGAAAACTATTTTTCAATAAAATATTTAAACTCTTTTTCAATTGAAAATACAAAGTCTTACAAATTACTAGGAGTGTTCGCAGTTTGGCGGTTCGGTTGCAGCCAAAAAAATCTCAAATCCTTCATCCATCCAAAATGTGGTGAATCGGTTCGATTTGTTCGTTTTGGGCAGATCGTTATATCCGCTGCTTACCCCTACCTCTTGGTATGGAGTTTCTATTTGCACATTATATTTTTTTTCTCAATTCACACCGTTTTCTCCTTTTGAATATCAACTACCAAACAAAAGTTAATTGTTCAAATGTCAACTACCGAACTGGGTTTTTGTTCAGTAATTGATATCTGATCCAAACCATGATTTTGTAATTTTTTCCCCCGACTTCCCATTTTCCTGTAATTTCCCCCATCTTCTCCCCAAATGCTAGACTGTTTTGAGATTGAGCTGAACTAAGTACAAATGAAGTTCTAAGCTTCCCAAGTAATTGGTTTTTATGCTTTGAAAATACCGATTTTCATCTCATGCAGAGTACTGCTTGGATAAGGCCTTTGGTGGAGTTCTGGTGGGTTGAAGTCCTTGTGACACCCTCGCGGCACTTGTGAGAAGTAAGTTCTGAAGAGAGTCTGCAACACAAGGCATACAAACCTACCCCTCATGTTCCCTTCTAGGCTTATCAAGCTCTTGAGGAGCTCTATCATGGAAATACTTAGCCTCCCTTTTAATTTCAACACTTTTTCCTTTGAACTGTCCATAGAGACTCTATTGAGTGTCACATTCATTGTTGTTGTCTCCCTCCATGCATATAATGCATAGAGATAAGAATTCAATAGCTTCTTCCCTTCAAGAACATATCTGCATCAAAATGAATTTCCGTTAGTTTTAGGAAACAATTCAACAAAAAAAAAGAGGAGAAAATTACACTTAATCCTTTTGAACTATCAATTTGTGTATATATGTTAAAGATCTGTTACAAAACTAAATGAAACATTGACTGGTGACTTGGCACATAACATCTCAAATATTATGGAATGCTTAAACTGGCCTACTCCTTTTTTTCCCCATTCCTTAGTCCTACCCACGACCGTAGCCATGACAGGCATGGTGTAGACAAACATGACTATTGACGTGGGTAGGAGAGAAGGAAAGAAAAAAGAAGAAGAATAAAATCATTTTAAGCATTTCACAATATTTGAAATGTTATGTGTAAGTCATATATCAATTTTCCAGCAATTTATGTAACGGATTCTTAACGGAATATTCACATTGATACAAATGAATAGTTCAAGGCAACAAAGTGTAGCATTTCTTAGTTGAGGGGATAACGTAATATGAAGTGATATCTTAAGCAGGTAAAGTGTAATTTGCTCCCAAAAACAAACAAACTGAAAAGTTAGGAACCTGTAAAAGTTCTCTAGAAATTTACCCAAAATACTGATTTGTGGTCCATATGCTATTATTGTATAGTAGGATCCACACTTGGAATGAATCTCAACCACATAATAATTTTCTTGGTATTTTTCTAGGTAAATTTTCTGGTCCCTAATAGAAAAAAAATAAAATCAGAAAGAAGATAAATTAATGACCTGGAACCAGAAGAGGCTGCAAGGAGGAGTCGATAATGCATACACTGTGTGTATGGAGTTCTGTTGTCCAATTGACATAAATCAACTTCCCCATCTATGACATGTAATTTATCCATCTCCAAAGCCTTAAATTCAACATATCCACCAACTTTACCCCTTAACAGAGGATGAGAAACCCCCAAAATTGTACTCTTTCTATGCATTTCCTTCTCATCGGTACTACAATTCATCTGCAATTTCAGATAAGCTTCACATGGCATACCTCCCACATACCCTCTCATAGTTTCTCTAAACACAACCATCGATTCCGGGCTTCTTCCAAACTTCATGCTAGTGATTGAACCGAGCTTCTGATAAGAAACTGTATTTTGTTTTCTTTTGTACTCGAGGACATCCTCCACAAGGTGCCTACTTACGTGCTCAGCTAAGGCAGCTATGGTTAGACATGGATTTATGCCAACTGAGCAAGGTATTAACGAGGCGTCACAAACGTATAGCCCTTGGTACACTGAGGTTTGAAACTTTTTGTCAAACACTTGACCGTTGGGGTTACAAACCCCATGTGAAGAGTCTGATGATGCATTGCAACCCCCTAGAAGATGAACTGATGTGCTCCTAAACCTTGACATGAACAAAATTCCCCCTAATTTTTTAGTAAGCTTTTGGAAGGCCTCGATCTTTCATGGAAGTAGAGGATCGTGAGGCGGACTAAAAGATATTTTTTTTGTGTCCTTTTCAAATGTTATTTTTCCATCACTCTCATCGTATCCCATTGCATTGAGAATCATTGCTTTGCTGTCTTGGAGTCCTAACATGTGCTTTAGCTTGTCTATGACACCGTGTAAGAACCAAGAGCCACATGGCCATCCATAAGTCATAATTCCTTTAAATAGCAAGTAAGGATACGCGGTTGGGAGTACTGCACTCTGCCATATTAGAAAAAGTTTAAGTGCTTGGAAAATTTTTAATGTGAAAAAAAAAAATGGATTGGTTATATGAATATGAAATTCGACCTGAATTGTGAATCCCAGTGAGGAAGTGTATGACGAAGAAATGGATGGTCCCGGCCTTTCTTGGAAGGGTATTTTTGAGAAACTATTTTTGTCTATGCCATAAGCACTCAAAGGTACAGGGCTTCCTGTAAGATAAGCAACGGTGTTTCCATTGCAGCTAAAACCCAATCCAAGTCTTTCTGAGAGTTTCAATCCTCTCAATTGGGATTGGAATAGTATATCAGCTGTACCAAACACTCCGGCTGCAGAATGAGTTAATTTAAGAAATTGATTAACATTTGTACAACCAAAATTGTACTGATGTTTGACTTTTGTGAATTATATACTACCTGAGAGGATAACAAAATCGGATGTTAAATAGTCGATCTCATTGAAAAAGACAAGCCACCGCCGCCTTCTTTCTCTTCTTGTTCTTTGTTCTTTTTCAAAAGTGTAATTTGGGTTTTCTACCACATACTGAACTTGACATTTGGTTTTGATAGTACACCCGGCCTGTATCACACAAAATTTGATTGAAGAGAGAAAAGATTAGCTTAAACATTCAACAATAGATGATTCCATTCATTATAGATGCTAACCATCTTTTTTTCTTTTTCTTTTTTAATACTCTTCACCTTTATTTATTTATCACAACAAATTACTATTAGTCATGTGATTTAGTTCTAAAATTCCAATTATTATGAGTTATTCCTTTAAAAAAAATAAGGTTTTTGGCTACAATTTCAATTCTAGCTCAATTCCAGCCAACAGGTTTATACTAATTAAGTGATTTGTAAATCTCAATGAGCAATCAATTTCTATGAGTATGTCCTAACCTATGAAGCACGGACGCCTCTCTTGAGGTTGCATATTAGTGTCCAACCTAGACATGCGGGGAGAAGTGTCACCCTTTTTTTTCTTTTAATCGAGCACCCTGGGGACAAGCAATTTCCCGTTATTTTTCACTATGTTAATAATCCAAGGTTGATAAATATAAAAATTACATGTTTTGCATGTGTCCTCACATGCATTCTTTGGAAAAATTGTGTTTTCATTTATCTAGTTGTGTCACTTGTGTGTGTCTGTACTTCTTAGGTCTTGACACACCGAATCATTTAGACTTGCAAGCTCAAACATTGTAAGGAAAAATGACAATAACCTGGACTGCAGAAACCAAATAGGTCTTGTCTGTCGAGTTCTTGGCATTGTAGGGATATCCTGCAAGACAATTTCCACAAGCTAAGCAAGTAGCCATTTCTTGCGACTTCATTGTATTTGATGCTTGTTCTTCTATCTCAAAATTGATGCCAAGCTTCAATGGACCTTGACTAGTTTCTTCAAACTCTTCTCCAGCTACTTCTTCCATGATTTTCACATTTGGAAATTTCACAGGAACACTTTGTATTCTCAGCATGGATGAAGCAGAAGCTTGGCAGGCCTCCCAATCTCTTTCCCATTCTTTTGGCCATTTGGGATTTCGCCTTGCTCGAATTGGAGTTGGCAGCATAACCCCTGCATTCATTAGTGATCCGCCTCCGAGCCCACAGGCCATTGCTGCTAGAGAATCATCTTGTTCGTATAACTATTATTTGATCAAACAAATCTATGTTAAGCATAAAATTTTTGCATATTTGAGAAACATAAAAGCTTAAGTCAAGTTATCAATATGGTATAGCTAACCTATTTATCTACAAAAATTACATCTTTGCCTCTGCAGACTCTTCTTTAGCAGGGATCTCGTGCTCTATGTCGCACTTATTAGTCTAGAACAGCTGAATTTGACAATAATTTATACATCCCTTTGACAATTTGACAATTATTTACACTTATTAGTCTACAAAATATAAACATGCTTAATGTTTTTCTGTAAACAAAAAACAGTAATTCATTTTTATAACCAATGCGAAGTTTTGTTCTTAATGCTGGCCCCATTACTTGTTGACTATTTTTTCTTCGAATGATTCTAGAACTATGAATTACTGAGGGAGTGATTTTTCCAAAACAATCACAGGAAATCTTTTGATAACACGGATTCCTATTTCTCAACGATATTCCTCAATCAAGAAAATGAAGAGGGAATAATGACCTGAAACAAAGCATCCTTTGGGCCAAAGCTGATCCCCAAGTTCCTGTTTTCAATCCTGGCCGCTGACATGATCTTGAAACTATCAGTCGGAAAGTCCTGAGCTTCCCGTCTCCTGCCTTTCTCAATCAAACACACTTTTATCCCTGCCATTGACATCCGACAAGCAGCAACAGAACCACCATATCCAGATCCCACCACAATAGCATCATAACCATCTACATCTCCATCACCACCACCATACTCTACTTTCTCCATTTCCTTTGGGAAAAAAACAAAAAACCCAAATCAAATTAAATCTTTTCCAAAGTTTTTGGTGATGACAAAGTGAAGAGAGTAAAGGAATTTGAGTTTCAGATTCATTCATATAAAAATACTTTTAGCACTGCATATGAATGTTACTAGATATACCATTTTGTAATGTTGTGATTTGTTGGTAACAATGGCTGTGGAAAAACAGCTGTGGTTTTCATTTGATTTTGGGTGAATAAGTGGTTTTCATTGTTGTCAACGAAGAAAACTGAAGCGTTGGCCATAGAACAAAATCTAACGAAATTTACCTAGTTTTATGCTCCTTAAAAATCTAGAAGTTCATAAACAATCTGACGATCTGCCCATAAACTTTTGTCCATTATTAAACAGAGAAGCATTATAAAATAGTTAGGTCTCAAAAAAACCAAAATATTTTGTTTTCATAATTCTTGTCTAGTATGTAAGAAAGCACCTATATAACATTATAGTCTAATGCTTCCTAACATTATGTTTTACCAATAGCATGATCTACACAACATTCTCTTCTGTAGAGAATCTTTTTTTTTTTTTTTTTAATAACAGGAATTTGATATTTATATAGAAATATTCTTGTCCAATATGTTTTGAGGACACAGCCAGGAATCCTCTGTCCTCCTTCCTTAATGTGCAGTTCCAACTATGGGGAACATAGGAATCTTGGGGTATGATCGTATGGCAAGGAGGCATTAGTGACGAGGAATGGGAATTTTGGAGACAGAGAATCCCGTTCAAAGCTACTCTCTATTGTAACTAACAAAAATATATTTAGAAACAAAAATTACATGTCACAAAATATAAGACTATTTTTCTATGAACTACTCCAACGCTACTCTCTAGGCTAACTCTTCATCCAAACCAACTTAACATCATGTTTTTTTTTTATGGCACGCAAGGCATAGATAAAAAAAAAATAACATGTCATTTACAAAGCCTGTCGGAGTTTAAAAAAAAAATAAAGAGAACAAACTTCATTTAGAGAGTACATTGGAGTTGCTCTTAGCATGCAAGAAAAGACCAACGGCTGGCCTAGTGGATATGATGCTTTCTTACCAGATGTGATGTTTCGGTTCGAGTCTTATTTGCTACAAATGTTGCTTCCGCTTCCATTATTCCCCTCCTACCAATTTTCTCAAAAAAAATACAAAGTATGCAAGAGAGCAATTATAGCATACCAATCTATAGAATACATGTGTCCAATCACACATTATGCCTTTTAACCACATGAAGATAATCCAAAGAAACATTCTTATCCAAGATGTTCAGATGCACATCACATTTAGGTAAAACCAAAGGACAACTAGTATATTCTGTATTTGAAAGGACAACTAGTATATACTAGTCTATGTTAAAATATATGGGTAATATGGAAATGATGATTTTATATTGAAATGATGCTTTTATCACAAGGATATAATCTATAGAAACAAAATGAACCCTATGGAAATCATACAACCATCCAAATATGTTGTCTGTCTGTATACAAAAATAATTTAGTACATTAGACGGGACTTGGTCCTCTTTGCTCAAAGTTAAAATTTTTTTGGAGTTTAGGTACAATGATCACAAGGATATTCAAAGTAAATATATTCAGTGTGTTTGGTTTTAGTTTTCTAAAAATTGAATTTTTTATTTTTCATTTTAGTGAATATTTTTAAAATTTTAAGCAATTTTTTTATTTTTTTAGATGTACCTTACTTTGATGTATCTAAATAGTAAAATATTATCAGTGGTCTCAGTTTATAAATTTGACCAAAAAATATAAACTCAAAAAATGTGTTTCCATTTTGAGTTTTCAATTTTTTTTTTTTTACTACCCAACACTAGCCACCACCTGCCACTATTTTCCACCACCGTCTTCCGCCACCACCACCCACCCCTTACCACCACCACCTTCACCACCACCTACCACTACCGCCACCACCACCACCCACCAGCCACCACGCCACCCTTTCTTCCACCACCACCCATCGCCACTGCCACCACCACCGCTGCCATCCACCCTGCCCGCCCACCACCACCACCCATCCACCACCACCACCCACCGCCATCACCACCACCACCGCCATCCACCACCACTGCCACCACCATCCACCCACCATCACCTGCCACCATTTTCCACCACCGTCTTCCGCCACCACTACCTACCATCATTTTCCACCACCGTCTTCCGCCGCCACCACTCGTCACCACCCACCACCCGCCACGACGTGTCATTTCTCTCTCTTTTTTATATTTTAAAATTTTTTTAAACATTTTATCTAAACCAAACGCGTTTGTAATTTATGTTTTTCAAAATATACACAAACCAATTTATAAATTTTTTAAAAATATAAACTGAAAACGTAAGCGTTACCAAACAGGCATTTCAGCCGACTTTCAAGAGCCTGAGATGCCAAAAAATAAAAAATAAAAATCATCAACTGGGTTCATTTTGTTCTTTAAAAAAAAAACAAAAAAACTTGTGTTTTATTTGGGTTAAAATGGTCACGTGGTCACTGAATAACTTCTCATGTAGAAGGCTTCGCATTAGGGATGTACAAATATCGGATTGGACTAGGTTCTCATTGGATTTGTTATGTACTAGTGTAATATGTCGATGGGTTTTTGTAAGCAGTGGAATGTCCATTACAATATAATTTTCAAAATATATATAAATTACCTCATACTAATTGATAAAAAAATAAATTATTTATTAAACATAATTTATAAACAAATCCTGATTAGGAGTTCCACAATTCGTAATAACACACTACATTGGCATCCTCTTCGGGTGGCAAACCACCACCCATTCTCCCGCAAAGCCCTAGTGAGGTAATAGCTGTTGTATCAGATAAAGAAAGGAAAGAAAATTTAAGAGCAACATCAATGGTGATTGCCACTTTTAACATCCCACGGTACCATATTTTGGTATGGTAAGTGATGGTACCAGAATGTCATAATTTGACAATTCTATAGTCATTTGTAGACCTCTTCATAAGAGAGAGAGAGAGAGAGAGAGAGAGAGCTAGCTCTTGTTAAATTTAATACAACATTTAGCATTACTAAAATTTGGATATATCACACCATTTGAGAGAATTTTCAGATCATACCAAATTTTGGCAATGGCAGCTCAAATGGCAGCCTGTTGGAATTGCTAATAACATTTTAAGCCATGCTTCCTCTCTCATATAGCAAGTGCCATCACATGATAAACAATAAAAGACCAAGATCAAAACAGATAAATGGATTAAGAAATAATTTCAAGGACCATTCAGAGACAAGAAGAGTTCTATAATAGCTAATTTTTAACATCTCACTTCAGCACTACTCTCAAGGAGGAAAATAAAAATTGAAGAAAGAAAAGAAAACCATCTATGTGAAACGGATTTCAATTCCAAGATACAGAAATTTTGCTATGTGAAGAGTGTCTCATAAGGCTTAGAACTCAGTTTTTACTTTGCTGTGGTTTGTACAAGTGACGGAAAAGAAAAATTACCACACTTTCAAATAACACTTACTAAAGTAAAGATCTTTCCAGAAAGCAAAAGCTGCCCTTGTCATTCCTAAGAACAACCCAAGTGGAAACGTTCTCAATCTGTTTCTGGGTTTTTGTGTTAAGCAGAAGAGCAAGCTTCAAGTTTGGGAAGGAGACTTCGCCAAGCATCAGCTATACCGCGCGCCAGGCGTGCCTGTCCCTTGGCAAATTCATGAAAAGCAATCCCCAAATCCAATGTTTTCTGTTCTTGGAAGCGCACAATCTCCTCGTTCATTAACCGCACAATAGTCTCGAATCTTCTAGTTGCTTCCTCACTATCTGCCTTCAGCTGCATCACAAAATCAATAATATTAGCCAAACAAAGAAGATTCTGGAGGTAATACACTCCTATAGGATGCCAATATAAACTAACCACTTCATATTCACGCTCAGCTTCTGCCAATTTTTCTGACCGTGTTAGCCTGAATTTGTTTCTGAAAACAAATATAATAAATAAATTACTGACCGCAAAGTAGAAACCTTAAATATCTTTAGGCACATTAACTACTGAAAACTGGGAAAATTGAGTTCAATTGACAGTTTTATAACCAATTGGTCCATGAATTTGAAGGGTCATTCATTTTCAAAGCATAATCTGAGAAAACCCTACACATTTGGCTATCAGTCTGAGAAAGATTGCAAATTATCATAACATGGGACATTACCAATACAGGATTACCATTCAAGAAGGCTTTAATAAATAAAGCAACTTTTACACATTGGCAAATCAATGTCATATGCAAAGGGTCCCTCTGCTAGTAAATACAATGAAGTGAAGAGAAAATAAGTTGGTCAGAACCATACAGATCTATTTCCTTCAGCTTGATGGTTTCAGTCAGTTCACACTGCTGCCTGAAAGCAATGGCTCTTTCTGCTATCGTGGCCTGTTTCAAAAGGCGAAAGCGATACACAAAAGATGGTTGAAGGTTAAAACAGGAGATTCGCCAAACGATCCAAAATCATTATCGGGTGTTCCCTTTGTGGTGTTTAAAGTAGCCGTCAATCTTCCAGGTCAATGAGACAAGGAAAGAAATGAAGGACAACAATAGAGCTTTGGAAATTGGTGAGCCAACAAAACTAACCTTGATAGATTGCACAGCACGAACATAATCTTTCAAGGGCTCTTCAAAATTCATTAAGAGGTGGTGAGCCTGAATGATACAGCAAGGGCAGTTATATCATCGCAAAGAACTATTCAATGTTGGAGAAGTCAACTAACTATTTAATGTCAAGGGATGATCCATTGATGAGGCTTACCTCCTTCTGCAGCTTAATTGATAAAATCTCTGATTTTGCCCCAAGCTCAGAGAATACCTTTCCAAGAGCATCTCCTTCACAAGTGCCAAGAAGTTTGACTGCCTTTCCAAAATCTGACAGGGATTGCCCCAATTCTGTGGAAACACAATAAAAAATTATGAATGAATTTTATTTGACTTTATTCAAATATTAGAACAAACAAAGAAGAAAACGGAATAAATGAAGACAATCCACAAAATATGATTTAAAGTCAGTCTGAAATACTGGCACACCACAGAACCAAAAAAAATGAAGTCCTTAAATACCTCTGTGTCTCTTTACTAGGCGATATGCATGCTTCTGAGCTTCCGCTAAGTGATCTTCAAGCTCAAAGATATAATGTTTCAGTTTCTCATATTCAGGATTCGATTCTTCAACTGGTTTTTCCTTTCCAAGTACAACATCACTCACTTTAGATTGTACATCCTGTCAAAAATCATAGAGAAGTCATATGGCAGATCATTCATCTTTTCAAATGGACATCATTCCAATTTCAGTGCCCCTCGCATCCCAATTGGGAGCCAATGCAGTCACTTCAGAGAGAAAAGATGATTGACTCAGATAACTGATGAGCTCTCTAATAGCAGAATTGTGTCCTACGATTTATAAGATTGGTGCAAGGACTGGGGGACACTTTTTTTAAAGTGAACAAAATTCTTAATCAGTTCAATTTGACATATTAATAATAGGACTCTTGAACTATTGAGTGAGCAAGGTAATTTCAAGATCCACAGCACAGTTAGACTCTTCATCCCATGTACTATATCGCTATTCCACATATCACTACTCATTATCTTGTACATAGCATATCAAATACATAACTAAGCATCTTCTGGGGGAAATTAAAAAACATCATGACCACTAACAGAGTTGGTCTGTTTATGGAAACCTTATGATTGCAGCTTCTTCTCTTCCCAGTCCCAACAAATTGTACAGCAGGGAAGAAAGTGAATGTCCAAATTCTCCAATGTTTTGTGAAATCATTTTAACATTAGATTATGGAATATTATTATTGGCCCACTCAATCATTAGAACATTAGATCATCGAATAGTAGTTATTCACACACTCTATCATCATTAAATAACAAGGATGTGTTTACTTTTTAAGCTCGAGTTACCTTGAATATTTGCATCAAATCAGCTGGCTTCTTCTTAAAAATACCAGTCTCTTGAGATCTGGCCCTTTCCATTGTCTGAAAAATAAGGCAAGAAAATGACATCAGATTGCTGGCGTGACTCAGGGGGAGGGAGAGAGAGAGAGAGAGAGAGAGAGTTTAAAGTAGATTGTGAAGGCTACATTCAACCATCCGTATACATGTTGGGCATCTGAAATTACAACAAAGACTTCCAAAAGGTATCTAAACATTTTTAGTATCATAATCGTGTCCTTGAGGATCAGTTACTAGAATTTCATTGCCTGACGTTAAGGAATCAGTTACTAGAATTTCATTGCCTGACAATGTTAAAGGAATCAGCAGCAACAATTGCCTGCAATGTTAAGAAATCAGCAGCAACAATTGGCTGACAATGTTAAGGAATCAGTTACTAGAATTTCATTGCCTGACAGTGTTAAGGAATCAGATGCGGACACGAACACAGACACGGACACGAACACGGACACGGATGTGGACACGGGACACGGCGATTTCAAAAAAATGGAGACACAAACACGGTGGGAACACAGCAATAAAATATGTTTCTATATATTTTTATTTGCCATCTAGATTAATATTACATCCACAAACAATCAATATTAACAAAAGCTAACTCTAATTCTATTTTTTTATTCAAAAAAAAAATACTTTTAAATTAACACTTACAGTTTATATCTTTTTTTTATGGATGATCTATTAAGTATTTAAATCTAAGAAAAAAATAATAAACATTTAACATTTATCAAAAGTACTAAATAAAATGAAGGAAAAGACAACTTGACATGTCCCACATGTGTCCCCGGCGTGTCCCTTGAAAATAAATTAATTAAATAAGGGGGGGGCACGCCATGTGGTGTGTCCCATACATGTCTCCGAAGTGCCCGGGTGTCCCCGAAGTGTCCGTGTGTCCGACACGGATACGGCACTTGTTTTGAAGTGTCGGTGCTTCATAGCTTCCTAGAGTAAATATTTTCCTTTTGAATATAAATGGGCATGTGTAAAGGCACAAAAACTACCAACACATTTTGGACATGCAATATTTGCAAAACCTTATTAAAAAAAAAGCACAGGACAATTTGGTATTTAAAAATAATTTCCAAGAATAATAGAATAGTACATGGCACTATGTCTTCGTCATTAAGCCATCAAAATTAGATATTTAACCTGCTCATCTGCCTGCAAAAATGTTCTCAGATCCTCACTTTGCTGAAGTTCATGATGTGAAGCTATCCGGTTAACAAAAACATCCAATGCTTGACGCCGCATCTCAATAAATTCAGCACTGAATCTAAACTACTCTGCATAATAAAGACTGAAGTTAGTCCAATATGATTTTGAAATTCTTTAGACCGAATCTTTGTGCAAATTTGTTTGATATTAATCACCTATGTTATGCTTAGGCATGAACTCAGAAATAGGCTACATCATTACGAACAACTGCATTATCAAGATAATTAACTGTAGCACGTATGTAAATATTTGCTAACAACACATTTGGACATCCAATAGTAGTGAATGTCTCCACGCAATATTCATAGGATAAGAAGCCATCTACAAAGAAGATCAAATCCATAAGTCCTGGAGGTGCATCGATACCAAGCACTAACTCTTGGACTACAAAAAGTACAGCTCGATGCTTGTGCTTCCTCCAAGTGAAAGTAACAAGTCATGATAAAGATATTATTAACGGAAGAATAATGCTCTTGAGAGATAATTGCGCAAACTACATATGAATTGATGCATTTAAAGAACAAATCCATTGCGAAACTAGCACAGATCAATAAATATAATTTCCTAACTTCTAACATATGTGGAATTGCATGGTTGCTTCTTGTCCTTTCTGAGCTTCCACCCACCCACACCATCATATACTTCTGTAGACAACCAGACTCACGTATACTAAATGAGAAAGTTCTGACATTTGTTCATGCAGAATAAAAACCAGTGACTACACAGTAAGAACAACGAGATATGGAACAGAAAGGCTTTTGGGAAGAGATTTGACGTTGGGCCAAAAAAAGATAATTTCGGGCCTGGTGAGTTTTATATGTCTGGTTGGGCTGGTCGAGGCCATTGACCCAATTGAAACATTTGGATTTGCAATGAGAAAGACTAATACCATTTGTTTCAGACCAACTTGGAGGCCCATTATTCAGAGAATTGATTGCAAGTCATTAGTTTGATTTTGGGCCTTATTTGGCCCATCAATTGGGAAAATCCAAGTCTGTGGAATCTTTTGGCCCAGTTGTGCAAATGGAGCCAGACCAGAGAATGCCCAACTACATTTGGCCTCTTATGGGCCTTTAAATGGGCATTGCAATCAATCCCTTTTCCTCTGATTCTTCAACACCAGAAATTCCCCTTTTTCTTATTCTCTTCTTGTGTGTGCGTGTGTTCTTTTCTTTTTCATTTTCTTTTGCTTTAGTACTTGGATGGTGCACCCTTGGCACCTTTTAATTTAAATCTTAATTACTTACCAAAAAACAAAAGGCACTTACTACTTAATTACAAATTTCCAATAAAAACCCATATAAAGTCTCAAATCACCACTTTAACACGGTTTTTGATGTGATGAAAATGACAAAAAAAGCCATTTATAATGTGAAATATATGGGTCAAAATGTGTATTAATAAGTTTTAAAGGATTTTCCAGTGAGTGCAAAATATTCATGGCTTCAATAACTGATTCTCATCTATGTTACATGGACTCGTCACTTTGGGGCGAAGTACCCGTGTCGACACGACACGACACGGGTGCGGGTGTGAGATCTGTGTCGGATTCGTCTTGTCTCTCTCGGACACGGCACTTTCTGAGCAAAAGAAATGAAAGAGGAAAGGAAGAGAACACAGTCCTTTGTTGGCCGATCATCGATCACGATTAGGGCTTATTAATCACGATCGTCTTCGTCTAGGGCTTCAATCATCTTCGTCTAGGGCTTCGATCATCTTCGTCACTCTCTTCCCTCACTGTCGATCTCGACCTCGAGCTCGATCGTCTTAAATCTCTTCGTTTAAATCTCTGCTTCTCTCTCTCTCTCAATACATTACGTCTCTTCGCCTCTGTCTCTCTTCGTTTCTGATCATATATATTGATCATATATAATATATATATTATAATTTATATAATTTATCATATATAATATAATTTATAAATTATATAATATATATAATATAATTTATATAATTTATCATATATAATAATAATTTTTATAAATTATTATTCATATTACATTTACATTAATATATATTAATATATAGTATAAATTACATTAATATAATAATATGTAATATTATTCATCTAAAAAAAATTATATAATACAATAGATATTATATAAATTATATAGATATTATATAATAATTATTGTATAACATATAATATATTTATAAGATAATATATACTTATATATATTAATAAAAATAAATAAACACATATATGTAAAATAATTATTTGTTATTTATATAATATAACTCATCTTAATAACTATATTTAAAAAATATATATATATATATTTAACGTATCCCCGTACCCGTATCTAAATTTGGATACATATCCACGTATCCTTAATTTTTAATTTTGAAGTGTCCGACCCCTAGATACGCACCCGCACCCGATCCTCGTACCCGCATCCGTGTAACTTAGATTCTCATTATACCGTGACTGATTCCCAATGACATTCCATCATGATCAAGATGATTACAATAGCAAATATCATGACCTCAAACCATGTGTCAATCCCAAAAGAGTAATGATCAGAATAATTATATTGTCACAGAAATATAAAAATGTGTTCTAGGAATGAAATAAACTTTAAAAATTAAGAACAGGCTTGTTACCTACAGTGCTCTTCTCTGGAAGAGGAGGAATGAAAATACCCTTGTACTTCTCAAAGAGTCGATCACGTAGCCATTCAAAGTCGGTATAACGTCGAATAACAATCTTCTCTGACCCTTGGTATTCAGGTAAATTTGTCTGCCAAAACAAGTTCAATAAGCATTCGAGTATAAATAACATAGGTAATTGAAATCGAATCATCATTTTTTAGGTTTATTAAATGAATCATAACTTAAAAGTGGTCTCCCAATAAATAAAGGATTGATAATACATGTCACATACAACACGTGTATGATTAAATATTTGATTACAGACAAACTAATTACTTGATTGAGCGTTAGTAAGCAAAGTTTTCAAATGCTTTACTTAGCCTCGCCTCGCCTCGCCTCGCCTCGAGGCTAAGGTAAAACGCATCAAGACTTTAATTTATAGGCTATACTCCCTAAAAGCTTGTGCATCACAATTTGAGGTATGCGCCTTGTATGCCTTTTGTGCATAAGCCTACGACGAGTACACATATGAAGAGGTTATTGTTAAACTTATAGTCTAGTAAATAGTTTAAACATCAAAAAGCCAAAAACAAAAAAGAATCCCTTTTGTGACTATATTCTATTAAAAAAATTAAGTGAAAATGAACAAAAAATATAAAGTTATTTTTATTGCTCAAGTGAGAAGCTCAATCACTAAAGTTCATAATGTCAATTTCACTTTCAATGAAGGCAAGCTTCATTCTCTGCGGTGAAATGTTCGATGTCTTAAGGAGAAATGCATTTATACCTTTATATTTATTTTTTCACTATTTTAAAATATTTAATTTATTTACTAAATTTTAAAATTCAAAATGCTTACACCTCAACGCCTTGAGGCTTACGCCTTGCCTCATGAGGGGTAAAACGCTTCAAGTTATGCATTCGCCTTTAAAAACTTTGTTTGTAAGGCATACTGTATTCTGAGGGCGGTACAATAATCATACAGAATATCTCTAGCAAAAGATGCCATCTATTGTATGGCCAAGAAGAACCCAAACCAACCTAAATTCAAACTTTATGCAGCCAGAGACCAATCGTAGGACTCGAGTTGAGCTTCCATTAAATCATACAAAAGAAATTTATTGCATAGCCTTCTATTTTTCTCCTAACCATTTCTTCCTTTTAAAAGGTAAAATCCACTATTTTCTTTAAGTTTCAAGAAACAAATACATGAATGAGCATAATTCATCTCTAAAACAGGGTTCAATGAACAGCAACAACATAGTTTTCACATTTATATTGATGGTAAGCACAACAGATTTTTGGTATGTAAGCAAGCTAACTTGTCACAAGAAAAAGCCAAGAATGCATTTCTTTGTCTAGGCTTGCATATCATAACCATTTTCAGTAAGTTAAATCATAACATATGCAAAAATGCATATTCTTCATAAGAAGGGTTACACTACTGCTAACAAAATACACAAATAACAGTTCCTTCATCAAAACATGTAACGATGCAACGTATATATTGATAAGTAACGATGCAATAAGATTATAATTCAGGAAAGTATTAAGAAGTCCCTCCTTTCCAATCTAAGGATTAACAACTCCTCTGAATTTCCAACAAGATAAAAGACTTTTTTTTTTGGATAACTGGGTATCTGGGCCAACTTGCCCACACCTCGACTAATCCTAGAGCCTTGAAGTTAACGATCGGGCAAACCTCCAATGGCCCCTTGAAGTGACTCAAACTCGAAACCTTGAATCTTATCCTCAACGCTTTACCACTCGGCCAATGTCTCGGGCTTAACAAGACAAAAGACTATTGATGCCACAACTATTGGATGGCTAAATAAGTATAGTAGGTTGTGGAGGCCTAAAGCCAAGATTATGGATTCCACAATCATCAAGAAACTCTTTTGGTTCGAATGGAAATGTCTATGGTAGTGTTTGGGTCTTAATTTGCGTGGTTAAACTCAATCATCCTTATAGAGCTTAAATTCCCACATTGGTAACATGGCAGGCTCACACTTGGGTGCATCCACAAAACCCCCCTTGTTCCAATCTCTTTTATTAACATATTTCTGGCTGCTCTATCCCTTCTCATTCCAAGCTTCTGCTTCCCATTATTTGGGTATTACCGTACTATGTAAAAGAAGGGGAAAATGTCTTAATAGTTGCAAAAGAAACCATTTTCTGAGTATTTTCCTGAGTCCTCCCTTTCCAAGAATCAAACTAAAAACATTCAACATTGTAAAAAAATAAAAATACAAAAATTGAAATCTAGAAATCGGTCCCTTTTCGAAACCAACCTAATTCTCAGTTGTTCAGAGGACTTCCACATTTTGAACCAAACTCTAAAATTAACCCAATCAGATAGCAAATCTATGAATCAAACAATTCCAATAACACACTCTCAAGGCCTTTTCAATTAAAAACAACAAATTCATATAAAAAAAGATTACCTTGGTGATGACCTTGTAGGAGATATAAGCTTGCACGCCATTGCCCATCTTAGCAGGATCGGTGACAGAGACTGATAGAAACGGTTGTGAAGATGGAGATCTAGGGCTTTGTGATGACCCTGATAAGCTTCTTTGCTGCATATTTGGATCAAAATCAAATTATCAAAAATACATATGTATATACATACATATACGAACAAGTAAGTATATACATATGGCGGCAGATTCGCAATTACCTGAGAAATCATGGCGTGATTTGGGAATTTTTGGGGCGATCAAGGGAGGAGAGAGAGAGAGAGAGAGAGAGAGAGAGAGAGAGATAGATAGATAGATAGATAGATAGATAGATAGATAGATGGTGAATTTCTAAAATAAGCCGCTGTGCGCAGTTCACTGTTCCGGTGAGTCTTCGAGAGGAAAAGTTGAAGATGACGAGCGGAAACTTTCGCTAAGTTGACTTGCACGCACCGGAGACTAGTGTTTTTTCACCGACTTTTTTGATGTGGCCAAGTGGCGTCGGAGTTTTTGCGGGGAAATTGCAAAGTGGGTTAGTGCTATTTTGGTAAGATAGCAAAAAGTCATGTTTTTTTTTTTTTTGATAAAATATTTAAAAACGTAAATATCAAAAATGTCAGAAAATTAGTTTGGCAAGTATTAAAAACACAGGTGTAAAATTATAAATTAGGGCCTCTGAAAAAAAAATAAAAAAATAAAGTTCTTATGTTGAGTAAGGATATTTTGATCATTTTAATTTGATTTGACACCATATATAAATATTAAACTAAAAAGTAAAAAGTCAGCTTTTTACCAACTTCCCAAATCACTTTTCAAAAAGTTAAAAAGCTTGATAAAAAGCCAAAAGTCAACTTTTTACTAAATTTCCAAAACACTCCTATGGTATCACTTACGTTTTTAATTTTGAGAGTATATTTATAAAAATTTTAAAAATTTAAATAAAAATTTGTTTGGTAAATTTTTAATTTATAAATTAGTGGTCTTAGTTTATAAATTTGATCAAAAAATATAAACTCAAAAAATGTATTTTTGTTTTGAGTTTTTTTTTTTACCACCCAATAATAGCAACCACCTGTCATCATTCACCCACCACCCACCACCCACCACCACCCACTACTACCACCACCACCACCCACCACCCACACCACACTCCACCACCATCCACCACCACCACCCCACACCACACCACCACCACTACCACCCCACCACCACCACCCACCCACCATACCACCTCACCCATACCACCACCACCACCCACCCGCCACCACCACCACCACCACCTACCCACCACGCACCTGCCACCACCACCACCCACTTGCCACCCACCGACCACTTACCCACCACCACCCACCACCCGACACCGCCACCACCCACCACCGCCCCACCACCCGCCACCGTCACCCACCCACCTACCCGCTACCACCCACCACCACTGCCATCCACCACCCACCTGCCACCACTATCCACCCACCCGTCACCGCTTTCCACCACCGTCTTCCGCCGCTACCACTCGTCACTTGCCATCACTTTCCACCACTGTCTTCTGCCACCATCACCCACCACCTGACACCATTTTCCACCACCGTCTTCCGCCACCACCACCCGCCATCATTTTCTACCACCGTCTTCTGCTGTCACCACTCGTCACCATCCACCACCCGCCACCACTTGTCATTTCTCACTCTTTTTTATATTTTAAATTTTTTTTAAACATTTTGTCTAAACCAAACGCGTTTGTAATTTATGTTTTTTAAAAAATAAACAAAAACCAGTTTATAAAATTTTTGTAAATATAAACTGAAAACGTAAACGTTACCAAACAGGCCCTATTATTTTGTTTTTTTTTTTTTTGCTTTTAATCTTTTAAAAAAATTTAAGTTTTTAGATTCACCAGACAAATCAAAAATTTTAAAATTTGTTTAAAAATTCAGAAAATATAAAAGTAAGTAAAAAAAATAGTAACTTTTTTTAATAAAAAAATAGTAACTTTTTTTAATTTATTTTAACCTTTTAAAGTTTTTTTTAAAACTTTTAAATTCGTTTATACAAGATGAATGGAAAAAGTATAAATTTTGACATGATTTTTAAAAAAAAAAATTGCTAAAAATAAAAAAATTTAGAAAAATATGTGACTTTTTTTTTTTTTTATGAGATTTCAAACATGGGAAATGGTGAGATTAAAAAAATGGAATAATCTCCCTCCATACTATCCCGCTGTATCTCTCTTGGAGTCCTTAATTCGGATACACATAAATGATTCAATTTCTTAGGTCTCTTCATAAATATTATAAATACATGAACAAATCATATTTTATCTTTTAAAATGGATGACCAAAACAGTTATAAAAGTAAATGATAAATATGATTGTAAGCTTAAATTATCAATTTTATAAAACAAAATGTGATTTGTTTCTGTATTTATAAATGTTTGATGAAATTAATTTTTTGTGTGAATAATTTTTTTATTGCCGAGCCTACGAGATAGATAGTTCATATCATCAATGTGAGTCTAAATTAGAGCCTATAAAAAAGTATGGATAAATATGAAGAGATGAAGGTATAGAAAGAAACTCATCCCCAAACGAATAGGGTAAATTACAAAAAAAAAGTTTTCCAATTTGACCTAGTAACAAATTAAGTCTTAATTTTTTAATTATTTCAATTTAAACTATATAAATTCTAACTTGTCGTCAGTTATAAGGGAAGGAATTGAAGTGGTGGCAGTAGGCTGGAGAATGAAAGTAGGAATGAAAGTAGTAATAGATGGGGGAAAAAAAGATAAGAGCAATGACAATGGATTGGGGAAGGATAAGACTAGTGATGGCCAATAACAAGGGTGAGAGGTGGTTATGAGTAATAATGAAGTAAAAAAGAAAAAAGAAAAAGTGATTAAACTATTTAAATTGCCTATTATCCATTAGTTATAACTAATAAATATAAACAAATTATTAGAATTGACATAATTTTAAAAGCTGATAATTTAAATTGAAACAATTAAAAATTATAATTTGATTTGTTGTTGAAGTTAAACTTTAAGAGATATATTTTTTATTTTGTAATTTCTCCAAAAAAGTAATTTGTAGAAAAATAAAAGCAAACTAAACTAATTGCAAAAGTGATGAGAATCAGTAATTGCATCATACATGGTAACTTGGTAAGTTAAAAAAATAGAATAATGCTACATACCACTAATTTATCATCACTAACTTCACCACTAGTGAGGTGGCAATTGAAAAAAAACAAAAAAACACAAAAACCAAGACACAAAACACATGTGGCAGTGGATGGGACCCACTGCCACATCATTAGAGCCACCACTAATTAGTGGTCTAAAGCATTTTTGAAAAAAATAATACAAAAATATGATTAAGATTGCAACTTTGGCCCTTTCAATTTTTCCATATCATTCTCTCTCCTCTCTTTTCCTCATCTTTCCTTTCACAATTTGCAAACCTAATCCAATGTTAGACGATCGTTATAGTGCTAGCAGATCTTCCTCTACTATCGCCAACCATTTTTCCACTTTCATTTGCTCTCTTCCTTCTCACATTCTCTTTCACTCATATATGTTTTACCATTATGTCTTCTCTATTATTCTTTCTTTACAACCTTAAGGCCTCTTTCACATTTTATCGTTGCTACCAGTACCTTTCTTATAGATGATGAAGCCAAATCCTCTCCACAAACGTTGACATCAATGAAAAAGCTAAAGCACCACAAAAATAAGAGAAAAAGAGAAAGAGAGAACCACATTGCTAGGGAGCAAAAATACTTTACATTTGCAATTCTCTCCATATATATACGTTTTAGGGTTTTTAAGAAAGGGGTAGATGGAAGCAACAACAGTGGCGGTGTTTTCGAAAGAAAGAAAAGACAGAGAATTAGAGGAAAAGAGAGACAGAATGGCAAGGGGTTGGGGCTAATGGAGCTAGAAATGGACAAAGATGGTTCAAAAGGAGGTTGGAGCGAAAATAGAAGGGTCAAAGTTGTAAAATTTTGCCATCTTTGTGTATTTTTTTAGTGTAATTATATATACATCACTATTTTACTGAGTATTGGACACATGAAATAAATAAAAATAAAATGTATATTTTGATATAAAAATATAGTTTTTTTTTTTTTAACTAGCGACATATTGCTAAAGATGATGTTAATTAAATTTTAAGAAAGTTAAATGTAATTCTCATAAACTTATAAAATTTGATATATTTTTTTTTAATCAAGAGAAGTTTGTTTGATTTTGATTGAATTCTTTTTCTTTCTTTTTTTTTTTTTTGTATTTTTTTAGTGAATTTTGTAATATTTTAACCATATTTCTTACTTTTTAAATGCATTTAACCTATATGTATTTAAAAAGTAAAATATTTGTGAAAAATATTTTAAAAAATCAACAAATATAAGAATACAAAAAATGTATTGAGATTTTGTATTTTTTTTTATATTTTGGTATTTAGTGAATTTTTTAAATATTTTTTATAAATGTTATAATTTGTAAGTGTATTGGTGTATCTAAAAATTTAAAAAATTGATTAAAATATTAAAAAATTCAATGAAAACAAAAAAATACAAAAAAATAAAAGATTTCAATTTTCAAAAAGAGAAATAAACCAAACAAGGTGATTGTTTTTCTTCTAACAGGGTATTTGGGATGACCTAACTAAGTGTTTTTTTAATTTTTTACAAAACAATATGCAAAAAAAATAGAGGTAATATGACCCAAATAAGTACACTTAAGTGCACTAGGTTATGCCAAACACCTCCTAAGTTAAGAAAAATAGTTGAGTAAAAAGAGAGAAAAAAAAAAGAAGAGAAAATTATAAATAAGTGGAATATTCTTAAAATAACCATAGCACAGGTATATATATATATATATATTTTTTTTTTTATACAAATCTAATTTACACCAAACACAAGAAAAACTTCCATTGCGTTTGGTTTAATTTTGAAATTAGTTTTGAGTTTTGAAAATTGAACACTTGTTTGCTTATGAGTTTTGAAAATAATTTTTAGAAAATTAAATTAAAGAAATGTTTAGTTATGAGTTTTCAAAAATAATTTTTTTCTAGTAGTAAAACTTTTTTGCAATATTGTAGTCAAACTGTTTACTTCTTTCATATACCTAATCTAAATTTACTTTTTAAATTCAACAAATCTAATTTATAAGGTAAAGTTTCACTCCATATTGATTATTTTTAATGAACGTTTTAAAATTTTCAACACTTCTTTTCTGGTTTTATATCCACTCAATTTACATATATTTAAAATGTTTCATATTTAAATGCAACTTTTTATAAAATTATTAAACAATGAAAAATATACAACAAATAAATAAATAAAAATTTATCTAGTTTAAAAATTAATACAATTTTAATGTTTTATGTATTTATTAAATTTATTTTTACGTTCTTTACATTTTGTTTACTGTTTAAATATAATTAGATCATATATATCTAAAATGAAAAATTATTTAGTCAATTTGTGGAAATCATACAAAATTGATTTTGCAAAAACCCTAAACCAAACATGTTTTGGATTTTAAGTTTTGAAATGAGTTGTTAAAAATTCCAAACCAAACAAGTTTTGAATTTTAAATTTTAAAAAATTGATTAAAACATCAAACTAAAGGGAGCCTTATAATATATGTACAAAAAATTGTACCACCATAAAAATGAATGATTGGTTTGATTTTCATAATTTTTTTTTTTATAAAAAGACTGAAAAGTAATTTGATAAAAAAAAAAGAAATTATTATTTTTATATAATTTCATCTATTTGAAAGATAAAAATAATTTTAATTTTTTTTATATTTTTATTAAATTAATTTATATTTAAAAAATAAAAAATAAATTCAAAAAATCAAATCAACCGAATAAAAAACAAAGTGGGTGGTGAAAGTGACATGGAGAGAAATGGGTTTATTGGGAGTGACGAAGGAGATTGGGTTTTGCAAATAAATCAACTTTTTAGAAAGAAAGAAAGACGAGTGAGTGGAAAGTGTGCAAACCAACTAGAAAACTTGTGGCGAAACTGCACCGCTTGCTTCCCTTACCAGGCTCATCTCCTCTACATTTATGCTTCTTCCTGAATATTTGCAATTGCTTTTTACACAGCCCTTAGGTTTCGTTTGGGAACATGTTATTTTAATAATTTTTAAATTTTTTATAAAAAAAAATATACAAAAAAATAAAAAAAATAATGTGACAAATTTTAATAACTTTTTGACTAAAATAGTCACTCCCCAATGAGGCCTAATAGTAAACAATTGACATTTACCTAACAATTTACTGGATAACAAGAAATTGGCTTTTATAATAGTTAACGTGAAATTGACATTTGCCTAGCAATTTGCTATAATTCATTAGATTAATGATTTATTGGCATAATTTTTTTATACTTCAATATACACAATTGAGATACGTGCTAGTAAGAGTATAAAAAATAGGAGACTTTTAGTGTTGACAGTCTCAATTGTTTGCATTTAAATAAAAAAATACTGTGAATTAAATAATACTGAATTTATTAATATCAACAAAATGGCTTAATTCCTTGAGTTTGGTCTAATGATTTTTTAGTCACATCTTAGAATATAATAAGAGAAATATTAAAGGTTCAAAGTGATGGTGTGCTACGAGCGACTTAAGTGATGCATCAAGGAGCGACTTGGGTTGTGCGTTAGATTGGGCGGCTTAGGTGGTTCAATATCACCATGCTCACCATGATATAGAGAAAGAGATCATCACGAAGTGATATTGAAAGAAAATATAACAATGAAATGAGTTGAGGTCTGGCGAGCGACTAAAGCAAGATTAAAAGACGCGGTGAAATAAAATTACTAAATACTTAACTTAATTCTGATATTAAAAGGAATAAAAAAAATTTATTTTAATTATAATATAATTTTACTAACAAAACAAGATTCTATAATCTTAACAAAAACAAAAAGACTCGAAAATTATGAAGACGACTTCAAGAACTTTCATTCGGTCATTCAACAAATACGACGGATGCAAAAGTTGTTTATAGATGTACCACACAAGAAAAAAAGAAAAAAGAAAATTTTGTTTACAGAAATCAACCATAGCCGATACACCCTCTCTAGATAAAGATCGATTTGGGTATTGTTTAAATTTGCGGGACCCACAAAACATAGGCCCTGTCAGAGACGACGGAGACCTGTGGGCCTCACTTTGGACTTTTTGAGTGTGT
Source organism: Camellia lanceoleosa (assembly GCA_025200525.1). Taxonomy (NCBI): domain Eukaryota; kingdom Viridiplantae; phylum Streptophyta; class Magnoliopsida; order Ericales; family Theaceae; genus Camellia; species Camellia lanceoleosa. The sequence goes on from CM045761.1 coordinate 105,794,266, forward strand.
AAGGATCCTCTGAAGTATTGGCCCTGGAGTGATCCCTAAAGTGTGTTGATCCAATGGCTGAGAATCTAACTAACCAAAACGACGTCGTTTTGGTTAGTAATTTCAAAAAAAAAAAACCAAACAAATTGAGTTGATTCAAAATTCCCAAATCATTCCCTCCAGTAAGCAAAGTTGTGTGGCGGGAATGCAAAAAAGAGAGAAGAAGACAGAGAGAGAGCGAGAGTGTCCATTGCCATTGCCACCGCTGTCGCTGCCGCTGCTGTCGTCGCCGCCATCGCTGAGGTAACATTTCATTTATCCCTTTTAACATGGTACAAATCTATACATATATGCCCCAATCTCTGCACAATCCGCACAATTTTTTCTACTCAAATTTTTATGTATATGTATTGTTTAAAGTGTCCTTCATTTTTCACAAATTCTGAAAACGAAACCCAAGAGAGCAGTTATCTAGAATTTTCTTTTCCACCGTTTTGGAGGTTGAGATGGAACTGTTTAAGGAAGTTCACGAAATCTGTGAGGAGGGAGAAAAACAGAGTTGTTGGAAGGATTGTGATTGCCAAATGGAAAGAATTTTGGCAGTGATTGAGACATAGTTAGCAAAGAGGTCTGAAAAAGAAAACCATTTCAAGAAATGGAACAATAAGTCCTCCATGAAATCTTCTTTTTCTAGTCCTTTCTGAAAGAAGAAATGGAGTTATTTCTGAAAGAAAAAGGCTTGGGGTATTTCAGCAACCATGCCAACTACAATGACATGATGATGAGTGTTGTTAAAATTTTCATTATTTTTTCACCAAATTAGTTTTTAGTGTTTTAAAAAAATAGATTATGAAAACGAAACCAAATTAGTTTTTAAAATTTTCATCATTTTTTGAGTTGATCATGGTTGTCATGAATTCAGTATATGTATTGTTTAAATATAAGTTTATAACCCTTCTATGCTTTTTGCACATCATTTATAGGCTGTGCTTTTGGGCAAACCTTATTTATTTTTTTATTTCATATTAATAATTTAGCTATTATCTTGATCAATATTGTGCAATTGTAGGTTATAGCCATTTGGTTGATTTTCTTACCCCTTTCTTTTTTGTTTGCTGTGGAGGTATGGAAAATTGTGGGCATTTTGTTTAATAGAGATGGTTAAAAATAAATGAAAACAAAAAATCAGCTTTAATTGACCTTAGATTAAAAATTATCATCATGGCTTATTGTTATGGATATCACTTTAGCTGATAAGTGATGTTTGTTTTTTAAACATTTGGTGCAGTCAAAGATAATGCATATAAATAGAAGTATCTTACATTTCATTTCATTCATCCATTTATTTTGTTTGTTTTTGTTGTTTAATTTTAATTTTGATTTCGTATGTTAACATGTTGATTATAAGAAAATTAAGGAATTTGTGTTCAATCTGGATCATTTAAAACATAAGTTAACATTGAAGACCATCTTTGTGCCCCTTTGTTTATATAATCTAATATGATTCAATTCTTGTAGTGCTTTATTTAGTTTGTATTATTTTACAAACATAATTTACAGTTTTTATGCTAATATTAAGCACTTTTTTGTATTTTTTTAAGTGACTTCGCACAGTGATATGGAACCTAACAATGTTGAGAATGACGGGGGTGATTGTGATTGGAAGCCTAGAGTTCACATGACATTTGATACAGAACAAGAAGCATATAATTTCTATAATGCTTATGGAGGAAGGATGGGGTTTAGTATTAGAAGGGGTCATGTAAACAAGAACAAGGAGGGGCAAATCACTTCAAGGCTATTTGTTTGTAATAAGGAGGGGTTTCGGGGTATAGACAAGCGAGATCCATGAACAAAAAATCCTAGGCAGGAAGTGAGGACTGGTTGTCAAGCCCGACTTATCATTAAGTGGGATAGGAATATTCATAAATTTTTTGTTGGTGAGTTTGTTGAACAACATAATCATATTTTTGTACCAACAGAATGTACGCATATGCTACCATCCCAAAGGAAGATATCTACATCACAGGCAACCAAAATAGATTTAGCCGAAAAATCTGGAATCCGGCTTAATGCTGCATTTGAGCTCATGGGTAATGAAGCTGGTGGAAGGGAGTCGCTTGGGTTCACAAAGTGGACCAAAAAAATTATTCGAGAACAAAGAGGCAAAAAAGTTTAGCATATGGGGAGGCAGCTAACATTTTGCAATATTTTCGTGAGAAGACATTGGAGAATCCATCCTTTTTTTACTCGGTCCAATTAGATAGTGAGGAGCAGATTACAAACATATTTTGGACCGATGCTCAGATGATCATGGATTATGGGCAATTTGGTGATGTTGTGACTTTCGACACTACTTACAAGTTAAATAGTGCACATAGACCATTTGCGTCTTTCGTTGGATTTAACCATCATAGGGAAACTGTTATATTTGGCACAGCTTTGATGTATGATGAGACTGCTGATTCTTTTATATGGCTTTTTAGAAGATTCTTGGAGGCAATGTCAAGTAAGGCTCTGAAAACAATTTTTACGGATCAGGATGCTGCAATGGCTAAGGCCATACCTATTGTCATGCCTAACACAAAACACCGCCTTTGCACTTGGCATTTGATACAAAATGCATTAAGGCATGCAAATTCTATCTTCAAGGATAAGAAGGTGAGGGATAAGGGGATGAAGAGTGTTTTATCCAAATTTATATACGACATTGAGGATGAGGATGATTTTACGTTAAAATGGGAGGAAATGCTTGACAAGTATGAAGTGCGAGATAATCATTGGTTGAAGTTAACATTTGGAGTCAAGGAAAAATGGGGTTGGCCATATGTTAGAAATGCATGGGGTGAGGGTATGAGTAGCACCCAACTTAGTGAATCCTTTAATGTATTCTTGAAGGATTTCATTCAGTCTGATCATAACTTAATGCAATTTTTCATGCATTTTGATCGAGTTCTTTGTGAGAAGAGGTACAAAGAGTTACAAGCCGAATATGCTCTATGCCAAAAGTTGCCGAGGGTGAATATTAAAGTGAAGATTATGGAGCAAGCTGCAGATGTTTACACAAATAAAATTTATGAAGAATTTCAAGATGAGTATGTCAAGTCCCTTGAAGTAAACATTGAAGAAACCGAAATTTGTGGTGAGAGTACCATTTATACGGTTCTTGATAGTGATGGTGTAAAGGTGAGGAAGGTGACAGTGGAGTGTGATGGTTCACTCACTTGCAATTGTAGGAAATTTGAAATGAAAGGCATTTTGTGTAGTCATTGTTTGAAGATCCTTAGAGAAATCCTCAAATTCAAAGAGATTCCTTCCCAATATATTCTCAAGAGATGGACTAAAAAAGCAAGAGCTGAAAATGTGAAAGATAGGTGTGGGCATGATATTAAGGTTGATGTAAGATTGCATCAAACTTCACGCTTTAGATCATTGATGGCAATTTTCAGAGCAGTAGCGTGTAGAGCTTCCGAAAGTGAGGAAACATATAACTTGACGGTAGAGAAAGCGGATGACTTAATTGCAAACATTGAAAGCATGTTAAGCGCAAAATTCAATATGCCTTTCTCAGATACTATTGAACACGAAAGCCCTCCTGACACATGCCTCGAAAGCTTTGAAGTGGATGGTGTAGTGGATACAAATGTAGTTCAAGCAAAAGGACTCAAACGAAGAGAGTGCACTAGCAAGGGACGCATAAGCGGACAAAAGGTGGTTTGGAGCTTGCGCAAAGAAAAATAAAACAAGTTCACATAATGCTTCTCAAACTCCCATGTTTGTTGCTTCTCAACCTAGTTCACACAATGCTTCTCAAACTCCCATGTCTGTTGCTCCTCAACCTCCTCCCTTATTTTCGGCGAGTGCTCCTGAACCATCTCCCTCATTTTCACCGAGTATTCCTCAATCAGCTCCTTTATTTTCAATAAGTACTCCTCAACTTCCTCCATTCTTGATGTGTGTTTCTCAAGTTAATGCTTCATCTACTCAATTTATGTATCCCGTCTATGATGTAAGTTACTTTAATAAGAAGTTTTATTATGACTTATTTGTAAATATTTTGTACCATTTTAAATTGATATGTGTTTGTTATTGTTGCAGCCAAGTTTTCTTCGTCACAATATGCATTTTTCAATGCCATCGATGTATTCGGTCCATGGAAGCTATCAAGCCTTGCTTAACAATGCAAGCGGTTATGACTCGCAAGCCTCGAATAGTCCTGCATATAGTGAAGTAATTTATTTTTCACCAATCCTCTTTTATCTTGCCATTCATTCATTTAAAATTTCATTTTATTTTATGGTTCCTTATATATATTTGTTTTCTTTTTTAGGTACTATATGGGCATGGCCGTGGTCGTGGGCGTGGCCAAGGCCATGGGAATGTGGATCACACGTCAATATCGTAGCGTTGAATTTTTTTGTTGGATATGTAATATTGAACACTTTTCATGTTAATGTAGAAATTTGAGAAGTTTGTAAACTTTTTTGTTGGATATGTATTATTGAAGACTTGGCAGATTGTACTGAAATTTGAATGTTGAAATGACCTTAACCTTTTTTTATGTGAATGTTGATATGTTGTTAAAATATGTGCTGAAATGGTGCTGAAATTTGTGTTGATATATTGCTGAAATTTAGTTCAAATGGTGCTCAAATTTCTGCTCATATGTTGCTGAAATTTGGTTGAAATAATGCTGAAATTGGTGCTGATATGTTGCTGAAGTATGTGCTGAAATGGTGCTTAAATTGGGCTGATATGTTGCTGAAATTTGGTTGAAATGATGCTCAAATTTCTGCTCATATGTTGCTGAAATTTGTATTGATATGTTGCTGAAATATGTACTGAAATGGTGCTCAAAGTTGTTGAAATATGTTGCTGAAATTTGGTTGAAATGATGCTGAAATTGGTGTTGATATGTTTGTGAAATTTGTGTTGAAATGGTGGTCAAATATGTGCTGAAATGGTGCTTAAATTTGGGCTGATATGTTGCTGAAATTTGGTTGAAATGATGCTCAAATTTCTGCTCATATGTTGCTGAAATTTGGTTGAAATAATGCTGAAATTGGTGCTGATATGTTGGTCAAATATGTGCTGAAATGGTGCTTAAATTGGGCTGATATGTTGCTGAAATTTGGTTGAAATGGTGCTCAAATTTGTGCTGATATGTTGCTGAAATATGTACTGAAATGGTGCTCAAAGTTGTTGAAATATGTTGCTGAAATTTACGTTATGTTCAAATCATGGAAATCTGATTCTAGTTTGATATCAGCAAAAAATAAGTTAATAAGTTTATTTGCGCTGATATGTTGATATGTGCTGATATGTAAACCAAATAAACCAAATATGTGCTGATATGTTGCTCAATCAAATATGTGCTGATATGTTGCTCAATCATTATAACCTTTCAATTTGAATAAAACATTATTCCATTTGAATTTCTTAAAATCTGAAAATACATGTTTGGTCATAACAATGGTCTGAAATTGAGTGGGACACAAATCTGAGCATCACATAAGGATATAGAAGTCAACAACCAACTTCATTTACACATATCTGAGCATCACAAATCTGACCAACAATCCAAACCAACACAAATCTGAGGATATAGAAGTCAACAAATCTGAGCATCACAAATCTGACCAACAATCCAAACCAACAATCCAAACAAACAAAAGAAGTCAACAACCAACTTCATTTACACATAATATTTAGTTCACAAAAGGCGAAGTTCAAATCCGAATTTAAATTACACTTAATTTTTAAACAACAAAAAAAATCCAAATCCAAATAACATTATTACAATGGCGTAGTGCAACTTTTTCTGAAGTTGTCTAATCTCTACAACCATTTGTTTACTTTTTTTCGTAAGCTTTGTAACTATCTCTTTCAGCTCATCATTGGATACAATCACTTCGTTGACCAAAGGGTTGATATTACAATTGTCGTCGCTTTTCTCCCTTATCATCTTCAACCATTGACACTGCTTATGTACAGGCATCCACCACTGAAAGAAGCCGCATCCATTGGTGTTGTTTGAAGGGCAAGCAAAGTATACCATCCCCGGATTGTCCTTTGACTTTGAAATCCTGAATGCTGCTCTCACCCCGCAACGACATTTCCGATTACTAAACTGAATTTTGCTAATATCAGTCATAGATGCATTTGATGTTGACATTTTTTTACCTGACATAACAAATGGAACAAAAATGAGTAGGACTCAAATTCTAAATCACATGAAATGGGTAATATGAGTGAATCCTGCCATCTATAAAGGTAAATAAGTACATGAAATGGGTAATGAGAGTAGGGAATTTCTAAATATTCAGTCATGCTCTGTGTGGTATTGTGATCCAATGATTTGTCCATAAGTTGAAGTCTCATCTATAAAATAGTTTTGCCCATAACCTGCTAAACTAATATCGAGCATTAAGTAATCAGTTTTGGGGGAAAAAAAAAATCAAAGTCTACAACCAACTTTGATCAGTGGATTTTGATATATATTTCTTATTGGTATGAAATGTTTAGATATGGTAAATATGTTGTTTTGATTTATGAAAGGCATTATCAGAATAAGTATGCATGAATCCTTTCCAATATGTGTATGAACCCTTTACAATTAGTAGGCATTATCAGGATTAAACTTTTCTAAAAATGTAGGAGAGTTGATTATTATTGATAGACTGAAAAAACTAATGGGGAAGAAAGATTTGAGTTACAAGATAAGTATTTTCCTATGATTTTACCCAATTAGAATATGTGCATTGTTATTTCAAATCCATTATAATTTATCATGAGTCACAACAAAACTCTCAAAGTCAATGAACATCCAATACTTTTTCAGACTCCAAATTCCAATATGTCTACGGAATTCCAAAGCCTCAATAGAATGAGAGGTAAATAAAAAGATTAGCCCTGTAACAACTATCATCATCATACCCACAAAGATCCAATTGCAAATTCAAGAATAAATTATGCCCAGTTTTGGTACCAAAAACACCAAAAATAAGGCTATCCAGAAATGTTGAAGAATTGCAAATTGACCCGGTTCTGGTATAGACAAATCATCATCATACCCACAAAGAAATTGTAAAATTAAAATTAAACTAAAAGCAAACAGAGAACAAAAATTAAAATAAAATAAAAAATTGTATGGATTAAAATAAAATAAAATAAAATAAAAAATTGTATGGAAGAACATGAAGAAGTAAGATTCGTAAATATTCATTAGATTTGAAACATCACCATAGATTCAACTTTGGATTAACAAAACACTACATACACAAAGATTCTTGTATAAACATCATGATCACATTTACAATGGCAGAGTGTACCAAGTTCAGATTTTCCCTAATTTTTGGATTCAAAGCCCTAATATTTTAACTTTAGAGGATGAACAAACCTGTGCTCTTTTCCTTCAATCTGTTGGAGTATGGCGAGGCAGCAGTGTGGCGGCAATGCCAGCGTGCTGGCAATGGTGATCGGGGGTGGATCGGAAGCTCTTCTCTCAGCCCTTTCTCTCTCTCTCTCTCTCTCTCGTCTCTGATGCTTCACGTATCACAGATGATTTCGGAATTTTGAATCAACTCAATTTGTTTTGTTTTGTTTTGTTTTTTTTTTTTTTGAAATTACAAACCAAAACGACGTCGTTTTGGTTAGTTAGATTCTCAGCCATTGGATCCTTACACTTCAGGGATCACTCCAGGGCCAATACTTCAAAGGATCCTTACACTTTTTGAGCATCCATTTTTTTCATCCTCACAAGAAAGCAAAGTAATCACTGTGTTTGGTTTGAGTTTCCTGGATTAAATTTTTTGAAAATTGATTTTTTTGATTTTCATATTTTTTTATTTTTAAACATTTTTTTTACTTTTTTACATGCACCTTACTTAGATGTATCTAAAAAGTAAAAAAATTGTGAAAAAATATTTTTAAAAATTAATAAATACATAAAAATATAAAAAATATACTGAATTCTTATATTTTTTTTTTTATATTTTTGGTATTTAGTGAATTTTTAAAAGATTTTTTTACAATTTTTTTACTTTTTAAGTGTATTTATGTTAGGTGTGTCTAAAAAGTAAAAAAATTACTTAAAATATTAAAAAAATTCAGTAAAAACAAAAAATACGAAAAATAAGAAAGTAAAATTTTCTAAAAAGTATTTTTTGAAAAGTGAAAACAAGCAATTATTAACTATATTAATAAATCATGTGATATAATTTTAAAAATTTTAACTTTTTATAATTTTTAATTTTAAAATAGTGATATTATATGTATTAATTAATGTATCAATTTTAATTATAACATTATCATTAACTCTACTCATTAATCACAATATAAATATTAAAAATAACTTAAATTATATCACATCATACACTAATTGATACGTATAATATTATTCAGGGTTGGTTTGGGAAGTGTGTTGACTTTTTGACTTTTTTGACTATTTTAGTCTGAGCTAAAAAGCTTGGTTTGGGAAGAATTTTTTGACTTTTTGGCTTTTTTGGTTTTTTGACTTTTTTTTAACTTTTTTTTGTGAGAGAAAAGTGTAATGATTATAGATTAGATGTGATGTTTTGTTTGTTGTGACTAAAATAACTTATTTTATCTTTTGTAATTAAAATAATAAAAAAAAGCTTCCAACCCACCTTCCCAAACTATGCCTCATTTTAAAATCTTAATGTCTAAACATATATTAATATTTTAATTAGTCCATACACGGAAACCAAAGACTTCCGATACTGCTCACCGTTACGACGCTCCACCACGTCATCTCCGTTGTCCAATACTGATCACTTCCTTCTCTGCATCTTTCTTCGTCTTCATCGTTCATTATTAAAATGGCCCCACATAAGTTTACAGGATCCAAACACGTACGGACCTGATTATCTAGAATTTATTGGATGGTCTTATGCACTACTACATAGTGCTCTAATGGTGTCGTAATTAGTGGTGTTTTGGGAAGTTAGTAAAAAATTAATTTTTTTGACTTTTTTAGTTTATTTTGTCTTTTTGTGAGAAAGTTTTGTGAGAGGTGATGTGACTATTTTGTCTTTTTATGAATAAGTTTTGTGAGAGGTGATGTGACTCAAAATTGATAAAAAGTTGGAAGCTGACTTTTTACCAGCTTCCCAAAATGGCCCTTAATAGCAGGGTATAGTGCACGAATTTATATTAAATAATTAGAAAATATAAAATATATAAAAATTTATGATAGGTGAAAGATATTGTCACATGACATTACAAAGTGGGTGTTTGGGAAATTGTTATTTTAGTAGGTTATTTTAGTTTTTAGCTATTTTAGTAGGCTAAAATTTTTGTGTTTGAGAAGATAGTTGGATTTTTTGTAGGTAGATATGATGTTTGTGAGAGAAAAAATGAATTGATTATGGATTTGATGTGATATTTTGTCTTATTAGCTATTTTAGCCTATTTTGTCATTTTGTAGATTTTAGCCCAAAAAGCCAAAAAAAGCCTTTGCCAAACACCCCCAAAGTATTAAATAATTTTGTTTTATTATGAAATATTTTTAAAAAATAATTAAATAATTTTTTAAATTTCTTTTTATGTGAGATGATATTACTCAAAATGCTGACTCTTTTTTTTTTTTTTTTTTTTTAAGGTTCCCAAATGGCCCCTATCTCAACATATCTCTGTGAGTCACAGAGAATCCAATGCACCTTCTCAACTTCTCTATATCCATCTCTCTCTGTTATTTATCTCCTCCTGCGAGTTTTTCTACAATCCCTTGCATAGCTCTGACACCAATGGAGACAAACGGCGTCGTTTTCTTCCACAATCGTCGATCGCCTTCCTCCGATCGTTTCCTTGACGTCTTCTCTCCGCCCAATTCAGACTCCTCCGCCGGCGGCGGCTTCTCTCTCACTGGCGACGAACTCAACGAAGCAGAAGTCTTCTGGACCGGCGATTTCACCGAGCCAAACAGCCGGTCCACCTCCCCCACCTTCAAGAGCCAAAATCACAGCCGACAGTCCTTCATCGAACCGGAAAATTTCGGCATCCTCGCTGCATTGCCGGAACATCACCGGAAACCTAACCGCCCTGTCCTGTACCGGAAACCTTCAATCACGCCGTCGTCGCGGTTGTTTCCGGCAATACCGAAACCTCCGCCGCAGGAGAGAGAGTACTCTCAGTCCGTACCGGCTCGGAAGATTCAGCAATCAGCTCCGGTTAGGGTTCCGATCATGCAGAAGAAGGTCCGGAACGTGGTGGAGTTGGATGATGAAGACGACGAGGAGATGTTGCCGCCGCACGAGATCGTCGCGAGAGGATCGGCGAGGTCGCCGAAGACCACGTTTTCGGTGCTGGAAGGCGCTGGGAGGACGCTCAAGGGAAGAGATCTGCGTCAGGTCCGCAATGCTGTGTGGCACACAACAGGTTTTCTCGACTGAGAACTTTCCAGATTTTGGATTAATTTTGGTTTTTGGACTGAAAAGTGTTTTTTTGTTAGCTTTCACAGTCTCTTATATATATATATATATATATGTATTAAGTTTTGTGTTGAATGTTGAATGTTGAACTGTGATGTTAAATATGTCACAAGTACCATAGAATTTTGCTGGGGTTTGTAATTGTTGTATCAGTTTTACAGGTTTTGGGCAATCGATACTAGCTTATGAATCATATGAAAATTTGATGTGGTCGGATATAGAAATTAGTGAATACTTTTTTTTGTTTTTTTGGTGGAGGCATGGTAATGGGTTGATATCTACTCTAGTTATGCTATTGTTGTGATTGTTTCCTTATTTATTTATTGAAAAAGAGTGATCGTGGTTTTTATTGGATTTCTTATAAATAGATATAAAAATTGTAGTGGTGCTAACTTTGTATCTAGAAGATAAATCAAGTAAGAAAATTTGTTTTTTATAATATTTTCTTTGGAAATATGGTATTTAAATATGAAATTTCATTCAAACCGAGGTGGCAGTGACATTTCTGATGTTATTTACATATACGATCCCGTTACGTAGCTCGAAATTTCTTGGCTCAAATTTGGCTCGACACCAAAACGACGTCGTTTTGGTGTTTATTTATTTATTTATTTTTTTTCTTTTTCTTTTTCCTGTGTTTTTGTTCAATCAGAAACGAAGAACAGGGGAGAAGAAGAAGAAGAAGAAGAAGAGGAGGAGGAGGAGAAGGGAGAAGAAGAAGAAGAAGAAGAAGGAAGGACAAGAGGGGCATCAACCAGGCGGAGGAGCGGAGGCACTGGCGGAGGCTGCAGCTGCGACCGAGAAGTCTGTTGCGGTGATTGGCGAGCATCACCGTGATTTGAAATTGAGCTCGCCACCATCACCGAGCTCCTCTCTGCGGCGATCGGGATGAGAGGGATGAGAGCGAGAGAGAGATGTGAGAGTGCAGAGCTCCTTTGCATAGTTTCGAGCCGTTTCGAGCCACTATGTTTCGAGCTCTCGATCATTTTCGTTACATATATGGATTTATTTTTTTAATTATATTTTCTTATTTTTAAACTTAAAAATGTGACGTGTCTATATTAATAAATAAATATAGGTGAGATCGTAATAAAATCAAGGAAGTAATTTGTATGTGTATGTTTTTTTTTTTAAAAAATGGTACTATTCAAACATGAAATTTCATTTAGGACGATGTGGCAGTGCCATTTCTGTTTTTTATGGTCCACAGTGATCGATGTTTTGTTATGAAATGAGGCTACCATAAAGAGCCACATCATTTGTATAAAAATTTTATTTGCATAACATTACTCTTATAATTTATTTATTATTTGAGAGATTTATATAGAAAAACAAATTATAGTTTGGGGCAGATGTAGGCATTTATTCTCTGCAGTAAATACAATCAAGTTTGAGGTATACTGAAAGTTAGTTACTATCTTCTGGACTATTCATTAGTTGTTATTTGCTTGACAGAACCAGATTCTCTCCGGTCCACAAATCTCTCACACATGCACCTGGGCTCGCACACTTGCACGAACGGACACACAGACTGCATGCACACATGCATGTTGTGAGTGTAGACAGCATGATCCCGATTTTAAGCATTTGGTTTTGGGGAAATCAGGTAAAGAGTCAAATTTTGGGAGCCATATTCTGAGCTTAGTTCATGAGATTTATGTGTGTTATTTTATTTTTTTTCTTTTGCCTCTTTTTGTCTGAAGTAGGAACATTTCCCAAACTAAAATTATGTGTGCCTGCATTTTTGTATTCTCACATTCATGTAGTTAGATTGTAATGTCTGCAGGCAGTCATACTGTAGGCTTGGGATTGAATCCCATCTTCGTTAGGGGTGGGAGGTTTATGGAAAGAGTGAGTGTTGCCTACATAATCCTCTCTTGTTCGAGCAAAAAGCAGGTTTTATTAAAAATATTTTTTGCATGTATAAGCGGCAAGAACATTGGAGTAATCCGCTAAACGACAACGACGTGCTTGAATGCAACCAAAAAGTATGTTAAGTCACAGAAATTGCCTTGGTGGTTTGTTTTAATGGTCCTTCCCCATTTATACATGACCTGTTTTACGGCACCTAATCGTTTTTTCATTTCAATAATATTTAAAGATAGTCTATGATTTTTGTAAAACTTGATATACTTAATGCAACCAAGCATGCAAACACCATTTATGGTTCTAGTTCAATAAATGGTGTTGGCTGTTTTGTTTGTTTTTGGTTTTTGGTTTTATTTTTTCGCTTTTTCTTTTATTTTTAGTTTAGGTTTTGACTTTCAGATTGAGATGTTTCCAAAAGACATGATTGCAATGCTAACGGTAAGCAAGATAAATCTCTCGCATATGCTCCTTTTGCTTCCATTTCAGGGTAGTTGTTCATTGTCCTTTGATGGAAGCTATTTCGGTGATGATATAAATCAAATGTTTAGCTGCTGAACCTTAAGCCTTGAACTGGTAAATATGGGTGTTGCCGTGTTGGGGCATCTTAATTTGTTTGTGGCCCTTTTACTCTGTTTTATTGTTTGGGTGGTTTTCAGCTTGATTTGTTCTCTTCCTCATTTCTCCTCTTCTTTACTAGCAGAGTAGTATATCTTTAATCACAAACTAGTAAATTTTTCAATGAGCTAGATGAGGATGAGTGAAGATATATGTTTTGTTCTTGAGAACTGCCAAATAAGATTTTCACTCTTGTGAAAAGACCAAAAAGGCTTAGCTATATAGGTGCAAGACACCAGATACTTGTTTTGTTTATGTTCATGGTGATTAATGTCTAAGTTGATGTATGAGGTGTGCTGAGGTTGTCTTTCTGTCGTTGGATCCTAGGGCTAGAGGGTTTGAGCCAAACCTATGGATTGGGATATTTCGGTATGAGATGGAATATGGGAATTAATCTTACATGTTACATGGTCTTTTCGCATATTGGTCAAGTTTCTAACAATGTTGGGTCAAATTGAGTCGGCTTTGATTTGGTTTGGCCCAATAGGTTGAACACAATTTTTCAACATTGAGTAACTTCAAAGTTAATTGATTAATTTTATTTGGGTGATAAAGAGGCAATTTAATAAGTCTAGGTCATTACTATTTTAAATTCTCTTTTTCTTTTCTTTTTTTAATAATTGGTTTGTCATTGAATTTAGTATTGAGGGCTATTATTTACCCTTACTTTATTTCTTTGGATTCTTCCCATTTCTTTGAACCCTACCCACTTAATTGAGCCCCTTTCATTTTCTCTTTGAACCCCCACCTTAATCCCAACTACACCCACTTCATCCCTAGCCTTCTAACCTTAATTTTCCAAACCCTAACCCTAATCCCTACCATACCTAACTAGCTATTACCATCACCTCCGGCAGCCATCATTACTTCTGGTCGTCACTACCCCTCTTTCCCCACATTTACCCACCTCTCCCCGACTTCCCCTAACCCTTCCCATGTTTCAGCGAGAGAGACAAAGAAAGAGATCACAAGATAGACATAGAAAGAGATGGTGAGAGAGATTTGGTTGCGTCTACCATCTTCCATCCTTTTGTAGCTCCAGCGTTAACCATCTCCATCTCCAACACCATCCTCTCAGTACCTTGCCTGCCATCGTTGTACTCAACCTAACCCTTCTCGTCGCTCTTCTTGTCACGGTGAACATCTTCTCTTCTTCTCTCTCGCATGACTCCTCTCTTTGTCAATTTTTCTCTCTCTGTCTCTCTTCTCCGTCAATCTTTCTCACCATCAATCTTTGTTTATCTCAATTGAGGGTTGTGCGAGTGAGCTAACAATGGAGGCGGTGTTGCGAGGGTGGTGGCATTGGGAATGGCTGAAGGAGATCGAAAAAGGATGGGGTTCAGCGGATAGGCTAGGAAGGGGCAGTGATAGCGAGCTGGAGGGTTTCGGTTGGATCTGGTGATGGTGGGGAGACTGTCGGTCGGAGTGGAGTGGATTGGAGATGGAGGTGAGATTAGGGTTAGAGTTAGAGTTAGGGTTAGGGTTAGGGTTAGAAGGATAGAGAGGGGTCAAAAGTAGAAATTGATATTAGGGTAAAATTGTAATAAAAAAATAGAAGAGGTAGAGGTTCAAAGGAAAAAGGCACAGACATTTAGTAGCTAGGAATGGCAACGGGGCGGGGCGGGGCCGGGGATCACACTTCCCGTCCCCGATCCCCGATGGTAAAATTTTTCCCATTCCCGGCCCCGATCCCCGACGGGGACCTATCACCGCCCCCCGTCCCCATCCTCCAACGGAGATCGGGTTTCCCCGACCCCGAAATTCCCCGGACCCAAAAAAAAAAAAAAAACATCTACAACAAACAAACAAAGAGAGAGAGATCTGAGATCTGAGATCTGATATACATTGATACACATCATAAACATCATAAAAATCACAAACAACATTATCAACATCTGAGTCGAGGGAGTAGAGATCTGATCTGATTTGAGTAGAGAGAGAGGGAGTAGAGATATGATCTGAGTCGATCTGCTGCTCGTCGTCGTCAGAGGTGGCATCTGAGTCGATCTGCTCGTCGTCCTCACATCTCTCTGCTGCTCGTCGTTGTCAGAGATGGCGCTCGTCGTCGTCGTCCTAGTCGGAGGTGGCGTCGTCGGAGACGGACCGTCGTCGTAGTTGGATGTAGCGTCTCTCAGACGGTGAGGAAGAGAGAGGGAGTAGAGGGAAGAGAGAGAGGAGCATTAATGAAATGAAAAAAAAAAAAGAAATAAGAGAGGGCTGAAATGAGAGACGGAAGGAAACAAATAATAAAAAAATATATATTATATATATATAGATCAGTTCGGGGACATACAGGGTGGGGCCGGGGATTAGACACTGATCACCGTCCCTGGCCCGAAATAGATCGGGGATTGATTTTTAGATACCGTCCCCTCCCCGTCGGGAGTATTTTTCGGAGAAAAACCGCATAAATCGGGGTCGGGATCGGGGATCCCCGTCGGGCCGGTTTCAAATTGCCATCCCTATTAGTAGCCTTCTTACTATTTGCTAGTAGAAGAAGCTTGTAAACTATTTTCAATAAGGCTAGTTCAAGGAGGGCATAACCAGGCTTTGCTTGATATATTTGGTTTGTAATTCATTTGTAAACCAAATAAAGCTTTTGCATTTCCTTGTTAGCTTTATCCTACTTCCATGTCTGTCTCATTGGATGTTGATGTGTTGCCTTGTAGCTAATAAACTGTTTAGAATATTTTGAAATGTTTGCTATTTCTTTAAGTTAGTTTTATTACATATATCCATCTAAGGATTCTCATTCCAGTGTTTGGAAACACCACATATAAGCCAGTGTTTTTTTCAAAAAAAGGCAAAAACTAAAAATTACACACAAAAGTACATGGGATGAACCAAAAAAAGTAAGAAATTTATTGTGACAAAATGGTGAATTTATTGTCCAGTAATAACAATCAATGTTTCAAAATCATTTCGATAGTAGATTTTTATTTCATCGATTTAATCTCCCTCACATATACTCATTCTGAATAAATTTTAGAATCTTAATTATGAGATTTCTGACTTTTCCATTTACCCTCCTTGTCCGTGTCACTATTCAAAGACCAAGGGTACAACGGAAAACAATAAGAAAAATTTGTGATGTGATATCATATTTTATTTTTTCCAAACAACTAAAAAGGTTAACAAATAAGTAATTTCAAAACATCTTAATAAAAAAATTATTAAAAAGTCAAAAAATAATTAAATATGTAAACTCAAAAGACCACTAAAATCACTTGCATTCATTTTATAAAATTTTTGTTTGTTTGTTGCTCAACAATCCATTATAGTAGTTGTTTTGAGCTATATCTATCTTTATATCTATTTATATATTTATACTATTATTAAGTGAATGCTTAAATTGGTTTAGTAAACAAGTTTTGAACCAAAAACTTGAAGTTTTATTGAGAACATACATATTACTTAAGTAATATATATATTATGATATTGAATTTTTTATTATTAGTTATTTGAATTGCACAACTATCGTGTGTGCTACCCGCTAGTATTATCATAAAATAAACACACTTGATGGTGTTCTGAAGTCTACTTTTCTTATGTTGTCAAGTATCTATTACCTTAAGGTCTAAGAAATTTTTTACCACTTGAGTGACAAATAATACATAGTAAATATTTTATTTTATTTTTATTTGTTTGAAACGTGTGCTAACACTAGTAATTATTAAAACACCAGTAATACTATAAATTCAGACTTAATTATTAAGAAATTATTCAGAATTATCATCTTATGATTCAAATTTATTTTACATATAAATCTCACACTATACAAATTTAATCTCAACCACACGTTTTCATTCAAAATAAATTGAGAGTAGTTAAAATGGTGTTCATAGACTTAAACACAATCATCTTGCAAACCAGTTGGACTAAAGTTGTGTTATTGGATTTGATGGGTTATCATTTTTTTAATTAAGAGGGAATGGACTTTTCCAATTTTGTATACAAAAGTTATGGGTCGTTTTAAGAGTTCATAATTTGCTTAAACCTAATGGGCCGGCCTGTTAAAAAGTTTTCCTGGGCCTGCTGGCCCTTTTACCAATT
This sequence comes from Camellia lanceoleosa, assembly GCA_025200525.1. NCBI lineage: Eukaryota > Viridiplantae > Streptophyta > Magnoliopsida > Ericales > Theaceae > Camellia > Camellia lanceoleosa. The sequence continues at coordinate 105,811,233 of CM045761.1, forward strand.
GGGCAACCTCTGCACAACACATCGAATGGGCATTATATTTGAACCCAAAAAATATCTTAGTACGCCCAATTTAAATTTATAAATTTTAATTCTTATTATATTCTAATGTGAATTTACTAATAAGCATAATCTATATTAAACCTTAAAATAAAATATATTTTTTTTCTCATTGTACACCCCAATTCATTATTCCAATTCAAATATCTACATCTTCTTTCTTAAGAGATTAAAATTAGTTTGTCTTCTTCTTCTTTCGCACTCTAAACCTCTAATCCACCTTACCAAAACTCACCATTATTATTAACATCATTATTTTTTATTATTTTGAAATCATAAACCCTAGAAAAAAGTTTGAACAATTAAACAATGGAGGAAAGTGATAATCAAGATAATATTTTGAAGCAATCCATTAAAGAGGAGGTAAGCATTCATATAAAAATCAAAATATTTTCTTGATTATCACTTTCCTCCATTATTTGATTGTTCAAACTTTCGTGTAGGGTTTAGGGTTTTAAAATAATAAAAAAAATAATGATATTAATAATAATGGTGAGTTTCGGTAAGGTGGATTGAAGTTTTGGAGTGAGAAAGAAGAAGAAGAAGAAGAAGAAGAAGAAGAAAAACTAACTTCGATCTATTAGGGAAGAAGATGTAGAGATTTGAATAGAAATAATAGATTAGGTTGCATCATGAGGAAAAAAAGAAATTATTTTAAGATTTAATATGAATTGTCCTTATTAATAAATTCACATTAATATATAATAAAAATTAAAATTTATAAATTTAAATTAAACATACTACTACGATATTTTTTGAGTTCAAATAGAATACCCCATCAATAAGGCCTATTATTGCCAATGAGTTCAAGCCCAACTAGAGTCAAGTCCATTGTCCTTACAACCAAGGAGGTGGCTCGGATATCGCGTCATCACTATCACTATCACGTGATATCAGCATCCAGTACACATTACTATGTAGGTCACTATGTTGATGTGTTATTAGATTATCTTTAATCAAAAAATTATATCTGAATAATATGAATATTATTCATGTATAACTTTATTATTGATTGATAATATGAATATTGAATTTTTATTCCAATGGATCCTTGTAAGACGTGATGTCAGTTTTGAGTCGTGCTACTGTGCTATACAACTTCATTTTCCTTATTATTACACCCCTCCTATTATTGATTGTAAAAAAAAGAAAAAAGAAAAAACCATTTTGCACTTTCAAAATCAACCTAAAATCACAATTTATTATATTTTAGTACTAATTTTTGACTACTATCCTTGTTCTTTGTAATTTGTAAGTAACTAAAACACCAAAATAAACAACAAAATCATTGGTAAATTAATCGAACCCTCCTACTAGTTTATATATTTATTTCAAAACTTTTATCTTCTAAAAATAAATTTTAAAAATCAAATCAAACAAGCTCCCAATTTCATTGCAAAACTTTATCCACAACCAACAAATGTAATCCAAAACAAAAGTGAAATGGGCAATCAAGTTGCAGAGTAGGTTTTGTTTCTTCTTTTTTCTTCTCTCTATTTTTAAAGAAATGTTACAAACTTACGATTTATATCTCTAAACTTATATATAATTATATAACAAAAAGAGTTGGACTCCATATAATTAAATGTGTAAAATATGGAGAAAAAAAAAAAATTTAAGACATATCATATCATATCATTATAAATCAAATTATACAAACATTTTCCTCTTTCTTATGGGTTGATGAATGTGCTTGGCTCATGCAAGTCAATAGGCACGTTTTAAATGATTTTCAAGGGGTCTTTCATTGACATATCTACCTTACATTTTTTTGTTTTGATCAAAAGAAAATCCCAAATTTGCACTTACAGAGATCATCACTACAAGAAAATCAAGCTATAGTAGCGTTTTTCATAGCAGCACCTCGAAAAATGCAGTTATAAAGTGGTTATTGTGACAGTCTTTAACCGCAATTAAAAATTAAGTTTTTAGTCGCATTTTTTTTCTAAACTGCTGCAATACATATTTTTTTAGCTACGTTTACAACTCAACCGCTACAATAGGTCAAACAAATAAGGCGCCAAAAAAAATTCTAATGTAGCGCTCAGAATTTTAGTCCAAAAAAAAAAGGGTTCAACTCTAAGTTGATCTATCTTTACTTCTTGTGCCCTAGTCTATCTATACTTTCACGAAGTAGCACCAAGAAGTCACAGAGGCTTCCTGATTTCTCAAGCTACAGCTTACCGGTGTATCAACCAGTGTATCAACGGTTCATCCGTCATCAGTGTATCGATTAATGCATCAACGGTTCCTGATTTCAGGTTAGTTTGCTCTCTCTCTCTCTCTCTCTCTCTCTCTCTTCAGGCACTCTCATCATGTACCGGCATACTAACCAGATCCATAAATTAATAATCTATATATTTCATTATCCATCGGTGTTTCTCGTGTATGCTTCAAAATAAACCCAACCCAGAATTCATACAACTCCCAATCTTCCAAGGACCACAAAAACCCTAAATTTTCGTTATGATTTCATTTTAAAATCTTGGGTTTTCTTTGGTTTTTGTGTTCCTTTTACCATAATCAATGGCTTCTAAACCAGTTCCAAAATTTTTAATCATCTCTACGTTGACCTGTACACTAACAAGCACATATTCTCTTCCTTCTGTCATTTTTCATGGTAATTTTCTCATCATTCTATATGATCTCCTTGATTATTCATGCCCACAATATGCTTTGTTTTCTTTAATTAACAATTCATTATTGAGAATTGGAATCTGAAGATCACAGTGTGATGATTAAGTTTTATTGTTACTAAGTTGGTGTTGGACTGTTACAATTAGGTTGGTTTAGATGTAGGTTTGTTGGATTTTGTATATTTGTTGTTAAAACTCCCTTTTTAGGATCATTGGCCTTAATACAAACACATAATTGCTTTCAAACCACTATTATGATTTATATGGTTGTGCTTCGTGTTTTGTGTAGTGATTTCTGTTACTATAATTAACAATTTAGTATTGGGAATTGGAATGTGAAAATCATGGTGTGATGATTAAGTGTTATTGTTACTAAGTTGCTGTTGGAATGTTACAATTTGGTTGGTTTAAATGTGGGTTTTTGAATTTTTGTATTTTAGTTGTTGATGCTACACACATTCATGTGTCTTGTATGTGCTTGATAAAGTGCCACAACAAGCTTTTTCTTTATTGTTATATTTCATTTCATTTTGTTTTGGTTTATTTATTTATTTATTTTTGAGAAAATTGATGTCCATTATTTTAATGCTTGTACACTTGTATAGTTTTCTTGGCCTAATAATGTGATTAGAGAAAATTCAACATTGAATTATGCCCCTTTTTTGTTGAATCCAAATACACAACTAAAGAAGAACTTTGAAACATTCCACCATTTTTACTAGTTTAGCAACCATCATACAAACCCAAAATGACTTTACTTTCATTGGTTAAATGCACAATAAAGTGGTTCTAGGTAGCCAGGTAACATAGTTAAGGTCACAGTTGTCTTACGGAAGACCCAGCAAAAATGACATTAATTTCATTGGTTAGATGCGAAAAAGTCCAGCTTAACCTTCAATTGGATTTCATTCTAAGCCTTTTGTTTTCCATAGAGAGAGGTGAGTTTTAGACCTTTTTTCCTTCCATTATATACAGCTTCTAGAAACAAAATTGCATGCTTTGTGAAGTCTCACTCTATTCTATGGCTGAGTTTTTAAACTAGGAAGTACTAAAAAAACGTATTGATTTGTTTGATCATTACTTTTCATGTCCTGGTTGCAACCAAAAAACAGGCTGCAGCCTTAAAACCCAACAACAGCCATCAAAAAACAGGGAAATAAAACAGAGCTGCCACCATCATAGGTCAATGGGAGATCAGGCTGCAGCCCCAAAACCCAGAATAGAGCACACTCAGAGCTCCACATTTCCACCTAAACACCTTCTGATCTGGCTAAGGAGGAGAAGGTGAAGGGAAGAAACAAAGAGGTGGTGACTAGGGAGTGCACCATCAACCTCTACAAGCACTTGCACAACTGGTACTAACCTATCTATCTATATATTCATTATAGCTTGTTGATTCTATCAATTAATATATGAAGTTTGGTTCTTGGTAGTGTTGAATCAATTATTAATGTGAAATTACTGTTGGAAAAAATGGTTTTATATAGGCATATATTTTAGCCCAATTTGGGTGGACCCCAAATGTCTTTTGGGGTGGGTCCGAAGAGGTGAAGTGTTCCTTGCCGCGTGGCAAGTCACACAGTGAAGACGGAACGTCAAAACCATTTATGAGTGAATGGGAAGTTGACGTCGTTTTCAAGTCTAACATTAATTTTTATTTAGATAAAATTCTTTTGAATTTTTTTTTTAATAAAAATTATTGTGAGAATTTAATTTAATTCTAAATTCAAATAGTGGTTTCCTAAAGTTTGTCAAATAGATTTATTTTTATTTCCTATTCAAGGTTTTAATAAATCTATTCAACTTTTGGTTTTATTTGATTAAACTATTCTAAATAGTTTAATAATATTTATATTCCAACTATTTTGAATTTTAGTGCACCTACAGTTCTTCTTCAATTTGTTAGGAAGGCTAACCTGTGCAACGGCTATTTTCATTTGTTTGAAAATTACGTTTGGACCAACGGTTAATTCATAAAATTCAAATAGTGAAGAGGTTTGCACCTGTTTGACTTCCGTATTGCATCTGTTGGGGTGCTCCTGTTGCCTATAAATACCAATTTACTAGCAATGTGTTTGTCCTCCCGAAAATCAGTCTGACAAATATTCATTTGCTTTCCAGATTTCATTTCTTTACATTATTCTTCATATTAGTTATTTAGAGTAAATTCAAAGAGAGTTTAGAACACAGGTTTGGTTCGCCGAACAAATTTATTTGAAGTGCTTCTATAAATTTGTGAAGATCATTGTATCCTGGGAGATAGACGCCATTCAACCGTAAGCACCGTAGCGGGGCGAATCTGTCTTAAGGACAGAGTGTCACACACTCGACTTGGTCTTGAATTATTTTTCCCGGTTCGATAAATAAATCTGGTATGTTATTTATTTATTTTGTTTGAATTATTTCAGTTTATTTTATTTACACAGAAGATTGTTCCAACAATCTTAAGACAGATTCGAATTATTCTGTTTACAGAATTTTTCGTTTGTTTCCTTTTTTCATTCTTCGTAAATAATTTCGAAAGAAAATTATTTTCTGTTAATTTACAAAATAATATTCTGGTTGGAAAAACAAATAGTGATTATATGCTATTTGACAGATAGTAGTAATATACTGTCTCTTTTCTTTGACAACAACTAGTAGTACGATACTGGTGTCATTAACAATTCAGAATATATTTTTGTGAAATTTTTTCAGAAATTAATTTTGGGTTTTAGAAATTATTTTCTGTGTTTTCATTAATTAAAATTCTGTTTTCAGTATTTTAATTTTTGGAGTATAACAAGAGTTTTAAATTTCTGTGTGGAATTAAATTTGGTTGAATAAAATTTTATTTTATTTCCAAATTAATTGAAAAATAAAAGTTATATTCTTATTTTTTTTATTTTTACAGAATTTAATTTCTTGTGTGGAATTAATTTGATTAAATAAAATTTTATTTTATTTCCAAATTAATTAAAAAAAATAAAAGTTATATTCTTATTTCTTTTATTTTATAGAATTTAATTTTCTGTGTGGAATTATTTTGGTTAAATAAAATTTTATTTTATTTCCAAATTAATTGAAAAATAAAAGTTATAGTTTTTATTTCTTTTATTTTTTGTGTGGAATTAATTTGTTTAAATAAATTTTATTTTATTTTCAAATTAATTGGAAAATAAAAGTTACATTCTTGTTTCTTTTATTTTTACAGAATTTAATTCTGTGCATTTGGTTTAATTTTCTGTGTAGTGTAAATTCTAATTATAATTTTGTTTTATAAATTAGAATTGATGGCTACTGAAACAAATGCCCAAACAAGTACTACTGTGGTGGCTGCGATTGCACCAACCCCCTCTCCTGTGATGACAAGACGCAGAAATCACGGTGAAAAGCCGAGAAGTTCTCAGGAACTGGCTTTAAAAGATGGCAACAGAAAAAGTTGTTCTATCTTACAGCTCTGAACCTGGCTCGCTTTCTCCGTGAAGATGCTCCTATCCTGAACGAGGATGAAACCGACCGGCAAGTGGTTGCCGCGGTTGATGCTTGAAACATGATTTCTTCTTAGGAATTACGTCTTGAACGGACTTGACAACACATTATACAACGCCTACAAATTCAATCAAGACAAAGAAAGGAACTTTGGGAATCGTTGGAGAAAAAGTACAAAACAGAAGATGCCGGCTCAAAGAAATTTGTGGTTGGCAGATTCCTGGATTTTGTAATGGTTGATTCAAAAACTGTGATTAGCCAAGCTCAAGATTTCCAACTCATTCTGCATGACATTCATGCAGAAGGTATGTCTCTCAGTGAATCCTTTCAAGTTGCAGCTTTAATTGAAAAATTACCCAAAGGCTGGAAAGAATTCAAGAACTACCTTAAACACAAGCGCAAAGAAATTTCTATGGATGAGTTAATTGTGCGTTTAAGGATTGAGGAGGACAACCGCAATTCTGATAAACGGGCTGGTAAGAATCCTATGGAATCTAAGGCCAATGTGGTAGAACATGCTTCAAAAACCAAGAAACGTAAGTCTTCTGGAGAAAGTTCATCACAAGGCTCTAAAGGGGGGGATAATAAAAAGTACAAGTTTAATGGCAAATGTTACATCTGTGACAAAGAGGGACATCGGGCCAAAGATTGTCGTAGCAAAGGCAAAGGCAAGAAAAGAACAAGCAAGAAGCCTGCTCAAGCCCATATGACCGAAGTGGACAATATTTCCAATGGTGTCGATGACATCAATCTTTCTGCAGTTGTTTCCGAGGCAAATCTTGTCGGAAATCCTAAAGAATGGTGGGTGGACACTGGTGCTACTCGTCATATTTGTGCCGACAAAAAGATGTTCACATCTTACTCTACAGTGGACAATGGTGAACAACTTTTTATGGGCAACTCCTCAACTTCCAAAGTTGAAGGACAAGGAAAGATTATTCTCAAGATGACTTCAGGAAAAGAACTCACTCTCAACAATGTGCTGCATGTACCGGATATTCGCAAGAATCTTGTTTCCGGATCTTTGTTGAGTAAGAATGGGTTTAAGCTTGTATTTGAGAGTGATAAATTTGTACTTACTAAGAATGGGATGTATGTAGGAAAATGTTACATGTCTGATGGCCTTTTCAAGTTAAATGTAATGACTGTTGTACCCTTTGTTATTAATAATACTACATCTTCTTCTTACTTGCTTGAGTCTTCAAATTTATGGCATGGTAGACTAGGACATGTTAATTATGGATCTTTGCGTAGATTAATTAATATGGAATGTTTACCGAAATTTGATATTGATTCAAATCATAAATGTGAAATTTGTGTTGAGGCAAAATTATCTAAAACTCCTTTTCATTCAATTAAAAGAAGTACGGAACCGCTTGAATTAATTCATAGTGACATTTGTGATTTTAAATCAATTCAAACAAGAGGTGGAAAAAAGTATGTAATCACTTTTATAGATGACTATACTAGATATAGTTATATTTATTTAATTCGAACCAAGGATGAAGCTTTGGAAACTTTCATTCAATATAAGAATGAAGTTGAAAATCAACTTGGTAAGAAAATCAAGAAACTTAGAAGTGATAGAGGTGGTGAATATGAATCACCTTTTGGTGAATTTTGTATAGAACATGGAATAATTCATCAAACCATCGCTCCTTATTCACCTCAGCAAAATGGAATTGCTGAAAGGAAAAATAGGACTTTAAAAGAAATGATGAATGCTATGTTAATCAGTTCTGGATTACCTCAGAACTTGTGGGGGGAAGCAATACTTTCTGCTAATTATATTTTAAATAAAATACCCCAAAAGAAAGTGAATCAAATACCTTATGAATTGTGGCATGGAAGAGTACCATCCTACAAATACTTAAAAGTGTGGGGGTGTTTGGCTAAAGTGGCTATTCCTAGTCCTAAAAAGACTAAGATAGGTCCTAAGACCATTGATTGCATTTTCATTGGTTATGCTAAGAATAGTAGTGCATATCGGTTTTTGATTCATAAATCAGAACATATCGAAATGCATGTAAATACTATTATTGAGTCCAGGAATGCATCATTCTTTGAAAAAGTCTGGACAAGAGACTACTAATAATAAGAGATCTTTTGATGCTATTATTAGTAATGATCAAGAACATGATCAAGAGCAAGAGTTAGATCAAAATGAAGAAGAGGAACCTAGGCGTAGTAAACGTGTTAGAACCTCAAAATCTTTTGGTCCAGATTTCCTAACATTTTTGTTAGAAAATGAGCCTTTAACTTTTAAAGAGGCTATGTCCAGTCCTGAAGCTCCTTTATGGAAAGAAGCTGTCAACAGTGAAGTTGAATCCATCTTGCAAAATCACACTTGGGAATTAGTAGACTTGCCACCAGGTTGTAAACCTCTTGGGTACAAGTGGATTTTCAAAAGAAAATTAAAAGCGGATGGATCAATAGACAAATACAAGGCAAGACTTGTAGTCAAAGGTTTTAGACAGAAAGAAGGTCTAGATTACTTTGACACATACTCACCGGTTACTAGAATAACATCCATTAGAATGCTAATTGCCATAGCATCTCTATACAATCTAGAAATTCATCAAATGGATGTTAAAACCGCTTTCTTAAATGGTGAGTTAAATGAAGAAATTTACATGGAACAACCAGAAGGGTTTTCTGTTCCAGGGAAAGAACAGAAAGTGTGTAAATTGGTTAAATCATTATATGGTTTAAAACAAGCGCCAAAGCAATGGCATGAGAAATTTGACAAGGCAATGATGTCAAATGGATTTAAAATTAATGAGTGTGACAAATGTGTTTATATTAAAAACACAGACAAAGGTTATGTCATTGTATGTCTTTATGTAGATGATATGCTCATCATAGGTAGTAATAATGACATGATTAAAACTACTAAGAAAATGTTGAATAAACATTTTGACATGAAGGACATGGGCATAGCTGATGTAATTCTTGGTATGAAAATTACCAAAACATCAGAAGGTTATACTTTGTCACAATCTCATTACATTGAGAAAATACTTGACAAATTCAAAGAAAGATGATGATCATCTTGCTAGAACTCCTCAGAGATGTTAATTTGTATCTTGCTAAGAATATACAGGAAAGTATTTCTCAATTAGAGTATGCCCAAATTATTGGAAGCTTAATGTACTTGATGAACTGCACTCGCCCAGATATAGCTTATGCAGTAAGTAAATTAAGTAGATATACGAGTAATCCGGGAGTAGAACACTGGAAAGCAATTATAAGGGTTCTAAGATATCTCCGATTTACTCGTAACATTGGGCTTCATTATACTAGATATCCAGCAGTACTTGAAAGATACTGTGATGCAAATTGGATATCGGATACTAGAGACTCAAAGTCCACCAGTGGGTATGTCTTTACTCTTGGTGGGGCGGCAGTATCTTGGAAATCTTCTAAACAAACTTGTATTGCTAGGTCTACTATGGAATCTGAATTCATAGCTTTAGACAAAGCAGGGGAAGAGGCAGAATGGCTTCGCCACTTCCTTGAAGATATTCCAATTTGGCCAAAACCGGTGCCTGCTATATGCATACATTGCGATAGTCAATCAGCTATAGGTAGAGCACAGAGTCATATGTATAACGGTAAGTCACGACACATTCGTCGTCGACATAACACTGTAAGACAACTACTCTCTAATGGAATTATTTCCATAGAATATGTTAAGTCTAAAGACAACATAGCGGATCCACTAACCAAAGGGTTAGCAAGAGAGTTAGTTGAGAATTCATCGAGGGGAATGGGACTAAAGCCTATTAAATAAGAGTTACCACAACGGCAACCCAACCTAGTTGACTGGAGATCCCAAGATCTAGGTTCAAAGGGACAACCGAGTTGTGATTGACTCAGAAGGATCACTGTGGAGTCCAACTCCTACCCATTTCTATGATGAAATAAGTGATGTCTGCAGCGATTTAGGTTAAGTAATACTTTTAATGATTCTTATATCTAGGTATACCTAGTGGAGTATGGCAGGATACTCTTCATAAGAATCACCTATGTGAGTGTGAACTGGGCTGGTTCTGTGAGATTTGTGAAGGGCTACAATTCTCTAGAGCACTCATGAAATACCAGGTTGTTCAGGGCCAAAATGAACACAATAGTGAGAACTAAACTGTGTCTGGGAATATATTGTGTGAGTTCTATTGTCTTGGTTTACACAAACGGCTGAACAGTTCAAGACATCATGTTCACTGGTTAGCTAGTAAATCCGATAGTGTCTCACAAGGGAAGGTTCAAAGCCAAAAGCTACCTATCCTTTGCAGAATATTTCCAATTTTTAAACTCTCTGATTTGATCATGTTGTTGCATTTTCTCTCTGTCAAATTCCATTCATGTGGGGGATTGTTGGAAAAAATGGTTTTATATAGGCATATATTTTAGCCCAATTTGGGTGGACCCCAAATGTCTTTTGGGGTGGGTCCGAAGAGGTGAAGTGTTCCTTGCCGCGTGGCAAGTCACACAGTGAAGACGGAACGTCAAAACCATTTATGAGTGAATGGGAAGTTGACGTCGTTTTCAAGTCTAACATTAATTTTTATTTAGATAAAATTCTTTTGAATTTTTTTTTTAATAAAAATTATTGTGAGAATTTAATTTAATTCTAAATTCAAATAGTGGTTTCCTAAAGTTTGCCAAATAGATTTATTTTTATTTCCTATTCAAGGTTTTAATAAATCTATTCAACTTTTGGTTTTATTTGATTAAACTATTCTAAATAGTTTAATAATATTTATATTCCAACTATTTTGAATTTTAGTGCACCTCTGATTCTTCTTCAATTTGTTAGGAAGGCTAACCTGTGCAACGGCTATTTTCATTTGTTTGAAAATTACGTTTGGACCAACGGTTAATTCATAAAATTCAAATAGTGAAGAGGTTTGCACCTGTTTGACTTCCGTATTGCATCTGTTGGGGTGCTCCTGTTGCCTATAAATACCAATTTACTAGCAATGTGTTTGTCCTCCCGAAAATCAGTCTGACAAATATTCATTTGCTTTCCAGATTTCATTTCTTTACATTATTCTTCATATTAGTTATTTAGAGTAAATTCAAAGAGAGTTTAGAACACAGGTTTGGTTCGCCGAACAAATTTATTTGAAGTGCTTCTATAAATTTGTGAAGATCATTGTATCCTGGGAGATAGACGCCATTCAACCGTAAGCACCGTAGCGGGGCGAATCTGTCTTAAGGACAGAGTGTCACACACTCGACTTGGTCTTGAATTATTTTTCCCGGTTCGATAAATAAATCTGGTATGTTATTTATTTATTTTGTTTGAATTATTTCAGTTTATTTTATTTACACAGAAGATTGTTCCAACAATTACAACATTATCAACTTGAGTTTATGTGAAATTATTAATGCTATCTCATAGGGAACATTGCCTCTTTGGAATTTGGATCTTTTTGACTTTGCAAAGATCAAGTGGAACTCTTGTTGGTCTAGTTTACCCAAAAATTTCCACAATCTCACACAAAGATATATATATATATATATATATATATAGAGGCATGAATTTGATTGCTCCACATCGCAGTTTGCGTTGGATTTCACATTTTAGGAGTTACATCTAGTTAAGGACAGCTTGTATTCTAGTATTTGTTTCATTCTTGCTACTGTGAAGTTTTTCCATTGGATTTCACATTTTAAGAGTTAAATCTATCCAATGTACAAACTTTTAGGTTATAGTCAAGTTCATCTAACTTTACTGAAATAAGAAAAAAGAAAAAAAAGGGATAATAGAAGCCCAAAAATGAGCTAATTAATCTTTTATTAAAGCATTGATTTTCTTTCAACATTTTCTGAATATAGGAAAGCTTACACCAAAGGTGGAAGTTATTAAGTTATAAACAACAAACAGGCTTATGTGCAATTCTTCATTGCATAGATATTTTAATATTCTCTCATCCTTCCACAGGAAGTTCTCTAAGAAAAAAAAATTATTCCTGTAACTGCATAGAATTTTTGTTTTTTGTTGTTTTAACATATGTACTTGAACAAATGACAAGTGTTTGGTTTTTTATTCTTGGCAAGGGGACCAACTAGGCTTTAGAAATCTTTGCAAGATTACTGTATAGTTTTCTAAATAGATTGACCGACATTTGTAAGCCAGTTATGTTCTTTGGTTTGGATTAAATAGATGCTTATCTTTGCTTATAATTCCTTCTTATTTGTTATTTGTGGCGGTCGGCAGCGGTTCACAAAATGTCGCAAAAGTGATCAATTGCAAACTCAAGGTATTTAATTGCAAGCTCAAGATACTGTAATAAACTCTTTAAAAGAGCAAGTAGCATTTTTGATGAGACAGAGACAGTGTTCTAGTGGTTTGCAAGTATAACTACATATAACATAGTTATATTTATCATATGTTATCATTTTCTAAATTTATGCATACTCATGTAAACTTTGTTATATAAATTAGGCGACAGATGGATCTACTGGCTTTCCGGACCAGGCTTCTCCACAAACACATTAGAGATCCTCTTTCGGAAGTCATGAAATGCAACCTTTAATCGAGGGTAAGTCATCATTACAATACACATACATTGACAGAAATTTAGGACCAATGTTAATGACTTCTCTACCAATAAAATGTTAGTTGGTTTGGACAAAATTGGGATTTGATAGGTTGACTTTCTACTTTGCTTCATTTACTGACAACGGTAAAAATACCAAACAAACTAGTGAAATAGATAATTGGGCAATCGAACAAATTTGAATATTAGCAATGGATTAAACTGTAATATACAATTGAAAAATAGACCCTTGGATGCTGCTATTGGTTACTTGATTTAGTGGTTGTTACTAATGTTTGGCTTTATTGGCTGATTTAGTCCAAATGCGAACTTGTTGGCATATTATATTTTATTCGGATATGTTTAACATCTGAGCTTTGGAGTCTGCCTTCAGGATATATAAGGAAAGAGAGTCTTATGTTCAAGGACATATTGAAAAATAGAGAGTATTACATATAGCATGAGTAATAACTTCTTTTTATCTACAAAAAAAAGAACATCTGTTTGTAAGAGTCTTTCAATTGTAATGTTTATGTTTATGGTATATGAATAAAAGTCCATTTTCAAAACCGTTGTTCTTTCATAATATAATCCTCTTCTTGAGTGATTCGCTGACTATGAGAGATTGAGAGTAAGGTGAGGCAAGGAGGCTATTAGTGATTACCTATAGGCAAGAGACCACTTGGCAAAACAGAAGTTGAAAGCAAGATCCAAACTTAAAAGGCCTTGTGGAAGGTGTTCTTCATCAGAGTTCTATACTTAGGAGTAATAGTAGAAGCGAGACGGGCACATATTTAGATATAATTTCCTAGACATTAATAATTGTTAGTTGCTTGCTTACATGTTCTAAGCCCTTTAGATGTCTTCACCCATATCTAATCTTAGAAATTAACTTGCAGTGCTTAAAGAACAACAAGAAGAGCTAACTGCACAAATTGAGAACAATTTGTTTCTTAAATCTTTAACCACCTTACATTCTACATTACTGTATTTTTTTTTCCATTTGCTGTTGTTTCTCTCTTAATGGCTGATCTATCTTAATATGCAAATATGATCTTCAACTTCATTGTGATCTTCAACTTCAACTTCATTGTAATCTTTATTTTTTGATATGTAAACCACATATTTACTAAAAAAATAAGATTTGTTGAGAATTATTTGTAGTCTAAATTTTCTTTATAGATTTTGAAATTGAAAATGATACTTATGCTTATTCAATCATTTTTATTACAGGAAATAAGACAATATGAAAGCATCAAACAATGGACGTAATTTCTCGATTTGAACATTTTTTTATGGAGGTCTTTATAAAATGGCGTCATAAGTAATGCTTTTGAGTACTATTGTCATGTGGCAAGTTTATATGTACCTTTTAGATTATGGTGTGGGCTATTAGTTTGGTAGAAATATTGGATCTATTTTGTATTATAGGCTTATGTAATGAACCCTTTAATTAAGGTGTTTTGGATATTTTGGGATTATGAAAATGCAGACTCTTTTACCTTTTATAATTATTGACTATTGAGCCATTAGAATAAAATAGTGTTTTTATAGATATATAATGCGAGCAGGGATAAGTGAGAGACAACCATTAATGGTTAGCAAATCATTGAAAATTTCAAGCTATATATTATTGGTAATTGAATAATAAAAATAACCTATAATTGCGGTTTGTTAGGTTTTTATTGTTGGCAACCCCGCTTGACAAAACTCCTTTGAGTTGTAATTTTATTCGCATTTTATTTCCAGTGAGGCTATGGGTTTATTAGATGCAAATCCAAACCCGAATCGAGCCCTGCAGAAAAGTTTGTGATGTTAATGCTTTCAAGATTGCCACTTCGCTGATTATTACGGGGGTCGAGCCGCCTTGGCCACCATGTCGGCAAAATGCAAAATTGCATGTCTGCCCTTGGTCACTTGAGCCAAGAAGAGCTCGCTCGAGCCAAGGTTTGCTCGCTCGATCTAAGGAGTTCTCGCTCGAGCCAAGGATTGCGTCCATACAAAAACCTGAAAGAGTGTATTCCTCGCTCGAGCCAAGGATCCGTCGCTCGAGCCAAGGCACTAGTAGAAATCATGAAAAATACACTCCTCGCTCGAGCCAGCAAAGCTTCGCTCCAGCGAGCCTCAGAATCCGGATTTCTCAAGAAGTTTGTTTTCTTCCCAATCTAGGATTACTTTTGATTCTCTATAAATACTTGGTTTTCTCCCAAAACTAAGGTATTCATTGAATTTCTCCAGATCTTCTTTTTGGTTCTTAAAGGTTTATATCTGCGGATATTTTGTTATTTTTTCTTTGATGTTTTATTGAGTATTTAACTCATGATTTAAAGAGAGTACATCAAAGGTTTGTTTGTTATACACAAAAGAGAGAGTTGTTCTTCAGTTGTGAATTCTGAAGAATTCGAGCCTGAAGCTTTGGTGGAATCCTGAGTGGCTCATCAGAAAGACAATTCCGTGCTGAAGATGGGGTTGGAAGAGGCACATAGAGGTTGGTTCAATTAGGCGTTGTGGATTCGCTAGATAATTGAGAGTATACCTGTGTAATTCCTTTAATTCTTCTTAGTGGATTGTCTTGTGGCAGTTGCCTGTGGTTTTTTGATCACAGTTGGAGGTGTCCAATTATGGTTTTTCCACGTAAATATCGTTGTGTCTCTTTGTCTTGATTGTTTGATTAGAATTTTTATATTCTGCTTAAAATTGATACATAATCACAAATCAACATCTAGGGGGTTTCTAGATTTTTCACGGTTAATAACCATCGCTGTCAATAAAATTCAAAAAGAATTCTATGGATATAGCGACAGTGTAAAACTGATGGAATAGAGTCAAAATATAGCAACGGTTCACAAAATGTCGCAAAAGTGAAGGATATAGTAGTAGTCGACCCGTCACTATAAAGTTAGCAAGTAATCGGTACAATTAAGATATAGCGACATTTACAATTGTCACTACATCGATCGTCGCAATAAAAATAACTATGCTAGCGTTTGAGGAAAACGTCACTATAAGGATATGCCGACGGGCTTATTGCGGTGGTTTGGCCGTCGCTATTTCAACCGCAGGTAATGGTCTTCTAGTTTTTAGCGATACTTTTTCCTGCTTTTAGCGGTAGTTTTGGCCGCTACTAAATCTTGATTTTTTTTTGTAGTGATCCAAAAACAAAACCTAGACCAAACAAAGCAGAGATATTGCAATAAGCATACTCGAGGAAAAAAAAATGAATATATTTAGATGCACATTTCGTACTCGTGCTCGTATTGCAAAGCAGAACCCATCATAAGGTTCGGTAATAGAGCATGTCTGAGATAAAACATATGTTTCACTACAGAGTGGGTAAGCCACAAAAAAAGTATCAATGGACTCAACAACCACAACCAAGATCAAAGAAAACAGAAAAAGAAAAGAAAAGCTAGGACCTCAAACCTAAGATCCATAGCAGATCTGTTGGAGAAGAGGTTGTAACGGCTTCAGCGTGATTCGGCTGAGGGAGTTGTAGATTTTAGTCCCAGCAAGCTGAGAATACAGTAATTAACTCCCAACAAAACAAGGCAATAGAACTAAAGAAAAACAACTGTGTCTTTGTTGCTAATTAACTCCCAAAATCCCGTTGTTTGTTTAAAATAATACAAAAATTAAAAATAAATTTTGTATTACTTATTGAATGAATTTTAAAAATGGAGTAGTGAACGATATTGTTTTCAAAAGATTATTTTTTGTTGTAGAAATTCAAAAACTAAATTGCAAAAAAAAAAAAAAAAGTATTAGCCAAAAGTATTTTTTATTTTTTTAAAGGCACAATTTTTAACAAATAATTCAAGATTAGCTTCTCAATTTTCAAAAATAAAAATAAATAAATAAATACTCAAGGTTTGACCTCAATAACAAATTAAACCCTAAATTTTGAAAATGACATTAATTCTAACACTCTATATATATTCAGTACTAATGGAAAATGAGCAATTTAGACAATTTTATACCCCCCAACCCCTCCCCGCCCCCCCAATTAATAGCCACTTCTGCCACGACCCAAACCTGTCCCTATGGGTTTAGCACTGTAACCGGCTAGTAATATAAGATTACCGAAGGCCTATTTAACAGTAATACAGTAGGACAGAGTACAGGGGCCTAGCGGAAGCCAAAACAGTAAATAGACAATGTCCAATGAGCTGTGACAGTCTGTATGCAAAAAGACTTTTCATACATATACATATATACACAGTACAGAACAGTATACACAATATTTACAATCATTCAGATCAGAGACTTAATCCCTATTAAAACAGTACAGGAACAGTCTATACAGTTATTACAGTAA
The DNA here is from genome assembly GCA_025200525.1 of Camellia lanceoleosa. Classification (NCBI taxonomy): domain Eukaryota; kingdom Viridiplantae; phylum Streptophyta; class Magnoliopsida; order Ericales; family Theaceae; genus Camellia; species Camellia lanceoleosa. The sequence goes on from CM045761.1 coordinate 105,828,260, forward strand.
TAAAACAGATACGGAGACCGACGGGGAAATAAAACACCCCAAAGCCATAGCTTGATAGGCTCGGAACCTTGTAGTGAGACAGATAGGTTGGCTTGACAAAACTAGAGTCTACCCCGACGCTTCTAGCCGCGGTCTGGTGCCTGTACACCTACATATATATATATATATATATGTGAGCAGTGAGCTAAAGCCTAGTGAATAACATAATGCGTAAAGAGGTTAAGAATGAATATCCTTACAGTAATGAAAACAGTTCATTGATTCAGTATATCAGTCATTCAGTCATATGTGGTACATCTATTAGCATAATAGTACAGTAAGCAGTAGGTCATAAGAGACCGAACAGTAAATGATGACCATCGATCAGTAAACAGTAGTGGTTCTAACAAGGGAACCAACAGAGATCTTCAGAATAAAGAATAAAGATGATGAGTTGCTAAGGATGCCACAATACAGTTCAGAATATAGGACATACATTCATTCAATTAACAATATCAGTTCAGAAAGCAGTTAAGTTAAACAGTCAGAAATATTCACAGTTGAACATATCTTTACACAATCGTTACTCACAGAGTTCTGGGTTATAGTAAAGCTAGAGCGTGTCCCCAGTCGCCAACCCTACACAGTTTACAGTTTGAACACACACTAAGCTACACAGTTGGGAAAGATAGTAACTTAATCCCTAATTTGCCTCGGTGTGTTCTACATCTATATCCTTATTAAGATGTCTTAAACTAGGCCTAGAAATGCCTAGGATGGGATGAGGATGCAAATATGCAATCAGAAAACATTTTCAGAAAACAAATCCCCGCTCGAGCGTGGGTTTCCCCGCTCGAGCGGACATGCAACAAAGGTACACGCCGGCGGCAAATCTCGCCGAGCTGCATCAGAAAAAATCTTGGATAGGTGAAATTCGCCGACGGACGCCGACGCCGCCGAAGCGTGAGACTAAAGTCTCGCCGGCGTGAAATCCTCCGCCGAAAGCGCATCAGAAACAAAGGCAAAGTATCGATGCTCGAATTCGCCGAAGCGCCACTTTCCTTCGCGGGAGTGCAAAATCTGGAAAATCCAGATTGCACCTCCAAGCCAAAAACGAAGTTTAAATGCATTAAAATCGATCCTCTTGGGCTGAAAACCTGGAAAACACTTGATATTGTATGTTTCAAAGATCAATTTGTAAAATCCAAGCCCAAGGGTAGTTTAATTCAACTCAATTTCAAACCACTTTTCATGAACATGAAGAACATGCAAACATGCATGAATTTAAACCATTTCAAAGCTCCAATTTCATACTCTAGTGAGCCAAGACTTTCAAAAACAAGATGGTTTCATGAACCTTAGCTAGAACTTGGACATGCATGTAACAATTTTTCATAAAATCAACTCCAAAGTTAACAATACAAACATGCATGCATGAATTAAGCTATAATTCAACACTATTGAACCAATTCTTGACTTAACTCTTTAAACTACTATGATCCATGCTAGAAGGAACTTAAATACACAATTAAGAGGATGAAATTCATACCTAGGTTCCTCAATTACAAGTCTAGAGGCTCAATTATGCACTTAAGCTCTCAATTCCTCAAGATTCAAGCCAATCTCTATGTTGAATTCACTACTCTCACTTTGTCTCTCTCTTGGTCGGTTTACTTCTCAAATGTGGCTGATCAAATGTTTTGTTTACATGTATATAAGCCTCTACGTGTGTTGTCTAAGGGGTCCACTAGGGATGGCAAGGTTGTAATTAAGCCAACTATTGCAATTTAACTCCATTTAAACTAATTTAATCATACCAAATCGATTTTCAGATAATTACACCATAAATTCACATAAATTTCAATGATCCTAAAACATCAATCAATTTCTGGTTCGGCCGCCGATAAGGCCTTCAATAAGCAGTTTAACATAAAAATATGAACAGATAATCAAACAGTTAAACCGATAGAAATGCAATTCAAACAGATAGAAAATGCATTTAAACAGATACAGTCAATCAATTAGTTTTGATTTCGATTACCAAGATTTCAATTACTTGATTATCAATCATAATCGATCGATTTAGCAATGAATCGGTAATCAATCGGTGATCGATGATTAATCGCAAATGAGCGATGGCGAGTTGTTACAACTTCCTACTTTTACCGTCATCCATCACCACCCCTTCGCTTTCTTAATCCACTGCCATCCATCCCAACCCCCCATTACAATTAATAGCCGCTTCTTACTTTTACCGTCATCCATCACCACCCCTCCGCTTTCTCAATCCATTACCATCCATCCATTCATTTTTCCACTCATCCACTGTTACTTCCCTTCCTTAACTCATTGCCATTTCTTTCATTCCATCCCCAGTCCATAATCACCATCGCTATCCAACACAATCAACAAAAAAGATTAAATTATCTAAATTGCCTATGTTCCATTAGTTATTGTGCCGTTTTGGCAACAAGTCAAAAACGCTACGTTTTGGCAACAGCTCAGAAACGCCAACCCATGCCCACTGCGTTTTCAATCCCATTTGGGAAGACCAAATAAGCAACACCCAAATTTACCAAATTACCCTCTGGAATAATTTAATTAATTAATTTAAAAATCAAAAAGTAAGGATATTTTGGTCATTTTAGAGTGATGTGACATTTTTAAAAAATATTAAATAAAAAATCAAAAAAGCCAGCCTTTTACCAACTTCCCAAATCACTTTAAAAAAAGCTTAAAAGCTTGGTAAAAAGCCAAAAGTCAACTTTTTACCAATTTCTCAAAACACCCCATTGTTAGAATTGATTCATTTTCAAAAGTTAATAGTTTAAACTGGAACAATTAAAAAGTGAAAGGTTTAATTTGTTGGGTTCAAATCTTAAAGTTATTTCTATAATTTTGCCAAAATTTTTATAAAAATGAAAAATTGAAGAAAATGATATTTGAAAACCATATTCCAAACATGAATCATGCCATGAAGACGGGTCTAGCTGAGTCCACAGCCACAAACCGATGAAATGTATTTTCGTAGTAATTCATGTCAAAGACCTATCTCTATATGTATATGAAGACAAAAAAACATTTTCAAAGGGTTAGATTGGGCATCCATGTTCACAAGTAAACATCAATGACTGAATTTTGCTTCATCATTTGGTGGGGGTTACCTACTTTGATTGCAATCTTGAGAGAGAGAGAGAGAGAGAGAGAGAGAGAGAGAGAGAGAGAGAGAGTCTGTACATGGAAAAATGAAATTACATAGTTGACTTATGAGATGAAAATGATGTGATGGAATTAAAATGCACATTTTTCTTTGCAAATTTTGTTGAAAATCTCAAGGACAAATGCATGTATTTAGGATAGATTTATTGATATTACACATTTAAGTTTTTATTTTTCTCATTAAAAATTAATTTACAAAAGTTAAGTACAATATAATATGTGTTCATTTTTCCATAAATTACGGATGAGACGAGACTTTGTATTTTAAAGTTTTGCTATATTTAGAACTAGGGAAATTCAGTATCAATGTTCTAAACAATTTTGTTAAAAAAACTTTCTCAAAACAAAGCTATCTTCAATTGGTTTTTGAGTTATTTATTATGAACTTGGTCCACTTAAAAATGGAAATGTTGCGAAAACAACTCTTTCCCAAATTGGTCATCATTTTCATTACCAAATATTCAAAAAAAAAATTGAATAGGAACAATTTAAATGAAGATAATTGTCTCTTAATATATTTATTGAGACACCTTTAATATTATTGGAACAATAATATTTGTCATATCTGTTTTTCTATCTACTACATGGATTCAAACAACAAACATCATTCGATTCTTGTTGTAAACCAAGATTTTTTGTTTTCTAGTTAGACGACATTTCTTTTTACTGAGGAATTTTTATCTCTAAATTTCTCTGTCCCTTTATTCCAATATACTCTCAACTATTAAATTATGCATGAATTTTAAGACGCATAAATTCTAAGCATGATTCGATAATTAAGAATATATTAAGACAAAATAAGAGAAAATTTTGCAAACACAAAACCCCGTATAACCATCTAAGGTTTTTGCTACACCACTTTATATTTGTGATGGTCCAAATATTATAAAAAAATAAAAAATCTAAAATAAAAAATAAAAAAATCAACTTTCAATCTACTCCTGTATATAGTTGAAGTAGGAGGGGCACAGCTCGGTTGCGGTCACGAAATCTCCAATCTGTCATCTGTCTGTTAGATTGGCGGATTGGAGAAAATCAATCCGCATTCGTCCGCCAACTGGCGGATGTGGATTGAGCGTTTTGGTGGTTTGGCGGATGGATGCGAATCGGTTTGGCGGTTTAAAATTTTATAAATTTTCAACATAATTCAACTTGTGCACTTCCTCAAAAAAAAGAAAGAAAGTATTACAGTTAATGACTTAAAAAAATATTACAATCACTGCATGCCTCATCCAAAAAGTAAAAAAGTTTGAAATTTTAGAATATCACAATCACTGTATGACTCATCTACATACTACAATCACAGTATGTCTCATCCACATAAAGTATTACAATCTGTGGTTCTTAAAATAAAAAAATAATTCAAACCACCAAAATCATGAACAGAGCAGTGATAGACATTGTATGTCTCTGTATTGTGACATCTATATCTGTTTTTGAAACCAAAACCAACCAGCATATATCATATTTTCTATTTATTATTTTTAGAGATAGATTTAAAAACCAAAAATTATAAATAAATAATACGTTTATTTTTTTCAATTGAAAAAAGATATTCAAGTTGAAAATTTTTTTTCAACAGAATATTTAAACTCCTTTTTAATTAAAAACACAAACAGAATATTTAAATAAACTGAAAATATAAAATCTTATAAACTACTAGGGGTGTTCGCGGTTTGGCGGTTTGGTTGCGGCCAAAGAAATTTCAAATCCGTCATCTGTCCGCTAGATTGGCGGATTGGAGAAAATCAATCCGCAACCGTCTGCTCGTCATCACGCATCCGTCTAAAATGCAGCGAATTGGTTCGGTTCGATCGATTTTTGACGGATCGATATATCCGCTGCTCACTCCTAAGTTGAAGAGTTTGAAAGCCTTTGGTCACACTTTTTAGAAGCAGAATCTTGACAAACATGACCCAATTCTCTGCAACTTTTGTTCTTCTCTCTCCTATATCTTGAGTAAATAATGGTTTGGCATGGTTTAAACCCTGAAGCTTTTAGAGGTTTACAATTGGAAATTCTCGCTACATTTCCAAGCAAATATGATGTTAATGACTCAACACGTAATGTTCTTTGAAAAGGAGACAAAGGTTGCTATCAATGGAGTACGAAACAAATATGACAACGTGAAAGAATCACTCTCAAAAAGACCAGTTATTTGAACACTATTTTTGTTGAGTTGTAACGTCATTCACTCAATCATAGCAGAAGAAAAAACAAAAATTTCAAAAAAATAAAAATACATATGTAAAGTACAATGAAAGACAATTGTTCGGCACGAAATTGTTTTGATGATCTAAACAGTTTATTTTGTAAAAATCTCTTTGTATATTTATAAAAAAATTAAGTCAATTCGATAAATATAATTAGGAGTGATAAACGAACCAAACAACTTGAACTTGACTTGTGTTCGGCTTGTTAAAAGCTCGTTCAAGCTCTGTTCGTTAAATAAATAAGTCAAACTTGAACACATTTTAGAGCTCGTCAAGGTTTTCAAATCAAGTTTGAACAATTAATTGATCGTTTGGCTCGGTTCAACAAGCCTAAAATTATATAAATATCAAATTACTCGAACTCGGTTCGATAAAAACACGTTTGAGATCCGTTCGAAACTTTAATGAACCAAACTTAAATAAATTTTAAAACTAGTTAAAGTTGTCAAGTCACACTTAAACAATAAACTATTCGACTCATTTGGTTTGTTTATCACCCATAGTCATAACTTTTTAAGTAAAATCTATATATTTTATTGTGGTTAATTTTGATTGAACAGACTCCTAAAAAAAATATAAAGTGACGAATTATACTTGTAATCCTTGTGATTTGCTTATTGTATCAACTTGGTTCTTATAGTTCTAATTGCATTAATTATAGTCTTTAATTTTTCACATTGTGTCAATTTAACTTAATTGATAACGTGCCTTTAGAAATTGGCCTGAAATCAAGAAGTAAAATAGTATATTCACTCCCCTCAAAGTAATTAAGAAGTTGTCATCCAATTTGAAATGGGGTAATTCTATTTGTACACTATACAAACTCTCAGTACACATCACAAATAGTATTCGGATATAAATTTTCGAATAAAAGTTAATGTTTGGATATAAATTTATGAACATAAAGCAGTTGTTCAGATATAAAAAATTGAACGGAATATATATTTGAACAATTTATTTTTTTTCATAGGTTTAAATCCGAACATTTAACTTTTGTTTGAAAGTTTATCTCCAAACATTATTTGTGGAGTTTGTGATGTGCAAATAGAATTTACCTTTGAAATGGTCTATTTCCTTTTGAATTGACTATTTGGCCCTCAGTTTTTGTTTTTTTTTTTAAAAAAAAAAATCTAATTTCTTAGCATATGTTATCAATTGAATTAAATTAACATAATTTTAAAAAAGATAAATTACACTGACAGTCTCTATATTTTAGTTCTTGTGTCATTTTGATATTTGTAATTTCAATTGGCTTAATTTTGAATTTATGAATTTATTTTAATTTAGTTCAATTGATTATAATTTTTAATTTTTTTTAATGAAAAATGCGCACATAAGCGTCATATATTATATTTTATAGGCAAAGTTGTGACTTGTTCAACTTAATGAGCTAATCTCAATCAACTTATTGACCATTTTCATTCAAAAAACGTGATCTCCATTATCAATATGGATTACAAAATCTAAAATTAAAAATCAAAATCGAACTAATTAAATTTACAAGAACTAAAATGATATAAAAAATAAAATACAAAAACTGCCAATTTATACGTAAATTAAATTAAGGTCTTGTTTGACAAGTGATTTTTTTAGTCAAAAAGTCATTAAAAAAATAAAAAAGCCAACAACTTATATAAAAAAGTTAAAGATTTCATTTTCTTTCTACATTTTGCACATCTTTTTTATAAAAAATTAAAAGTCATCCCAAACATATTAATTTTTTTTATATCATATTTTAATTAAAAAATTTAAAAATTACTAAAAAAAAAGATTATTCGCAAACGAGACTAAGACAAAAATTAAATTATACAGGCCACAAGTATAACTTGGCCTGTGGAAAGAACAAAGTCATTTCCTTTTTTATTTTTTATTACAAGGTCGTTTGGCACGCGGGATTGTATTTTATTTTCTTCAATTTTACGCGTAAGAAAAGCATGACTTTAACATCATTTTTTTTGTAAGCATATTTTAGTGATTATAATTGTATTAGTGTGTGTTGACTTCTCTTGACTTCTAGGTCAAAAAAAGACTTGTTCTGAGTCTTTAATTCAATTCTTCTAACCTTTTGCTACGATCACAAAATATTTAAAAAAGGGTCCAATAAGAAAAGGAAGTTAAAAATAATTGTCTTTTTAAATATATTTTCTTCTCTAATGAACATTTTTTTGATTTTTTTAATACGACTGAAAAAATAAGAACTTTTTTTTATTAAAAATTTACAATTACAATAACAAGTTAGTTATAAGGAAAGTCCTTTGGTACACACTTCTCATATGCACCTTTTGTTATATATATATTCTTGGTACATGTTATCTAATTTTTTGGTAGAATTTAGACAATTTGTTTCAAAAATAAAGTTACATATTTTTGTGATAAAGTTATGAATATTATCATAAAATATATGACTTTATTTTTGAATAACAAATTCTCGTAACTTTATTAGAAAAATACGTAATATTTGTCAGTAAAATGTGTAATAAGTTGCATATAATACACATATTTCAAAAGGGTGCGTACCAAAGTAATTTCCTAATTATAGATCATTTTTTTTTTCTGATCGGCAGAAAAGAAACTTTATTAATGCAAGAAAGAACAAGTACAAAGTAAAAGGCAAAAAATATCAATAAAGAAAAAGGGGAGTGCAAGAGTATCATAATGAGCTAAATCATTCAAACTAAATTAGCACCAAAAAAGTCCATTCTATTATTTACTAACACTCCCAGTGTTGGTGAGAAACCAACGAGAAAACAGACCAAACCAAAGCAACACTACAGACCAGAATGAACACACCAGGGACCACACCATTTGCCCTTACCCTGAACTCCACCCAACAGCACTGCCAATCAAACCAACAAAAACACAAAACATGGACTCCACCCAACAGCACTACCTATTTATAAGATCATTGATTTCAAATTATAGATCATTGATTTCAAATTTTGATTATATATTACAACTTCATCAAATGAAATTAAAATTTTCTTAATAAAATGGAGATAATCAAAATTCAATTAGACAAGGTCGATAGGCAACATCCTTAACCTTCTTTGAGTGGAACACAAAGCAACAACAACATTATCCTGTTTTGAAAAGTTGGTAAAAAATTAGTTTTTTGGTTTTTTTAGTCTACTTTGTCTTTTTGTAAGTACAAAATGTGAGAGGTGATGTGACTCAAAATGAATAAAAAATTAAAAGTTAATCTTTTTTTTTGCTTTCCAAAAAACCCCGTTGTCCATGTCAAAATGACTTTTAAAGTTTAAATTAGCTTTTTTTTGATCGGTAAACTTTATTGATTGAAAAAGCAAAAGAGAAAGATACAATTAGTAAAGAGCAAGAGCTGCAAAGAGCAAAAGAACTCTCAAACTCAAACAATTGCAAGCACTCCATGGTTGATAAGGAACCGACCAAAGAAGAGAGAAGAAGAAAGGGGAACAAGACAATGAAACAAGCCGAAGAGTCAAGCACAGCCCCTTTTGTCTCCACTTGAAGACCAGATCATCAACTGAGTAAGGGAAATCCTTAATGGATGCATTGAGCCAAAAGTTTAAATTAGTTGTATTATTTAAATTTGAAGTAAGGATTAATTATCGTAAGACTTTCTAAACTATTAGCGAATATTGTTTTACCTTTTTATTTTTAAATTTCTACATTTTGATTTCTCAATCAAAACATTTATCACTTTGAGAGGTTAATATGTATTGATTCATAAATAAGAGAATAAAATAATATTTATAAATAATTGAAGGGTCTTAATATAATTTATTCCGCATTTTAATTAAAGATTTGTGTCATGAAAAACTGGTGCATAGTACTCAATGATTAAAAAGCATGATCAACTGGGCACGTGTCTTAAATTTTAAAATAAAATTGAGATGTCTAATTAGCGTTCTATTCGTGGATTAAGGTTGTTAACGTTTTTCTCTATTAAATTTCAGTCATAATTTTAACTATGTTCATTGAAAAGAATGTACAATAAAGTGACGCATGATTTTGTATGAAAATTCTATAAAAAAAATTATATTTGTATATTCAATAAAAGAATAGTCAAGATAACTCTCCAATTATGCATCCGGGTTTTGTGGTCCTATTGCCGGCGCCAAGTGATTAGTTGTCCAATCAATTTAATTTTTTACATAAATAAATTATTTAAGAAATTTTATAAAATAAAGAATTTAAATTGGTGGGTCACGAAGCCCAATAACATCCTCCAATTAGAATGTCCAACTAAAAATAAAATTCTAACTCTGAAAAGAAAGGAATGGAAATAGAAAGACATTCTTCCATGGATGCAAATGAAGGAAAAGAGAAATAGGGAAAATGAAAAAGTTTGAGCCCACCAAATTGAACAGAAAATAAGTTGTGGGAACACACAAAGAATTAACACTACCCTTATTTTTTCTAAATTAATTAATTTTTTGGATTAATTTATCCTTTAGAGCTAGCTTCGCTCCATTTCATGATCTGGATTAAAAGATGTCCGAATCCATAAAATCTATTATGAGTCCTATTTTAATTATTTAAATCATTCATTTTATCAAACTTTTTGGGTATATTATCAACACAAAAAATTTAGGCTAATAAGATAATTTTAATCTATTCAATTTATCAAATTTGTTACAAAAAAATAGATAATCTATTTTTAAAAATAAAAAATGATTTTTGTGAATGATATATATATAAAATTCAATAAAATAAACATTCCGTATTATCGAAATATTGAAACCCATAAACTTAGACAACAACCTCCTTTCAGATCATAGACGGTATAAAAGCCCAATCCTTATCGTTTTTACGTGAAGATGGCAACCTACAACCATCAATTGCATGAATCATGTGATCAATTGTATAAAAAATAAAATAAAATAAAAGTATGAATAAAAAATGAGTATGTGATTTAAATTCAACTCTTATATAATAAAATTTTATATTGAGAATTAATTTGAACTACACACCATTTTTATGTTTATTTTTATTGAATTTCTAAACCAAATTCTGATATGTAGAACTAGGACTACAAAGAAGCTGAAGGGTCTGAATGTAAAATGGGTCAGGTCCAAGCCTTGGGACGGCCCAATCCGATAAAACCCAAATCCACGTGGGTCAGATGAGTATATGGACTGATCAATCGAGCCCAGCTTCGTGATCAATAGTACGCCCAAATCCTCAAGCATTTGGGCCCAACTAGTAAGGTGTCACCACCAGAAGGCCGATCCGGCCAGCTGCAGGACGGGGAGAGTGGACCGAGCGGATTAATACCCAGCCCATCTCTGTAAACAAGCCTGGAAAAGACCGAGCCAATATATACCAGTACCGAACTGAAGAACTTAAGTACCGAACTGGAGAAGCCTCATAAAGGAACGTGGGATCCGTGAGTGCAAGCATGTGCAGGATGTCACCTCAGCAGGTCCCCCACACCTGAAATCACGGAAGTTGTTAAGCCAATGGAATGTGGTTTGTTATGAGCATGCTTACAATGAGAAGATACAAGGGATGGCAACTATCAAGTGGTCTGCCACGTGGAACAGTGTTGGAAGGACACCTGGCAGCATCTATACTCCATGAACTCACCTCGAGAAGCAAGTAAGGAACCCTATATATACAACAGGAGCTTCACATTGAAGGTAACTGAACAACCTCAATCTACACCACACATACATACCCATTCGACTCTATACTCCTACACCGATCACTGATCATCACGCCGGAGGGGTTATCCGGCCAACCCCGGCCGGGCAGCTCTAACGGTGGTTCTTGTTGCAGGAGCCCCAGTCCCTGGATGGTCCAGCTGTGAGCAGAGCCCCGATCCACTTTCATCTAGTGCGGAACCCAGTACGCACAGAAGCCATGTTGAGATTTCTTGACATAATTATCACGAAGATTATAAGGTAAACATATTATTTTCTAGACTTGGGCCTACATTATACATATAATTTGTTGGACTTGTTTTTCATGAGATTGGACCGAAGCTTATATATAATCCAACAATAGCTTACTTTAATTCCAGTTAAAGACACTCTTGAAGTATCATTTTTTTAAATTTACTAATTTATTAATTTTTAAACAAATCAATAACTATGCAACTGTCCACATCTTTAGAGATAAATTTAAGGGTGATATCTTATATCAAGGATGAGGAGATTTCTCTCATATGTAAGTACGCAAGTGTCATTAATAAAGTGCTTTTTCTTTTGTTGACCCAAAAACAGAAAGAAAAAGAACGAAGATATTTTTCGTTACAAAAAAAAAAAAAAAAAAAAATTTTACTGGATAAGAAATTTGGCCAAGGTGCAAAGTAAAAAAGAGTTACTTCGACGCATTTTAGGTAATCATCATTGTATTAACATATATGTTCTTGATATATATATATATATATATTTTGTGGCAGCCCATCAAAGATATTCTCATTATTTTCATTTGAAATAAGTATCATCATGCTGATATATATGTTTTTTGGGTATGGCTTTTGTCTAGTCCGGGATCGAACTGGACCGTGCTGTTGAGCCTGTGGAGACCTACCACGGGTCCCGTTTTGATAATCTAAACCGTACAATGTGTAGAACTCGTCAAGTATTATATTATTATAAAAAATCACGTTGATCAGATATCGATATCTCTATGATCAAATCAGTTTCGTATTAAAACAATTGAACGGTGAACAAATTAGCAGTAGACAAAAAACTGTTTTGATCACATAGCTATCGATATCCAATCAACGTAATTTTTTATAAGCATATAGTACTTGACGAGTTTTACACATTGAACGGTTCAAATTATCAAAACGGGACCCGTGGTAGGCCCTCAAGGGCCCAACAGCACGGTTCAGTCCGATCCCGGACTAGATAGAAGCCATACCCATGTTTTTTTAAATATATTTTTTTATGATGATGTTTCAAAGATATTCTCATTTACTGATATCCCTATTATTTTCAACCGAGATAGACATTACCATGTTGACAAATACATTCACAATATTTTCAAAAGAGGAAAAAAAAAATTGAGGCACAAAATATTCTCATTTTATTAACAAGATTTTGAGATACAAAATAAGCGTTTATAAAATTCTTTACAACAATGCTAGAGGGTTACAATTTTTGTGGCCACAATAGCTTAAAATTATCAAAACAACATCATTTTAAGTGTAAAATATGTCAAAACGACATCATTTTAATATTTTAAGCCATTATAACCACAAAAATTGTGACCTCAATCATTTTCTAATTCTTTATGTGCGGTAACACAGTAAGGCAGGTGATTGACAAATTCAAAGAAAGTCATGTGCGTCGGTAACAAAGCACTGGACATGGCAAATGTTTTCCACACAGCCGCGTGGAAGTTTCGAGGCAATCCCACCGTACAGTGGTTCCTTTTCTCGAGTCCGGATCCTCTCTTTGAGCTCCCTCCTTGAGTCCCTCCTTGAGGGGTCTTCGGGTCCACTTTGAGGCCCAATTTTGATAATCTGAACCGTTCACATTTTCATATTTATTCAGTATAACATACCTGTAAAAAATCAAGTTGATCGGATATCAGAAAGTATGTGTTCAGAAAATTAGGACTACAAACTATTTTTTAATAAACAGTTTTCGAACACATACTTTCTGATATCCGATCAACTTGATTTTTTACAGGTATGTTATACTGAATAAATATAAAAATATGAACGGTTCAGATTATCAAAATTAGACCTCAAAGTAGACCCGAAGGCCCCTCAAGGAGGGACTCAAGGAGGGGACTCAAGGAGAGGATCCCAATTCCCTTTTCTCATCTCTCTCTCTCTCTCTTTCTTTCCTTGTCTTTGCCTAAACCTATCCCATACACAAAATAGGTCTCTGTGTCTCCAATTTACATACGAAACCAAAACATACGTAAAATGAAAACAAAAACTTGGGAGAGTCATTGACTACAAAGTTAGAAATATATGTATGTACAACATATATTATTATAGAGATATAGAAGAAGAGAGTGAATAGTTGATTCTCAGAGAGAAAGAGAGAGTGAGAGAGAGAGAGAGAGGTGCAATGGACGATTTGCCACCAGGTTTTAGATTCTACCCAACAGAAGAAGAGCTGGTTTCATTTTATCTGCAAAACAAGCTTGAAGGAAGGAGACAACAAGACCTCGACCGGTTTATACCGGTTCTCTACATCTACCACTTCAATCCATGGGACCTCCCTCGTAATTCTCTCTCCCCCATCCTTCTCTCCCACTCACTCCATTTTTATTATTTTTGTTATTATTTTGATGATTTCTAATCTGGGTTTTCAAGAAATGGGTAAATTTCAACTGTTTTCTTTTCTTTTCAAGAAATGATGTTCCTTCCAAAGCCATTTCTTTATTGATATATACTCTATTTTTTCATCATAAAACTTTATTTTGTTGGGAAAAAAAAAATCATGACGATCATAGTTTAAGTTATTGAGATTAAGCTGTTAAAATTCTATTATTTATATTCTCAATACTGACCTTCACATGTGATTATACTCTTCTTCATAAAAATTTATTATCTGCTTTGATACTATATTTAATTATTAATCACCAATCAACTCGTTTTAAAAATTTAAGCTATTATGAAGAAAAATAGCTTTGATCATTGTTTTTGTGGAGCTCTAAAATTAGACAGATCGTTTGATCATTGTTTTTCAGCTTTTCTTGTTACTTACCATTTATCTTGGATCATTTATTTCTGTTTCTTGATTACATTTATATTTTCCTTTCATTTTCTTTTTTCTTCAAAAGATTCCTTCCAAATGTAAGATCTAATAAACACAAGCTTAAGGTATAAAATGAGGTTCCTTATCTATCATCATGGCATGCGCAACTTTTATTTTGTTTATTTCAAGTCTTGGTATCTGATGAAGATGTTAAGATAAAAAAGATAATACTTCAAACATTAAAACATTTCTAAATCCAAAAAAAAAAAATATATATATATAATTACTGGAATGTAACGTTAATGAATCTAAGTTCTGATATTTTGCTTAATTGTTGTATTTGTAATCAGAATTTGCTGGTGAGTGGTGTCGTGGGGACTCTGAACAATGGTTTTTTTTTATTCCAAGACAAGAGAAAGAAGCTCGTGGAGGAAGACCAAACCGGCTCACTACTTCAGGGTATTGGAAAGCTACTGGCTCTCCTGGTGATGTTTACTCCTCCCAAAACCGAGTGATCGGTAGGAAGAGAACTATGGTTTTCTATAGAGGAAGAGCTCCAACCGGAAGGAAAACTGAATGGAAGATGAATGAATACAAAGCCATTGAAGGAGAAGCACCATCCTCATCAACTAGTCCAATTTCACAGGTGAGATGAGCTTTTGCCTAGTGCTTAATTTACAATAACAAGCAAACTAGGGCTAATTTATTATTTAAGGGTCTCAAATTGTACCATATGATGAGAATCGTACAATATGTACATGAATATTGAAACACAATCGCGTTGTGGCTAGGAGTACATTGGGTACACAGAAATTGGGATTTTGGGTATAGACAATTCTGTATGTACAATTCTAATTGGAAAATTTTGAAGCATACATAGGTGAAGCTTTAAAAATATTTTATGATAATTTTGATAGAAACCAAAGCATCTAAATCATAATACAAGAAGCCCTCTAGGAAAGGAGTATCCTTATATGTTCCATTCTCCATGAACAGGCCTTGTGTTGCACCAAGTAACTGCACCATTATGTTGAGGAAAATGCTAAATATACAGAATTCTTATAGAAAAAGTTATACAAAATGATGTAGCAATGTCATTTATGCAATTACGAGCTACATCATATCATTCTATATAGAATTTTCATATGCAAATTCTGTAGCACTACACTTATGTTGATCAAGATTACGAGCCACATCATAGCATTCTATATAGAATTTTCATATGCAAATTCTGTAGCATTAACCTAGTTGGAATTGTTAAGGTTAGCTATGATACTTTATGCACTTTCCTGCTTTGTTGAAGTAATTTTGCATGTATTATGTTTTTTTTCATCAATAAAGTTCTCTTTGCTGATAAAAAAAAAAAAAAAAAATGTTGAACAAGATTACACCCAAAAATAATAAATATGGCTGAAGAGTTATATCATACAAATAGAAAAATTATACAAAAAAAATAAATACAGAATGATATTGCAAGTGTTAATTTTATCTCTTTAAAGCAAAAAACCCATCAAAGAAAGTTAAAATTTTTAAAATATCATTGTCACATATTTCTATTCGTAAATTATGTACAAAAAAAAAGTATAAGAATTAGACTTTTCCATTGACAACAACATGGCGTATTGTAGCAACTCTTTCAGAAGTTCTGTGCCCTAAAATTTCTTCTCATCTTCGCTTTGTCTTTCTTTTTTGACAGCTTAAGAGAAGAGTTTAGCTTGTGCGGGTGTACAAAATTCAAATTGCTTCGAGCATTTGACGAAGGCCATCGGCGGCGGTGGGTGGCGAAGCAATGGTTCACCAAGCTCACCATGCATTGGTGATGATGATGAGGCAACAACCACATCTCATCGAACCATCCAACGATGGAGCGAATAGCAAGCTCACCGAGAGCTCCTCCTCAGAGACCATGCTAACATTCCTTCTCAAACAGTGGGAAGTGATGATATGGCTGTTGACAATGATCATACTTACATAAGAGATAATAAAACTCTCTCGCTTTGAAAAACTCTCTAAAAAAGCCTCCATCTCGGTCTCACTGGCCCGGCCACGCTTTGGCCATGGCGGTTATGGCCTAGCTTTTTCTTCTTGTGTTGTTGATGTTCTCCTAATAATCTTGAGCCCCTTTTGTTTTTCCGTTTCCTTTTAGATCTAATCTCTAGATTTGGTTAGGTTCTTTGTTTTGTCCTTTCGTTTTTGTATGGGTTGCTTGTTTTCTCTGGTTTTCTTTGGGGTTTGTTGCTGAGTTTTCCTTGGGTGGTTTAGATCTTTCTTATCCGGGGGTCTGTAAGCTTGGTGGGTCTTCTCTTTTGTGGGTTTTGGTGCGTTTTGGAAGCTTTGCTAGGTGGTTTGGTGGGTTCTCCGGCCAGGGTGTTTAGTTTCGGCCTTGGGTCTCGGGTTAGGGCGGTGGCGTTGACCTTGGGTGGGTTGGTTCAGGAATTTCATTCGGGCACTTCCTCTACGAGTGGGAGTTTGAGGGGTGGAGGATCCGAAATTGGTTAGGATCGTCATTCGAGCGCTCCGTGCGAGTGGGAGGTTGAGGGGTGATTTCCGTTCATTTCTTGGTGAAGAACCAGCAGCTCCGGGTGGTTCTCGGCAGAGCCCGAAGGTGTTGTTTGGGTGTTGTAGAAGTGTAGCAGGTGTGGGTGTTGTAGAAGTGTAGCAGGGTGTTGTTTTGGTGTTGTTTGGGTCACGGTGTAGAACCAAATGAGGAGGCTGCTGCAGATGTAGAAGTGGTTTCGAGTAAGGGTGGTTCTCGTTGGTAATGCATGAAGTGGCTGTCGATGGTTCTCGATGGTGCTCGACGGCAATGGAGCCTGAGGGTGTGTAGTCATGTAGTGTAATCATGGTGCGATCGATGGTTGGGGTGTGTTCGGTCAGTGTGTAGTCTGGTGGGTCTTGCGTGTTTTAGAAGTGTAGCGACATGGGTGAATAATAGTTTGTGCATTGGGAGTGTGTAGCAAAGATGGAGTGTAGCAAGATGTTTGGGAGTCTTGTTGTGTTATGTGATGTAGCATGGGTGTGCCTTGATGTGGCGGTGTGTATGACTTGGGTGAATAGAAAAGTTTGGGTGTGTAGCTGTGTAGCAGCTTGGGTGATTAAAATAGTTTGGGAGTATAGCTGTGTTTTAGGTGGGGTGGGGGCTCAAGAGTGTAGGTTATTTTATTTTATTTTATTTTTGTTGTTTTATATAATATAAAATCGTGAGGCTTAGGGGTTGGTTGTAAGATCGCGAGTAGCAGTAGTAGGAGAATGTATATTTACTCTTCGAATCTCTCTCATTGCGTTTTATTTCCTTGTACCTGTAAATTTCTTATTTTTAATAAAATTTTTTTTTTGCCGATCAAAAAAAAAAAAAAAAAAGCTGTTGACAATGATCCTTTTTGGGATTGGGAACAATTCGACTGGTATTGAGAGAAAGGATCAAAATTCAAAACAAATAATAGAGGAAAAAGAAAAGATCATTGTATGACCTGTCAGTGATCACATCGTGTTGTATTAAATTTTTTGCCGATCAAAAACGAGTCCGGATCCTCTCCAGCTTGTCTCTTCAGCCTTTCCTCCGGGTGACGGTCTAGATTGGGCCACGTCACCCCTAAGGAAATCTGTGGCTCAGATTAATTATAAAAAAAAAAAACAAATTTCAGAAAGAAAAACAGAGGCCAAAACGTGAAAGAGACAACAAACAAAAAATAAAGAAAGGGAGAGAGAGAGAGAAGGGGAGGAAACGCTCCATGCTTCACCGGCGACCATCGTTATCCAATTTATTATTATTATTTATTATTTATTATTCAAGTATCTGTTTTGAAGTTTTGTTGGCATTTATTTTTTAAAAAAAATAGAATTTTTGGTGTTTTGATTGGGAGTTCGTTCTACTTTTCCTTTCAATTTTTATTTTTAGTGTTGCTCCAGACTCAAATCCTTCCATCTACTCTTACACCAGTTGTACCTGGTGGTAAGGTTAGTGGCTTGTTTGCCACCAATTTTTTTTAGGCAAATGTAAGCACATATTTGTTGCAGTAGACGAAAACATATGGGTTTTGCTAGTAATTTTTATTGAGCTGGTATATTGGTTTTCAATACCACGGGGTTTTTGCATCATAATTGATATTTGCAAGAACCGAAGTGACCACACCATGAAATTCTTAGGTTCAACTTTTGAAATTGTGAAGAATTTGGGGGAAAACAACTGGAAAATGGTTTGGGTATATCAGTAGGGCTTGATGCAAACATGAAAAATCTTAAATACTGAACTGAGCAGTGCAGATCAGTTCGCGGTGGTTCGCAGTCGCCGGAGCTTTGGTTCGCGGTGCAAATCTTCGAAGTAAAGATGATGTGCTGAGGGAGAGGGAGACAGATAGAGGGAGAGAAGGAGAGATCGAGAAGGAGTCGTCGATGATCGCCGTTGATTTCACTCGATGGAGTCATCATTGGTGAAGAACTCAAGAGGGAGGGAGGAAGTGGATGGAAAGATATGGGAGGGAAATTCTGTTGTCTCTTTCACGTTTGGGAAAAGTTAGGGATCATGAAAATTTTGTCATGAAAATGATCATGAAAAATTTATGATCCTTAGATTACCTTGATTAGTGTGTGGTGTTTTATTCTAAGTGTAATCCAAGGGTCACAAAGCTTTCATGATTATTTTCATGAAAAGTTTTTCATGATACCTAGCATTGCTGTTCACGTTTTGGCCTCTGTTTTGTTTCCTGAATTTTGATTTTTTTTTTTAATTAATCTGAGCCGCAAATTTCTTTAGGGGTGACGTGGTCCAATCTGGACCGTCACCCGGAGGAATGGCCGCAGAGGCATGCTGGAGAGGATCTGGACTCGATCAAAAACAACATCGTGTTGTATTAATTTTTTTTTCGCAAGTTTTTTTGGGAAATCTAATGTGTTAAGTTATATGTGAAGTGTTTTGGATGCTTAGCTTTGGGTGTTTAGGAAATCTAATGTTGCAATGTTTTGGATGTATTGAGAGTGTTTTGAGTTGGAATCTCTCTAATTCTTTTTAAGGCTTTGGAAATGTACATGATTAGTCTTGCTTTGGATGCCCACCTAATTGAGATGCTTAGTTTTGACAATGATGCAACTTTTTTCCAAGCTATTTGTACCTTTTCATTATCTAATAAAATTTGATTTGCTTGCTGCTCAAAAAAAGTTATATGTGAAGTGTAGAAAAAAGAAAAAAATTTGTATGATTGCTTTCTTGTAATTTAAGTCAATTGTGCAAGTTATGTGTAAAAGTAAATTTTTGATTGGACCATGTGTGTACTCATGTATTTTATATATGAGATGATCTTTATTTTATATAATTAAAATGGATTATTGTTGTAAGACTGATTTCCCTTTTTAGGATCAAAAAATCTAAATGCCCAGAAAAACTATCTTAGAATTTTATTTAAGATTGTAATGGTGTGTGGTTCCGGCAAAGAATTAATCTAGATCATTGATTGATTTTATATATGAGATGATCTTTATTTTATATAATTAAAAAGGATTATTGTTATAAGACTGATTTCCCATTTTAGAATCAAAAAGTCTAAATTCTCAGAAAAACTATCTCAGAATTTTATTCAAGATTGTAATGGTGTGTGCTTCCATGCAAAGAATAAATCTAGATCATTGATTGATTTTTCTATACAAAATTTTAAATAAAAAATTTAAGTTAAGAGTATTACTGCTTAAAGATTTTTTTAATCAGTATCTTTATGTGAGGCATTTTAGAACTTTGTAGTTCAGATTGCCTTGAGTGTAAAATAAATCTCAAGCCATTTTTTGGAGTTTTATGCGAGAGAATGAAAGTTCAAGTAGCAATGTGGGTAAAATGGTTTTTCAAGGTAGATTATTCAGTTCACGATCTGGTATCCAATTTACACCAGATCAGATTGCATGCTTGAAGTATTCATAGCAGCAAGCAAGGGAGTTGTTCTGTTCTGCATCAGATTAGAAAGTTTGCTTGAAGTCTTGCGCAGCAGCAAGAATTTGGGTTGTTCTGCATAAGGCTGGTGGTGTAGTTTGCTGATTTTAGGAGGGCTGGAAGTTGGACTGCTCTATGGAGGAAGCAAGTCTGTTGAAGCAAGTCTGCTGCCACTCAGCTGTTATGCTGTTCTGCTCAGATTTAGGAGTGAGCTTGCACAGATTTGGTTGCTGTTTCGATGCTCAGAATCAGTTGGTCTTTTTTTTTTTTTTTTTTTCTTCTCTCTCTCTCTCTCTCGTTTCTTGTCTTTGTTTTGCCTTGTTTGTTGGTTTCTTACCAACTAGGAGGTTGGAGCTTTTTTAGCTCTAAACTAGGGGTGAGCAGCGGATATACCGATCCGCCAAAACTGACCGAACCAAACCGATCCGCCACATTTTGAACGGATACGTGATGATAAGTGGACGGTTGCGGATTGATTTTCTCCAATCTGCCAATTTGACGGACGGATGGCGGATTTGAGATTTCTTTAGCCGCAACCGAACCGCCAAACTGCCAAATCGCGAGCACTAATTTATAAGACTTTGTATTTTCAATTTGTTTAAATATTATGTTTGTGTTTTCAATTGAAAAAGAGTTTAAATATTTTGTTGAAAAAAAGTTTTCAACTTGAATATATTTTTTGAATTGAAAAAAATAAACGTATTATTTATCTATAGTTTTTGGTTTTAAATCTAGCTCTAAAAATAATAAATAGAAAATATGATATATGCTGGTTGGTTTTTGTTTTAAAAAACATATGTAGATATAACAATACAAAGACATACAATCTCCACTACTGCTCTGTTTATGGTTTTGGTAGTTTGAATTGTTATTATATTTTAAGAATCACATATTGTAATACTTTATGTGTATGAATCATGTTGTGATTGTAATATGTGGATGAGGCATGCAGTGATCGTGATATTATAAAGTTTCAAACTTTCTTTCTTTGGATAAGGCACACAGTGTTTGTAATACTTTTTTAAGTCATTGACTGTAATACTTTCTTTTCTTTTTTTTTCTTTTTCTTTTGAGGAAGTGTATAAGTTGAATTATGTTGAAAATTTATAAAATTTTAAACCGCTAAACCAATTCGCATCCATCCGCCAAATCGTCAATTCGCTAAATCCACATCCGCCGGATTGGCGGACGGATGCGGATTAATTTTCTTCAATCCACCAATCTGGCGGACGGATGGCGGATTGGAGGTTCCGTGACCGCAACCGACCCGCGCCCACTCCTACTCTAAACTCCTCTTTATTGATGTAATTCGGTTTTTTTCATCAATAAAATTTTATTTGCCGATCAAAAAAAAAAAAAAACATTTCTATATTATCGAAGGGGAGTACTTTTGTATTTTTTCTTTATATGGAGTAATAAAGTTATTTTTGTTGATAATTTTTTTTTATCTATTTAATTTTTTTATTTGACTAACATTTCTATTTATAAAACAGTTAGGGGTGGTTTGAGATATCCTAAATAAGTATATTTTTTGACTTTTTATGAAATATGGGTTGGGTATGAGTTGGATTTAAAATGATGTGGTAGAGAAGTGATGTGACTTAAATAAAATGATGTGACTTAAATAAGATAGTGACTTTTTAAATTTTTTAACTTATGCCAAACAAGGCTTTAGTATATTTGTTCCACTTGAACTAATATAAAATCTACTTTATAATTTAAGGTGAGTATTTAAGCTAAACTTGAAAATAGGAACGGGATCAGGAAAAAGTTATGGGGCCATGACCCCTTTACTTCTGTGAAAGACATTGTTTACCTCAACATGTAAAAATATAGATAGAGATCATTTATAAGATGATCTCTCTCAATGTAAAATATATATTTCTTTCTTCTTTTTTTTATCAACAAATATTTCATTCTTCTTTCATCTTGTATTCATTTTTTATTTTACACTAAACAAGTTTTTTCATCTAACCAGAAATTACTTTCATATCATATTGTATATATATATATATATATATATGAGTGCTTGTCTATACGATAAAAACAAAAAAATTATTCTGATTTTGGCCATTCCCACAGTGGTTTCATATCATATTGTATATATACATATGAAATTGCTGTCATGTCATATTGTATATATACATATGAAATCCTAATAAATACTTGGAATTTAGGATCAACATGAACTTTAGGAAATCTATATATATACAATGTAGGAAAAAGTGTTGCTTTTTTTTTTTTCTTTTCAAAAAAAACTTTTTGGAAATCTTTTTTATTTATTTTTTATTACTAATTGGGGATTTAGGGGATCTCCTTCATCTCTCTATCTTCTTTATTTATTTTATTATTATTATTTTTTTGGGTTTTAGTTTTTTTTAAGGAGAATTTTTTTAAAGATCTTTCCTCATATTAAGATTTTATGGGATAAAAAACATATAATATTTTTATATTAGTTAAAATCCTTCAATATTTTTACAGAAAAAATTCGACTCAGAGAAATTTTGCCAAACTCAGAGAAATTTCTGTACCGACACAAAGAAATTTTAATTTTCACAAAAATTTTCTCTGATTTCACAAAGAAATTTTATCGAGGGACCTTAGCTAATAAAAAAAATATTTTGGATCTCTCCTACCACATAAAGTTGAAGAGAGATGTTTCGCTTTCTTTTTTTTTTTTTTTTTTTTTATAATTTTTTTTAGGGTAAATTACTAATAGGTTCTAATAGTTAGACTCAATTCCCATCAAATCCTATTGAAATTAGTCTTGGTAAAATTGTCGTTAAAAATAATTTTTTTGTGACAATTTTTTACATACGTCGTTAAAAATTGACAATTAGTAATTTTTTTTTGTCATGATTTTTATAAATTGTTACTAAACTTACAATTAGTGACTTTTTTTTATAACAAATTTTTCTCATAAGACCTATTAAACAATAAATCCACTTATTAAGACCTAACTACTTTCTTTTCTTTCTTTTTTTTAGTGGGCTGGGTACAGAATCCTTCAAAAACTCAAGCATTTAAAACTGAAACTGAAGATTTGGAATTCAGAAGTGTTTGGTAATGTCTCCGCTAAGCTTAAGGCTGCTGAAGATGAACTGCATGCAATAGATATCACTGCAGAGTCCAGAGAGCTACTTGCTTCTAAAAAGGGCAGGAGAAGGGAAGTTAGAGGTGAAGTGTGGAATCTATATAGAAGGGTTGAATGGTTATGGCATCAGAAATCCAGATTATCATGGTCACTGCAGGGGGATAGAAACACTCGATTTTTTCATGTCTATGCAAGTTCTAGACAAAGTAGAAATATGATCAACTCCATTCCAATTAATGGTGTGCCCTGTGAAGATCCTAGCAGAGTCAAACAAGAGGTGCTCCGTCACTTCAGTCATCAATTCATGGAAAATTGGGCGAGTAGGCCTGTGTTGGTTGGGGATTTCAAAACAATTGAGGGAAGCCCTATATCTACTCACCTGGTATCTGATTTTACGGAAGCTGAGGTTTTGGCTGCCATCAAAGAGAGTAGTGGTAACAAAGCTCCGGGCCCGGATGGATTTAACTTGTTGTGCTACCAAAAATTTTGGAAACTTATGAAGCTTGAGATCATGCAATTCTTTAGAGATTTCCACAGAAACAGTAAGCTCACCTATGGCATTAATAGCTCTTTCATTACTCTCATCCCCAAAATTGCCAACCCCGTCAAGCTGACTGATTATAGACCCATCAGCTTGGTCGGTTCACTCTACAAAATTTTGGCAAAAGTTCTTGTACATAGGATGAAGCCAGTGATGCCATTAATTATTGGAGAGACTCAAACAGCTTTTATTGGAGGTAGGAATGTCATTGATGGGGTGTTCATTGCCAATGAACTAGTTGATGATTGGAAGAAATCCAAACGGAAAGGACTAATCATCAAGTTGGACTTCGAGAAAGCAATTGACTCTGTAAACTGGGAATTCTTATTCTCCTTGATGTCCAACTTTGGGTTTGGCTCTAAGTGGATCTCTTGGATAAAAGCCTGTGTATCTTCAGCCCGGGTCTCCATTTTAGTGAATGGATCACCAACTATCGAGTTCTCTCCACATAGAGGCCTTCGGCAAGGGGATCCATTATCCCCTTTCCTATTCAACATTGTGGCTGAAGGGCTCAACATTCTCATTACTAGAGCAATTAATCTGGGCATACTTAAAGGAGTATTGGTTGGAGCAAATAAGGTCCTCCTATTCCATCTACAATTCGCTGATGATTCTATCCTTTTTTGTGAAGCAAGTTTGGATCAGGTGGTTATAATCAAAAGAATCCTCAGGTGCTTTGAAGTACTATCTGGGCTTAAGATCAATTACCACAAAAGTGCTGCTTGTGGAGTGGGC
Source organism: Camellia lanceoleosa (assembly GCA_025200525.1). Taxonomy (NCBI): domain Eukaryota; kingdom Viridiplantae; phylum Streptophyta; class Magnoliopsida; order Ericales; family Theaceae; genus Camellia; species Camellia lanceoleosa. The sequence goes on from CM045761.1 coordinate 105,852,603, forward strand.
GTGGAGGAAGAGTCACTACACTCTTTTGCACGCCTCTTGAATTGCAAAGTGCTTGACTTACCTATGAAATTTTTGGGGCTGCCTCTAGGAGCCAACCCTGGAAGGAAATCAACTTGGAAGCCTGTACTGGATTCTGTCAGAGCAAGACTCTCAAGATGGGCGAGGAAAATGCTATCTTTTGCTGGAAGATTAACTCTGATTAAATCCGTACTCTCGAGTTTACCGGTGTACTATCTCTCTCTATTTAGAATGCCTGAAGGTGTGGCTCGTGACTTTGAGAAATTAGAGGCTGCATTCTTGTGGGGTGGTTCTGAACTCAAAAAGAAAATTCATTTGGTCAAATGGCTAGATGTAACAATAAGTTTTTCTCAAGGGGGCCTAGCCATTAGGAGGATTAGGGATGTTAACTCTTGTCTGCTTCTCAAATGGTGGTGGAAATTTGGTACTCAAACCAATGCTCTTTGGAGGCAAGTCATTTGCAGTAAATATAAGATAGAGGTCAACAGCTGGTTTCCTCCAGTGAAATCTTACTACAAACACTCCAGGGTCTGGAAGGATATCATGTTTATAGGGGTTCAGAGTAGAATCATTGTTAACTACTTATTGAATAATTACATAATTAAGGTAGGTGATGGCCGCAGGATAAAATTCTGGCATGATAAGTGGTGTAAGGCTACCTCACTCAAACACAAGTTTCCTAATCTTTTTGCCCTCTCTACTGCCAAATCTGGTTCCCTCCACTTTTTTTGTGCATTGAAATCCAGCTCCAATGGTTGGAATTTTTTGTATCGAAGACCATTATATGCTTGGGAGTTAGCGGATGAAGCTAGACTATCCGATTTGTTATCCCCTGCTCCTTCACTAAGACTTGAGTGTGTTGATAGTCTGGTTTGGGAGGCTGCAGCAACTCGTTCTGGTATGTTCATTGTTTTCTCCTTATACTCCTTTAGCTCTTCTCTTCTTGGGCCGCCACTAGTTCTTAGCAAGTTTGCCTGGAACCACTCCCTACCCCCAAAAGTTTTATTTTTCGGTTGGTTTGCCTGGAATAATAGAATCAAATCTTCAGAATTTCTTCCTAATCTCAGCATACTAGGTCATGACATTTCCACCTCTTGCTTTTTCTGCAATTCTGCTTCAGAATCGGCTCAGCATTTGTTGCTTCATTGTCCCTTCTCTTGGTCCATTTGGTCCTCTGTGCTCCAGGATTGGGGTATTCAATGGTGCATCCCTCCTTCTGTTTCAGATCTGTTCACTTGGTGGATGGGGTTGAATTTTAAGTCTTTTCTCAGGAAATTTTGGAGAGCCACTCCCCTTGTTGTTCTCTGGTCCCTTTGGAAACACAGAAACGATTGTGCTTTCTCTGGTGTCTCTCCAAACTCAGCTGATCTGTGGGACCTCATCAAAGTTAGACTAGCTTTCTGGCTTAAAGCCTCCCTTAGGGACTTCCCATACTCTATTAACGATATTGTTCTGAATTGGAGTCATCTGAGGGGCTGCCACTAACTCTCTCCTACCTGCCAATGTCTTGAATTGCATCAGGAGTGTGGTTGATGGTTGGTTATTGTTGACTGAGATCACTTCTGGTTTTATTGTTCTGTTTCTGTGTTCTTTGGTATGCATTTGGCCTGAATTATATGGGTTGGTTGTGCCTGAATTCAGAAACCTACTGCTTCTGAAATGGGTAGGCAGGTTAATTAATTCCTCTCCAATATGGTGCCTAACTATCAGACCGAATTTTGTTTAGTGTTCTGCAATTTTAGAATGCCTTTGTGGGGATGCCTCTCCATCTATCATGAGAATGCCTCTGCTAGTGTTATAATTTCATTGCTTTTGAATTGGTCGATCAATTTCGCTACTATCTGCTGAACATGGCAGACTCTCGGGTCAATTAATGAAATAAAGATTAGTTGGTGTGTGCTGGGTTGATCTGGTGAGTAGTGTGGTGTATGCTGTTCTGCTGGTGTATGTTGTTCTGCTGGTCTGCTTGTGCTGTGTTGATCTGGCCTGCTTGTGCTTCTGCTGGTCTGCTTGTTAATTCTCAGCAGCCTCCATATGATAGGCCATTATCTATGGGAAGGCTGCTTGATTGTTTTGTTTATGTGTTCATCTGGAAGGCAAATGGTTTATGGGCTGAATAGTTTGGGAAGGTTAAAATGTTTATGGCTCCAATGTTTCAGTTGTTTAATGTAAGCAAAGCTTGTCAAAGAGGGGAAAAGTCGGTGCTTATCAATTGTACTATCAGTTTGGTTCCTACCAGTTTTTCTATCAGTTTTGGCTTCTTAGCTCCAACTTATAGACTAGTTTATCTATCTGTTTGTCTTTTCTCTTGCTCTCTTTTGTTGGTTCCTCACTAACTGGCGCTTGGAGCTTTTTCTTAGCTCCAAGCTCCGCTTTATTGATGTAATATTTCATACTCTGTATGGTTCATCAATAAAGGTTTTGTTTTTGCCGATCAAAAAAAAAAAAAAGAATGGTTCCTGCTTTCAAGTAAATGAAATAAAACAAGAAAGAGGGTTGTGCATTTTGGAACTCATTTCAAAGAAGCTTCTGAAGTCAATATGTTTTAGGGGCTTCGAAAACAGAGACGAGGTTTAGAAAAACAACACATCACATAAATTTTTATTTTATTTTATTTTATTTTTTTAATATAATGATCAGGTATTTGGGTTAGTTTATGTGTATTTTAACTAATTTTGGAATCCACGTAAAATGTCCCTTTACTTGAATCGGGCAAAGCCCGCGGCTGTGACCTCAAGGAATTTGTAGCATCTGATGAGAGTTGAAGTTAAGACCTAGAGAGGATATACTCCCAAGTTTCAAGTTGCACCCATTAGACCAACTCTTTGTAATTAACCATCACATAATTTAGAATACCGGAAAGAAACAAATATAAAATTAAAAAGATAATTAGTCCACATTTTACGAGAGGAATTGTCCTCACTATGACAGTAAATGCACAAGAACAAAAAGAAAACACACTCTCACACCCGAAAAACACTATCTCACCCAAGTTCACAACAATTGTTTTTCGCTCTCATGTAACTAATGATGTATCAGCGATTCAAAATTTTTAGGAATCTCAAATTAAACATAAAAATTAAATTTTATCTAATTAAATCTTTAAAATTTGAGACTTTTTATAATAATAATTTTTTGAATTTTTTTATAAGCCTCAAGCGATAGTCTGACTTAATGGTTGATCCACTTGTACAATGTATTAAATCACTTATGCTTTTAGCTTTTCTACATTCATTAAAAATATCTCTTTACATATATAGACACTAGTTGTTGGAACACACAACGCATTTACAGTTCAAATAAATAAAAATAAAATAAAATATTTATTATACATTACATGTTGCTCAAGTAGTAAAAGTCTTCTTCATTAAATTCAAGATCAAAGTTTTGATGAAGAGAAAAGAGAAAGAGAGTGAAAATTTGAAAAGATATTATTTAACAAAAAATGAATCCAACCTCTCTTTACAAGAACAAATCTCTAGATTTATAAATACAACAGTATAACCGTCTTAACAAGCTAACAAATAGTTGTTAAGTGGGTTGTCTAACATACACACCTCTTTGACTAAGATGCACTAACTCTTAACCTATGCACACTATAGAGCTCTGGTACAGTTGCTGTTGCTAAGACTTAGCAGATGTAGACCACAAGTCCTTGGGCTGCTGTTGTTGCTTAGACTTGGCAGACTTAGACTTGTCTGCATTGTCACTGTTGGGAAGCATGGCATTGACAATGAAGAGTGAGCTGCTGCAGGGCATGAAAGACAGGATTGGAGGCCAAAGATAATGCAGACAAATTATCACACCAAAGCACTGGAACAGAGGAAGAGATATGCATATCACGAAGCAACATCTGAAGCCAAGATACCTCAGCTACAGCTTGAGCCATGGACCTGTATTCAGCTTCAGTAGAGGACCTAGCCACAATGGGCTGCTTCTTAGTAGTCCAAGAAACCAGATTAGGACCTAGATAAAGACAAAAGCCAGAAGTAGATCTTTTATCACAAGGACTACCAGTCCAATCAGCATCTGAAAAGCATGAAGATCAAATGAACTGGAAGAAAAGTGCAAACCATGATGAAAGGTCCCTTGAACAAATCTGAGGAGGCGTTTAACCTTAGCAAAATCATCTTGAGAAGGAGTTTGTATGTGTTGACAGGCATGATTCACAACAAAGGCCAAATCTGGAAGTGATGGTCAAATATTGCGAGCCACCAACAAGACTTCTATAGAGAGAAGGAATGGAAAAAGTTGGGGAAAAGAATGAAAAGATAGAAGAAGAGGAAGGAAGACTAAGAGGAGAAGGAGCAGGTTTACAATCAGTTATGCCTGCTTGCTGAAGCAACTTAGAAGCATAATGAGACTGGGATAAGAAAAACCCAAAAGAAGAAGCTGTAACCGAAATACCCAAAAAAGAGAGAGAACCCAGGTTTTTGAGAGAAAAAACAGAATGAAGCTGAGAGATTAAGGACTGAATATGAGAAGAAGAGTTATCAGTGATAAGAATGTCATTAACATAGACTAAGAGATAAGTAAGAGTGGTAGCAGTAGTTTGAACAAACAAGGAATTGTCACAATGACTAGTAACAAAGCCTAGTGAAAGTAGAAAAGAGAAAAAAGTAGAAAACCAAGCTCTGGGAGCTTGTTTAAGACCATAAAGAGCCTTGTTTAATCTACACACATGAGTAGGAAATTGAGGATCCTCAAAATAAGGTGGTTGAGTTATAAAAATCTCTTCTTCAGGCTTTCCATGAAGAAAGGCATTAGATACATCCAACTGCTTAATAGACCAATGGAAATGAAGAGCAACACAAAAGAAAACTCTGATGGTCGGTTGCTTGGCTACATGGCTAAAGGTATATAAGAAATCAACACCAGCCTCTTGAAGATAACCCTTGGCAACTAGTTTGGATTTATACCTAGAAATAGAGCCATTTGAATTCTTTTTTATTCGAAAGACCCATTTACAACCAACAACATGTTGATGAGTGGGAGGAGAAACAAGAGTCCAAGTCTTTTGAGTTTGAAAAGCCTGAAATTCTTCAAGCATAGATTGATGCCAATGAGGACACAACAGAGTATCTTTATAGGTTCGAGACTTAGTGTCAAGAAAAGTAGCAAGCAGACCAACTTGGGAAGAGACAACTGTCTTACTTCGAGTGAGCATAGGATGGGAATTGAGAGAGTGAGAAGAACGAGGAGGAATAATAGGAATAGTAAGATTAATACCAGATGGAGAAAAAGATAAAAGAGATGAGATAAATCGAGAATTATTTAAGACAAGATTGGAAGCAGAAGGTAAAGAGGTAAGAACATGAACTAAAGCAGAATAAGAATGATTTGGTGTATAAGAAGATAGAAAAGAAACATGAGGAGAAGCTGAAGCTGAAACAGAAGAAGAAGAGATATGAATTTGAGAAGAAGACAAAGTAGAAGTAGTACCTCAAAAGAATGACTTAATAGCAGATTTGGAAGAGAGAAGATGTGGTGAAGAAGAATCACAACAAGTAAGGGGAAAAGAAGATTCATCAAACACAACATGTCAAGAGATGTAGATTATACGTAATCGGGACACAAATATCTACATCCCTTGTAGCTTGGATGGTAACCAATGAATACACAAGCCTTGGATCTTGGTTGCAATTTGTGAGAAATATAAGGCTTTAACCATGGATAACATTTGTAGCCAAAAATTTTGAGAAAACCATAATCTAGAACCATCTGAAACAAAACCTCATAGGGATTGAGATTATCTAATTGAGGAGAAGGCATTCTATTTATCAGATAAACAGTAGTAGCAAGAGCCTCAAACCAAAATTTCAGAGGCACTGATGATTGATCAAGCAATGTAATTGTTGTCTCAATAAGATGTCAGTGCTTTCTCTCAACAACTCCATTTTGAGATGGAGTATGAGGACAACTAAGCTGATGAACAATTCCAGAAGATTTGAGAAAAGCCTCAAATTGATCACTAGTATATTCTCCTCCCCCATTAGTTCTTAAAATTTTAAGAGAGGTTGAAAACTGATTTTCAACATAGGATTTAAATTCTATGAACTCAGAATATACTTCACTTTTATAAGAAAGAGGATAGAGCCAGGTAAAATGACTAAAATCATCAATAAAAACAATATAGTAAGTAAAGGAAGCATGCACCTTAGTGAAAGGGCCCCAAACATTTGAGTGAATTAGAGTAAGAGGAGCATTAGTTTTATTAGATGAGAGTACAAAAGGGAGTCTATGACTCTTAGACACACAACAAGAATGACAAAAAGTATTACAATCCTTATGATTAAGAGACAAGCCACTTTTATTTGCAATGGTATGAAACACAGCAGAAGAAGGATGCCCTAGTCTCTTATGCCAAACATTAGCAAGAGAACTTGTCATGATCAGAACCCCCCCTAGGGATTAAGGTCATAACTGGCCAATAATCAAGGGATTACCTATGGCCTTAAACCTGATTAAACATGTTTTCAATATAATAAGGGGCCAAAACAGAAGCAGACTTAAAAATTTTGTCCAATGAGCTGTGCTTATATGGTAAAGCAAAACATTTCACAAGCAGTCCATAATAACTCGCACATGTAGACAGAATTAACATCTTGTACATCCAGGAGCTTCAAACATGTAGTTAGCCAAACAAAGGTTTATGTACATAGGTGATCCAATGTATTCACCAAGATAGCAAAAAGGGAGTAAACAACAGAACAAAAGAACAAAAACAAAGTCTGAGACATTCGGGTTGACTCCATAAAACTGACTTCCTCTTAAATCTTCACTGAGGCTGAGTTTGGACATCTCTTTGCTCACCTACATACATATAAATGAGAGTGAGTGAAAGCCTAGTGAATAATATCAAATTAAAGAAGTTACATGAATGAAATTTGTAACAGACATATCAAACGGCCTCGGGCCCAATTCATTCTTATCAGACGGCCTCGGGCCCAATTATTCATGTCAAACGGCCTTTGGCCCAGTCATTCATGTCAAACGGCCTTTGGCCCAATCGTTCATGTCAGACGGCCTTTGGCTTAATCATTCATGTCAAACGGTCTTTGGCCCAATCATTCATGTCAAATGGCCTTTAGCCCAATCATTCATGCCAAACGGCTTTTGGCCCAGTCATTCATGTCAAACGGCTTTTGGCCCACTTATTTATGTCAAATGGCCTTTGGCCCAGTTATTCATATTAAACGGCCTTTGGCACAATCATTGGCATAATGAATATTTGATTCAAATTAACAAATCCGTAGAACTCATACATAAGTAAGCATTTGGAAGGTAACATACTTCAACACATTCTTACTAAGATATTACTCACAGTGTTCTGCTGATGGATTTGTCTTTGTGCTTGACCCTACACATTTCATAACATATTGGGTCATAAGTGATTCAATCTGTTCTTAAGTTATTCATTTCTCTTAGGCCTCTTTCTTATCCTTTTAGTTCATTTACAATGTTCAATGCATGCCTAAGAGTGCTTAGAAATGAAAGAGAACAGAAACGAAACACAAAACAGCTTATTAAAATTTCTGAAACAGGGTTCTCCACTCGAGCACAGCTTTGGTTGCTTGAGCGGACCCCTTCGGTCTGCAAAAGTACTGGTTGCATGCAATTTACGCTCGAGCAAGATTATCGACGCTTGAGCAAGAAGTCTTGTAAAACAGGGTTCGCTCGAGCGTAAGGTCTGCAACTCGAGCCACAATGCAATTTCTGCAAAACTTTGAGGAGCTAAATTTTCACGCTAAAGCGAGACTTTCCTCGCTCGAGCGGACTGGTCGAAATATAGGATTTCTAGAATTCTGTTTGAAGTCCAAAATACACTCCCAAAGGTCCAAAGCTTGTATATTTTGTACCCAAAATATGGAAAAACAATGTCTAGCATGAAAACATGGGTAATTCGAAATCAATTGACCAAAAATCATGATCCATATTTCAAATCATCACAACTCTTTTTGTAATTTCAAAACTCATACAATTAAGCCTTCAATTTTCATGAATCATGTATGCATGTAAAATGTTTACTCTAATTCCACTTCAAATAATACAAATGATGCTCAAAGTCATAAAGCTCAACGAAACTACACATGCATGAGTAATTTGACACTCAATTCTACATATTCAACATGCCTTATGTCAAATTATACAAGTTCATGGAAATTCTTACATGCATGGATATATATTGCCTTCAATTTCATCATACACCATTCAAATCTTGTTCTTGGTCACATACCATGCTAGAATTCATGCAATTATGAACTTAACTCATGAATTTGAGTTCAATTACTTACCTAGGAGCTTCAATTCTTCCAAATATAGTTAATTCTTGAGCTAATTCTCTTAGTTCTTTAATTTCCTTGCAAAATCTTCAATGTTGACCTCTTTCTCTCTCTAAATTCGGCTGACTCTCTCTCTAGAGTGCCTATTTCAGATTTTTGAGCTCCAAGGGGTGAATATAAGTGTAATTGGGCCCTTATATATACTTGCCTTAATCAAATTTGATTAAGGTTAAGTAATTGTGCTTAATTAATCGCCCATCTAATTATTTTGATCCAAATCAATTTCTAATTAAATTTCACCATAGGCTCTAAAAATTGCACTGATTGCAAAAATACGGTCAATTCTAGTTTTTATCGGCTCTACGGCCTTTAATTAAATTTTTATAGTAGAAAATCAAACAGATTTTCCTATGACGAACAGATAGAAATTCAAAAACACATATAACCATAGAAATGGCTCTTAAAATCATATTAGGCACATAATCATAATCATAATTAAGATTAATTAACATAACACGGGATAGGGTTATCATAGAACTAGTACCAGAAAAAGCTTTAGGAGAAAATGAAGAAGAAGGAAACTGGTAGAGGCCATTGTGATGATGTCTTCTACATAGTACCTTGTTAGTAAGCTTGTCCTGAATCACAAAGGACTCATTGTCAAAAGTAATGCTATAATTATTATCAGAAGTAAGCTAATGAACAGATAACAAATTGGATGATATTTGTGGTACATGAAGAAGATTATTAAGCCTAAATTAAAAAGAAGGAGATGACAATATACCAGTGCCAGAGTTATGAATTGGAAGAGTATTGCCATCACAAATCATTACTTGATCTTGTCCTTGGTAAGATTGATAAAGATGAAGATTGTTTAGATCATTTGTAAGATGTGAAGTAGCAGCAGAATCAACATACCATGGTGCTGAAGAAGATTGCATAGGTGTGGACATAGTAGGAAAATAAGTATGAGCAGAAAAGGCTCTAGGATTAAAGGAAGGCATTTGTGAAGGTCCCATGGTATAAGAAGGAAACATAGGTTGAAATGAGGTATTTAGTCGATGTCTACACTCTAAGGCAGAGTGATTTCCTTTTCCACAGATTTGACAGATCAAGCTATAGCTCTGAGGTTTACTGTAGACACCTAATTTTTGACTGCCCTTAAGACTTGGACACTTTATTTCGAACACCCGATGATGAGTCTGTTTGCTCGCCAAGTGTTCGAAGTCCCTAGCGGAATGCCACAACTTTGAGTCTCGCAAATCTTGATAGCTTTTCAAACCCAGTTTTGGACCAATCTTATCTTTTTCAGTTTAAAACCTCTGGTGACCTGCCGGCCATCATTTTTTGCTTGTCGACCTGGTGCTGGCCATTGATGTGGCTTGTCGGCCACTAGTGTGTTTTGCAAATATTTTATACTAGCCGTGCCAACTGTTTGCACAGATGCATGCATCTATCCCCACGTGTAGGGATGGATCTCCTTGAGGAAATTTCATGTTTTCTATATATAGGGGACCTCTCTCTCATGTTTTAAGGTTAGAAAATTTTGAACTCAAAAATTTTCCTCTCTTTACAATTCTCTCTCTCTCTCTAGCAAATCTCTACATTTTAGCCTCCAATTCCTTAACCTTTGCCTATATACCCTTAACCAAATCTTATCATCTTTGAGTTGAGGTGTTCTTGAGCTTGGTTTGAGCTCTAGAGGGTGTACTTACTTGGTTTTGTTGCTTGGAATTACTCTTCTCTTCCAGAGGTATAAGGCTTTGCCTCTTTGCTTACTTTCTCTACTTTCTTTCTTACTATTTTTCCATTGTTTTGGGCTATCAAAACTTTGTATTTCTTTGGGTTGAAGCTTGGGTTTAAGGCCATTAAAGGTTAAAGGGTTGATAGCCCTTCTTTATACCTTGTTTTGAAGGCTTTTGCCCTTGTGTTTCGCACCCTTTTACTATCTTTTTCCAAGCTTTTAAACAATGATTTTCAAAGTTATTTCAGCAGCCAAAATCATGTTTTGAAGTCCAAAATTAGAGGGGTTAGCCTCCCCTTCTTGTGTCTTGTTTACTAGCCTAATTTATGCTATGTGTTAGCTTAATTTTCTATCATTTATAGCCTAATTCCAGCATATTTTAACCTCCGATTTGGAATTTTTTTAACTTTGTTTTGGGTTGGTTAAGTCATTTGAGTCTTGTTTTGCATGCTTCTAGTGTAAGTGTTCTCACAAGCTTGGTGTTTTAGGCCTTTAGACACCACTTGTTTGAGTTGATTGCATTGTTCTAGTGTTTTTCTCACTTAATTTCAGCAAGCATAATCTCTACAACATCCCTCATTTCTTCACTCTTTGTTTGCTTTGAGGGTTGTTTTAACCTTGGGATTGTTTAAGCTTGAGATTGAGGTCCGTGCTTAATGGTTTAATCCTCTTTTGGGAATTCATTATCAACGGCATGACACCTCTCTCTTGTCTTAAACTACCCCTTGTTTGACACTTCCTTCTCTTTTAGAGGACTCAACTCACTAATGGACTTAATTGGTTAAAGAATGGAAGGGTAATTAAAAGAAGTAACTAAAAGTTGAAACTAAAATTGTGCAAAGATAAGAATTTGATTGTGTCTTGGTGTGTTCAATCGGACGTTAATTGAACATATGAAACTTGGACCATTTCATACTTGCTAGCGATAAAATGATCCAAATCTCCAAGGTCAACCACTTCTTTTGATCTTTCATAAAAGGGAGGAGGTTTGTGTTTTTTTTTTTTTCTTTGCATGCATTTATTGAACTTGCACTCTTGGGTTCACAAGCTATCATGCAATAAAATTGCTTGAATTAGTGGTTTGTGGCTTAGGTTCACCACTCCTTGGATTTGTTGATGAAAAAGGAGGGGTGAGTTGTGTAGACAATCCTTGAAAATTTCCTGTATATGCTCTGTTTGTCCTTTGTTGCAGCAAGATGAACATAAGCATCAGTGGCTGGCAGGCCACTTTTCATAGCCGACAGGTGGTCGGTAGACCACCTGCATGGTCAGCTGGTGGCTAGCAACCTTCATCTTTGGCCCGCTGGCCACTGATGCAAAACTCAGCAGAGTGTTGGTAAGGTGGAGCAAAGTTGTTCTGGAAATGTTCAACTGTGCAAACAGAGGCATTCGAGAGCAAAACGGTGGTCTTTTCAGGTGGAATCCGAGCATGCGCATGCACATCCCTCATTTCCTAAGGCGGAGTAGTTAGTTGCTTAGTTTAAATACTCATTTTAATTACAATTGTGTTGTAATTATTTAATTAGTTAGTTAACTAGTTAGTTAATTCAAGTGTTGTAATAATTAGTTAAGTAGTTTAGCTAGTTATTCATTTTGTTTTGTAATAGTTAGCTTAATTAGTTGCTAGTTAGCTTAGTTTATTCATTCAGACTCTCCTTCACGAGGGCGCAATGTAATAATGTGTATGTCCTCTAACTCACATCTTTCTCCATTTTATTTACTAGCTTATGATGGTTAGTTTAGGGACTTCAAGTTTTGTTTAGCATTCTCCATGTTTGCATCCATTTGTATTGCTTGCACCGAGGCTCGGTTCATCATTCTACTTGCATTGTTAGTTCAATACTTCTTTGAATACGTGCTTAGACCGTATGTTATCAAAATTATTTCATATGCCATGTTTAGTAGCCAAGTCTATTAATTGCATTCTTTGTATGTTTTGCATTAGTCATATTGCATAGTGAGGAATCATGCATTTTTCTAACTCATTTCTCTTTTTTGACTTGGAGTACTAGGTGAGCCTTTACTCGCTTTATATTACATAGTATGTTAGTGTTGTCATGTTTAGCATGCTTTCCATGAGGCTAAGTGCTTAACTGATAAACTGCTTGAATGCCTGTGGATGAAGGCTTATTGCTTGAATTGGAATAATTTGAGCAATGTTTATATGTGATCACTTTTTCAAGTGGTACATATTTTGAAACAATTTTCAAAATGAACATGACTCAAGTGTTCCAATTCTTGCGAGGTAGTCTATACTTGTTTGGTGCGCATCACATAGTAATGCTAGCCTCATAAACCGGAATAAGAGTATATAATGTTGATAAAATTCATATCATGATTAGTAGAGGCCGATCTTTGATCGGGCTAACGGGGGTGCTCAAATGTATTCATGACCTTCCCTTTTCGTACCTAAGTTCCTGAGCCGAGATAATCTTGGTGATGATGGACATGTGGCTTTTGGCACGAGTCATGGGTTTCCTAAGTTTTTCCAAAATAAAATATTTAGTTGGCGACTCTGTATCTGGCAAAGCAGTCATTTTTTTGGAATTTTTGATTCAAAATCAATTTTCCAAACGATTTGCTGGATCTGGACTCTTTGGTATTTATCAATTTCACATTACACTTGTGAGATTAGATTCAGAACCACGGGGGTCCGAATTGTAAGGCTTTATTCAAACTTCCGAAAAGAGGGCACGAAAAAGTCGAGCTGCAGTTTCTGGCGACTCTGCTAGGGATTTAGAGAACTTGACTTGAACTTCATGATGTGAAATTTTATTTACACTTATATGTTTCTTTTCATTGTATTTGTATTGGTGTGTTTAAGTCACTGTGTTTGCCATCTACTATTCCTGGACGGTTTGCCGGAGGCTTGCCTAAAAGCTTGTCAAAAGGCTGACCGGTCACGGGCTCTACCATGATGGGAACACAACCCTTGGATCTGGACTACTGCTGTACCGTTTGATCCTCCTTTCACTTCTCGGTGTTAGGTGTGAGAGGTATATTAGGTAGTCTTGCCGATGCATCCTTTTTGACCATTTGGCCTAGCTGCATATAGTAAAGCCATAGAGACTGCTCCAATTTAGGACAGGATACTCTTCCATATGCAGGATGATGTGATACTATTTGTTTGAGTAGTAAAGCTGTAAATCACTCCAAAGCTAGGATAGGAAAACCCTAACCTCTCATAAGGGTGTTTTGAATGCTTTTGTGCAAAATGTGAACTCTTTGGGAATGTATGATGCAATCCTTGGAGTCTTAAATCTTGAGGAGGTTCCTTTCAAACCTTAAGGGTCATATCAGAATCAGAATTTGGGTCAAAATCCATGAGTTTGTGTTTGATATAGTGGACAAATATCGGAGCCCGAACCAGAGCCAGGGCCCAAATTGTATCTTGCACTGTTTTGACTGGCATATTTGGTATCTCGATCTGATGGAGCATTTGTTTTTAATGCTAGGTTTGTTTGAACCAGAAAAGGAGCAGTACTAGCCTTCACCCATCACAGTCCATCTAATTCCAAAAAAAAAAACCCACTCAGTAAAAGGTCCAGTCCATCTGATCCCCAAAAGCCAGCTCAGAAAAGATTCAATCCCATCAAGTATAACCGGGTCAAAATCTTTGTTGGTTAGCTCTCAGCTTATACCTATCTATTTTTCTGATTACCAACTCAGTAGACTCGTGATGGCACAGAGTTTAGAAGAAGTTGTGGCCATGATAGCGGCGTTAAACCTGGGAATTACTATGCAAGATGGGACTAATGTTGAAATGCAACGCCCATCTGGGGCATCTACTGCACATCCAATCCCAAGCCCCCAACCGAACTTTGACCCACCTCTGCCAGCTGAAGATTTGCACGGCCTAGATCCTCGAGAAGGG